>CM060948.1:295051388-295671388 GCA_030765055.1 Mantis religiosa | reverse complement strand
AAAATATTGCTACGCTTTACAATTCTAAGTGGTATTTTCCGTAATATGGAATGTGACCACTGAAGGGTTCATAGAAGCATGATGATACAATTTTTGTCTTTGTGTTTCTAAATCAACAGAAAACAGTCGGGTGCGTTACGCTGATTAACGCGAAATTCTCTACTTTCTTGCATTATTATATGGCTCCTACAAGCTATTGTTACTAAACCTTATTTGTATATCTATCTCATATAAATCGGATAAGAATTTGGATAAATATTGGTGTTATACATTTTTGAGGAGATAACAGGGAAATTGAAACGAAGTGATAGGCAGTGGTGGGCTAGAAACGAAGAACTCTTTCCATGAAATCACGATAAAAACTGCATATTGACAGCACATGATAAAGCAATAAACTATTCAAATCATTATTTATATATGGCTCACATGTGGCTGCATAAAGCAGAAGCTGAAATTAAATTCAGTATGTTGTAAAAATATCTACGAGGCGTGTCCGTAAAATAAGGTCTCCAATTTTATTTAATATAGAAAACATGCTTATTGTCAATGAATGTTACATTGATGTAAAGGTGGAACCTCCGCCTATTTATCAACGTAATCACCATTGCGATCGATATACTTTTGCATGCGCTGTGGCAGTCTCTGTATACCCTTGTCATAGCACTCTCCCGCCAAGTTACGCCGGTAGCGCTCAACCTCGTTTTTCAAATCATCGTCGGTCTGGAAATGTGTTCCACCCAGGTGTGACTTCAACTCAGAAAATAGATGATAATCACTATGTGCTAAGTCTGGCCTGTAGTGGGGATGGGTGAGGATGTCCCATCCTAACTGGGCCAGGAGATCAATCGTTGCACGTGAAATATGCGATAATGCAAATTTTCGGTCAAAATCTTATCAATCGTAGCCTTACTGACTTCAGGGATAAGTTCGCACAGCTCGCGAACTGTTACAAGTCGATCTTTAGGCATTTCTTGCTCCACATTTGCAATTGTTTCGGCTGAAACCGGACGCCGACCAGAACGCTGTTTGTCATGGACGTCTGTAGGTCCGTCTTTGAACACTCTGACCTACTTTCGCACGTTTTTGATGTCCATACACTGTGGCCCATAGACTTTCCATAACTGACGATGAATTTAAGTGGGAGTAGAGTCCCTGGTACTCAAAGAGCGAATCACTGCACGGAACTCGCCCTTGGTGGCAGAAGTGATAGAAAGCTCCATCGCAAACGGCTGCCCAGCCAAGACTAATGATTGCAACGGGTTTGTTGTGATGGGGATTTAAAGGGTGAAACCAGGCTACACGCCAGTGTTGCCGGATCTTGCGTGATGACGTTCCTCACGGCTCCAGCGCCTTGGAGACCTTATTTTACGGACACGTCTCGTATTTGTTAGCTACAAGGGTTTTTTTATGTATGTTATGGTTTACTAAAATTTTCATATAACGAGTAGTTTGGAATTTTTTTGAAAATCCTTTAGTGCCATCTTTGAAGATACTGAACGAAATATGAATCTGATTTTATTGAACATTTACCCCTCTGTTAAAGAGTTCAAAGACACACACACATAGTAACACATGCGCGCGAACATACACACACACGCCACGCGCACAAATACACATACACACACAAGTACTTGCATACAGGCACTTCTACGCCTAGGTACACAGAAAGGTGTTTTTCTAACACTAACCTTTTGAATTTAGGGAGCTACAAAGCATGCATTACTGGCGACATCCCAATATCCAATTTTTGGTATAATGCAATACCTTCTTCACCACATAACAGTAGCTACCGATTAGTTAAATTTTAATCGAACCCACTCACGTTCTCTCTCAACTGCGCGAGACAGTCATCAGTTGCCGTGGAACTTATGCTGGTAGCAATGGAATGGAATTCTTACCTCATAAATAGATGCTGGAAACATTGACCTTCTGCTGTCAAACCGGCAGCATATCTCGTGTGTAGGCATTGTTGTTATTTCTTACACACTGTTTTAATATAACGTTTTCCTTTACTCCCTGTACTGATTAGGAAAACCAGTGACAATATTCAGGGTTAACGGGATCATTTGGCTTTCACGCTTACACACGTGTGTAGCAGCAGGGAAACAGTTTCAATATAGGTTTTCCTTCCTAACCACATGAAATCACATGAATACCTGCAGACAACATATGTTTGAGAGCAGGAAGTCAACATTTCCAGCATCTATTAGATGGTAATATTCCGCCTTTGCCGGCGTAAGTTCCCCGGCGAGTGCCGGCCGTCTCGCGCAGTAGGGAGAGGCCACGAGTGGGTTCGATTAACTACAACATACGAGATCAAGTAAAAATCAATTCTGTGTATCCGCCTTATCACAGTACAAAACTGAAGAACTTAAGATAAGCCCTTCTGAATTCCTGGGATGCATAATTGTGCTAATTTTTATCATTCTTGTTTCCTTTAAATAATGAATTTCGTGAGAGTTAATGCTGCAACTGCCTTATGTACACTTGCTATAGACAAGCACTAGCATTTGTTATTGCTGATATATACTCTTGTAGGAGGTACAACTTATACGCAATTTACATCATTTTGTTGCAGATTTCTTTCGCTGTAGATTAAAATAAACTTACAATTAGGTAGCTTTAACCGCCTATATTAAATGTTTAAATGAAGTAAGTAATTTTGCTTGGTTACAAACTTATTAACTATTAAATAAGTACATATTTATTTTGGTTTAATGCTTCAATTTTTCTCGTTTTGTAGTTGTAAACACTAGAGATTAATGCATCATTTACACTCAAGTGTAAGTTAAAATGTTGTTTTTTAGATTCCTTCCTTGAAAGTTCAAGCAAGAGTTTCGATCATAGTTTCTCATGTCAAGTTGCTGTAAATGCACGAAAGAACTGTCTTGAGACCTAAATGCCACGAAAGAAAGTTTGTACCTTACCCGTAACGTAGATATAGCCTCTGGTTTACGAGGCCGCTTTTATTGTAAACGTGACCTACCGCTATTCAAAGTTGCCGTCTCTTTTTTCAAAGCCTTTTGCTAAAAGACTGTAGAGTATAGAAATTAACTGTTCACAGATATTTTCATGAACTTTTTCTGTTGTTTAAACAATGGAATCTATTGTGCTCCTAATAGTCGGTGTGTATTTTTGTCATTTTGGCAATATTCATTAACACTTTGTTTCAAACTGTAGGTATTTACACGCTTATAGGTAAATAAAGGTAGTAGTTAGACTGGAATTGAAATTCTTTCTTAATAAAGTGCTCACTGAAGATGTTAAAGTCCTACAAATCTCCATAAATGTAATTGAAATGTATAACAAAGATTTATGTGGTTTATACATAACATATGTTCAAATTTCAGCCCAATACCGTTTAAAGGAGGTTTAGAGAGCAACACTCCCAAGGTGTCATGCCATTTTCTGTCATTCCCTCTCTTCGTGGCTAAGAAAATGTGAAACCGGTAAGAGAAACCGGTTCCACTTAGTACCTCTATGTATGCGTGCTACGTAGTAGCTACTGCAGATAAGGTGGAAAGAGACCGTTGAGGTCATACTTTCGGAGTACTCTTCCTATGTCTGGTTCCGAGTTTCCGAGATATCAACTATCTTAAAATAAAACATTTAGGAAATGTTCCCCCTGATGAGCTGTTTAAGATTTACATTATAGTGATATGATCAACTTTAAATGCAACATTCTCGGAAATAAACTTTTTTTCCTATGAATTCCTTTAATTTTTTTATAAAAGTATACAATTTTTGAAGAACAATTCACATATATTTTTCCAAATAAAGCCATCAGCGTTGTATCGCTTCAGACCAGGAAACAATCACATATTAAGCTTCCAAGGCATTATGTGGAGCATTTCAAACAGAACGGAACACCATCGTGTAGAAAATCTGAACAAAACTATTTGGTTACTAGAGTTTAAATCAAGTTTAAAGGCATTTAAATGTGAAAGAGACAGAAAAACAGAATTACCTAATATAACATAGAGATAATAGTTGAACCAAAATAAAATTAAAAGTTCAGCAAAGCTGTTTAATTTAAAATCTGGAAACAAATGTGTACATTAAAATTACACTTGTGCATAAAAACGAGCAAAATTCAGTAATTCTATCCCCGTTTGTACTAAATGCGATCAATGTTGAAACATATAACGATTCCTTGTCTGCCTCCTCGAGTCCTGGATGATTTCGGGAGTGATAAAAGGACGACAAAAGGAAAACAAATATCTCTGATCTGTGTATAGGGATGTGAGAGCAAATGTAAAACGGAAGTGTGAATGATATCTGATGCTGAAGCGAGTCTGTATGAAGAGTAACATTTGAGTGATAGGAAGAGGAATTGTGAGTAAAATGGGCAATACGTGGTAATGAAAACTTATGTGTCAACACCTATATAATTAAATCCATGGTTCTAGTTTTCCAGTTTATGGTTCTGGTTTCCCAGACACTGTAATTATATAGCATTATTAAACTGAAAATGACATTGTACATAATTGACCATGTTGATAACTCTAACATAAGTCCCATGAGCAGTAGATGACTTAGGAGAATTTCCTTAAAAAGTCTTCCATTGAGATCCTAAGTATTGTCTGACAGTATTTATCCAATGCTTTGCCTTTTGAGAGATTTTATTCACACACTCACAATAACACAGAAAGAGAAGGGAGTGAGAGATGAAAAGAGGGACAAGGCACGGACACACAACTTTTTCAAAATGAATGCTTTTTCTTTGTCCTGACGCAGTCCCTGTCACTTAGGAACACTGAGACGACATATAACTTAATTTCAGAAAGACATTAACATAAACAAAGGAACAAATATAAATAAATAACGTATACCAGAATAGATATACGCCATAATGCTAGCATATACTCCGAAGACCGCCACAGTGACAAGGCCACTCTGCGAAGGTCAGTAAACTCTCTTTGCAATCTCTGTAAACAAAGAACCCTACTCTATTGTCTGTTTTGCCCTCAATGCAAATTTGGCACCTCCCAGTCGGAAACTAATACATTGTTAAAATCCCATGCTTGGGACAACAGGCCATAAGATTTTGACCGACGCGCAGAATGCATGCTTCCGCATAAATTTTCGCATGCGGACTGTTAGAGGAAACGTCACTGATATCAGGTCCTAGACTGGAAATTATGATCATCGATCTCAAGTGGGTATAGCTACCAGGCAATAGAAAATTGATATTCGTTCATGTGATTTTGCAAACTCCGAGAAATACCTGTAGTGGGGATAATTAAAAGTGAGGGCGGAAAGTAGGTTTTAATAGTAAGACACTTCGTTCCTGAGTTCTACGTGAGACGGATGCGTATTCGGCGCCGCCCAAGAAGTACACCTTCGCGCCATGCACCGAGAAAAACTGCAATATCTACAAGCTCTCCAGTGAGAGCTAGCGCAAAGAGTAATTTATAGGGAAGGCGACAAATATATCCGGTTCGACTACGCAGCGCCGCTGCTCTTCACATCACAATATTGACAGTGACGCTACACAGCAACCACACCGACAACGACTTTACAGTGGCGAGCGTAGGAGCCTAAGGACAACAATGAACTTCTGTCGACCAGATTCCAGGTGTCGTCATTAAGTCACAACCAGTCAGGACGCAACCAATCCTTAAGTACAGATGAGAGTTGTCATACGGGAGCTACAAGTCACTTCGAACCGGTTCCAATCTCCCTTTGCTTAACCTCCTCACGCCACCAATCCTTAATTGTGAGGCGTTGAGCACAAGGGAGAGCTCGACGTGGTTCGCTACGGGCCGGACCGCCTCAGTCCTCAGATCTTCGCTGTAACCTCTGTACTGAACCCTTTGGTACAAATATATTTCCCTTCTGCTTAAGTAGGTTGTAGATAAACTAAAAGATAACGAGAAAATGAATTTAAATATGTATAGAATTTGCAGTAAGCTTCACAATTTGTGTGTTGAAATGTGTGGACGTCATAGGAAAAACAGAATGGAATGTAAATTTTATGATCTTTTGATAAGCAAAAACAAGTAAGACTATACAATGCATGTATTTAATCTGCTTATTCCAAAAATTGTAGCAAAAAGAGAAACAGTTACGATGATGTTGATTGCTTTCACTGAACACATGCTCAGTCTTGAAAACTACCTAGCAGTAGGTAGGAGACGATAAGGGTCTGTCCTACTAAACAAGAAGGAGGCTATAGCTCCTTGAATGCAAGTACCCTTGGGACGGACCGCTATCAAAGGTGCGTTTCTTTTCCCATTCCACCAAAACCCATTTCCTTAACTCACCACCTCTGTAAATACACTCATTCTTTCTCAACGAACGTTTCTCAGTCTACTTTTCCAACTTACGTAGCTTTATTTCCTTTATATAATGGCATTTTTTAGCATGACGTTGTATTAAACGGTGGCTAGAATGCACACGTGAGAAATGCTCATCTTGTAAGTGTTATGTAGTTATTAAACTGTAGTACCATTTAATAAATAATAAATAATTCCAAACATTTAAATATTAATGCATAATAAAAGAGGCAGTCGACTCTAAGTAAGGGTATCTACGGCAATTTACGTTCCAGTGGTGTGTACCTAAGGCCCAAGGGGGGTATCCCCTGGAGGAAGGATGAGGCGACAAGAGAGAGAGGGTGGACAACCAAAGGAGTCACTACAGTGCAGAGGGAGGGGTCTCATTCTGCCATAAAGCGCCGAGATTCCCGCCGACACTTAAACCCTGAAAGAGACCACCGATGAGAGGTGATATGAAATGATAATGGAGGTGAAATGGGGGATAGGAAATTCGGGGGATGTAGTTAACCTACCCTGCATTCATCTGGCAACCCGGAAAAAAACCCGAGTGTTAGATACGTGGCCACGGTTATATATATATGCGTGTTAGTTCACTCAAGGTTCGGGTAATTAGAACTCAAGAAATCACAGTGTTGCCAAAAAATATGCACATACGCCAGTTCTGAAAATAGGAACTGTCAATGTAGTGACTATTTAATTGTTCCAAATGTATTTACATAGTATTTATGATTGTAAAACTATTCCGAATCTTATTCAGTTCATTTTAAAACATATTCTTAATATCTAAAATTGTTTCGGTTTGAAACTTAAACTGTGGAGATCTACTTCCCTCAATTTTGTGTTTATGTCAGTAGCTAACTGGCTCTGTTTCCATTTACTTCAGTAGCTAATTGACTTTATTTTAAGGTAATATCAGCAGCTAACTGTCCTTGCTTTGTTTTAGTTTTTTCAGTAGCTAACTGATCATGTTTCCTCATTAATCCCCTTTGGCCTGTTCTTGTTTCTCTAACGTTTCTTTAAATAACTGTTTTTGCTCTCAGCATACGACTCAATTACCTCTATGTTTTTTCCAGTTTCCTAGATATCTATATTTGTTTTTTACATAATTTATCTTGTTTTACAGAAATCTCAGGTTACAATAAACTAATTTCCTTAAAATTATCTTTATAATGGACGTCTCGTTTTCCCCTATCCTCACTTAGCCATCTTTAATTTCATATGTTTTGCCTGAAATGTTTTACCACTACATGAGTTCATGCAATACTACCAAAAGTAACTAGATGTATTTACGAAATACACATTTTAGTTAAAACTGTACCACCTTAAAATTTTTGTTTCGAGATTCTGCGACTAAAGCTCGTCAGGAAGATTAAGGCCACTTCACTGAAGGCGTTCATCACGGAAATGGACTAAAAGATGCATAAGGCCATAACTTATCAGCCTGGGAGAATCCACTTGTTAGAACTCGGTGATAACTCTTTAACGTGGGTGCTTTTGGCTCAGAAGACAATGAAATTGAGAAATAGAACATACTACACCTGAGTAAGTGCAAGAGGGACTAATAATTCGAGTGAAAGTAATGACGGCGAGAATGATGATTTGCCTATTAGGAGTCCCAGTACAACTGTGTAGAAAACTCAAAAGGCTGGTACGTTTCACTGGCTTCGCGGTTGGTAAGTATAGTGCTCTCTCGCTCTCTCTGTCTCACTCTCTCTCACACACACACAAATGCATATGTATACAAAAAGATAAACATCTTTTATTTTTTATTTATGGAGTCTTAGAACTTGCGTTTCCGCTGAAATCTCGGTATTGAGTTTTTGGATTGAATACAATATTTCCTCTACCTACTGTAAGTGGGTAGTAGAGAAGGAAAGAAGCGAATGTAAAGGATAATCTAGTGGCAACTAGAATATATTCCTATTGTGAATATCAATAATTGCGGTAGCCTACTAGAACATACCGGCAAACGTATGCTCCAATCACATTATAAATGAAAAGTTTTTTTTCTTCCCCCCCCCTCCCCCCAGGAAAGGTTTGTATAAGAGATACAGAAAAACATTGTTGTCAATAGGGAAATAAATGTGAATGTAATGCGTTCAGATTTTACTTCTTGATGTAATTTTTTCTCACGTTGGTCCTATATGAGATAACAAGGAGATTCTTCTATTTAGAGATTGAACTACAAGTCCGTTACTCAGACGAGGGTAATGTGTAATTGTCGTATTTGGGAGCTCCATGTTCGATTTCTGACTGTATACTTTGACTTAGATTTTTCATAGTTTCCCTCTAGCCTCTTATACAAATTCTGTGATAGTTAATTGCATGTAACTACGATTCCCTCATTCCAGTTTCCCTCATTCCAATTCTTTATTCAGGTCTGCTTTTAGGCTTGTGGTATACTGTATGTCAGATAGATGGCGGGTATGCTTGCGCAATATAAATGCTGTTCTCGGAGTCGGACGACGTGCGGTCGCTGACCTCACGCGGGAACGACACCTGTCCATAGTGTTGGTGGCTGCGCAGCGTCTCCTGGCTCCGGGATGAAGAACTCTCAGCGCTAGTTAGGGAACTGCACGCGTCTGTGTGGCCTGCCTCCAACCTTAGAATATCCCTTCCTCCCGGAGGATGTTAACTGCGATAGTTCTGTGTGGAAGATATAAGGAATACTAAATTGTAGCGATTGTAAGTACTAAAGAAATAAGAGCAAACATGCACTTCGAAGAACTGGTATTGTGCGATAAATCTGTATGTAGTAAGTTCTATTGTATGCAATAATTACTTTTAGCTAAATGAATGTCTAAAGAATGTAAAAACTGTGCCATATATATAGGTTTTGAATAATAATGTTTATTCCCTCTGTATACACATGCAAGTTTAAAGATATCTTGACAGTCTTTTGCCGTTTAAGTTAAATTCTCTAAACTCATCGTTCTTTATCTCAGGAACTATTAAATATATTATATTTAAATATTTACAGGAAGACTTGAAAGGACAGCGACTAATTTTATACAATATTTGATCATTAAACAAGGAGGTATCTTTCACTCTCAAGTATTTTATTCTCGGATTATGTTTATAAAGAACCACACACCTTAATAACATCAAGATATACTCAAAATACACTTATATCGAATCAATCATTCTAAAATGAAACATAGTTAACTTCTGAGAAATTGCCTGAGGAAATGAGTCACTTATACCAGAAAATGTCATTCAGAGATGAATCGGTAGAGTCTGACTCTACGTTTCCACAATTTAGCCTACACAGGGTCAGTGTGAAAGAACAATTAATTACTATTAATTGACCTAATAGTGGTTAACTATAAAGCTCGGGCCTTTAAGTACTTACACGTTGTAAGTCGCCATTAAGGTAGTTGTCTCATGTGTTCATGAGAACTCCTATGTGGTTTACCGGAAAAAATACGAGTCAGTTGGAGAATTTAATGTCATATCGGCACGCTGGCTATAGTAGCTCAATGGTAGAGCGGCTGGACGGAAACCAAAAGATCCGTGGTTCAAATCCCGGCTGTGGCATTGAATTTTTCAGTCTGACTCTGCGTTTCCACTACTTGCATAAATTTGCAAAGAATATTTTGAGCACACAGAGGTTTCCTTATGTAATATTAGTGCAAAATACAGGACAGAACTTTCTCTTACGAATGGACTAATCTACCTCTCTACTGGTTTTATTTATTTCTTTTGAAGTAATAAAGAATTTACAGGTCAACGTGGCAGGTGCAAAAATATTTTTAAATTATTTGTAAAATATGATTATTTCCCTTATAACCATAAAGTGTATATTCCATTATAGAGGAAATACCAAATTATAGGACCATATAGAACCTCAAAACATCACTTTGAGTAATTTTCTCCATTTACTATTCCCTTTAAAGAACTAAGGTCGCCAACAGGGGAAATGGCTTTATTATTTGTGTTACTTTTATCGTTTCTCACTTTATTTGACCTGTATGCATATACTTATGCATTTAAGTTACATAATTACTTTCTATTTTGATCAAGTCGAATGTGTAATTAGTAATTTTCTCTTGGAGCTCTTCAAGGTGGCGTCACTTTCCAATTTAGGGATAACTTTGCTATAAATAGGTCGCAGTGTTTGGGTAAATCTACTCGAAGAAAGATTTCGGAGATTCGGTACGAATTTTGATAAATAAAGTAGTTCACATATCTAGCTATTTCATATTTTAAATATACGAGATATGTGTAATATTATGAGAGAGTGTAAATACACAAAGTAACTTCCACAAGTTTCTGCAATCCAAATCCGCTGAAAAGGTCAGTTATTTAACTACAGCACTTATCTTCCCTCTCAATATTAAATATAATTTTCAAGAGGTTCTCCTCGAAAGTTTGCTGCCGGTAAAGTTATGAATCCCCTTTCGGACTATTTGCTGGAGAGCTGAACAAACAGGCTAGTCTAGCCTCACTCGCCAAATAACTTCCAAACTTCCCTACGAGATTGCTTCTCATCTGCCTTTTAATGAGTCTTTCAGACCAAACTATTTCCTATTCTTATTCTTTGCAAACTCGCCATCATCAGAGCTTCGTGAATATGGCGTATTTTATTAAACCGGCAACTATACTACGCTTTAAAACTTTCCAAATCTAGAAAAATGATATCCACATTGGTATTGGGCAAATAAAAGAAGATGGCAAAAGAAAGGATTCGTTTAAATTGACATAACTTCATTTGAAGCACAAAGTAGGTTATATAGTGAGCAACTTATATAGGAAAGGACTTGGCCTCTAAGTTTTATTTTGAAAACTTTTAACTGTGTAATGACTGGAGAGAAATTAGTTTACTTTCCTAACTTTTAAGTGATACTCTTTAGATCAATTCGCTTATTTATCAGGTATAATCAATTTGCCTCCAGCAAATAATGCCAATTAACAAATTTATTTCAACTTTATTTATTTTAATAGTGCTTAAACAATGTTACTTAATAAACGAAGAATATGCTGATCATCCATTGTCTTTAAAAGCTTCTGTGATTCTCATTTTAAGTACGGCCCTGTTAACAATTACACTAATATTGTAAATAAGGTTCACCAGCGATTACCACGTGATTTACTTGAAGACATTCTGCTGTATTTGACTGACTCAAGTTATATATGAATCGATTCCTACTAGATGATAACAGTGAACTCGCTTCGAACAATGAATGGTTTTACGGCAGGAGGGTGGCAAGACCAGGTAAGTATTACAAAATAAGACTAATTTTCCATAGAATAAACAAGTTCAGCCACATTTCATAATATTCTAAAGCATTATTTACTGTCTTATTTACGTATCAATTTACTTACTAATCTCTGCTGTCCATTAATTTACCAAGTCTCCCTAATTTATGCTACAAGTACTTCTTATAGATTATAAAGTA
Source organism: Mantis religiosa (assembly GCA_030765055.1). NCBI lineage: Eukaryota > Metazoa > Arthropoda > Insecta > Mantodea > Mantidae > Mantis > Mantis religiosa. The sequence continues at coordinate 295,659,708 of CM060948.1, read as the reverse complement.
CACTTAGTGCCCACGTCGAATCCGGTAATACTACTCCAAAAAGAATAAGAAAATATGTCTAAACGGATCAGTTGAGTATCTCTACAAATATTCATACCACACAAAATAATTTGGCAAAGTACTGTTACATAAAAGTATGGTTCTACACGTAAAATGCATTGAATCTATAATATAGATGATCTATCTTATTTTCTTGATAACCTCTGCTTTGACCACAAAGAATGATATTCCGATAAATATTTTTAGATAGAAGTTTTTGATCTCTATTGAAATTTTACTGGAAATTTTATTGAGAATTCATCACAGAGTGGAATGCATTCGAAGATGGAATCTACTCGTAAAACAATCAAATAATTTTCATTGCAATCGCTAGCATCTTAAAATGACTTTCCTTCAAAAGGAATGGCCGCGCGGTGGCTCATTGGTTAGACCGCTTGGCCCTCACCAGGCGGCCCGGGTTCAATCCCAGGCGACCGCAAAGTGAGATTTGTAGTGGAATACACGGCGCTGGGGCGGGTTTTCTCCGGGACCTCCGGTTTCCCCCGCCATCTCATTCCACCGATGCTCCATCTTCATCTCATGTATGATTAGTGTCACCGCCTGCGGTGCCGTATGTAGTAAAAGCGGACTTTTAACCCCTACACATTTCATTTCATTTCAAAACGAATGCATATTTCGAACAAAAATAAAAACGTGAACAGGAAAATGAGAGCAGAACAAAAAAAAAAAAAAAAAAAATGCCAAGCCACATTCTCGATACTACAACAAACTCTTCTTTTTGGAATACTGATTAAATGTAAATAAAGTAATAATTGGAAATGCATCAATCAGGTGAAGTGTAAACGCAATGTTATTTGGTTCAAGGCTTATTTTGCCATACGAAGCATTTGGACTGTATGTTTCAATTTTGGGAAGTTTTCAGTTGCAGTAGCTGCTTTTTAAATCTCATTCGTAAATTATCTCCACCAGGTCTTTGAAGACCTAATGGCGCTTTAAGATTAATCATTCAAAATCTGATGAAGAAGAAGCTGCTTGTTTTATGTTACAGTTTTATATTTTATATTACATTTATATTTTATATTGCATCTCCATTTTTCCTTACAACCAAGGTAAACCTACTCAGAAATTTAATATTGTATCCTTTGGTTATCGATTCATTATTGGGCTCATCGAGCACAAACTAGCTAATTGAATCAGAACACATGCCGACATGTGTAGTAACAGCTAGAGACACCGCGCGGTTGAGATGGGATTCTCGCCTTCCACTTTGTAAAGTTGAGGGACTGTAGTGTCGATAATATTGGAAGTCTCAATATGCTAACATTGTTGCTATAAACGCTTTTGAAATATACCGTGTATTGTTTAAATCAGTTTATAATATTTTTGTTTGAAGTTGGTTCAAATAAGTCTAATACAAAACGTAGGAACGTAAATTCTCATTATTACGTGACCTCTTAGTGTAATAAATAACAAATAAATTGTGAGGCTTGGACAGCAGTAAAAGGGCGGAAGGATAAATAACAGATTGAGGGGGGGGTGTATAAAACGTCTGTTTCTATTCTTGTAAATTTATTTTCTCTTCGTTTTAGAGCTTAACAAAGTGTTAGAAGTAGCCTTTGAGATTATATCACCGAAACAATTAAGTCACCTTGCGGTTATTATTATTAAAGACCGTGGTAATTCAAAACTTAAAAATAATTCAGGGAGATAAGGAAAATATGAAGCTATATCTATGGTTTATTTTAAGTTTGTTGAGCGAACCGGAGCTGTGCGCTAGAAACGCCATTACATATCCCATCTCGCTACTAACTTTCATAAACCAGAATTTGGTGGTAAGGCTAGCATATATTGCCGAGGGCTGCTAACAGCGAATCGATAGTGAAATGTTACAGGTACTGGGTGTAAAGTGCAATCAAACTCAGGACAAATAGTGTTCAATTTAAGCGATGATAGCCCCGGGTGATTGCTGCGCATCCATAACGTAAGTGTTGACCACATCTGGAGCAGGGAACTGTTTGCTTTGAAACAAAAAAGTTTAGCATAAAGGACATGGATCAAGAAGCAAATGAGAAAACCACAAAATGAATAAGAGTGATACGAAACAGCTTTCTCTACAATGTGGTTCGGATGGCTCTGCTAGCAAGGCCTTGGGCTAAATATCCAAGATCGTGAGTTTATACCAGACCTAAACCCATGCTTTTTAAGTGTGGGTTAAAGCGATAGCACCACGTCAGTATATTTATTGACATGAGAAAAAACTCCTGCATGGCAAAATTCCTGCACACCGGCGGCAACTCATAACAACATTTGCATATTGTTTGTTTTCTCTAGTAATACCTGTAATTCTTAACAAGAAAAGTTCATACAAACCCGCATTTTTCTATTCACATGCTGGTAATAATTATACCAACATATTTTAGTTAATTGATGGAAATTAATAATTTCTCCACACTAGCCATACATAGGCTGATTTTTTATGGATAGGGTCAACATGAAAAATTCAATGCCATGGCCGGGATTTGAACCACGGATCTCCTGGTTTCCGTCCAGTCGCTCTTAACCTTTGAGCTACCATGGCCAACGTGCCGTCCTGACATTAAATTCTCCAGTTGACCCATATATTTCCCCGGTAGACCACTAGGGGCTCTCGCATCCGAGATAAACTGTTTGTGGCAACTTACTGTCGTAAGTACTTGAGTCCCAGGCTTCATCATTTAACTTTTATTATTTTAGTTAATTGATGGAAATTAATAATTTGTCCACACTAGCCATACATAGGCTAAGATTTTTGATGGATAGAGTCAACATGAAAAATTCAATGCTATGGCCGGGATTTGAACCACGGATCTCCTGGTTTCCGTCCAGTCGGAAATATATGGGAATATCTTAGTCTATGGATGTCTAGTGTGGAGAAATTATTAATTTCCATCAATTAACTATAATAATAAAGTTAAGTAATTAAGCCTGGGACTCAAGTACTTACGATAGTAAGTCGCCACAAAAGGTGTATCTCGGATGCGACAGCCCCTAGTGGGCTACCGGGGTAATATATGGGTCAACTGGAGAATTTAATGTCAGGACGGCACATTGGCTATGGTAGCTCAAAGATTAAGAGCGACTGGACGGAAACCAGGAGATCCGTTATTCAAATCCCGGCCATGGCATTGAATTTTTCATGTTGACTCTATCCATACCAACGCACTGATTAGAAAATTCTCAAATAGACCCTGACTCAAATATAATGGGTTAGCGCGTATAGATGTGGTTCCCTGACATGGAATACGCCAGGAACTAAACTGTAATCATTAGGGTGTGGATCTTAATGGCGCATCTAATGGACCGATGCCACTTCAAGAATGTGAGGAAATAAGTTAAGCTAGAAAGCTGTGGGTCTACTTTACCAACATTAAATAAAAGTGAAGGCAGGTAATATTCAAAAGGTATATTAAGTTCCCGTATCAGTTGTTTCCGAGCGTCCGCCGCGAACCGCTTCTATAAACACCCGTGATTTCTCCTCCAGCAAGGAGGAGACAGAGAACGTTCCATTAAAGTATGTCTGTCTCGGTTTGTCCTTTCCCATATGGCTACAGTAGGATCCTTTTAGTTTGAGACAGATTATACCGGTTACACTGATCTCATTTTGATTACTAAAAAACTATTATACTTCGTAGACTGAAACAAAACACACATCATCTTCCAAACCCTAACATCCACCTGTATGGAAAACATATTGAAACAACCAAACAATTGAAATTATTGAGACTTATCTTCGACCACAACCTATCATGGAAAACACATATTTCGAACCTAAAGGAAGACTGTTCAAGGCGCCTAAACATATTATAAATCATTATCATACCGCAATTGGGGTGCTGATCAACATGTCCTACAGCAGACGTATCAAGCTTTAATCCTAAGCAAACTTGTCTATTGAGCTATTGTGTACAACTCTGCAGCACCAGCGTTACTTAAGCTGCAGGACGTGATTCAAAGTTCTGCTATGAGGATTATATTAGGAGCATATCGTACCAGTCTAATCTCTACCCTATTGATAGAAGCCAAGCAACTACCGTTAAACACCAGGAGAATACAATTGGGCATAAAATACGGAATTAAAATAGCAGCAAGACCTCATTCAGGTATCCATTCATATGTTTTCCCCAACACAGAAAGCAACAAGACATATACAAAAAAGCACTCGTTACCTTTCTATCAACGACTTGTTAACTATTTAAATACTAACAGCATAAAGATCCCTCCCATAATGACCAGGGACTACTATGAAAGACCACACTGGAAGCTCAAAATTCCCGAGATATATACCTAACTAACATTTCACCGAAATGGGATACCGCTGTAATTGTTTACTAAACACTATTTTATGAAGTGTGCAACAATTTCCCCAATTATCAGTTTATTTACACTGATGGATCAAAAATGGATCATGGTACTGGATGTGCATTAATGACTTTTGATGAAGCACTCAAGCACTTACATACTGACAGCTCACTACAACTGCTGTGTAATATGCTCTGAATCCCTGAGTGCCTTGCAGAGCATGAAGAACGACACAACAGACAACAAATTAGTTCAGGACACACAGACACTAACCAGTAACATCGCCGACGCTGGTAAAGACATGGTTTTCATTTGGATACCTTCCCATCAAGAAATAACAGGGAATGAAAGAGCGGACGAAGCTGCTAAGGATGCCTCATCACTACGTCAACAAATGAACGTCCAAATTCCATACTCAGATGTTATAAATCATGTCTCCAAAATACCAGTACAAAATGGAAATATGAATGGAATCAACAACAAACAGGAAAATTATGCCAAGTAGGAAGAGGATCCACCGCTCTTCACCCAACCAAGCCACTTACTAGAAAGGAACAAGTCATTCTCACCCGTCTACGAATTGGTCACTCCAGGCTCACTCATTCATATCTTCTCTCAAGACAGCCGCAGCCTACGTGTAAAGGATGTAATAAAAACCTTACAATTTACCACCTTCTCATAGAATGCAATGAATACAAAAGAAACAGAACACAACACGGAATCCTACAGGATATCTCCACACTGCTAAACAGTTCCAAACTACGCCGCAATCTGTTTATTTACCTAAAGGATGCAGACATTTGGAATTAAATATAAATTATGTGCAATATAGTTTAATCAGTTGTAATTCATAATCTACACAATGGTGTAAATGTAATAAAACCCTTTTTTAGCAACCTTGTTGCTAACTTATGCTAGTATGACCTTGTCTTTGTTTTCAGTTATCGGTATTTAATATACATTGTTTTCATAACTGATGCTATTAATGTGTATATTTTATATTTTTATTGTAAACCTATATATTTAATGTAATTTTTATATATGTTAGTTAGTTAGTTACTAACGCTCCCCACATGGCAACCTTGGCCTTCGGGGTAACCTCACCCCACCAAGCGATGACCGGACCCATTTCTCAGGTGGAGGCACCCAGAGGGCGGTGTCCATTACCTCCGATGATAGGGTGATAGTGAAGATGGCGGTGAGGTGAGAGGACCTACAGTTTTTACCGTGGACTCCGAACCACGTTGGGCATAGGGGATACTTCACGTGTGCTAGACAGAGGTGAAGGCGTGGATAGGGCCGACTTAAAATCGCCAACCCCAGAGCCGGGAATCGAACTCGGGACCCTTAGAACGGGAGCCGCGAACGAAACCACCGCGCTACCCCGGCGCCCATTTTTATATATGTTACTAATTGCATTATTTTGTAAAGATGGTCGCGATATGACCCACGAAGTTAATCCGAACTTAAATAAATTAAAAATAAAAACACACCTGTTAAACATTCTACACATGTTTCTTACTTCCCGGTTCGAGCTATGGAAAGGAACATACAACCACCTAACATTTTCTTTTTTAGTGAGATCATGCAGAATCACAAAAATACGATATTCCCACATTTGCTTTCTTGTGATAAGTCTCTGTCTTAACAGTATACTTAAGCATTAGGTATATGATGCACATTCTTTTCTTTTCATTTTGTTTTCTTTCGATTGGTATTTGAATGCCCAAGCACACATCTTTTTACTTTTCTAGACTATTTAGTTAAAGAAAATGGATGCTTTGTATTCCATGTATTAATTTCATCATGTGCAAATTCATGAATAGCAGCATGGATAGGATTGGAAATTAATTTCCTCAGCTTTATCCTTCTACTATCTCCTAATAAAAATATATTTTCTATCGAATCTTCACCTAAATACGTTTTAGTTCGAGCAATTGCATCTTCATGGTTATCCAAAAATTGGATACCCTTATTTCATCACAGGTACACATTTGACTACTTCCTTAAACCTACGCTTCCCTCCGCCACCCTAAGATATTTTAATAGTCATACGTGCACACTTGGTTCTCTGTATGCTTATAACATATAACTCAAAAACGATTAAACCCCAAAGTCAGTATTTTCCTTCTGTGAATTCCTAGGATGTGGCACGAATATGTTTGATAGGTTTCCCAACAGCACACTATCATACACAAAGCATTCTTTTCGCAATTTTTGCTTATTCAAAATATATTTCTAAAGAACTTTATATAAATACTGCATCGTTTAAGATATATTAACATATGTAACTTGATTTTTTTAGGAATAAGCTGGAAGCTACGTTCATCTTCAACGAACTGCGGAATTAGCAAACCGTAGGATTAGGATTACTACGGAGGGGATTTGGCACTACGACCAGTCTTGTTATTTTGTACCTATATCCCCAATTGGCGCATTCCTCGGGAGGAAGGATGAGGTCAGAGACGACAGAGGGTGGCCGTCCCAAGGAGCCACGACAGAGCTAGGGGTGGTGCTCCTATATTTTACTTAGATGAAACCTCTCCCGGTAGGGTAGAACAAGGGTTATTCCTCCCCTACTGTGGTTCAAAAGCGGTCCCAGCAGCCGGTGGGCAGACCGGAAATCGACCTACCCGAGGAGGAAGTGGTTCACTCAGAGCATATCATCTTGCCATGCACCGCCGAGACACCACAAGGTGAGAGATGACATTAAACGATAATGGGGATGAAATGGAGGGACAGGAAATTCGGGGGATGTAATTAACCTACCCAGCATTCGCCTGGTGAACCAGGAAAACCCCCGGAAACACCTACCTGGGTCAGGTAGGTCAACCACGGGAATACAACCCGGACCTTCCGAATACGGCCACAGAACCAACCCGCTGGGTTGGCAAGAATAAAACAAAAGCTTAGTACACGTTATAGATGTCCTTATAGCACATAATTTATGTCAAACAATGTTTTTGTGGCTTAAACCAATTTGGATATATTCTATGTAATTGGTTTCATTGTTCAAATTCTTTATACTTTCGGTGCTAATCGTTGAACGTTTATTCCTGATTTCTTATTTTTGTCATTTAAAGAGAACGGTATTTCAAGACCGTGAGATAGGAAACCTCTTAAAAGATTTGACTATCCGTTTAGTTTACTGTAGGCGACTTAATGAAGTTTTATCTCCATTAACAAGAAATAGAATCATAATCTATTCTATTAACAGTTCGTGATTAGAACAGGTAATTCTTTTATATTGTTTGTTTCCATTATTGGTATTAGCTGAAAGGGTTTCTAAAATGCACCGCGTACCATGCAATATTATGAGCAAAAATAATTGAATTTACCACTGGGGTTATATATCTCTAAACTATGGATGTAACTGCTAAACTTCCGAACCCAATGGATTTTGGAATTCCCTCTTTCGGGAATACTGTACGCTTATGTTGCATTGCATCAACTTGTCAGCTTCACCCTAGAATCGGTAAACATCATGTATTTTCTCATGGCAAGTCCAACGGCTCTCTCTGGGAAAAACAAAAGCTGAACTCTAAACAACAGAAAGGAAAAAGTTGGTTTGAAACCGTAATCGGATAAGCGATCTGATCCTATTTCTTTGCCCTATAAGGAATAGTTCACTTTACTACTGCAAAGAGGTTTCCCAGTGCGCCTGTTAACATGGATGCTCCATTTTCTGTCTTCTTATTTTCTAGGGCCTGCCTTCGTTTTGTTTCTTCATGGAAATAGACTTTACTACTTTTCTCAATCACCTTACCTGTGACCTCCTTTCCTAGAAAATCTAAGTAAAGCGAAAATGATAACGGCTCTGCTAGGTTATCTGGTACATTCCTCCTCTGATGTTACTATACTGGGTACTAAAAATATACTAGGTTTAGCAACCATATCAATATGTTTAATTTTAATCTCTGTTTCATATAACCTTGCCCCGCTGACATGTATTACTCCGCGTGCAACTACCTTCCCCTCATTCTAATTGACTAATTCTTTCGCGCAATAGGCCATAGTCGGTGCCTTCCCGTCATAATTAAAACTGCAGTAAACGTCATAATAATTGCCAGGAAGATACATAAAATCATAAGCAGGAATATGTACGCATGCCAAAATAATGAAACTGAGCAAGTTGAAACTGAATGAATGAGTAATGAAACTGAAACAAGTTTATAATGAAAGTCCTTCGGCCTTTTCCACTGAGGTTTCTTAAAACCGGCACACATACCTTGCAAAAAGGCCTGTCTTTCAGTCTTAAAAGTAGTGTCACGCCATTCTTGTCGTGTGTCCTTCATTCACCCAAGTCTCACCAAGGTAGTATATTTTGCGACTTGTATCCCAGTACAGTCTGTTTGTCCTTAAATAACGTCTTCGCCACACAGCAATATCGCCCCTGGAGTGGTAAGTTTTCCTGTTGTCTCAATCACATGTCGCGATGTTCCTACGCATCTAATACCCACACCTGTAAGTTCAGAGTCCAGCTGTTCGACTCTTCCCACTGACAAAGACGGATTCTTCTCTGTGAGTGCATTACACACATGCACCACATTCTTTTTTCGCCGCTTTGTAAAGGTTTTCCCTTGCGATGCTTCAGCGAAAAACTGGTGGTGGACTGCCATTATACATGTAATAAGTACACGTGGAATAAACGATTAATAAAATAATTTAGCTCTCGCACTCGGCACAACACACCTTCGAATGGCGATATATGACTAATCCAGTTCAAAACAAGGTCAGTGCCAAAAGTCATATAAACAAATATGTCATCACTACCGCTAAATCACGTGATATCGTGTCATGTGGTTGAGAGCAAAGGAACCTCCTCCTTACTTCGTTTAAGAATTAACATGCATTTCAGATAAATGAACTCTGTTGCGTAATATATTTAATTCAAACAGTTACGAAACTATAAATTTGACAATTCTCTCCCAACAGATAAAGACATATCACCATGTTAAATAGCGAAGTAATTTTTACCGCATAGCAGTCTATAGTGCAATAGCAGCCAATGAGGGGTGATAAGGTCACGTGACCATTAAGAGATACGGGGCAGGCTTATGTGAAACAAGGATTAGGTGTGTTTACTAGCTCATAACATTATCTTTACTTTGTGATACTGCAGTACATCTCTCGGCTTGAAATAGCTCGTGAATCGTACAAAACTGAAATAAAATTTTATCGTACAGATTTATTTTCACAACAACACCAAAAGAACTTGATAACGCAAACTGCAAGTCCAGAGAATCATGGTTCGAATATTATGACAAACGCGTCATTTCTGGCTTTTTGTCAACAAAACTTCAGCTCATAATCATCAGATGGCTTATTGGATTAGGATGGAAACCGCAATAGGAGAATTCCTGTTAAACGCAGAGCAGTGGTACTGCTCCAAGCTACGAGGGACAGTTACGAGGCTTGAATTAGCGTGATGCACTCCGGAAAGGTCCCAGAATGTTTTCGACTGGTTACAGAGCCTTTATTTTCGAAAGAATAAATTCACTTTTGATACTAACAAATATTGAACAAATGTTTATTTGATTTTTTCCTATCCATACCTATCTATTTTTACTTCCACTACTAGGTTCTTACAATAAGTAATATTACATTGTTCACAGAAGGTCAATTCTCAGGTTTCATTAAAAATACAAGTGTTAAGGTCCCCTTAGTAAAAAAAGTGTGTTTTTTTTAGAAAACGATCCATGTGTGCATGCGTGTGTGTATGCATGCGTGTTTGTGTCCGTAAGTCTGAAAAGCAAAACTCGAAAGAAAAAGATACGTTAAATATCAAATTTGGTATTATAGTTCAGCATATTTCAAGAATTCAGAAATACATTCAGGAAAATCCCCCATCCCGCATAACTCTTTAAATATAAACCTTTTTAAAAAATTGTGATTTTCTCAAAAGTGGCCCTAAAGGTTTTATTTAAAATGAGAAAACATTTTATTGATTTCTCTTGAGAAATTAAAAATATATCTTGATTGTTCAGGAATATTCTAAGAAGTTCTGTTACACTGTGGTTGCCTTTTGCGTAACTCGGAAAATGTCTGAATTTTGCAGTATTTAAAACGTTGTTCATTCTTTAACTCTTCTCCGTGCCAAGAGAATGGAATGTCAATGATATCCCATAGCGACCAGTTCTTTAAGGAGTTGGCTATCGCTTGAACCTTACTGCATGCCCCTACAAACCTTACACCTACAAGAATAGGGTTGAAAAGAAATAGAGGGATAAGCATGTGAAAGGACGGTGTTAAAAGAGTAGCGAATCACATCAGATTCTTTTACGTTGTGTTTGCGATCCTACCGTCTAGACTTATGAACTATACATATTAAAAAGTGCCGCAAAGAAAACCACACTATGATGCACATGTCCCACGTTTCCTTTATTTTTCAATCTTGCACGTCAAAAAGTGGTTACAACGACACTGTTTGAAATTTCAAGTGAATTGCATTGTGCATTTTATGCTGCAGTAATTCAAGAAACGATAGCTTTCATGGTTTTTAAATAGATCACGCAAATTCTGTTTATATAGTGAGATGGCTCTCTGATCCCATCTATTTCCACCAGACCGGTTTCTTTTCATTTTTTACTTCTCACGGCTTCTTCTTGCCGTATTTATTAGCCGTATGATTGAATACTGTTTTAATATTGAATAAAATAAATTATGAGGAAGTAATGTGAATGAATTTAATATAATGATTATTACGAAGCAATAGTCTTTAAATTCAATTACTAGGATGTGAATATATATTTTAACTCAGAGCTACGTAATAATGTTGCTGATCTATATGGATAAAATGCTACTTCTAAAGGTGTTGTCACGGGATGGGTCGCTACCTGGGTCATTAGTAGCCCGGTCGGGACCGGTACAAAGCTGGCTCAAACCAATATATCCGGAAATGTTCTAATGTTGGCGGTTCGCTAGCTAGAGTGGGTTTCTGATAAACTAGCTGGAGGCGAGGCTATAGCTGTTTTTGGTAGGTGAGATGAGGTTCTAGAGTCGATCTTCTGGTCTGAGACGTGGTGCAGTGCAGACGTGACATAATAATCAGTAATAATAATCATAATAATCTTATAAGGTGAACGATGTCTCTCAGCAGCGAACTATACTTTTGAAATCGTGCTAGTGATTTATTCCACCGTGATAGATTTCACCACTCCGTATAGCTGATAGTGGAAATATATAGTCATTGGATCGGAACATGGCGGCAACTCATGGTGAACTGTGAGCACGGGACGACGTTGAGAAATAAAGCAATTACAAGGAACTCTGTTGTTTTCGTTCGTCAAACTATCTCAGGCATACCCTGCTCTACTGACTCTGCCAGGGCAAACGAATAGATAGCTTAGGAAGCTAATCTACTAGACGATCAGACCATCGGGATCGAGGCTGCTGAGAACCCATTAACAGGCCACAAAACGGCGACATTCTCCATGTCAACCATCCGAGTGGTAGGGTGGCTGTCCCTCTACCACTAATTTCCTGTACATTTGCTTTTCTATTCCGTGTTCTGATGATTTATTTATTTCATTTCATACTGTTTTTTCATACGATATGATAAGATATGCATCTGATACGCAAGTACCAATCGACCTAATTGGTGCTTTGAGGTGTGATAGGGGACTTGTGATACGTAAAACTTTATCCCTGGCACTTGGTTGAAAGGCCGTATTCCCATTTGGGAGAGGCTCGTTTCATTTCGAGATCCCCAAGTTGAAGATAGGATAGCCGGCGCAGGGATTTGTGTCATTGTGGAATCGTTAGGTAACGTAGTGTGCTAGTAGCCCTGTTTATAAAGCAGTGGCTGTGAAGTTTGTCAGCCTTATTTTTATTCCATCTTTATCAACGAATTGGCAGAACAATAGGAGAAAAAATGGACAGCATAAAATATCTGGGCCTTCAAGTGGACAGATGTTTAGATTGGAAAGCTCACATAAATTATATCTTACCTAAACTCAGCTCTGCCTGTTATACTATCCAAGAGCTGGTTAATGCGAGTTTTATTGACACATTTAAATTAGTATATTATGCATACTTTAACTCCTTTATGGAATACGGAATATTATTTTGGGGCAACTCAGTAGAAAGTAAATAAATATTTATTATGCAAAAGAAGGCTAAGAGAATCAAACGAACACTCACAACAGATGCTCCTCTAAAGGTCTTTTTAGAAGATTGAAGATATTAACGCTTCCTTGCATGTATATATTCCCGATCCTAAAATTCTTTGTCTGCAATCGTGCCTTATTTGCAACAAATAACGTAATTCACAGAATAAACACTAGACAAAATTATAATATCCATTATCCCAGTGCTAAACTTTCTTGCTTCGAGAAAGGTGTGTATTATGAAACTATCAAAATATTTGACACTCTTCCTAATGTTCTTAAAGAAAAAATTGACAATTTAGGTGTTTTTGTTATTCTGTACAATATTATCTGAATGACAGATTAACCTGATAATGTTTCTGTAGCTCTGAAAGTAGTATCTAACTGTTCCAATGACAAATCGTTGCCAATTAAGTTTTGATGCATGTTGAATGTTTATTTTAATGTATATGTATTTAAGAAATAACAAGAATGGTTCCATTGCAGAAAGGGTGAGACGTACTGGCATAAGCCAAGTGAAAGCTGAATTAAATAGTGTTTGATTTTGTGTCATATATAGTTATTTTTCCATAATGTTGTTCATATTGCCTGTGTACTAATATGTGTCTTATGTTAACTTTTGTACATATGTATATGCTATTAACTTTATACCTCTCGATATGTTCAATGTTCACAGCCTTTTCTGGCTACAAGTGAACCTACTGCACGCAAATCAATCTAATCTAATCTAGTCTAGAAAAGAAAGAAATCACAAATCTTCCAAATTAGCAATGAGTGTCTTTACCTGATATGGCAGATTTTCATCTAAACTAAGTTGCAGAATTAGCAGATATAAGGTGTTTTAAACGAAAAAGTATAGAGCATAATTTATAACAGCTCATATGTTAGCGGGCATAGGAGCAAGAAATAATCAGCCTGGAGTATATTAACTCTCGATACTGGGGTTAAAAGGCTAATAATTTCAATATGCCTTGAATTTATGATCCTACATGGCGATGTAGGTAATGGTCGTAAAACCACGCGACTCATAAAAACTTGTCTTCAAAGTGATAAAAAGCGCTTTGCCACCCAATTCTTAACTCTAATGCGACACTAATATCAGCAGCAGCGCGCAGCGTCGTGAAGATGAGGTAAAACTTGCTACAAAACGTTATAACGTGTAAGCAAACCTCAATAAAAGTTATAGCTACAATATTTTTTGCCTCGCTCTGGTTCCTGAAAATTCTGACGGACTATTTGTTACTCTTAACGTCGCTTTCAATACTCCCGCTTACAGGGAAGCGAATACGCTTTAATGCATATTAAAATCAGATTCTGATAATATGTTTAGAAAGGCATAAAATCCATATGTCTTAAGTCTGAGTGCTGACTAGTGATATATGTATGCTTTAACTAATATATATATATATATATATATATATATATATATATATATATATATATATATATATATATATATATACGAGGGCTGCTTAGTGAAGAATGATCACAATCTTTTTTGACAGCGTACATTTACCCATCCTCATAATTTTGACGGTCCTTCTCGAAATAGTCTCCCCTGGATGCGATGCACTTGTCCCAGCGTTTCTGCCTGTCTTCAAAGACATGCTGGAAACCATTTTCAAGAAATCCTTCAAAATCTCGTCCCAGCGTTTCTGCCTGTCTTCAAAGACATGCTGGAAACCATTTTCAAGAAATCCTTCAAAATCTCCTCCGCAGCCTTCACCACTGCTTCTGATGATGGATAATGCCTCCCACGAAGACGTTTCTTCAAGATAGGGAATAGCAAAAGGTCACATGGGGCTAAATGGGGACTATAGGAAGGGTGAGGGATGTACTTCACGTTGATTTTTGCAAGATACTCAGCGACATATTGGGCAATATGCGGTCGCGCATTATCGCGGTAATGCATCCAGCCTCCTTCACGGCAATGTGGTCTTTTGCGCCTGATATGGACTTGCAATGTTTTCAGGACATCCCTGTAGTATTGTCCAGTTACTGATGTGTGTCAGTACAATATGCTGATAAACCATTCCATGAATATCAAAGAATGAGATGACCATAACTTTCCCAGCAGGAGCAACCACTTTTGCTTTTTGGGGGGGTTGGTGATGAAGGACATTTCCACACTGAGCTTTGCTGTTTGCTCACAGGATCAAAATGTTGAAGCCAAGTTTCATCAGCAGTGATTAAGTTTGAAAGAAACTCCGGATCTTCCTCTAATATCAAATTTAATTGCATGTTACCTCCATTGCAGCGGTAGGCGATACTGAACATGTCTGGATTTCCTGTTTCTCACAGGCGGGAACCAGGAGTACCAACAATGAAACTACTACATCGCGTTTGTTTCACATAAAGCTAACAGAAAATCATAACATTGAATTTTAGTGCGAAAACTTATGACCGTAAAAAATTATGATCAATATTTATTGAATAACTCTCGTATTTTAATGTTTCATCCATATTTTCTATCAAATATCGTTTAAAATATCACAATTCAATCCTCAAACATACACAGTGTCCTTAAGTCTGTCATTGTAATAATAACTAAAAAACGAGAAAGTTTGGTAGCATATTTGAAGCAAGAGTTCCGAACGCCTTGCCCAGGAATATGTCCATCCATGGGATATATCGTTCGCTATGTGTAAGGTAAGTCTTCACTCAACTCCGTGTGGAGTTAGAAGAGCTCCGATAGGTAGAGGATCTGTAGCTCATGGAAACCGACATCTGGCCGGGAGAAGTGTGGTGCTGACCACAAGATTTTCCGGAAAGCTGAATTATTATCTATCTCTGTTATAAACATGTGGGTGCGAAGCCGTTATTCGAGTTGGTCGATACGTGCTCTTCAGACCTTGCCTACCACATTATTGTGATTATTTCCTGGATTTATGGTCATAATTTTCTACATTTATTTGAAATCCAAACATAGAGTCACAATAGTTGAGTATCCTGAGCGACATCAAATTAGAAGATCTATTCTCACTCCTAGTACATAACTAATTGTAGTAGGCATCATGAAGTAAGAATCACCGAAATATTTCTAACAGTTTCATATTCTATCCGTAACATACTTTCATATTTAGGGCGCCGGGGTAGCGCGGTGGTTTCGTTCGCGGCTCCCGTTCTAAGGGTCCCGAGTTCGATTCCCGGCTCTGGGGTTGGCAATTTTAAGTCGGCCCTATCCACGCCTTCACCTCTGTCTAGCACACGTGAAGTATCCCCTATGCCCAACGTGGTTCGGAGTCCACGGTAAAAACTGTAGGTCCTCTCACCTCACCGCCATCTTCACTATCACCCTATCATCGGAGGTAATGGACAGTGCCCTCTGGGTGCCTCCACCTGAGAAATGGGTCCGGTCATCGCTTGGTGGGGTGAGGTTACCCCGAAGGCCAAGGTTGCCATGTGGGGAGCGTTAGTAACTAACTAACTACTTTCATATTTAGATTCCACACTTATGTACTAATAATCTGTGCGTAAGTTTTTTGTTTCCTTCTTTTCTTTATTCCTTTCGTTCCTTCCTTCTTTCCTTTATTTCTCTTTTGTTTTTGTTTTCCTCTGGAGGGGATTCGGCACTGCGACCAGTCTTGTTCTATTGTACCTATGGCGCCAATTGGGGCATCCCAGGAGGAAGTATGGAGCGAGAGGAGAAAGAGGACGACCGTCTCAAGGAGTCACTACAGTGCAGAGGGCAGAGTCCCTAAATTTTATATAGATGCAACACTCAGCCGGCACGCCAGGACATAAACATTCCTCCGCATTGTGGTTCGAAGACACGTTAATATCAGAGGTTCTACTCCCATTAGTCCTGGACCCGTAGGACCAAGGACCCGGACCTCCCTCAACCAAGGAGTTACCCAGCTGTCCCGACGCCCGGCGCCTCCGTGGGGCTTTCAATAGGGCAAGACCTAGAGACTAACAAGCCCCCCCCCCCATGTGGTCCTGTGGATTCAAGACGGGATGGAAGTGGATACGCCACTTACGCGTGCCAACTCCAAAATGAGAAGGCTACCGATATGATCTCGGTGGGGCCGCCTGGTGATCCAGCACACCTTCTACTAGCTATGCTGGCTAGTACGCGGGAATATTAATGGCTTCCCTCAACCCCGTCCGGAGACGTACCCGATCTCCCACGGGTATCGGGAGCCACTGCCCTCTCGAGTCCAACCCAACCCGAACAACTCCCAATCAGGGAGGGGCTCCAATGTTCGGCCCGAGGTGCCTATAGTAACGTCAGAGGTACCAAGAGTGCTGTGGTTCGAAGACAGTCCCAAGAGTCGATTCGGAGACCGGCAACCGATCTACCGGAGGAGGAAGTAGTTCACTCAGAGCAGATCATCTGCCATGCACGGCCGAGACTCTTGCCGACACTTCTACCCTGAAAGAGACCATCAGATGAGAGATGATGTGAAATGGTAATGGGTATGAAATGGAGGGACAGGAAATTCGGGGGATGTAATTAACCTAACCAGCATTTGCCTAATGACTTGGGAAAACCCCGAAAAAAACCATGGGTCAGGTAGTTCAGCCACGGGAATCGAACCCAGGCTTCCTGAGTACGGGCCACAAACGAAACTACCTGAGTCATCCTGCTCGGTGTTTGCTTGGTTAGTGAAGGCATCTAACCTTTAACAATTTGTTTCTGATTCAGGTCAAAACTAGAACGCTCTTGAATATGGATTGCCACACTATTGTCTTTGACACAGAACGGTTTATTTGCTTGCCTGGATAAGGACAATGTTAGTATTGTCGGGTATCGTTCAACGTTTTCCTTTCTCTTTCTGTCCGGTGTATACAAAGGACGCCGAAACAGGAGTTGTTTTAAAACCCATATGTGTTTGTTAACGGTTTGATTGGCTATATCGAGAACCCTCGATACAAAGGGATAGCGGTCTCCCTTCACCCGTCGATGGGCCCACACAAATAAAACACTGATTTCTGAGTCGGAACACAATTAACTATTACAGTTGGCCATGCTCTCATCGAGTTAGGAGGCTTTTTTGTTTATTTCGTTTCTGTGGTGATTGAAAACATTGTTGGAAAATAATTCAACCGAGTGACAGCAGAGCTTGCTTTCAAAACAAGAGCAGTATTTGGGGCAATAGCTCGTTCACTCTATTGTAGATACGTACCACACGGCACAACTTGATTTTCCATGGACGGTTTTATTGGAACATGATTGACGATACGTCAGAACTATCAGTTATTGTTTTCTCAGAAACATTTCCGTCAGAATGAGCAGTGATATCGCAATGTCTTGCTGGCCACTTTTTCCGAAAGCTATAAACGCGTTCCGATGAAACATTTAATAACACACAGCTGATTTTTCATATCTAGTAGAGCAAGCACAATTTATAGCGGGATATGAAGGTATCATATGTTCCAAAATCGAACGGGTTTTGCTTGTCACCTAAACGTTTGGATTTAAACGTAGCCAGAGGGTGGAATGAGGGGTTTTAAATTGTAGCATAACAACTTATAAAGTTAACCGGAACAGAAAATATCCAGCTAGTATCTGTTACTACACATTTCGGTTTAGCCATTGTGCTACATTCTTGTACACCTTGAGAGGTTTGTAGGACATAATGCAAATTTTGGAATTCGTTATAGTACACCTTCCATCTATCTTCAACTCTAAGTCTTTTATTGATATGAACTGAAACATGAGGAAATGCAAGATGTGGAGTTATTTCACATGTACCATATAGTTACGAAAATATACTGCGTGTAAATACCTTAATCCAAGCTTTACTCAGATTACACTCCGATATTAAGAGAGAATTATTATTTATAATAACTTTACCATAGCTACTAAGAGTTGAAACCGCCAAAAGAGGTATCTATGGTAATTACTACAAACGTTGCATGAAAATAGCGGTATATACTGTCATATAAAAATAGCGTGTTAAAGATTTTAAAGCACACACGATTATGCTAATTAGTAAAAAATTAGGGAGTAGATTTATAGGCACTAAAAATGTTTGGTTTAGGTAGGCAAAAAGGCACTCAAATGGGCAAAATAGGCGCTTAAATAGGCACTAAAATTTGCTAGATAAATATTTTTTGTTGTTTGTTTAACGTGGAAGGAAAAAATGGAATTTACCCACGCCAGCCCATGGGGCTGGTGACATAGGAGTCCCTGCACCCATGCGGAATACCTACTAAAAACACTCCACTACCTAGGGCAGCAACCCTGGCGATGTTTTGCTGGTCCCGCATTAAGCACCCAGATTCAAGATGTCGGTTATTTTTATGCGGCGAACCGCTATGTTGTGTAGGGGAGGGAGGTGTCATGGTCACAGGACCCTGACACCATCCTTTCCATCATTGGTAGTCTTAGGCGATGTGCCGCGCGTTCAGGATGTAATCAGTTCTGCGCATAGCGCTTACGTCGTTAGTAGTATAATGTAAGTCTGCTTGTCCCGGTGTACGGGTGGGTCAAGTTGTATTATGCTACTGTACATAACATGCAGATGACATAAAAATCAGCATGGGGGCGTCATCACTATATAGTATAGCATCTAGAGGTAACGTCAAGCTTAAATGAGGTATATAGTGTAGAATAACTATTGGTTAATGGAATTAATATATGCTTCTTAGCCTTACGGCTGCGCCTGTCACTCGTGTCCATTGGTGTGCAATTGTCGTCATCAGTGCACCCATGGTGGGCAGCCTGCCTTTGCTGACGAAGGTTTGAGCCTGTGCCACCTGCGGAGGGCGGCCTTTACCCACGGGTCCGCCTTGGCTGTGTAGCACAAGAACTTGGAAGGCCGCAGGGCAGTGGGTGTCTTGATGGCGTGTTGTTAGCTAATTCGCTGGTTGCATAAGTCGGGTGAGATAGTCATTCACGTCTTCGTCATCGGTGTGTTTATTTATCGGGATGGTCCTGTTAAACAGCGACAGGCACCTTTTGTGTTTGCCTATGTTGGCGTCATACTGTCCCAGGTTCGAAATGAGGGGATTAAAGTGATTCTCGCAACTTTTGTACATGTTAAAGCCCAGCCGCTTAATAAATTGCTCTATGGTGTGCATGTTGAGATTGTTGTGGAGTACATCTACTGATGCGGTCCGTGGTACTGTGGTAATTATTCTTAGTATTTTGTTTTGAAGTACTTGGAGCTGTTTTATGTGTGACTTTGCGCAATGGTCCCAGACAGGGGCTGCGTATGTAATGATTGGTCGTATCAGTCTTTTTATAAAGTATAAGTAGACACTTAGAAATACACAATTATAGTACAATGGCTCTTAAAATGCACTATAGCTAATAGTACAAATTATAGAAAATTTGAAGCAATGACACAACAATAAAGTTATAGGCATAGAAAATACACAGATAACTGAAACCAAATGCTTTGTTATTACAACCTGTTGTTACATAAATCACCTGTTACTATGAGGATTACAGTGGACAATTATGTAGTTTTCAAAATTTTGAGGAGTAAATTTAAGTCTGTTTTCTCATAAGATGTTCTTATATTGTGAGAAACTTCTTTCTATTTCGCAAGATACCACGGGGCAAAACTTAAAATTTGCTATTTCTTGTGGTTCAAGGTGAAGATTTTTATGCGCCACAGTTACTGAACTAGCTTCTAAAATATAACTAATGGTTGACATGGTTTCCCAACCAGGATTTCTTTAATGTGCATGCTCAAGCTTTTCTTTTGCTGCCTGACCAACGCTGCCGGGTGCTGCCGTGCTGCCCCTAATTCCCTAATCTCTCTCATAATGGTGACCGCTTCTTTGAATGGCCCCGTTTCTTGTTTCAAGTTTCACTATTGTATGTGGAATTGCATGAAAGTGACACTTGTAAGCTAGTTCAGGATCCAGCTTTGATGCTGAAAGGGACACCTAAGCTTCCCTTATAGAAACTTCCCTACAGAAATTCAAAAGTTCATCACAGCAATCTTAATATCACTTAAAATTATGTCACGATGTGTCAGAAGGATACAAGGCACCGAAAAAAAATTAATTAAAAGTTAACGCTACAGAATTTGTAATAAAACCTCTAAATGCTCAATTGTCGACAAAGAACAAATAATAAAGTACAGCTTTAATAAGCGTTTCCCGTTCATTCAAACAGAATCACAACGATTACGGCAACGTGAAAAGAATTCTCGTACATACTTCTATAAATGCATTTTGGTAAAATTTTACAAAAACCATTAAGATTTATTAGTCTGCAGTTTAATTTTAAATGTGGGAAACATCAGAAGTATCCAAGCAATCGATTTTACGATTCCTTGAGATACAAGTAGAAAAACGTAAGCATGAGAAAATCACAATTTTTTCATATACATATACATATATATATATATATATATATATATATATATATATATATATATATATATATATATACATATATAGTCTGTGTAGCCCAGCTAATTAAGTGCTGGCCTCACACGTTTGTTGTAACCTGAACAGAGTCCCAGAGTGGTGATTCTGAGATTGGGTAAAACAACATCTTCGTGTCAGTAGATTTATACACATGTAAAAGAAATCTTACGGGAGTAAATTCCTGCTTACCAGCAGTACTGATTGTAATCTGATATGATGTTAGCAATTGACACCATCAATAATTTAATTAATAAACCCTCCCCCAAGTATTACTATTAGCTCAAGAAATAAGCCTTTACACCGGCACAAAATTATCATGCTACTGCATTGAAACTGCCAAAAGATAATACTCGTAACAAAATTGTGAAATCCAGTACACTCAGTTTGCAAAGCTATACCTATAAGTTTCAAATAAATAATATATTCTAATCAAGATGAAATGCATTAGACGGGCTTGTTTAACGAATCAGACATGTTTTAAGCTAAATCTCAATGTAAAGTCGTATCAAGTGATCAATAAAGTTTTCACATCAGGTAAATTTTTGCTTTACTTTGGAAAACTGAAAACATTCAGTTTCTCTACTTTCGGCTCTCCTCAATATACTAATTTGTGTTCGGCATAATGTTGCTACTGGGTTGATTTTTACAAGGTTTTGAAGCTAGGATTAATACAAACATGAATGATTAAATTCACCTATTTCACACAAGTCTGACAAAAAATTAATTTCCCATCTGTGCTGAACGATGAATCATCATTTATCCACTGTTTAAGAAATACACTTCTGTTGCTTCTCTCTTTTCGCTTATTTGCGTAGGAAACTGATCTATGTGTGCAATTGAAACACTGCTTACAGAATGGGCTTTCCATTCCCCACATAAAGAGTGGTCATTTGTAAATCCATTGAAATATCATTTAGCTGGTCTTTGCCACTCGTCCTTGAGCGAATTCTAAGACTTTTCCATAACGTCACTGGCGCATTTTGACACGTCTGTAAGGCAGATACCTATCTGGCTAAACCCCTTTATGTATATCCAAAGTGCAGCAGTAAGAAATTTCTCTTCCCCGAAAACTTGACGTTGAAACCAACAAATACAAAATCTGTTGTCACAAATTACGAGCAGAAGAAATTGGTTAAAAGGGCAGTTTTAGACACTAATAAGCAGAATAGCCACAAAGGCATGAAATGGGCATTTGTAGGCACTATAAAACTGAGAAATGAGGCTAATAATTGTAGGAAACGTGCTTATGACTTATAACCCTACGTTTCTGAACAAAGGAATGGAGTAGACAAATAGGGCAGGATCCGCCCCCTAGACATAACAAACCAACTGATCACTCCCAACAAAGCATTGCAACCACTCTCAGAGAAAAAGAAATAGATAATCTAAGGTAAAATCATACTTACATATTATTTTGTACACCTGCACCTGAAGAACAATGTGCGATCCCGGATCGATCTTTTTACTATCTTGGGTACCTTATATCCAAACCAGATATTCTCATACCTTTCCACTAATGCTGTCAACTTAGTTGTTGAGCATATATTTCAACCGTTGCTTCAACGTTAGTAAAATTATATCAGAAAGGATTCACTGTGGAGGGATTGCTAACTTTTCTTTATTTAACAAATAAAGTTCATTTTACTCGTATCAACAGAAGATTCTGAACTGTAGCACTTCGAATGTGACCTCCTTGCATTACAATGCATGTAGTCCATTGAAATTTAAGATATTTTGAATTCTGGTATTAATAATATATCTTGTTTTATGGGAGTCTAACATGGAGCCACAGCATTTTATTTTATTTGTGAAATTACATCTCAGTTCAAATAAGTAATTGATAATGCAGAACAGAAGTATCGGTTTTATAAGCTAAGTTTCCACAAGAAAAATTTTTATAAATTTTGTTGAGCACCTTTGGGGGAATATGAATTTAGAGCCATTATAAAACTGTCAGAGGAGGAAATAAAAAAGAACGAAAGTACGAAGAAAGAAAGGAAAATAAAGGCAAGAGGTATATCTTTGTACACTCCAAAGGAATACGTTTAAATATGTGATAAAATAGTATATACGCCATAAAGCTCAATCGCTAAATGGTAAATATTACCATTTTAAATTAAAAATTTCATTAATTAAAACTAAAATTAACCCACCATTCCTATTATTACAGAGTATTAACAAGGTTGAACTCGTAATGACTTACAGGAACATCTCAATATTTTGTTTTACTGCTCTATCGAAAAGCTGGACTGAATTTCTACTCTTCTAAATATGCTTCAGGGCATTGCCCTAGGTTTTCGTTTCAATTTTTTGGCACAGAAATCTCGAAACACTCTTATCCTTTGTCAGCAGATATAAGGGTGTTTGTTCTGGTCGTGCAGCCTCCTCGAGTCCCGTTACCGGTTCGGAGAGGAACCTCTACAGGATGTCAGAGCAACAAGCGAGGACAGGCATTCGCCGACCCTTCACATCCATACAACATAAGTGATAAAAGATAGGACGAAAATGTTGCTAGCGTAAGCATCAGCAAAATGTTTTGTAGCACTGTCTATCGAATGCAAGTAATACTGATTTGCCAAACTTTTAAGTTTATGTACAATTCTGTATTTATGAACAGCTTTAAATCGTTTTTGAATTTACTGCTATTATAAAATACCTCAATTTTGTCAAATATTATACAGCTCTTTGAAATCAAGCCGTTGTATATCTGAAATATTGTTGTGAATTATTTTAGTATTGTTTCATGTATAGACACACAGCTATGATTTAGAAACTTTCAAGTGTAAGTGTTTACTTTGAATTTATGTAAATGTACACACTTACATTTATTCTGCATTTAGACTCTTACAAACTGAAAAAAAATCACAGAACACATTTATCTTTAAAATGAAAGAAAAAAAATCTAATTTGGCACTCCGGAAACGTTTCCTACAGAATTTAAACTTGTGAACATATCCTGTGTTTATTCTAGTATTCAATAACTAGTGATGCTTTTGTCCACAATGTTTTCCCAGAAGTAATTGAATCAAACAATAAGCAATACACAATATGCAAAAGCAGCAATGAAACATTTATGTAGAAGCGCGGAGGAATAAATTCAGCAGACGCGGTAACTAGCTCTTGCACAGAAAAAGAATGAAAGGCCAGAAGGTTCCGACAAATGATCCAATTATACTTGGAAACATAAAGTGGAATATTTACGAAACTTACAACGTTTCTATGAAATATATATTGATATAAACTCCATAATACAATTAGGTGTTCATTTAAATGAATTAAGTTTTCCTCCATCTCTTATGCTTCGCTAATTATGAAAAGTTATATACAATTTAGTCGAGCTTTAGAATGCTTCTAAGGTTATTTGCAGATAATACCCTTTATGATGGTCCAATCTGTGAACAAAGACTTCCAAAAAATCGTTATCCCGAATGTTTGGTCGAAATGAAACAATACCTACATTAAACAACCGGTATAAAAATAAACTTGAAGACTGTATTTTTGTTGTGGCTGACCAGAAATATTGTAAGAAACAGCCATGATAATTAGTATTTTCGCCATTACTTCTCCTTTAACTGCCCTCTTATACCACTACGTGGTGCCAGGGCATTCTTGTTGCTCTTAACCTTATCTGGGTCGAGGAACGGAAACTGTGGATCAGTGAGAGAGAGAATCCTGGATGGGTGTTCAGCCCAATGCCTGGCAGGAGGGTGAGGGAACTGGATGACAGAATGAGGGCGAAATGAGGTGGTAGGAAAGATGAAAATGGAGCGACTGATGGGATGCTGGAATGCTGGGATGCTGGATGGTATGATGGGAAACCGGAGCACCAGGATAAAATCCATCCCAGCGCCGTGTTGTCCACCACAAGTCTCATTTTGTGGTCTCCTGTAATCGAACCCGGACCGCCCTGGTAAGAGCCAAGACTTTGGCGCGGCCTTTCCTCAATACAAAACTAAAAAGTATTTGAAACCGGAAACATTCTACAAAGGGGGTTTTCTTTCATTAGCCCATACCTCCGAACCTCCGATCTTGAAATCAGTAGACAGTTTACTAAGCGCTTAGACTGACTCAGCACTGAGAGAGGAGCCATCTGCCTGCCTACAGGTGCGATACTCAAAATAGTGTTTCTCTAATTTTTTTTATTTCCCTTTTAACATAAAGAGCCATCTGCGGGCATATGGTGTCTTCTACCGTAGCTGATGACCCTCTTCTGCACCTCAAACTCTTCAGGATTACCCATGACAGCATATCTCGCTAGTGCACCGAGGAGCCATCTGGGGATAAAGGTCAACCACTCTATCCCGCTGGCGATCCCTCTCTACATACTGTGCTCGCCAGGTTAAACTCCCAAATTGTAAGGCTGAATGCAGATCTGAAGAATCACTAAGATAAAGGACCTCCTGTCTCCCTGACATAACTCTCAGTGGTAAAACCTGACATGCAACCACTACAAGCTGCCTCCGAAACAGAAAATCACAAACAGCTGATTTATGCTTTATAATAGAAATTCAATGCTTGGGCACCAGGAACACCTTAAACATGATGTTAGCGAAACCCCCTACTCCCAAATTGTACCTCCTAGTTGTACATGGTGCACGTTCTGTTGTTGTAGTAACGACTCAGTGGTTTAAGAAATGCTCCAAATGTTAATGAATCATAAACTTGGCCGCTTACATTCATGTGTACAAAAAGTAAGATTCCTGTTGATATAGATTCAAAACCCTTCAGAAGGGGTTCGACCAATAAACATCTACATCAAAGCACGCGTACACAAAACCCTCTGTATCGGCGACGTAAGGGAGGAAATTTATCACCATCACCATCACCACCACCACCACCACCACCACCACCACCACCACCACCACCACCACCACCACCACCACCACCACCACCACCACCACCACCACCACCACCACCACCACCACCACCACCACCACCACCACCACCACCACCACCACCACCACCACCACCACCACCACCACCACCACCACCACCACCACCACCACCACCACCACCACCACCACCACCACCACCACCACCACCACCACCACCACCACCACCACCACCACCACCACCACCACCACCACCACCACCACCACCACCACCACCACCACCACCACCACCACCACCACCACCACCACCACCACCACCACCACCATACGGCCACGCCGTGGCTCAGTGGTTAGATCGCTTGGCTCTCACCAAGGCGGCCCGGGTTCGATACCAGGCGGCCGCAAAGTGAGATTTGTGGTGGACAACACGGCGTTGGGGCGGGTTTTCTCCGGGACCTCCGGTTTCCCCCGCCATCTCATTCCACCGGTGCTCCATCTTCATCTCATGTATCATCAGTGTCACCGCCTGCGGTGCCGTATGTAGTATAAGCGGGCGTTAAACACTACACATTTCATTTCACCATCATACATCATCATCATCAGTTGTAGTATTTTACTGTGAATAGTAATATACTATATTAGATAGCAATAATTTAGTTTTCATGCTGTATACCTGATTGAAGTACAGAAGTCTACAATTAACAAACAGATGTCAGCGAAATTGATGTAAGAGTTAAAGATAAATAATTGGTTTGACATCAAATACACTTGCGCCCAGCGACAGTGTTAGCAACACAAGAATGCTTCTTCAAAGCAAATTAAACAGTAATCAGTAGTCCTATGTAAGAACATGATAACAGAGTCATTTTACCACTCCTTATGTTGGCAGTGGATTACCCACGGGAAAAAGTGGACGATTCGGGAGCAACCTATGTGGGTTGCAAGCAAATACTTCAGGTATTAAAACAAGTAGGCGTGGATACATTTACTAACAAAATATACCTTAAAATATATACCCTAAACAACTTCTAAATAGGTACAGTTTTCACATATTTAACGGCACATCATATAGACAACTACTGAAAAGTATGTATGTTGTCGTCTTTTTAAAGACAGATTTCATCAAAATGTTCGTCCATGGGTTAGTTGTTGAATCTTCTTCACTCGTAAGAAAAAAAAGCTAACTATTTATCTTGGAACGTATTCGAAGGATCAGTTGACATGAAGGAAGTGATAGAACATTTTTATGCGTTACATTGAGGTGAATTTCTCTGCCCTCTATGGTGCATAAATGAGTGTGCAATCTGTTCTTATTAAAGATTATTTTTCTATATGCATCATTTTAATTGAGATAATGCTAGCAGATATAGTTCGTTTACATTCTATGCGAGGGGGGACCAAATAGAAACCTGACTTCGAGGGCGTTACCACTTGTAGACGTAGTGCAGAGTTCTCACGCTAGATGGTGTTAGTAGAGACCTTCATGGAACAACTGCAGACGGCGTCAGTGTGGAACAGAAAGTGCAAGTGTGGTATTGTGTTTCTCTGACTGTTGGCGGGTTACTTTTTCGAAGTCATTATGGCAACTTTAAAAGAACAAAGAGTGTGTGTGAAATTTTGTTTCCTGTTTACAATAGCGTAAACGGAGACACACCAAATGTTTCAGGAAGCTTTCCAGGAGGACGCTATGAGCCGCACACAGGTTTTCGAGTGGTTTGGGCGCTTTAAACCTGGTGAGATGTGTATTGAAGACCAAGCTCGTTCTGTACGCCCATCAACAACGCGAAATGAGGAGAACATTGTAAAGGTCCGCCAAAAGATCAACGAGGATCGTCGCCAAACGAGGGACCAAATTTCAACAGCGACAGGAATCAGTTGGAGCTCGTGCCAGCGGATTTTGAGGGAGAATTTGCACATGAGACGTGTTGTTGCTAAATTTGTTCCGCGCCTTCTCACACAGGAGCACAAAACCATCCGCATGAATGTGTGTCAGGACTTGCAAACAGATTGCATGTGATCCAAACTTCTTGAACAAAGTCATTAGAGGGGATCAGAGTTGGAGTTACGGGTATGAGCCAGAAACCAAGCAAGCGTCAAGCCAGTGCAGGACTCCCAACTCTCCTAGACCCAAAAAAGCAAGGCAAATGAGGTCAAATGTGAAGACGATGATCATTGTCTTTTTGATGTTCGTGGAATTGTGCATCGGGAATTTCTAACACCTGTCCAGACTGTTAACCAGCTCTTTTACTTGGATGTTTTAAGGCGTCTGCGAGAGGATGTGAGGAGGAAACGCCCGGAACCTTGACGATCAGGTAACTGGTTTCTGCTTCACGACAACGCTTCAGCACACACGGCGTTAAGAGTGATCCACTATTTGGCATCTCAGAGGTGGTCTGTCGTATTTGCCGGACGTAGCCCCTTGCGACTTTTGCTATTTCCACGAATGAAAAAAACCCGCTAAAAGTGGAGCGTTATGACTACGTGGAGGCTGTAAAAACAGCTTCGCAAAAGGCACTGGACTATATCAAACTGGAAGTGTTCTAAACATGCTTCCAACAGTGAAAAAAGAGACTTGACAAGTGCATCGCATGTAATGGAGAGTATTTTGAAGGTGACTGAAGTAATTTTGTAAAAAGGTTTATCAATAAAGTTTTTATGGCATCAATCCGGTGTCTTTTGGGTCCCTCATCGTATGCTACAGAGCTTAAAATTACTCCTTCAATGCAACAGCAATAAACAACTGAATACCAACCGGACCCTAAAAGTATATCTTGTAAGTCACGACCCAGCTTATTTTCTCTATGTATTGTAGTAATTAAATGAAGTGACATCACACTGGGATCTAGTACATCAGAGAAACACACAATTGAACTGTTAGGAGTTTATGTGCCTGGATCAGTGTTGATTTGGGCCAGTTGAACTTCTATTGTAATACAAATTCTGTCAAAAATACGTTGCCTTTTGATTATGACACCAATTGTACACGATAGACCGACAAAGGCCAGGCTATCAGAAAAGAGGAACACTACCTCTTGAATTTCGTATGTATGTGGTAAACTCACAGATCCTTCTCATAATCGTTTTGCTCTAGAATTTTTAATAACCGGCTATGCAATATTTAGCTAAAACGATGTGGGGGAATATGATGGGAATTGTACTATTACTCTATGGGGCATCAAAATTTTGAGACTACGTCCAATTATAATATTTAAATTGTATCCCGTTTTGGAACAAACCTTGTGTATCTGTGCCATTCCCCTTGCTTCTGTTATTACATTTGTCCTGAATATAACACTCCAAATTATTATAAAGCTTTCAACATGAGCTCTATGTTTTACCTGGTGATTGTGACAACCCTTCTAAGGGGATTTCTGTACATCACGAAAGCAATACATACCGGATCTACGTATCTGTAGACATACCACCGTGTGTTCTATGAAACACTGAAGGGTATTTGGAAATTCTGTGTCACTTTCATTGATCTGACCATTAGAAAACTAATCAGTTCTAATTACAGATTTTCCTCCGCTCTTGGCAGAAACAGTTTCCAACGAAGATGACTCCCAATCACCAGCGCGAGCAAAAACTTCATAACCAGCCGCTCCTAGTCAAAGGCAGCCACCCACTCACTACATCTGCAGCGTACTTTAATGAAAAGCTTAAGAGCTATTTTTGCGGAATTAAAAACAACGAGCAATTTAAAAGGAGTTTAAAATGAGACAGCTTAATGAAAATCTTCGTGTAGCTTCCTTGTTAAATAATGAAGTTAAATGTAAAGACTGCTACATCTTCACTTTCAGTTTTTAATAATTATGCTGGCTCTACATACAGGCCAAAAACCAGCAGAAACGCAAAACTAATAGGGATTCAGGGATTCCCAAAACATGTATTTTCTGTTCACATTTTCTTCTTGGAATAAAATATATTTTCTAGTTAGGTACTATAAATAAACAAATAATAAATAAAAATCCTTACTGCACGAAAAATATATACTGCATTCAAACAACATTTATGTCAAACATTTTAAATCGTTAATTTATTAATATATACATTTATCTTGTTTGGAATTTAGGTACTTGGTCACCATTTCTGTGTTCTAGTGACGTCATACAAGGAGTATGCTGGCATTCAGCCAGCATAAAGCGTGACATGTGCAAAGCATTTTCTTGATTAACATAAAGATATATAAAATAAGTTTTGTAATAACAGCTCATATTATTATAGTTGCCAATTAAGTGAAAGGAAGGATAATTAATGTAATAAAATGACAGCATACGCGTTAATTCCTGGTGTGAAATAAACTATTCTGTATGACACTGACAGACTTCAACGTAAATTTTACATGGTGCACACTAAATACTTCTTTTCATATTTTATATTTTCATTCATTTCTTTATCTAATAACTGTGATTTGAAACCTTTGGCGATGTGAATTTTTTAGTTAAATTGGTATTCTTACGTTCTCGCAATACCCTTTAAGCGAGAGTGTTTGTGTTTAATCATCCTTTATTTATAAGACTGGTGGGAGTGCTCAGAAAACGACAAAATTAACAAATTAATGAACATGTATTTTCATTTAGTGTTTAGAAATGAACCTCACGTGTGCTCTTTGTATACACAATTACAACTTTCATTAGGCCTCCTGTAATTTTCATCAGTTGTACACATGCCATAGATTTAAACAATAAAGAATATATATTAACGTAAATATAACGATAAATGAGGCGATGTTAGAATGAGCCGAGGATCCATAGTGCTTAGAATTACCCGACACTGGTCTTTCGGGATAAGGAAAATCCCCGGAGAGGACCGTACAAGCAAACTCACCAGAATTGAGATTCGAATTCGGGACCCCTTGAACTTGAAGCAAACGCGCTACTATCTATCAAGGCGTGCATAAAAAATAAAGGAAACAAGAGTGAAGAAGCAATTTTAATTTACAGTTTCTATATATCAGTGGAGTAGAGTTCGAGTACTCATAATATCCACGACAGCAGATGATGTGTGCTTGTTTCCTTTATTGTCTTCCACAAACTCCCATTAGCAAAACATGTAATATATTGGGAATACTGTAACTCATATAACCACATCTGTAACAAACGCACTCTAATTTGGGAAGTGGAATTTACACATTTGACTATTTCACACCTTTTTGTTATTATATCCCCTTATTCTGCCTTCTGTAGGAAGAGTACAATTCCTTGTTTTCCAAAATTTAGTCCCACATGCTCTACTGCAACGATAAAGGTATATATAATATCACTGGCATTCGTAAATCGATAGTTAATTTTTATAATAAGATGTCAAATAACTTAATTAAGAATAAAAATGACCTCCAAGATGGGCATAGTTTGCCGACGTTGATGGACTTAAAACACAGTGGTCGAAGACTACACTGTGTCTTTGAATCACGTGAGATGTTACCAAGGGTGGTGGTTAGGTGGCAGCACACACAAAGTAATCTCCGAGATCTCCACATTTTCGCTTAGCGAGAATAATAATAATTAGATGATAACGATACTAATCACATTGCTTAAGGGAGATGATGTGATTAAGAAATATGTGTACCTACTAGCTTTACAGGATCAAAGAACTTCATTGTATGTGTTTAACACTACAGTAACTGACATGTGAAGTAGGAGTAACTTACCATCTGATCCAGTAAACCGATATTTATAAGGATGGTACTCACTCGGGAATTGCTTCTGAGCTAAGTTTTACAATCAGTAGATGCTACGCAGCGTTCCAGACAGAGAACTACCAATCCCTGTTTCTTCTTAAGATCGATTCAATACGAGCTACAGACGGAGTACAAACTGATTCTCTCTGATAAACAAGCTGTCTTTAGAGCATTTAAATCGGGATGAAATTGTCCTCAAAATCCGCAGGTGCTATCACAGCACAGTTATGTTGAGGTGGAATGGGTGCCAAGCGTCAAGAAATTAAGGTAAATGAGGAATGAGATCAGTTGACCAATAAAGGAGTGTAACCATTATTACTGTGGAACTGTATTCAGGTTAAATTAAGCGTTCTTCAGTAAACATTTACAGGCTGTTTGCATTGTCCAGATGCAGACTCTGTTGAGCAAGGAAGAAAACTAGGCATTGGGCAGCCAGGCACTTCAGAATGAAAATTTCGTCTCGTTGGAGCCTCAGTTTTCGAAAGTTCAAAAAATCCTATCACAGGAATGGAAGTTCTCGCGTTAACCCATTCCACAAAATTCGAATTCCTATTAAATGAATAAGAGAAGTAAGAGGACGTCTCAAGACTGATTTGGGAGTACCTTTGAATCTCTCTTTGGAGAGATATCTGGTTTACACTGATGCCAAACACCGTTTATGAGGTTCATGACTGCACTGCTGAAGGAAGGAGACAAACAAAATAAGCTACGCTTACCTCTGCTAAGTCATGTACTCAAAATAGATAAATGAAATAATGAGTAAGCAGTATTGCGCTGTTCCTGTTTCTAAACTAACCATGTTTGATCCGTCACTCTTATCTTCGAATTTTTGCGAACTCTGAATACATCCATATTAAGTGTTATTTCATAGTTAGGCACTAAATTGTGACAGACGAAGCCATAATATTATATTAATCACGTTAATGTTTAAAACATAATGTTATCAGTATATAATACAGAATTTTAAGTTAGTACAGAAAAGTATATCTACCTCAGATAAAACCAAAATATGGTATACTGCCTCATTAGTCACACACAGCACGAAGGTGTCGTTGAAGGTGAACCCTGCTCCATGGAGCAGGGGCCTTCGACTTGTTGCCATTCCGGGACACTGTCCCTTACTGTCATTATGTGGGTATTATGTATTCGGGCGGTGGGTAGATATTTGGCTTTTGTTCTGATGTTTTTTATGTATGATTATAAAGAGAAGAGATAGAAAGATAGAAATGGTATATGATGGGGATGTTAAGATTTATGGTAAGCCTAGGGTGGTTGTTGGGTGCTTGTAGGTAGCCCCGGGGTCTGTATCATATTCCACAAAACACCTGATAAGATGGTTGAAACTCGATGGTAGGTCAGAATAGAACTAATGTGAAAGATTTAGGATGTCATTGGTGAGAGTGCAGATGAGAGATCACTGTGTATGTTGATGTTGGGGATATACCAATCAGCACCTGTAGCAATTCTCAGAACGGCTTTGCAGGACCTGGAGTTTGTTTAAGTGTGAGTATGCTGCAGCACCCCAGACTTGTCAAGCGTAACTTATATCCGGTCTCAACTTATGCCTGATACTCATAGGTGACTTTTCATTGTAAAGCGGGTATAGCATACCCATAGGTTTTGTAACTTTGGAGGCAACAAATTGAATGTGTGCCTTTCACGTGAGACGCATGTCGAGTTGGACTCCTAGATATTGGGTCTGGTTGCCCCAGGAAATATCTTCTCCTGCTAGGTGGAGTTCTGGAACGTCTTGGATTTGGCGACGGGTGAAGGTAACTGCCTGTAACTTTGTAGCGTTTATGCGTAGACGCCATGTGAGAAACCAGGCGGAAATCATGTCAGCATAGCGCTGAAGACGTTGTACAGCCGTGAAGTGTTGACCAGAGGCCATGGTGATTGCTGTGTCATCAGCAAACAGGTAGAGGTTTCAGCTCCAGATAGTAGAAAGGGTGTTGATGTAAGTTAAGAAAAACAGGGGGCCAAGTATACTACCTTGGGGCACGCCTGCGTTTATAACATAGGGTTGGGAAGCACTCATTAGTCAGACACGCATCTATGTAAAGAATGAGGTTAAGGTTTCGAAAAAAAAAAAACGAAATATGCAGCTCTTGTTTCAACGGGTGGCCTTATTTCGGAGAACAGCTGGTCCCGCACTGTGCGTTTTCAAACCGGTTATATTTTCCTTCCACTTTCCCTCCTCTCAGTTTTTAAATAAACAAGTTAATATGTAGTAAAGTCATATTTTTCAGTGCTTTACCATGTTGGTGCCGTTATAGTGCCAAAGGACTATATACTCGTAGTACAGCATAGCCTTGAGAGGATTTCGATGTGACAAAAGTGTATTGTAGAAAGGTGAGATGCATATTTATGTATGGAGTTCCTGCTTTCTGTACGCCTTACAGGAAGCGGTATGTAATCTTGGGTAGAATAGACTTAGGTAGGCTGGATCTATTCCTGCTAAGAAACCAAAATTAAATCGCATCGTTCTTACACAGGAAAAGCATTACAGCATCAGAGAAAAGTCATAACGAAGTTCAAAGATTTTCCAAAAAAGGCAGCACAGGAATCTGAAAGTTCACCAGCCTCTTAGCATTTCGCTTGAAATGCCATTAAACTTTAAGACACCTTAAAATAGGTTTTATTTATATGATACTAAAGAACTTATTAACGTTAATACAAAGCCCAAAATGTGTGAGATGTTGATACCAAAATTAAGGAATGCAATATATAAAAATCGTAATGGATTTCAAAGGAATGCATATTTGTGTGAAACGCGTGCCCGTGCAGTTGAGTTGAGTTATTTTAACAAAAGAAACGCAAGAAAGACGGTTTCTTAGCATGGTTCTAAGGGGATAGCACTTGACTTCCGTTTGAAAAGGTATTCTTCGGACCCTTAATAATGGCATCACCGAGACTAATAATCACAATGGACAAAATAGTCACAAAGGGAATCTTTGTGTGAAAAGACAGGGCTTCAAAAGTGAAAGTTACACACCCACGCACAGCTGTGCATAGTGCGAAGACAGACAGTCCGCGGCTGGTGGCCAATTCAGGATGTTATCTGGTTTTATCTTGGTCAAAGGAGACCAGAAGCGATGGGAAAAGATATTTGTCGATTCATATGTACGTGAAGAACGAATTAAGTATTATCGAGTAATAAGAATTTCACATACAGCAACCCTAAACGGTGATATTGGTACCCCTTTTTCGGAAACTTCGAGATTGATGTGATCATACACAGAACCAGTCATTAAATCAGTTTGAAACTTGTATTCCAGTGTCTTTAGAACCAATCCCTACTCATACATGTCCACGTATACCACGTATACGTATCGCGCCAACGTGGAACCCTTTGCTCCAATCATTTGCTTCTATGTATGGCGGCTAGACAGCATAATTCCACATTCAGTGGTGAACGTGTGACAAATGTAGCGATAGTTTCCATGAGAAAACTGTCATTGAATTTAAGGAGCTATGAATATCCTACTCCAGGGAACCAGTATGGCTCTCTGTGATAAAAATATTATCGTTAGGTCTGCCACGTGTCTATACGAAGGTTCTGTACTTATAAAGCAAATACCAGTAGGAAACCAATATTTATCAAAAAATGAGATATCTCTTATTTTCTTCTGGTTTTTATTTGCCTTCTGATACATAGGTCATTCATTGTCACCCATTAATCTACTACATCTTCAAGGAATCAGACTTTAGTCAATGTTATTAAACGTCTATATATGTTGGCAGTCATCTCAGCGATAAATAATATACTTACTGGCTCCCATACTCATTTCTATCGGCAAAGCGCTTGTATTTGTATTTTCCATCACGTACGCCCTCTACTACGTATATGAAGTTAAAAAAGTATTGTAGCTCATTCAAAACTTCGATACCGAGATTTTTTTTTCAGAAATATATTGCCACCCAATTATCGGAAGGTACGACCAACTGACAGCTGGGCGGGGGACAGGAGACATTTAGACCACACCTACCCATTTATCTTGTGACGCTCACTGAAGGGGATGTCTAGAAATGTATCACGAGCCACTGTAGCGTCTCTTTCCCCTCCCCCTGACGTCTGGAACAATCGGGATGATTGTTCCGGGCCGCGAAGCTTCGAGATGCAGCGATCTGCCTATATAAGCGACGCATTAGACTACTCAGGCAGTTCTCAGTTCTAAGCTCTGAGTTTTTAGTCAGCTCTAGAGAGAGCCGTACGGCATGTGCCGAGTAGCGAGTGTTGCGTAATTGTGAGTGTTACGTAACGGTGTGTGATACGTTTACCAACTGTAATTCCGTGAAAATAAAGAACATTTTAGTTTATGCAACTGAACTTTTAATTTCACGAACCCAAAAAGTCTCAATATGTTTTGTAAGCCCATAAATTCCAAAAATGCATTATTAGAAGGAAGTCCCTTCGCGGTCTAAATGTAATGTTTACCCTGTACCTGTATAATTAAGAATGCGACATCTGAGAAAGCTGTGTATAATGTTGACAAGCTGCGTGGATATACACAGTTGCATATGTGTGTATGTTTGAGTGAGAGAGAGAGTGGCATATTTAAAAACCAAAAGTCGTTTGGATTCCAAACTTGATAATTAAGTTCAGTATCTTTCAAGTATGTGGCACGAAGATTTTTAAGATGGGATAAGCACATTTCATTCAAAACGAAATATATACCGAATACATTTTGGAGTGTTCTCAAAAGTGCTCTTCACTATGAATGGTTGTTGCATAATTGGTAAACTATAAAATATACACAAAAACTTAATACGTAAATGCAGATCCCGTTAAAAGGGCAATTACAATTTTTATGGACTCAACCTTTTACGAGATATGCCTTGTTATTTATTTGAATTGACAATGTTATGCTTTTCATAAATAAGAGGTTATTCGTCATTCCGCGCCTTGGAAATACAAAGAACGACAAAACTCTCACATAGCGAAAAGCTCTGTAAAGATTGACTATAGTTTAAAGCTAGTCTATTCTACTATTTCCATTGTAGCTAAAAGTGTAAATAGTGATAATACGAGGGCTGTTCAATAAAAAAATGATCATATTTTCTACGGACATAACTTTACGCACAAAAATTATATCTTATTATGTTCTGTTATCTTAATGTGAAACAAACACGCCGTAATAGTTTCATTGTTGGTACTCTTGGTTCCCGGCTGTGAGAAACAGGCAAATCCAGACATGTTCAGTATCACCTACGGCTGCAATGGAGGTAACATGCAGTTAAAGTTGATGTTAGAGGAAGATTCGGAGTTTCTATCAAACGTAATACTGCTGATGAAACTTGGCTACATCATTTTGATCCTGTGTGCAAACAGCACATCTCAGTACAGAAATCTCCTTCATCAGCGACCCCCAGAAAAGCAAAAGTGGTTGCTTCTGCTGGGACAGTTATGGTCATCTCACTCTTTGATATTCATGGAATAGTTTATCAGCATGTTGTACCTGCACACACATCAGTAACTGGACAATACTACAGAGATGTCCTGAAAACATTGAAAGTCCACATCAGGTGCAAAAGACCACATTTCCATGAAGCAGGCTGGATCCTGCACCACGATAATGTGCGGCCGCATATTGCCAATGTTGTTGCTGAATATCTTGCAAAAGTCAACGTGAAGTGCATCCCTCACCCTCTCCATAGTCCGGATTTAGCCCCATGTGAGTTTTTTCTATTTCCTAACTCGTAGAAACAACTTCGTGGGAGGCATTATCCATCATCAGAAGCAGTGATGAAGGCCGAGGATGCGATATTGAAGGATCTCTCAAATAATTGTTTCCAGCATGCCTTTGAAGACTGGCAGAAACACTGGGTCTAGTGCATCACATTCAGGGGAGACGATTTTGAGAAGGACCATCAAAATTATTAGGATGAGTAAAAGTACGATGCCAAAGAGTTTGTGATAATTCTTTATTGTACTGCCCTCGTATCATTTTTACAAATGTCTATCTCACCTATATAAGATGCAGGTGCATCAGAGTTTTGTATAACTATCTCATAGAATTGTAGTTTTGGTGCAAATACACTTGGCAGCAGTATAAAAATCTTTTAATTATAACAATCTTTTTACGGTACAGCGAGCACTTCAAATAGGACATAACAGTTTAGCAGTGGTTGATTATGAAAACTATACAAAATACTACACAAGTGTAGGTAAAAATACAGCTTCGAACCAGACGCATTCTGCGTCTGTGTGGTCATGAATGATTCGCAGTATAGCCAACATTAATTTTAAATCTTAACAGTGGAATAGTTATCTACGAATAAAAATGGAGTAATGTGTTCTAGTTTAAAAATTCGGGACTTATCTCTCCAGCATATATTCCAGTTGGAAATCCCCACTTAAGCCCTATCACAAACGGTTCCTTTTCCTATATGTGGTAGTAACTACAAGCAAGTAAAGGGGTTTAAGCATTTCCATACAACACGCCTCTATATTTACTTCACTGTTTGGTACCACTCACGCACGCACACATGTATTATTTGTAATATCCGAAATTAATATTTTAGGCTACAACTATTGTTAATGGAATCTAACGTTGAATTAGTAATATTTTATACAGTTGCGTAATTTTAACGATATATGTGTGTTTACGACATGATTTATTCGTGTAATTCTGCGAACTGTGACTGTAATTCTTTGTTGACAAGAGAAGAGCAGGTGTTTGTGGCATAGGGAATTAGGTACAAGCGGCTCTAGATATTAATAATCTGTGGATCATTATCATGATGAGCGTATCGCAGCTATCCACAGGGAATTGTCCCCACAGGACTTCCCTCACAGCACAAATGGAATTGCGCCTCTCGTGCAAAACCATGACTTAGACTAGGGCTTTGTCGCCGGCCAGAACAGGCGACCTTG
This sequence comes from Mantis religiosa, assembly GCA_030765055.1. Taxonomy (NCBI): domain Eukaryota; kingdom Metazoa; phylum Arthropoda; class Insecta; order Mantodea; family Mantidae; genus Mantis; species Mantis religiosa. The sequence goes on along the minus strand of CM060948.1, from coordinate 295,621,539 downwards.
TGACATAGGATCAAAGTTGTAACTACTACAGCCGGCTGTAGACTAGGGGAATATGTGATGGCTAAATACATCACAACAAAAGGGTTCTCAACTTGGTGACGGCGTACCCGTTTCAAGTGATCATAATGTGCTTGCTCTAATCTCTAGTTAGAAGATCACATCGCAGATGCCTTTATTATTGATTTATGAGAATCCGCAGTACTACTCGCGTTGCTGCGGTAACTGCAGGAGTATTTAATTTTCTCTCCCCTCTTTTATTCTTGCTTTGTCCTTCTTTCATTTTAATCATGTGTCTCATTCTCCTCTTTCCCTACTCTGTATTCTTCCATTGCCCCTGCATTCTTTCTCTGCGTTTGTACAACCTATATTTGAGGTGCTTTCAGCACGAGTATGAACCCCTGGGTTAATGATGATAATGATAGCGATAATTTTCCTCCTTTACATCAGCGATACCGGTGTTAGGGGAAAGCTAGCCTGGAAATTCGGGATGAGGGAAGCCCAAGGATTGGGTATTGAGGGGATGAATGATAGGAAAGGTGTATGATGTAGCAATTGGTGAAATGCTGGCGGAGGAAGCCGGAAGAGACCCGCCCCAGCACGGTTTTGTCCACGGCAAATCTCACTTTGCGGTCGCGTGGGATCTAACCGGAGCCGCTTTGGAGAGAGTCGGGCGGTCTAACCACTCCACCAGGGCGCGGCCAATAATAATGATAATAATACCAATGACAATTATAGCGTCCGTTTTGCTTGCTGTGTGACAAACTATATCCACTACTACTCTCTTTAACTGAACTAAAGGACCCAGGGCTTTTTAGATAGTTGACGGTAATAATTTTAATCTGCGAAAGTAGGAAAATAGTTGTCTTAATCCAACTGAATGGAATAATGCTTAAGAAATAACTAATATTATACTCCAATTAAAATACGGATTCATTTACAAATACTGTTTCAGAATACGTGTGACCTTTTTAAGAACTTTCCTCAGAAAACTTGTGAACAAATAGGTATATCGCCTCATGGTTGATATTATGTTTGTTTTGGTTTGCGGAATTGTTTTACAAAACACTTGGCATCCTAAAAACAAAAAAGCTCTGTGTTATTAACAGTGCAGTAATTCAGTGGTTCCGTGAATATTTGACACGGAGCTTGTGGGCTTTCTTGCCTTTAACGCTAACTTTCGCTGACACTATGAGTTTCTGCTCAATGACAATTAATTGTGTCACATTTTATTTTCGTCTCCATTTAAAACACAATACACAAACCTGACCAGTACCAACAAAAAAGTAACAGTGGGGCTTCTGAAATTATTATCATTTGTTTTGGTCATATGCAATTCGCATAAGCTAGGGTTTACTGTACATGGTTTACAAACCAAGTGATTTACATACATAAATGAAGAGAAAAAAATTTAATATACTTCTTAAATATCAATTTATCAAAGTTTTGTAATTGAAAATGTTTAGCAGAGACATTTCGTCTGCTTACCTTTTATGTAATTGTTTCAGAAACAGTGCATATGAGATGTTTGGAAGTTTTTGATAATTGTATGTTCGTTTGGTGCGTAATGTATTGCCTTGATAGCGAATAGGGAAGTATATTTCAGGCATAGTCGCGCTGCTGGAACGATGAAAAAGAACAGAAGCCTCTCAGATAAGGCACTGATTACTCTTGTAAGAGTGAGAGGGCTCTCGGCCGTGTGCTAAGCACCAATGCACGCATCACTTCTGCCAATGCAACTCGCAGGAATCATAAATGCCAGGTAGATGTTTACTCTACGTGGAGTAATCAGAGCATTATCTGAGAGGTATCTATTACCAAAGATAAATCCATGGCAAGGGTTCGAGGAGCGCGACTATAACCATTTGTTTGTGGCAATCGGAAACTTAGAGTCAATTTTGACATTTTTCATCTTAGACTTGTGAACCCCAACATAGGTGTCTTGTTTCAGGAAGTTCAACAGGTGTGCTGTTGTATATTTTCTTAATCTGGAGCAAGAGAGTTACCTTCAATTACCACAAATGATTACGTATATTTTATCCCAAGTTTATGTAGAAGTCATGAATAAATAGACTTTGTACTTTAAACCTAAGCTCTACGAGCTGAATGATGTAATATGAGAATGCTAAATATTTTCATTTTCGGCACTCTGATGATGAAGACAATGCAAATTTTATTCTTTATTAGAGCTTTCTTGTTGCGAAGCCGTATCTAAAATCGCGCGGCTTGTTTACACAAAAGGAACTGATAGGCGGGCAGTGTGAAAACCAAGAGCCGGCAGACAAAGATAACATGCAGATGAAGGTCCGCCGAAACAAACAAACTGAGATAAATGGAAATTTCTAGTTACTTCTGGACTGATAGAGACTGTTTGGTTTCTGGTTTATTTTCGAATAATCTAGAACTTATCGGTGAGGTATTTAAAGAGGCGACGACTCGCCAAGAGTTGAGTTGCGAGTTGTAAAACGAGAGTCAGCTGTGTTGGTGTTGTAATGAGAGCTGTTTGTTATTGTCATCGACCTTGGTGCTGTAGATTGTGATATGTGATGTAATTCCGCTGCTACGGAATGTATTTCTACGCAAATAAAGAACATTTAGAATTTTGGCAAGTTGGACCTTTTAGTTCTACGAACCCACACAGTCACAATATATAAAATATACACATTTAAAAAAAATAATATCAAATTAAAACTTTGGATTCGTAGGAAACTCGTAGCTTGATAAATGCCATTCTTACGAATTATTCGATTTGAAGCTAAACGATTTGAAACTGTTGCTTACAATATCACAGGAACATAAATTCACCATAAACTTGCATATGGAGTATGCGGAAAGCTGATTTAAAGGTTCAACTTAAATGTCTCTCCCTGTCCGTAACACTTTTAGTGTCCGTAATATCTTCGTCTTTGTTGAATCTCACCACAGTAGCAAACGTTGTCTTAGCGAATGCCTGAGAATAGGTAACATCAATTAAATTGTCAGATGCAATTAATGGAGACTAATAAATGAACTGTGTTTCAAGCAAGCTGCCGACTGTTTGAGGCAGAAATAAACAGTTGCCGAATCTTAGTATTTGACACTGCGAAGTATTGTGTCTGCTAACTTGTGATGACTTTGTAGTTAAAATTAAGTATCCGTAATAACGATGAGAAACCTAAGTTGCCGTTGAGTCGTTGAAACATTAGGCTGTGAACTCCATTGCTACTTCCCCCAAGTATGCCGTTACCCATGCTTGGTCTATAGGCGCTAGGGATTGTCGATTGTCAGTCACAAAAAGACACTTGTTAAGAGTGTAAGGCATGGACGACATGAAAAGAAAATACAAGGAGGTTAAAACTATACAAGTAAGTCCCACCTACTTAATGAATATCCCACCAATGTTTGTACATCCTAGGTTGCCAAATATTATTTCATATATGCTTCTAGAAAACAACTTTTACTGCAACTTACCAAATTCTAAGAATTATTTTTCCTTTTGAGTTAAATGCATATCTGTAGGAATCTCCGACTTCAGGATGTGCTGAATTCCAAGTAACGATACCTTGAGAAAATTGGATTTTTTGTTTACTGATTTAAGAGGAACTGCTAATTGCCTTAGCTACCTGATACCAAATTGTTCTCCTAAAACAATTTTACTTGCTAACAAGTTTGTATATGCTGATAACAATGTAACTCGTAGCTCTTATATTATGCATTGATTTCAAAAAATATAAAGTATTTAGTGCAATTGTTTATCCATTTCTTTATCACTTCTTTATACAATTAATCTCACTATTTCATAATATATGTATCAATGGTATTATTTACCAACAAAAGAGCGAGTCACTCTTAAGATGCGCCTCAAAATGCGATTTTAAATCATAGAGAAACCATGGGTAGACTTCCAGTTTGAGTAAACTTTTATACTGAGAGATTTCCTTTTGTACTTATAAGGAATATAAAATAATAGTTATTTAGGTCCCTGAGTTCAACCCCAAGTTAGTTTAGTTCTTTTGTCTGACAAGAATTATCAACTAAATCCTTTTAACAAAATATGTAAACGAGTATATAAAAATACCAAAATATTACAGAAAAACGTTCGCTGTAAAGCAGACTAAAGGAACGTTGAACCAAACTTGTGCGTTTTTATATGACTGTATCTAGGGTGAGGAAGTTTTAGTTCGGAGCACCTCAGGTCTTTCCTAATGTCGGTTTCTTATCCAGCCTATTAAGCTGTATGGCCTTAATATCACTTCCATTCTAATTGCATAGATGATAAGGGTATTCGAATGGTATAGTGGAAAAAGTGGAGGTGTAGGAATATGTATGTTCTAACACCTTTTATGAAATAAGAATAAGCAGAAGTAGTCCTTGTTTTGAGGGTATTATAGATACCTAGTAGCCACAAATCCCCGTAACTTAGTCAAAAATAACTTAATCAATGACGAGGAATGGTGTCAAATGAAAAGAAGGAAAACCAAAACTGTGTTGACCCTTTTGTGGACTGAGTATTCGTCTATACTTTGTGAGATAGCAGTTGAACAAAAGCAGACATAGATTAATCGGAATGTAGATGGCTTTACAGAACATTCGCTGATAATTCTAGGTATACATTTCGGGCGTCGTGATATATTAAATATATGGCTTATTAATACAATTCCTTAGTAATTTTTAATAAATAAAAATGTCAAAACAATCATCTTCTTGAACATTTCTCTTTCTTATTCTTAATAGATACCTGACTCAAATTCCATGTTTGGTATTTATTAGAGAAGTTCAGCTGTGCCGTTCACATAACACGCATTGTCATTTTTCTCTTACTTTTATTCAGCGACCTCGAAAAGTTTATATCGGGTGTCACCTTGGCAGGAAAAACTGTTTCCTTTACTTATCAGTATTATAGGTCAATAGTAGAGAAAGTAAAACCCACTCCTCGATAGTATTAAATAAACAAGATATAATGGTGTATGCAAAAGGATCCCGTTCTAAATATATTTCTTTATAGAAAATTATGTCAATACTGCTAAATGATAAACAAATTAAGGCATGCATCGATTAGTTAGTAAAAAAAAAAAAATTAAATATATGAGACTGTGCTGTTTCCAAGTCAAATTACCTTAATCGTAACTTATTTACAATTTTTAATTAGCTCATTGCTAATAGTATATTAATTCTTAACATGCCATTAAGTGTAAATGGTTGCTAATTTTATTAAAAGCACCCTTTCTATCAAACTGTGTAGTTGTCCCTTGGAAAACTTTCCCAAAGAGGATAAGGTAATGAAATATTTGGTCGTGGATGCACCAAGATATTACACATTCCCTATAAATGCAAGGCCTCGATGATGGTGTGTTCTGTTCCATATTTAATGAAGTCATTCATAGTAATTATATGATGTTATAAATGCAATTCTAATCTTTTTCCTGAGCTAATCTACATGTATAATTATTTCATAAAGTAAATCCTTTTATGACAAAATTGAAAGAACGTTCAATAATGACAGTTATATAAAGCTGTGGAGCACTTAATCTTTGGACATTACACCATGTAATTTTATACACATATAACCTATTGAAATATAATAAAATGAAGCTTACACTGAAGACCCTAAGCTAACTAAGAGTACCTACATTATTTTCTAACGAAGTGCCAAAATGTGCATATAATGATATTTTTTAGCTTTGGAACTTCTTAACCGCTTCAATACCCAGGTATCATATATGATACCCAGATTTTAATTTTTTTAAGATTCCTAAGCGTGTATTTCTATCTGGATCCAGTGTTATCATATTCAAGACTTCATGCGGAATGCAATTTTCACATTTTTCAAGCTTTACCACTCTACCAGGAGAGGGCAGCGCACTACAAAATGGATGCTCCCAGCTGATACACACTGCTCACAAATATAAAGGCAAATACATAGCTATTTCTGCAGTCTTGCAAATTCTTTTGATTATTTTTTGTTTCATTTGAACATGCTGTTGCTTTTGGTTATATTGGATAATTATACTACACATCCATGTGGAATTTATAGTTCGAAAGTGTAAAGGTATCATATTTGATAATTTGGTCCTTTAGCACTTCAATGTCAATATTTTTCAAATGTAATGCTTCTGTTTCACTTTCATTTGTAGGCCACACAGAGGATGAAATGATAGCGTTGTTCAATTTGATAGACCCAGATGTATCTCATTTTGAGTTTGAGTATAGCGAAGATGAGTTTCCACAGAATGCTGCACTAGATGGGAAAGATGCTAATTCTTCCTGGGAAAGCTCAGATGAGGAACCTCTCAGTCAGTGTTAAGCGGTTATGAATCCAGCAGAAAGAAGAAGCCTACCGCATTCTTATATTCACCGGACATGTAAGTTTAGTTTCATTCTAGTAACGTTTACTGAGTAATGACGATATTTTTTGAGGTTATGTAAGCTCAAGAGAAATAAAATGATCGTTTTTAATGTTTGTTTTTCCTGAAGTAATTTTCACATGGTTAAAGTACACTACTTTTATGCTCAGCTTACTGTATATCTTATATACCTGAATTTTGGAAAATATTGATTTGTTTTTTACTTTTCTTTTTCCAACAGATTTTCCCCAATCCAAAGAACTTCTGCTTTCACTCTTCGGAAACCTTTTGACTACTTTCAAGATTATCTGAATTACAGGTTTTCTTAAATTAATACCAGAGCTTCCTAATTTAAGGGATGTAGAACTTATTGCCAAATCATTTGGAATCAATTTCGATGACATTAAAACACTCTTTGGATGTTGTATTTACACAACAATTGATGGTTATCCACATTTGCTGGAAATGTCGACTCCCAGGCTGTAAGTCATTAACATTTATCAGATGTTCTTTCTGCAAAATATTTCTTTGCTTCAGTAATGACAGGAACTGCTTCTTGACTTTTCGCAGTTAGTAAAACCAAACATGTATATGCAAGATTATTATAGCGGTACAGAACCACGGTATCATATGTGATACTTTCTGTTGTGTCTTTCTGGCAATGACAAAAAAAAAAAAAAAAAAAAAAAAAATTGAATGCACTATGACATTTCCTGTATCTCTAGTAAAATAAAGAACCATGTTATGTTTTAATGTCGTTGTCTGTTTCATTATGGGTCTGAGGAGGTTACAAAAGATTGATGAGTAGATGTTTCAAAATAATTGGGAAATTAGCATAGATATTGTTTCAGCGTTATACTGCAACATCCGCAGACTCAAAATGGCGCAGCTGTCGCCGCTAGGTAAGGCACCACAAATTCACAGTTCATTGGGTCTGAAGAAGTATTCAGTGCATTACTGGCTGTCAGCGGCGATGAATATGTAAATACGATATTTACATTTTACTGTCTTTACCATTACTGTGTAATTTATTCGTATATTTTATTTAGTATGTAAAATAAGAAACTCATAGCTCATGCAGTAGTTCCTTAGCTAGCATTAGGGTTCCTGGGAGTACACGTCGGGAAACCCTATCCTATAGAATTTGATTAGAATGGTGAGTCGTTTAATTCTTGAGCACTGTGTTAAGGGCGTGTATGCGGTCGCGTTCACAAAGTAGACCAGTAGAGCAGGGATGCGTATGACAGGCTAACGAGAGTACTGTTCTACCGTATTCATGTCGCATTTATTTTGGGGCAGCTGAGGCGAAAGGGTACACAGTTGTTGCATGGTCTGTTGCTGCCCTACAACTGATAAAGTACTGTGTTTCCCAAATGTTAACTGTGCAACGTCCATTGTGGCCAGTAGTCCGGCTTATTTCATTATTCTCTGGAAAAGATTCGATTGTCGCGTTTTATAACGGTTATTACTGGTTCAGTTCTAGCTCGCCACTGTCTCGCTTTTAACTATTCCCAATCAGAATGACTGAAATGTTAAGTAGCTAACTGAAAGCTACTTTAGGCACATATGAGTAACTATTTCATGACATGACACCATAATACCATAAATAGCAGATATTTTCCTAAGACTTTCTCAACAGAATGCTTATAATGTAAATGACTGAAAAATTCCAATGAGGTTTCATTTTAAACTGTTTCTATTTTTAAGTAATATCTCCGAACAAAATTACTATGAGAATATCTTACTTTTAAACTTAATTACTGTTTCGCTATATTCACGATGCATAGAAAGACATGTCCATGCGTTTATTTTGGAATATTTTACTTATTCACCCTCAAAACTTGCTCTTTAGGTTTTAATCATTTATGTTTCTCACAAGTTACGAAAAAGCTAAAAACATAATTATTTTAAAACATAAATACAAGTAAACATGCACAGATCTCATGAACACTTTCACAAAATTGCTTTCAGATTGATTAATATTTCGTGTTAGGGAATTGTAAGCAGTAAATTATTCAAGAAAGCATTTGTAAATATAACGAGTATCACACGCATATGCATCAAAATTGTTGTGTACTACTTTTGAATAATTATCAAAGTATATATACCTATAATTAACGGCACTGGGTGGTCAATAGATTTCAAAAAATCAACTTTTTGTTTTTAATCTTAAAAAAATTATACAGTTCCTGAGCTCTAAAGTGGTATATGACATAGGTTGTCAGCTGGTATTAAAGCCTCTTAATTCGTCAATTTAAAGAAAGCGGCGTAATGATACGCCCACTTCCTGAGAATGGTGCTTAATCTTTGATCGTGATTTACCGAAACCTTAATTTTTCATAATTTGGGTGCATGTTTCTCAAAAACTATAAACGATATTGACACAAAATTTGTAGTGGTTATTTATCAATGTTCCTTGAACAAATTCGTCTAACTTTTATATTCCTGTGATTTATAAAATGGATGAAAACAAATATTCAGTCCTTTAAAATATTTTCTTTCTTATTTTACTCAAAACTAATTAATGTTTCATGCGCATAGTATACATAGTATAAACGATATGTGATTTTCATTTAGCTGATATTATAAAACTATATCTTAGGTTATTTTGAATAAAACTTGGTGCATGTATCTTTAAATTCCTACATGTAAAGTGTACCTGAAACGTAGGGTGCAATATTTTTTTCAGGACACACGGTGTGTTTTATGCCCCTTTTCCATGGACCTATGTGAACGTAAATAAGATATTATACAGTAGTTAAAAGTACACATCCAGTAATCATAATGAATTTAAATTTCTGATAATGTTCAGTTTTCTATATATTCAAATTTCAAAATTGGTAAAAATTAGCCTTGTCTGGGTAAAAATAACCTCCCAGTGCCCTTAAACGAATTTGTTCACGGTCGAAAAAGCATATATTCTATAGAACTGGAAAAGCCAATAAAGAATTCTGTTTTCATAACCTTGAGAGCAGCTTTTCGTGTTGTAATGTTGTTATAAGTAAAACTCATAATTTTATATAACGGTTTTCAAATAATTTGACATAATTATTATATCGTGGACTACTCATACATGACGTTAATTTTCTTGGAATACAAAATATCATTAAATATAATCGATTCTAATTAATGGATTTTAATGGAGCTTCATTTGTCGCTTCAGTTACTTCTGGCCAAAAAATGAGGAAAACAAAGTGAACAAGTAAATTTGCCTTCATATTGTCGCGAACCCGATCGCGATAAGGCGGCTTGACACACAAAGGAACTGATAGGTTTCACGTAGATAACGAGCTTGCATAAGCAGATAAACATAGTGCTTGACATAAAAGACTTACCGAAACAAACAAACTGAGATAAGTGGAAATTTCCGGTAATATCTTGATTATTCGGTTTCTTTATTCTTCTGGAAGAGTCTCGATATAAGAAATAGGTATTTAAGGAGGTGACGGCTTGCAAAGAGTCAGTTGTGAAAGTGCTGTGAAATGAGAGACAGTCGGCTGTGTTGTAACGAGAGCTAAGAATGTAATCTGCTGTCACTGTTTGTTATTGTGATCGACCTTGGTAGACTGATGCTGTATGTAACGTAATGCTGCTGTAATCTATAAGTGTATTTCTACGAAAATAAAGGAGATTTTTAATTTCTGCAACTCGGCCTTTTAATTCTACGAACTCACAAAGTTACAATATGCTAACGTACTAAATTTGTGCGGCTCAACGTTGGTATCCCAGTATTGCTGGCACAAGGGCTTAGAGAAGAGGCCTAACCGTAATCTCTCTCAGAAAACGCTATAGCTGTGAAATGTCGAACACATTGCTTAAGGCCACATTGTCCTGAGAGCAACACGGTAGTTTTTTTAGATGGTAGAACGACGTGACTAACCAGATGGGCTGCGCAGATAACTGAAAACTTGATTCTCCGAGTGTAGCCATGCCCCAATAAAGTAAACATCCAATTGCCTAATAAATCGTATTATAAACAAAAAAATTAATTTCTCGTTAAATTCTCACTAAATATACAGTTGTACTGCAATGCTAAACAATGCCAGCATGTTTAAGACTCATTACTACTTCGATTTGTTAGCCACTATACAACTATTTATGTCATCATGTGCTGCCAGGCCTGTTGATTCCCCTTTCCATTCCAGAGAGCAGAACATCCCTCAGAAGTTTGTTTTCTGTTCAGAAGCCTACAACAGCTTAAATAGCACTCTATAAATAAATATTGGTCACTGCAAGTTTAACTACATACTTACTCAAACTTTGCTTAATGTAACAAAGCAGTTGCTTTTACAAATATATGCATTTAATTCTTCTAAAAACGGATTGTACATGTTTGTTCTGAAGTATACGACTAGTTTATGAAGCGATTCAGCATTAGGAGCACTGCACGTGAATACAATATATTTACAGCTTCCTTTCGCACTGGGACCCAATCTGCCAGCCAATCGATGTGCAGATCAGCTGCATGGAAACTAAAAACCAACAACAAATACACAAGCACGCAAAGGTAAACAGCAGATTCGATATTGTTTCCAAACAGAACATACATAATTCATATGCCGAGTGTTTTGTTACATTTAATTACTGTTGATTACTAAGCTGAGGGATTGAATTTCACTGTTGTTATTGGTGTTACTCCACTGCACCGGCTGAGTGAGCAGGGAAATCAATGAAACAAAGTTTGCCAACCTTATTTACGTCTGCTCTACGGTGAATATTGACTAAGTTCTCCACTCGGTCTCCATCTCGCATTTGTTTTCTCCTAGCAAAACCAGCCTTTGTTGCATTATTGTTAGTCTTACATACACCTTCGAAAGACCAGTCGAATTTACCAATTTGACGAGATTCAAGCAATCGCCAGATTATTCCTCACTCAAATATTCGTGTAGTTAATTCCATAAGAGAACTTACCTAAGTGCTTTGGCTCAAATCTTCTGTGACATGTATTTAATGACTATTGGACGAGTAAAATGTATTTTAGTAATAGAATTATCATCATCATCATTATTAAATACACAGATTAGACTTCATTTTTTGTCCAAAAAAGCAAACGAAGTTATTAAAATTGCTAAACTAAACCATGCTATAGAAGAGAATAAAACTGTAAACTACTTCCAAGAGCAAAAAAGTAATTAAATATATTAGGTTTAATCAAGTACAAATCTATCACTTTTTAAGAAGTCCGTAAGATTAACACTGAGAGACGTAAATCTTGTATGAATATCAGTTACTTGTCAATTCAAATGTATATTGCTTTTAAGCTAAGGCACACTTAAATATTATCCGTTCACATCATGGCATTATTAGTAGTGAAACAGCAATCTGCAATCCAAGAATATATTCCCAAGGTATAATTAGATTCTCGGTTAACAAAATTACTTTGCTAAAAGTATTTAATGATATGATATATTTATTGTGCATATTCCAAAATTTTACAGTTTACAGCTTTTGGCTACATTTATTTGTCGTTACCTTGTTTCTACCTTGGCTTGCATGACAACCTGGTATTTTGCGCTGCCAGGTAGCTCTTTAACCTCCATACCTCCTTGATTACTTAATTAGTCCCTTCTTCCCCCATCTCTTCCTTTCTTACATATTTTACATTTCTGGCCAATTTTTCTTTTACCTTGTGCAAGAACTCACCAATACTCCTTACCTTCTTTTCCTCCCTGCCCGTTAACATTTTTATAGCTACTATCCTCTTCTCTTCTTTCTCCCATTTTTCTTCCCAAACCTTTTCTCTCCATATTGCAACCTCCTCGCCTTCTGTTACATACTGTTCTATGCTTTCTTTTCCCCCAACATAATTCACAAATTCCTTTTTCCCTACCTCTTATCCCTCTTAGAATTATTATTCCTGTTCTCATCCATGCTATCCCTTCTCTCTCTTGCCTATTGCAGTAATCTATATATGCTTCTCGTCCCCTTCTTTTTATTTGCTTGTAAAATTGTAATGATTTCACATTTTCTAGACTTCCCCACATTTCCGTTCTTTCTATATCTTCTATTGTGCATTTTACTAATTTGCCCACATCGCATGTATTCCTTTCCTCTAATCTCCATATATCTTCCATTCCTATTTTTTCCATAATTCCTCCAACTCTGTCCACCAACTATTTGAGTTCTCTAATCTTTATTGCTGTCTCATGCATCAGTTCATAATTTACCGTTCTTCTTTAACCAAACACCTATAAAGTATTTAATGAAAGAGTTAAGTAGAATAATCAAAATATTTAATACTTCATATATAATGTATTAAATTTTACGATAAATAATAATTCACTAGTCCCTAAAGTATTATTTAATTTATGGTTGTAACTTTATTTACGGAACATAAATTAAAGAAGATGCTGCATGAGACATACTATTTCTTATACTAGGTTAGAACATGTGTTTTGGCGGTATCTTTAGGAGAAAGTTAGGTGTACAAAATGTTTTGGCAATGCATTTCATGTTATTCAATAGAGAATTACATGCTCCACAAAATAGTGTAATTACATTTTGTATCCTGGTAATTGTTTTTTCTTTTCGGGTGAATAAAATATAGTGTTAAGTTGAATGCAAAAAGCATTTTCGACACCTGTTCGAGAAGCTGTTGTGGCTTCGGCATCTCGATGAAACGTAAGAAAATGCCCTAATTTTTTGAATTGACACTCTAATTTATTGGTGAAAAGAAAAAAGAAACTATTAAGAATACAAAGACTAAACACACTATTTTGTGGAACACATAATTCTCTATCGAATAACTTGAAACACATTGCCAACACATTTTATTTTGAAAGCAAAACTTTCACTTTAAAAAACGCTAGAAATTATGGACCAATCCATTATCAGTAGAGTGAACAACACGGAAACACATTCATAATCAAGTATAACAAGGGACGAAGGCTATTTATCTTTTAAATGGGCTGTTACGGTCGAAAGGAATGAAAATTAATACAAAAATGAGAATGAATGACGCTGTGTGGATCCGATATTATGCTACAGGATATAATGTCAACAGGGAAAGTTAAAAGAATCAGTGATGTGGACTCCCTAAGCAGAACATTTAAATTTAATTTGCCAAAAGCAGACCTTCGAAGACGAATTGGATGGATTTTTACAGATAGGATAAATCTGGCGGTTATTATGGTATGGTTAGGGCGCCGGGGTAGCGCGGTGGTTTCGTTCGCGGCTCCCGTTCTAAGGGTCCCGAGTTCGATTCCCGGCTCTGGGGTTGGCGATTTTAAGTCGGCCCTATCCACGCCTTCACCTCTGTCTAGCACACGTGAAGTATCCCCTATGCCCAACGTGGTTCGGAGTCCACGGTAAAAACTGTAGGTCCTCTCACCTCACCGCCATCTTCACTATCACCCTATCATCGGAGGTAATGGACACCGCCCTCTGGGTGCCTCCACCTGAGAAATGGGTCCGGTCATCACTTGGTGGGGTGAGGTTACCCCGAAGGCCAAGGTTGCCATGTGGGGAGTGTTAGTAACTAACTTATGGTATGGTTATTAGAATAGAATGGAAGAGAGAAGATGGCCAAAAGAGCTCAAAATTATAATCCAAACAACAGACAGAGAACAAGAATATACACGGCTTTATGGGGAGTAGGAATTAGACCTGCTAGGTTTGATAGTTCTACTAGAAAAGATTAATGGAGTGATAGAAAAATGACAATCGAAATACGTGAAGGGTAGAGGCTCTAGAAAACGAGCTTAAAATAAAAATGAAAAAAAAGGAACACTGCTTATCGAGTCGTTTTTGTTTCACGTTTAACAAATTTCTCAACTGGTTTATTGCATTGAAATGGAGAGTATCGGCGAAACAAGTGAACCCCGCTGTCGTAGGTATTCGGTGTAAACGTGTAATTGCGGAAATAATCTATTGCTAATTGCCACAGTGCGATAACCGAGTCGATATAACACACTGTTTTGAGGGAAGCATTAAATAATGTGCATTAATACGGACGATAATCAGAATCTATGATTCAGGTTTATGAATCTGGCGTGAGAGAACTATTAAAATTCGCTGCTTGGTTAGCTGGTTTTTTGCCGTTCACCACAAGCTCTCATTAATGCTGTCCGTTTGCATTTCGGAAGTTTACCAACAGCTAGTCCTGTCTTTTACGACAAAAGTAGGACGCTCTGTCTTTTGAGCTGAAGTGACAATTGGGGGTTTTGGTGAAACAAGAAAAAAATCACATTTCAAATGACTGATCTAGTTTTGTGTAACTATGTATTAAGAGCTCCAAAATACTCATTTAATCTCCTTTTTTCAGGCATACAGTACATCATATTGATCTGAAGAGAGAAACATAAGGCAAAATGTGTAGGGATAATTCGCATAGTACTGACATCAAGCGGAACCTGGTTTCAGCTCACAATTCTTTAATGTGTAGAATGTTTCTTCCCCTCTTCTACATATACCTCCCATCTGTCTTTCTGGGTGAGTTTATCTACCCCCCCTCTCTCTCTCTTACTTATTACGTTTATATTAATCCATTGACATAACAGCAACAATTTATTCACTAACATTTTCTTACTACCAAATTGCTTTTGGAAAGAGGTAGAATTAAAGCTGGAAGATTTAGGTAGCCAAGTTAAATTTGCTAGTGTAAGGGAGAAAAGATCATTGAGGACATATAGGGAAATAAAGAGAGTGTGGGGAAGGGAGAAGTACATAAATGTGTGTAATAAGTCAAGGCGAGAAGGATTTGCCTGGGCAAGGAAAAGAGTTAAAAATTTGAAAGGTATTAGATATGAGACGGTTACAGGAAATGCCCAATGTGTGCAGAAGAGGATACAGATTGGCATAGCATACTTTATTGCAAACAAACAAAGATATATAGAGAAAAGGTTTGGCAACAAAAGTGGGATACTTTTAGGGATGGGGGGGGGGGGTTATTAATAATAAAGAAAATGTTATTGGTGACAGGAGAAATGAATGTAAGAAATATAGGTGAATCTCTGGGGAAAGATAGAGAGACATGGTTAAGATGGATGAATGATAACTAATATTTAAGGGCTGGTAAACTAGAAAGAGGGATACAAGGTAGAGGAGGGTCATCAATACACGGAAAACCAGTGGTTATTTGTATTGAGACCGAGACTTGGGGCAAGCAGGCAGGAAGGGTATATTATATGAGAATAAGTCAGTTTGTTATTTTGTGAAAGACATGTTACAAATGTCAATATATCAATGAAATTCTATGTAGAAGAAAGATGAGAAATAAATACTATACTATACTAGCAAATTATACGACACAATATGGCTATACTTTGAAAATATGTATTAATATTGCGTGATGTCCCTCCTCTATGATTATTTAATGAAATTAAATAAGCACATGATGGAAGGAAGGAGTCTAAAATAAGATTAATTTCCGAGACCAAATGGACAGCAGGATCCTAGTATACAGAAAAGTAAAAAGTAAAACAATGTTACATATAAGCAAACTTAATAAAATGTTTCTAATTGTCAGTTTTGGATGAATAATTGATAAACCTGTATAACTGGTTATCTTCAGACATTTTTCAAGCAGAGTGTGTATGTGCATTTATACCTTAGGTCACACCTGGTAATAATTATCTAGCGTACACGAGGGAAATAAAAGGATGCAAATATCATTCAGTTTTTGGAAAATGTCAACTTACACATGTTAATAAGCACAACAATTCTGGCAAATTTTACGCAATTTTTCTGTGCAATGTGCACATCATGTGCCATTTTGGAAACCGATAGTAAATGTATTTACATTAATGAAACTAAATCCACAGTATACCGTGGTACGCTCTAATAGTTGTCGTTGAACGCTCATTCCATGATATCTTGGGTTTCCAAACGCGAGTTACGAATTACATTTCGATATAATGTTGTGTTTTTCTTTTATTGTGGATGGAATACTTTCTCTGCTCACTATATGAATGAACGAAATAAAAAACTACCCCTTCTTTTGTTTTAAACCCTTTGTGTTGCAACAGGATCGCAAATGGAATGATGACGCGATTATCTCCGGTGGATTATCTCAAATTCCCAAGTTGGGAAGCCATTTACGACGGGGTTTCTTCTGGGATGATGCGGCTCTGCATCGCGTTGAAGCGTTGCTCTTGGACCTCGGTGTTTGGATGCTGCAGCGTCCTATCCTCGGGGCTGGTTATGATGCTCTGGGTCGCGATGCACTTCCTCTATTAGTTACCTAGGGCAGCTGCAGTCGGCGCATAGAAACCTCATACCACAGGCGTAATATCGGACGGGAAGATATGAAAGTAATTGAAGAATTGTTTGACTTCTTTTTAAATATGTCAATGTTAATTCCTTCAGAAGCTAACTTAAACACGGCGTAACAAAAAATTAATACAAAATTAATACATATAATACCATAAGCGTCAACATACCATTTGCATTTATATTGTTTCATTTCTCCTTGACAATTCTACACAGATATTTTTCTTTCATCTTCTACGCGTTCATATACAGATTGAAGTTAATTTTTGCTTATCTGAAATTATTGAATGGTAATTGCTACAGCAATTCAAAAAATTCTAATTGGTTCACGTCATATTTTAATTGCACATGACCATATTTGGTAATCCTTATAATCTGTTCCCTAAATCATTTTTAAATAATTTAAATTTCAAACAATATTTCTTAAAAAATTAACTAATATTGTCATCGTTAAACACCTTAATAATATTATTTTTCCTCTGCTTCCACCTCTTCAATCACTACTTTGCCTTGAATAGTTCTTTTTAATCTCGATTCCTTTCTACTACCATTTTTAATAATTTACAATTTAATATTTTCTCAGTAAATTTAAAGTTATACAATTAAAATTTTGAAAACTTTGTATGATATTTGATCTAAAATAAGCGCTTTAGTGTTAAAATGTGCTACATTTGATCAATATACAGAAAATCTTGGAGGTTTATATATAAGTATATTACATGCGACAACCCACTTAAAAATACCTCTGTCTATTTTTTAATAATAGCGGCATAATAAGCCATGAATAATAGGATAAAACAACAGATATTACATAAATTGAAATAGTATTTAGCTTTCAAGTTAAATTCTAGTTTACTGCTATACTGTAACCAGTTGCTCATAATACTTTAGCATACTACATTTATAATTTAACACTGTGTGCTTGATATGTTTACTTTCTCCAATAAATTCTATAAACAGAAAGAATGAAACTTTAATGTGAAATTTTCTGTTCAATACAATAATTCGCTGTGGGCCATTTGCTGTAAGGACATGTCTGTTAGAAAGCAGCTGATCCTAAGGGATGCTGGAAATGTGTCCCAGCTGGCAGAGGTATGTGACAGGGTATGCTTGCTACACATTTATACCAATTTGCACAGCGTCACTTCTAATTAAGAGTGGAGAGAGTGAGAGTGAAAGTGCAAAAGAGCAATGTCCTTGTTTGCAACTAATGGGTTTATCTCGTCGCTCTAAGTGAAATGAAATACAATATTGACCACCGTTTATTTCCATCACTTTGGTATTAAGTTCTTCCTAGAGGACATTATACATTTATGAGGCATAATCAAATATCCAATAAATCCTGAATATTACATCTAAATAACAACAATTTGATACTTTCCAGTAATGGGAGAGTAATTAACAAATAGTTAATATGCTGAACAATTAAAAGATAGAGTTATTTCTGATTTTCTACCACTTAAACATGAGCATAAAAATATGATATAGCGATTAAAATTCATGTGCCATTTTTGAGGTTCTACTTGAACCTAAGAAAGGAATTTTTTAGTTAAGGTCCTGTATCGTCTATATGGTTATGTAAGTAGATACAGTATTATATTTATTGTCATACCAAACTTCAGTGATCATAGGTTACAACTTTAGACAAAGTGAGAATATTTTAATGCATAGTATTGTGACTTTGTGGGTTCGTGAAATTAAAAGTCAAATTACATAAACTCAAAGTATTCTCTATTTTCACGAAAACACAGAATTACGTAGCGCACACAATTACAATTCGCCAATTCGTCTGTCACAGGTCCACTCTCCACTCACAATTACGTACAACTCCTCTGATACACGTACACAGTCTTCCGGTCCGTTCACTCACTTGGCGCTCCTTACGGCTGCTCGCCAAGAACTGGACTGACTCACCCACTGCAGGCCTTATATAGGGATATCGCTGTTTCTGGAAGTCTCGCGGTTCAGAAAATAATCCTGAATGTTCCAGACGCCAGGGGGAGGGGAAAGAGGCGTCCAGCGACCAGTGACACTTCCCTAATCATCCCCTCAGTTAGTGACACGAGATAAATGGGTAGGCGTGGCCTAAATGCCTCCGGTAGCCTACTCAGCTGTCAGTTGGTCGTGCCTTCCGGTAATTGGGTGACAGTATTTTAGGATGGTTAATATAAATTTTTACACGTGTAGTTATATTTAGTAAACATCCAAAAACACCTCAATAATTCAACATGCAACAAAATACCAGTTAAACTCTCCAAATTAATAAATATGTATAATGAAATGTGGTGTAACATATCCCCTCACAGGAACTCGTTAAATTGTAATGATTGTTCAAATTCTTTTACCAATATACTGTCGCGATATGACTACCATATTGCAAGTTAAAAGCGTTTTACACTAAAGAAGTATAAACATATCGATTTTGTCTTAATTTCAATCATAAGTTACTTTTAAGTGCGGGTAATTGTTAGTTTGTATAACTGCTTAGTAGAATTTCTTTGTGCCAGAGGTAGTCACTCTTTCTCCCTCTATATCTGTCTCTCCCTCGCTAAGCAGAAGGGACTTACTGAAAACTGTAGGTGAGGTAAGGCAAGAGTCACTGAAAACGGGAGTACTAATCCTTGTTTCTCATAAGCTTGCAGCTCTTAACGGTCACGAGACCTTATCACCTCTCATTGGCTGCTATTGCAGTATAGACTGCTGTGCGGTAAAAATTAGTTCGTTATTTAACATGGTGATATATCCTAATATGTTGGAAGGGAATTGTCAAAATTATATTTTCGTAACCGTTTTAATTAAATGTATTACGCAATAGAGTTGATTTATCTGTAATACATGTTAATTCTTAAACGAAGTAAAGAGGAGGTTCCTTTGCTCTCAAGCACATGGCACGATAGCACGTGATTTAGCGGTAAATGAAATGAAATGTGTAGTGCTCAACGTCCACTTTTACTATATACGGCACCGTAGGCGGTGACAGTGATGATACATGAGATGAAGATGGAGCAACGGTGGAATGAGATGGTGGGGAAAACCGGAGGTCCCGGAGAAAACCCGCCCCAGCGCCGTGTTGTCCACCACAATTCTCACTTTGCTGTCGCCTGGGATCAAACCCGGGCCGCCTTATACAGAGCCAAGCGGTTTAACCTCTGAGCCATAGTGCGGCCTGATTTAGTGGTAGTGATGACATATTTGTGTATATGACTTTTATCACTGACCTTATTTTGAACTGGATTAGTCACATATCGCCATTCTAAGGTACGTTGTGCTGAGCGCGAGAGCTAAATTATTTTACTGATCGTTTACTGTGCGTGAACTTATTAGATGTATAATGGCAGGGTCTACCGCCAGTTTTTCGCTGAAGCATCGCAAGGGAAATCCTTTACAAAGCGGCGAAAAAAAAAAAAAGAATTGTGTTGCATGTGTTTATTGCACTCAGAGCGAAGAATCCGTCTTTGTCAGTGAGAGAAGTCTAACAGCTGTGCTCTGAACTTACAGGTGTGTTAGATGCGTAGAAATATCGCGACATGAAATTGAGACAGCAGGAAAACTTACCACTCCAGGGGTGATATTGGTGTGTGGCGAAGACGTTACTTAAGGACAATCAGATTGTACTAGGATACAAATCGTAAAATATACTACCTTGACGAGACTTGGGTGAATGAAGAACACACGACAAGTATGGCGTGACACGACTTTTAAGACTGAAAGACAAGCATTTTTGCAAGGTATGTGTGCTGGTTTCAAGAAACCACAGTGGAAAGTCCGAAGGCCTTTCATTATAAACTTGTTTCAGTTTCATTGCTCATTCATTCAGTTTCAACTTGCTCAGTTTCATTATAAACTTCATTATTTCTGCATGCCTTCATATTCTTATTTGTATGATTTTATCTATCTTCCAGGCAATTATTATGACGTTTACTTCAGTTTTAAATGTGACGGGAAGGCACCGCCTATAGCCTATGGTGCGAAAGCATTAGCCAATTAGGATGACGAGGAGTGATAGATGTCAGCGAGGCAAGATTATATGAAACAGAGATTAGCAGGGTTTGTATGTTATACTTTGTGTATAAGGAAAGATAAACATGTCACAGAAAGGAAATCTTCATTTGATCTCTTCTCTTCACAACTGTACCCCCTTTTCTAATCTGCGATATAGCACGCGATAATTTCATTGATTATATATGAAGGTCCACTAAATGCGTTGACCTGAACATAAGATTAGAAATATTGAAAATCTGCACTCTTCTGGAATATCACAGAATGGCACTACACTTGTACCAACACAAAACGAAAAGTGCAATACCGAGTATCAACGAGAGACCGAGAAGGAGAAATAATTTAGCCAAACTGAGATACTAACCACAGGAAGCAGCAACTGTAGTGTATAAAAAAGTGAACAGCTTTCACTAATACAACTCTGTGAGTGTCCGTGTAACAATGATAGTCGAAGAGCAAAGAAAAGTCAGCTATACCAAATCTCCACTTATCTCATTGGTAGAGAACAAATCACGTGGTGTAGCATGTTCCACGTCATTCCCGACCTTGATCCGCTGTTCAATTTGATCCGGTGATTCTAATTCAGCCCGTTCGTGCATGAAACAACATGAATGCGATGCCGATAGCGGATTGAGTCCCGAGCTGGAAAGCTTCTTTATTGACAGGCACATCACAATATCAGCGTTTACACCCCAATTTTAGCAAGCAGCCCCACAAAATTTTAATACAACGCTTTAATTCGATTGATTACGTTTCTGTGCACCTGGGGAGCCACACGTACTCTGCCAGTCAGTACACAATAATTTGTTTGCATATAACATTTATTTTTTCCATGCAGAATTGAATGATTTCAGCTGCATGTTCTCTCGGGCTTCTGAAATGCATCTGGCATAATCAAATCGTAAAAATGTAAAACTAAGTGATCCTTTTGCCACTTTTGAGTTAATAACGGGAAAAAATATATATCGTGAATTGCTTCCATGCAAAAGTACAATATATCCAATTTTGGAAACAACCAGTCCACTACAAGTGCTTAACATGCGGCGGAATATTAAATTAATTTTGTTTACTTTATGCGTGCCAAATTCAAAATTCTATGTTTCCCCCCAAATTAAACTGGATTTGCTGTAAATTACTGTAGTTATTAGTTTTGTAAAATACACAACACATTATCTATTATGTGCTTCAAATGGGAAGGTGTTTGTCCTTGAGCGCTACTAGACGAACAACCAATCGGAGTCCTGCGTTGTTGACGTATTGCACTCCCCCTAAGTGCTGTGTGAGGAGCGCCAAACTAATCAATCCCTAATAAATATTATTCGTGCTAAGACAAACATTCAAATTTTGCCAAAACTGGTCCATGTGGAAGGTAGAGAGTACATATTTAACATAACCGTGAAATCCCATATTTTTATGCTCAAATAGTTTCCCTAATACAAATAAATAAAGTAGATACCATTATACGCTGACAATGCATTGCGACGTAAGAATGTAATGAGTATCATTATTATTTGGCATGTATGCGTGAACGTATATTTGAAATTACTCAGAACTGAAACGTATGACATGACGTGATAAAAGAAATATGTACTTTGAATAAGCCAAGGTGTTTGTTAAATTTGATGAGAGGAAATGATACAATTCTTGCAGGTTTGGCAGAACGTGTCTGATCACATATCTTTGTTTATAAATGGTTCGTAATCTCTATTTACTATAGAGAGTTCAAAGCAGCATTAATCAGAGACGCGATCCACCTCTCCCCCTTTACTGCTGCTAGAACATCTTCACTGCCATCCTGTTTTTCGTTGTCATTATTGTTGGGGACAGCATTAAGAGAATTGTTGCGTCAGCTTCATATGCTACTGAGATAACCCACTCGTTAAAAAGCGGTACAGTCCTTTCACAAAAATATCCACACAATTTACCTGGTTGAATTAGTTGTGAAAATCTGTTCATATTAATTCAATCAATAATTGTAGATGTTGTAAACGAATTTATTTAAGTTGTTCAGTACTGCGTAGACTGTCTTCTTCACTATGGACATTTAGATAACAATGTCGTGCTGTTCTACAGATACTTTATATTTGTTTTAATTTTTTAATTTAAAAGCCAGTTCCCTCATGTTTCTATTTAAGAACGACGTACTGCTCTCAATGTTAATGCTTTCTCGTAAAATAATAAGTAATTTAGCTGATATAGGAGAATATCTTATCTGAACATCAAAATTTCCAATCCTTCTAACGATACATTTGTCAAAGTCATCTATAAGTATTATTCGTTTTGTAACATTGTGCTTTTCACGTATAGCTCCAAATATTTGCCCTCCATTTCATTTTGTTTGCGTTATTTAACAATTCTTTTTACTGGGCTTTCCGACACTTCTGTGTCATCTGACATGCACTTTTATTTTATAGAATTTTTTAAAATAATCTTCTCTTTTATCCAGTTGTTTGACTTTAGCCACTATCTTTATATATTTTCACATATTTGAAGCATATTCTCGACTCTGTGTAATGTTTAGGATGCTAATTTACAAAGTACACTGATGGCGTAATTAATGTATGCAATTATCAATGTCTGACATATTCGCTATATTCATTCGTTATCGTAAAACTCTAAATTATACCTTCAAAACCAATTGTAAATTAGCAGGGACTGTGCCTAAGATGCCGATGACATCACTACATTCCCCCTCCCTTCCACATGTGCAGTGCGTGATTTCATTCTGCACACTTAGATGAGCTTATGAGAAAGACAAGGTGAAGAATGGTGGTGCTGTGCATTACTTTCCTGGCATTCAGTGGCCAGTCTTAAGGAACAAGGGTGGTGGTGAAAATTATACTGCAGAACCTCTGTTTGACAAACATTTTTGTCTCAACTTTAGGAGGGAAAACGTTAGCTACAATGTTTTTAATGGAGACATACCTATACCTCCATTAAATCCAAATTCGCGTATTTCGGGCTTCTACTGTACATTTGAATAAAATTATACCTTTCTAACCAATCATTCATGTGTTTGGCTTTGGAAATCACATTCCTGGCAACTAGTTATCTTTAAATCTTCTTGTTAGTGTAACAATTCCTAACCATAAATACATTTCTACTTACAAATTGTATATTCATCACATTCATTAACCAAATTCATAAGCAAAATTAATGACTCAAACACCTTGTGAATGAAGTATCAACTGGAGCATAAGTATTACTTGTAATTCTGGAAGTATATAATTATCTTGGCTTTAATATAACATTAGGTGTCAAAAAGAAGGATAAAATATACAACAATCAATACCTTTATTTTTGTATTCTATTCTATTAGAAAATATTACATCTGATCTTATTAGAATTTAGGCAAATATTGAACGAGTTTGTCGGGATTAAGAGCCCGTCGAAAGCTAGGTTATTTGAGACCTCTTCAGGTATATATGATAACAAAATAAATAATTAGGTTTTCATTGTACTTTTACACAACACACAGAAACAAATCAAACAAGAAACCCCTACAAAATAGTTTTCAAATCGGCTAACTCTACAATAGATATAATGAGTTTCCCAAAATTTAGTTCTGTTAAAATAGTTACAAGCAACTGAAATAAAATATGAAAGTTTGCTTCATATGGTCTAAAGAATAAGGTACAAAGGAAAAGAAAATTGTTGTCTAATCATCGATATAGTGAATGTAAAGGAAATATAAACCATTATTTCGACTGAGTGAGATCTCCTTTTACCTGAAGTTATACATTTTTTGTTTTGATAATCTATAAATTCATTTCCTAATACGAGAGTTTTTATTTCCATCGGTCACCTTCCTGTTCCCTAAAATCCCCTTTCGTGGACATTTCATAAGATAAAAGGGCGCCAGAAACATATGAAGATTCTTAAGTTCTCCTTTGGGACACCTCAGGGTCGCAAACAACAAGGCTATTTAATATAACAAATAGGAATTTTTCAATATTTACATACCACTCTTTATGTAATTTTCTTTCATATTCTAACAGATGGTGCAATGTAAATACTTAAATGACCTTTAAATATTAACGTTGATATCTTATTTCAAGAACGTAAAGGTACTACTGGTTAGCGGTATAAGGTAGGAATAAATACTTTTCAAAATATTATTTAAGATTATCAGTTTTGAAACGTGTCCCTTATTAAGTTACTTTGCCTGCCTCGGTAGCGTGGTGGTAGAGTGTCTGCCTCACGTTGAAGAGGTAC
The DNA here is from genome assembly GCA_030765055.1 of Mantis religiosa. Lineage (NCBI taxonomy): Eukaryota > Metazoa > Arthropoda > Insecta > Mantodea > Mantidae > Mantis > Mantis religiosa. Next base: position 295,596,796 of record CM060948.1, on the reverse strand, counting down.
CGAGTTCGAATCTCGGTCACGGTGAGTTACCCCGATAAGGTCTTTTCTGGGGTTTTCCCTTATCCTGAAAGACGAATTTCGGGCAGCTCTAAGCTCTACGGACCCTGGGCCCAGTTGAACATCATTTCACCCATTCCATTCTATGTCCGATATGACGTAACGTTGGAGGACATAAATTACAAAAAAAAAAAAAAAAAAAAAGTTCCCTTCTTCCCTACATGAATTAGATTGGTCCCAGATTTTTTATCTTTTCTTTGACCGATACATTTTTATCATTGCTAGTACTTCTTTATTGCACAAGTGGTTTAAATTATTCCTCCTAATTCGTTCATATTCTTTCAGTAAATTTGAAGCCTAATTCCATAGAATCAGGAGGTATTATTGTAAGCAGTTTCTTCTATTTGCTTCACACTAATTGAGAAAAAGTGCTTCATGATTATTTCTACCTCTTTTCGGCTGTCTTCAGTTCATATCCTAATCTGGTATCTGCAATGGAGTGGTGTTCTTTCATGGTTTCTTTTCCCTTTTGTTTCCTTTTTATTCCTTTGTTACTTTAAAGAATGGCCCGTACAACGATAAACCTCAACTTGGAAGTGTACAATTTTACTACCCTAATGAGATTGTCTTTGGAGTCCTGACCACCCCATTCATGTTATTAACTAACCTCCGTGAGAGAGGGAACCTGGAGTTCACGTGGGCTGCTCAGCACTTTGCAAGGTACTGCCTCCAGAGAGCTCTCACCACCAACCCCAAAATTAAAGTAAAAGGTTAAATTCATTTGCAACTACTAACATAAATCTCTCAGAGGAAATCACCACATCCATGCATCTAAGTTGACCATCCCAACATCTGCTCCGCTTCAGTTTCATAGAATACGTTATCGCTTATCTCCGCATTGGTGCAATGGAACGCCAGCACTCATCCAATCAAATATCCAACCGCACGCATCTACCCACACATCCACTCCCACATACTCATCCACCCACACCCATACACACCCACAACCTTCCAATTTTCAAGAGAATAGAAAGAGCTGAAAATCAAACAATGAAACATAGCAATAAAAGAGCTGAAATTTATGTAGACACTACAGCGAGAACTGAATAAGCTCTTTACATTACTATAAACATCACATTACCTAATAGAAACAATCAGGGAAAAATTATCGGAATTATTATTGAACAAAACTGTTAAATAAAAATGTGTTGAGCATTAATAGAAAGACCAGCACGTCTAAACAGTCAAGAAGGTGAATGACAAAATACCACTAATGGCCAAGAATGGACAAAGAAGTACTTTTTTCCTGTTACATAACGAATAAGACTAAAAACAATACTAACAATAACCTCAATGCAATGATTGGACCTGAACGACTAAATGCAAATTATTTCAAATTAAAGAAGAACCAAATTGTCAGTGCTTTGTAGAGGAACAAACAACAGATCATAACACGATATATAACTGCAGGATTCTCGAAGAGGAAAGGAAAACAGTTTCAGAGAGTAACAATTTAAGGAGAAGGAGCATGGTCAACTATCAAAACGGAATTAGTGAAACAATGCAATAAGGATGTCCAATGTGTAAATCTATTGATCTAGGTATGTCACGATTCAAGAACTGTATCGAATCAGTGTAATCATTTAATGCTAATATTGGAAGATTATAATGTGCTGGTATATAAAGATCAAAGGAAAACATCTCCCTCATCAGATAGGTTTGCAGAAATGCCTCATGTTTCATCCAGGGAACCTCAATGCAGGTATTAACCGCAAAATCTTGATATAAAATTTTAGATGGAGTGCAACTATTCCTTTACCTGCCCGGTATATGGTGGAGAAAGTAAATATAATAATAGAACAAATATAAGTGGGTAAGGTTTTTTTCACTCTGCTGATTTTTCCAAAAGTTATAGTTGTCGTTGCAAGCTATTTTCCAAATTTAATTTTATAATACATGTAATAGTATAATAACTTTGTTAAAGTGGACACTGTATTTAGGTTTTCAATTTCAAATTCGATTCCTTGTATGTGTTTATTGACCTGTAGATTAAGAATGGAAGCAACAGTGATTTCCCGAGATGTGCAAATCAGATTAGAAGAATTTGATGCATACTTTCCTAAACGGTAAATCCTCTGAGCAGAAAGTCGTATAAACATCTGGAACTGAGATAAGTGACGTTGAAGTTGCCCTGGGGTACATGAACAGACAAGAGGCGGTGTACATCTCATCAACAGCAAACTAAATATCTCCTGCATCGGCTTTAAGTGAGCGATTGTGATCTAAGTAAACTCAGCCGAGAATACAGCTTCATTTTTAAAAATGAGTTGTTTAATATACCAGGTGCTCTTTTCCAGCGAATCTATTTTGCTTTTTTTGGTGGAGGGGGGGAGCACTTCATTATTTAAATGCCCGCAAAGCTGTCAATACTGCATGCTGTTTGTAGCCTTGTGCCCTCTGTTGGAGCTAATGGATTGTATAAGTGACACGTTTCGTGCTCAAATTGGTATGCTGTAAAACTACACAGTGATGCTGTGAGTACAGCACAAAGATAAACGATATTTGACATTTTTAAAATTGACATTTTACTTTCATTCAGAACTGACACACCGTCACATTCTATGACGCATAAAGCTGTTTGCACTGTGATATCCGCTTTAATCGTCAGGGTATACAGAACTTCAGACGAAATTCTCACAACAATGCCTACCTCTACTGCGAAACAAACGTAGATGGCCGGCGTGTAGTACTCACTAGAAGTCATTAGAGATACATGGTCTTTTCATAGCTTTACTTGCTCTACCACGTACATAGTAGAAATTACACTCCATTATGGAACTCCATATGGAGAATTTTTCGAGTAATATGTGTTTAGAAATCCCATGAATCGATAAAAAAGCATTATTAGCAAAATACGTGTGTATATATGTATATAACAGCAAAACTCATAAATCAATGACTATGAATACCACAATTAATATTTAAGTTCACTTTTTCCAAAAATACCACACAAAGGTTTTCAGAAAAAGAAGCGCTCCCAAATTACACTTTACGTGCAGGAAGTTTCGTAATATTTGATTATATAAAAATGGCGGTAACTACATTGAATGAAATACCACATGGTTCAAATTTACATACAAAAATAAACCTTTGCTCGTGTTATATGTGAATGGCCTACGAAGTTCATCAAATTCGGTGGAAATTTGGTATATATTAGTATCACTGATAAACGTTTGTAGATAAATTTATACTACACAAAAGTATAGAACATCTTTAAAGTAAACAATTAATTTGAAACAACCATGTCTGCGGTATGAGCCATTTTAGGGGATATCATTTATTACAGACGTGTGCATATTATTACACTCATTCATGTTCTTTTTTTTACTTTGCTTCAGTTTAACATTCAAAATAATAGATATTTACCGCCGTACCCTATTTCAATTTGTCGTATTTTATTTTCCTTGCTATAATATGAAGCATATTCAATGAAATTTATCTCTTAATAATAACTGGGGGATTTTTCTTTTACTTATGGTGGCAGCTCTGAATTGAGAACAGCTATTTTATACAGCTGTTTGGTGATATTGCTTTCATTTGGTGAATGTAGTAACTGAAGATTATTAATATCTGACTTTACTATGTATTATGCTTAATATATCCCCAGTATTTATTGTTAATTGATCTCAAGCCAAGTAAAACAGTGTATCTTATCCTTAGCATTTACATTGCTTCAAAAGTGAGGTTATGGGAAAAACTGTTGACTTATCCCCAAGGAAAGTAGCTGTAACTGAGAGTCTTTTGAAGGAAACTCTTTATTCACAACGTGAAATAGCTAAGAAATTATGAATTTTAGAAACATCTGTTAGTCGCATTAATCAAGCTTTAACATTCGGTGAGACGACCTCACAAAGGGATGGAAAATGCGGGAGGAAAAGAAAGCTATCACCAAATATGTAAATAAAACTTGTGCAGGTGGCAAACCAAAATAGAAGAGCAACCAGCATTGGCCTCAGTAATCAACTAAAGCAGTACGGTACAGAAATACCAGCCTCAGAAGTTTGCAGAAGATTATGTGAAGGAGGTTTAGCAGCACGCAGGCCTCGTAAAAAGGCTAAACTGACACCTGCAATGGCAAAAAAATAGTTTAGAATGGGAGAAAGAAATGCAGAAACATCCAGTGGCATTTTGGAGAAGGGTAAATAGTATGAAAATTGTATGTAGAATAAAATAAAAAAACGTACATATGAATTTTATGTAAATGAAATAAACAGCCTAAACTTTGTTTCTTTCATTGCTGGCTTTGTTATATTATCTTTGAGCAATTTTAAAACTGTTCAATATTAATAGATGTTTTTTATTGTTTCAGGTAATTTTCTCAGATGAAGCCATGTTTGAAGCATGTGAAGAGAGCAGTCAATAAGTGAGAACGACAGATGAAGAAGCATTTTCCCCTGAGTGTGTCGATAAAAGAGTAAAGCACCCAACATCAAAAATGGTCTGGAGCTGTATGTCTGTCCATGGAACTAAAAGATTATACGTAGTTGTTGGATCTATGGAGCAGAAACAGTATAAAAGTGTATTAGAAACAAGACTATTTCCGCAAAGTAAAGAATGGTTTCCAAATGGTGATTTTATGTTCATGCTTGACAGTTCTCCCTGCCATAGAGCGAAATCTGTATCCCAGTTCCTCAAAGAAAACAATGTAAAAGTACTACCATGGTCGGGGAATAGCACTGATTTAAATCCAATAGGAAATATGTGGTGTATTGTTAAACAGAGACTTAAAATATTGAAAATAGCAACAAAAGTTAAGCTTATTGAGGGCCTGATAAGCATTTGGCACAGAGATGAAGAAATAAAGGAAATGTGCTCCAGCCTTGGAGAGAGCATGCCTGAACACATAAAAATGGTAATTAAGGCTAAAGGAATGCATACAAAATACTAAGAGTTGAAAAAATATTTTGTAATATTATTTCTGTTAAATAAATAGAAAATAAACTGCATATGTTAAAAATTTCACCATTGCGTCTAATAATTTGCACACGTCTGTACTGTTTTGAAATTTTCAATATTTTTATATAGCTATAGTGCTTGCGCTATTGGGTTGTTTATCGCTATGGCGTGTAAAGAGTAGAACACTTGAGGGCAACAGACACTACGCTGGTTTAAATAACAGGCTATAAATTTAGTTTACTTTTTTCTCCTTCTAAGCACGCAAAATGTATAGTAAAACTATAAATTGAAAATTAATCGATCTTCCGAGCTAGCCGTGTGCAGGCCATGATTTAAATAGGTAGACCGAGACTGAGGAATTCAATGCCATAGCAGGGATTTGAAACACGGATCTTCCGGTCACCAACCGGTTGCTCTAAGGCATGTTGGCCATAGTAGCTCAATGGTTAAGAGCAACCTGACGGAGACCGGTAGTTCCATGGTACAAATCCCAGCTATAGGATTGAATTCTTCAATCTGACTGCCTATCTAGAACTATGCAGTTTTGAAAACGTTTAACTCAACCAAGAGGAAGGAAAACAATCTTGAGTAAAAGTAGTTTGTAGAACCTATACAAAAGCAAATCAACATTGGCAGTGAAATTCAGTGAATGTAACAATAAGACATTTTGAAAATTTTAAGTCAGTTTGGCGCAATGCTTATTTCTGCACGCAAGAAGCAATTTATTAATAATACTACTTAATGTCAGTCTTATTCCTAATTCATTATAATAGTAATCAAGAACTTTTTAGTCCTTTACAAATAAAAAAATGATCCCTGCACTCTATTGTTTATCTTTCATTTGGTCTTCCTTCTTCTGGATTATAGTTTTTTATTTTTATTCAATTGTGTAATGTTTACAATTATAGTGTTACTTTTATTATAGGTAAACCATTTTATACTTTGAAATCCTTTATAATATAATTGCTTTTATCCAAAAGAGTATATCTAGCCAGAAATCTGAGGAACTTAATTTTTATGCCCCAGTTCGTTTTATTTCTTTATTTTTTTCGCGACTTGCAGTCTATAAATATTCTACTATACTGTTACTTTGTGGGATCGTAGAATTAAAATTCCAAGTTACAGATATTCCAATGTTTTTTATTTCCCTATAAATACATTGTTCAATTCTCTCGTAGCAACATTACCTCACATATAAAACAACCTTCCAAGGGTAAAAAACAGCGTTCTGATCACTTTACAACATCAGCTTTCGTTACAACACTTCACGGCATTTTACTACTACCCCCTGTTTGCGACTCGTCACTTCCTTAAATACCTCATTCATAATTCGAGACTGTTCTGTACAATCACTAGATGTTTATGGAATAAACATTGAATGACGAAATCCGATCCTTCCAGACGTGAAATCCTATCTGTGCCGTCAGGTCCTTTACCTCGGTTATCTTTATTTGCCGGCTCCTTGTGTACACTAGCCGCGCTATCGTTAACTGCTTATGCAAGCTCTTTATTACCGTGAAACAATATCCGCCGTCTGTTATCTATTTGCACCGAAACTTTTATGCCCCTTGACGCTACAATACACATCACTTAATCAAACTTTGATCATGCTTTGCATCACATTCTTCTTTCGTTCTTATTTCCTTCATATTGCTCCACAAATTTTTCATCAATTGAATTTTTTATCAATTTTACTTTCCATGTTACTGAACAAGCCAAATATTTAAATACATTAACTTTTTATAGTGTTATCTGTTGTTATCCTAACCCTAGCTTGCTCACGGATAATGAGCTTCATGGTTTATTCTCATTTGCAGACATGTTTCTTTTAAGGACAGAAGCTGAATTTTAAAAGATGTTATTGTAATTATTAAACGTTTATTTTGTTTACAATAATATTTAAGTATCCAGACTTTAGCACTAAGAGCTTTTCAACACTAAATTCAGTTCGCTTTGCAGCAATCATCTAGTCATTAGTTAATTTCGCTCATTGTGTGGATAACATCATAGAAAACGTATCTTGGAGATATATTCAGGTATCTGATCAACACTCCGTTATCATTTCATCTCCGAGCTGGTGGTCTCTTTCAGGGTAGAAGTGTCGGCGAGTGTCTCGGCGCCTAGGGTCGGCTGCTCTCTGTCTCCTCTCACCTCATCCTTCGCCCGGATGTCCCACTTGGGACTTAGGTACCATAAACCACAGTTTTGGGTGCTGAATCCCCTCAGTAGTAATCGTAATCGTACTCCTAATCTGCTCAACAACAGTTCCGGTTTAGCTAGCTTATGCCTGCATATTTACTATCCGGAAACGTAAACACTCACGTTGTCAAACGGAATTATATTAATTATTCAGTTTATAGGTTTTATGGGAACATTTCAAACAAACTACACATTTTAGGTCAAATGAATCTGAACATTCCAATTTTTAAAAAGTGGTCCACACGCGCAGGTGTTGATTGTGTTTTGTTGAAGAAGTATGACAAACAGATAAATATGTTTGAAACACTCAAGTTATTACCTGTTTATTTCAGAAGCATTTTCACATTCTTCTGAGTTACACAGAAAACTGTTAGTTTTTGTGTTGTATAAAATAGTCGCAATGACTTTATGAAATACCACATACTAAGTAATTTTATTTACGAAATAAAGTAAAATTGAAAATAATGATGATGATAATAAGAGTCTTGTAAGATGTTCTTATTAAAGAATAATTTTTTTATGTTTCTTATGATTAACAGATCAGTCTCTATCGAACGAAAGATATATAGATCAGCGAAAAGAAGGTCTAATATTTGTTAGTGTTAGGCTACCGAGCGAGATAGCTCAGGCGGTTTCGTCTGTGGCTTGCATTCGGGAGGCCCGGGTTCTATTCCCGTGACCGCTCTACCTGACCCATGGGTTTTACGGTTTCTTTTCCTGGGTCCCTCCATTTCCGCTTCATTATCATTTCATATCTTCTCTCACCCTGGTGTCTTTCAGGGGCGGTAGTGTCGGCGGTGCATGACAGGATGATATGTTCTGAGTGAACACTTGCTGCTCCGGCAGGCCGGAATCAGGTCTCGGGGCCGGCCTAGTGGACCAATTCAGCAACGTGGCAGGCGTTGTGCAAGCCTGAGTATCCTGCTCTGGAGCAGCGGCCTCCGGTCTACGAACCGGCTCCGAGACTGTTTCGGGGCGACGGCAGGTGGGACGACGGTTGTCCTAAGCCCACCGCAGTGGAATTTCTATCTGGTAAAGTGTAGTCCTTGCCCGCTGTACTGTAATGTCTCCTTGGGTTGACCGCCCTCTATCCCATCTCACCTCACCGTCCCTCTCGGAGACGCCCCACTGGGTCATAGGTACAATAGATATAGTCTGGTCGACGTGCCGATTCCCCTCCGAATGATCCACTTCTAGTAACACCACTAACATTAACCTTCCTGGAAATACTACCCTTAGATTTTTAAGTTTTCAAAAGTTGAACTATTATACTTGCTAATATTTGAATGTCAGTATGGATAACTCAGCAACTGACCTACTAATCTCAACGTCACGGTTTCAAGCCCGGCCCGATCAACAGTGTCTAAGTGTGCTTAAAGGCGACAGCCGCACGGCAGTAGATTTATTGGTATAAAAAACTACTGCGGGACAAAATTCCGGTACATAGTTGACGCTGATGTGATTCTGCAGTAGCCAACGGTATACAAGCATCTAGCATTCATTCCATGATAGGGAATGGAGAGAGGGAGGGAGACTCTATAATTCTATTTCGTAAAACTCTATTACTTCATGCAGCGTGACTAATTACATAACACATTTATTAGTGCCTTTGATTGTATTTTCCCCGACGCTCTTAATAAATAACAGAAAAAGTTATACCTTCATTAGTCAGCTTTGTTGGCATTCTGTTTGTTAAACTTTCGTAATTGTTATTAAAACGGATAATCCATCTTAATCTTAAAAGCGAAAAATTTGTGTTCATAATATTGGAAATTCCATATCAATTACGTTTTGAGTGTATATATTTCAGTAATAAAACCGCAGTTCACCGAATAGGGGATTGAAATTTACATCAAAACAACTTTTATTGGCAGTTAAGGGATTTCTTTATTTTTTCGCATTTTATATTATTTCATCCGCGTTAAAGTAAATGAAATGGAAACCACATGTAGAAACGCTACCAGATAACGAAACCGTTAACTGGAAATTCAATTCATTAGCTGTTTAATAAGTTTATGCTCGCTGAGTTTTAATTACAGGCCCATAACGTTCAAATAAATTACTGCTAAGTCGCTTTACTGTTGGCGGTATTGAAAACGTTATGGAGATTAGAGACACTTTATAGAAGGGGATTTAAAAAAGGAAATTCTGAATTCGTCACTACCAGTTGTAGTCAATACTAACAAATTCTGTGTTTAAACCGAAACCTAGAACAGAATTAAGACAGATAAACGTAGTCAGATGTTCTCAGTAGTAACCACAACAATTAATAGTTCAGCTATTTACTTTCTCCGCCGTCTATATTCAATAGAGAGGGCGTTGTATTCCACCCAAAGATTCATACTGTGGTGACCATAGTTCTGTACCGATGACCTTCTCTCTTCGCGCACTCGAGAGAGTCTATGCCTTAGCGTCTCTTCCACCTTCTGCTAGCGCTAGAAGATGGAAGATAATGCGGCAAGGCCATATTTCCCAGACTCATCTTTAGTAAAACGCATACCTTAATGTATATGCGCACTTACTCATTTTAGGCACTGAGAAGCAACAGATTTTCATTGCCGTTTTACTTCTTTGCTGTAACAATTATGGTTTTAATTTACAGGAAAATAAAAATCTGAAGTGATGCCTTTGTGGCTTGTAGCGCATGGAGGTGAGTTAGCCGATTCTCGTATGAAGATATGTTTCATCTTCATGCATAACTGACCTTCCTTCCTCCCTCTCTAAACCTCTTTTATGGGACGTAAATATGACACGCAATTACTCATATAACTTCCCTATAACAACACATTGTTGTTCCCCGTTTTCTTCCACTTGAAACTTATGCCACATAGTATAGTCTTTAAAACTAGTGCTTCCACCTTTAAAGTTAATGGAATCTTGATGTTTCAGGAGCCCCAAATTTTTACAGTGGGCACTATTTTCTCCTGAATATACAAATTATAAATTGTTTGGCGAATAACGCACCTATCAAAGTCATCAATGGCAGTGATTGTTTCTGGTACACGGTGTACTTTCCAGATGTTTCAAAGAGGTCCTTTGTTCCTCAAGTTTCTCTGCTTTAATTATTTTACGAAATTTTCTCTCAGAGACTTTTGTTGCTGTCCTCGCCCTCTCTTGACTTTATTACCATATCTGCAGAAGCTGCTTCCCGTTTCAGAAGAGATGGACATTATTAATAACATCGCGTATTTGTCTAGGAAGTACTTTCCCACCAAGTTTGCTTTTAATTGGAGGCATTTAAGTCTAAATGAGAAAATATACACACACACACACACACACACACACACACACACACACACACACACACACACACACACACACAACGCTAATCATTAGCGTGATTAATAATCGCAATTTCTCAAACTTTAAAATCTTAACGTGCCGACACCGAAGCGTTAGAAGATGGATGTGAGCAGGTCAAACCTCTCCACGATACTGGCCGTCCCAGTGTTCTTCGCATGACCGAGAGTGTAGATTCGGCAACTGGATTCTAAACGACTGTCTCCACCGGCACAGAACCATCGTCCGTACAGTACTTACAGAAGTAAACTTTTTGAGAATCTCTGAAGAAAATTTAGAAAAACATTCCCGCTCCCGCGATAAAGATTTTAAAGGAAATCCTCGACCCCTTTCTATCCTTAATATAGAATATTTTTCGAAGTAATTTAACTTTGAAGAAATGCCAATAACAGTTATATTAAAATACCAGGAATATTTTAATAATAAATGATATGAAAATCCTTAATTTTTTACGAACAGTCTTTGAAGTTCTGTTCATTGCGAAGGATCTTTGCGTAAATATAAACTCCAAAGGCTATAAAAATCTTAGTGTCACATTTATGTGTTTATGTGTATGCATCTACGTATTCCTGTTTAGTGGTTTGAATGTTCCAATATGTATACTCTTCTCAAATATTAACTCGTTATTTGTCCGTTCTGTGTTTTTGGCCGTTCAATGAAAATGAAGGTCAAAGCTATCACAGAGTGATCAGGTCTAAGGCGCTTTGACTTCGCTTAAGCCTACTGTATTTCCGTATTGTCAGTGTACCTATTAGGCATATGTAATAAAACCACTTCTATTTACATTATCTCGATGAACATGAATTAGATGGGAGAAAAAGGGTCTAAGAATAGTTTGTGAAAAGGCGAATCGAAACAGTTGGCACACATGGGCTTATTCACGTTCCTCAACCAAAGGTATTTGCACAAATAATTAGGCTCTTAAATATAGTATATATTTAGGATAAAGCATTTAAAGTATAATGTATGACGACACATGAAGTTCAGAAACAAGACAACACCTGGATAATTGGATTAATTCAGAGGGGATTCGGCAAGGAAACCACACTTATGGAGGAAGGATGAGGCGAAAGGAGACACAGGCGGCCGTGCCTACATTTCACTTAGATGGGCACCCCCCCCCCCCCCCCGGTAGGCCAGGACAATGGTCATCCCCCAACGGAAACTGTCCCACCACGAGACTTGGGTTCGGAGACCGGCAACCGTCGTAGCGGAGAAGGCATTGGCTCACTTAGTGCATATCATCCGGCCTTGCGCCGCGGAGACACCCTCCAACACTTCTTATCCTGAAAGAGACCACCACATGAAATGAAATAATAATTGAGACGAAGTGGAGGGACGGGAATTTCGGGGGATGTAATAATTAACCTACCCAGCCACTCCGGAAAAGCCCCGAAAAAACACATGAGTCAGGTAGGTCTGCCACGGAAATCGAACCCGGGCCCCCCGAATGCAGGTCACAGACGAAACCGCCTGAGCCATTCCGCTCGGTATGCGTTGGTGAAGCACGTGCCTGCTGTGCTGGAGGTTCCAGATTCGATTCTCTGCTGAGAGGTGAAAATCTATCTGTAACCCATCGCTATTCTCTCCAAGGTATGGAAGGAAGAATGTATGTATGTATGTATGTATGTATGTATGTATGTATGTATGTATGTATGTATGTATGTATGTATGTATGTATGTATGTATGTATGTATGTGTGTGTGTGTGTGTTGGTTGGCTCTAATATACTAAATGCCCCCCAAGAAAACACTACAACTAACACCATTGTCGATATGCATTAAGTTTCAAAGTAAAGAAAAACCAAGGGCATGCACATTGCAGCTATATTCGGGGGGGGGGGGTGTAACGGGGAATAATAAATACACAAGTTTAACCATGTATTCTGCTGCTTGTTCCTACATAAAGAAAAAACAAAGCAAAGCTGTTAGTGAGGTTTTGTGATTACATGACGAAAAAGGTTTAACTTGTGTAACTTTCGTTACCAATAATTCTTATTTTTATACAGCTTGTATAAACTATTCTCAAAGAAGTTTATTTTTCTACGATTAATATAAATTAATCGAGATAAGCATCTGCAAAAGCAATTCCATTTGATTTTCATGGTAGGTACAAGGGGATTAGAGCTATCTGAATGGACAGTCAAATTTTGAAGCTGGGGTGGCATATGCTGATGCTAAATTTACGCTCTCCCTCGTCATGAAATCATTTTGAGCATCTTTAGAGCGAGAGAATTTATAAAATAAATTTTGAAACACTTCAAACCATTAACAGCGAACATTTGGAAAATCGTTCAGGCGACGAAAATTTATTTGAAATAAATTCTGTAGTTTAAAGAGATACATACATTTTGTATAGCACGCCTGTCCGTATAGTTTAAGCTTACCTGTTATAAAAATATGTAAAATTCCTTTCTAATGAAGGAGACTTGAATGGTGATTACTAAAATTTGAAGATGCACAATAGTACTTTTAATATAAGTTGCCTAAATGTAAGGCATCTTAATAGAAATTGTTGTCATTTTAAGAAAATAAAATATTGTAATTTTTTACACGTAAAAGGTGCTTTGGGTTGGGGATTGTCCTGAAAATCTTCGATTCGCATACTTGGAACATGTAAGATTCCAAGATTAGCAATGATCCATTTTTGTAATATGCTATTCATATGCACACACCCAGATGTGTGTGAAAATATTTTTAAGTGTGTCTCAAAACAAGTATTTCTAATTAAATATTCGTATTGAATTTTTGGGTGGAAAGCAAATATTTCTCTAGCTTCTAGTTAGGTGGTAGAGAAAATAAAATTTATAAACTTCCTCATTCTTGTAAAAAGTGCACCAACCTAAACGGAAGCTATTACTTTGTCAGTTGGCATTTCGCTTTGGCAGCGCTGTCGTATATCAAATTCACCATGCCTCAAACTAGAAACAGGACACGTGTATAATCATACATGTTCAGTGAGTAATCTGTCAGGGGTTCAGATCCGGTTGCATTACGCGTCACTGGCATACAATGTGCAGACAGTCACAAGAAAATTAACATATTTTGGTCATGATTAAGTTTGTTGTGACGCTCATGTTGCATTGTGTACTTGCTTGGGATAGGTCTGGTTCTGCTGATCATCTAATGTGAGTATCGTCAAGCTTTCCACTTAAACACATTAATATAATTGGAACCTGAATATTTTCTCTGATCTTCTTTGGTTCTTTCACAGAAATGATATCCATTCCAGTATTACTTCTGTTTTCCAAAACTTTATGGTTTCTTGATATAACTGTATTCTTGAATCGCACTCAAGCTGAGGACCTTTTTTCCAATACTTGTGATATAGTTATAATATTTAATATATTTACAGGTAATTAAATTTCAAAATAGTACATTATTAATTAAAAGATAAAAGTTAGGCCATGGAGTGTAACTTTTCGTGCAATGCGACCTCCGCAAATCTATTGCGGCTAACATAAGTCAGTGTGTGCTGTCGACGGCGATCGAACCAGCCACTTTCCGAATCGAGACGGACGATTTCGTTGCCGCCTTACCTCTCAGTATATTAACATTTAAATGTGTGAATCAGTTGGTATAGGCTGCTTATTCGAAGAAAAGCCCTATTTCCTTATAGTTGATAACAAACTTGGCTGTGTGATGACTTGATCTACTTTGAAAGTATGACTGAGAAAATGTTCTCTGTTTTCCGAATTTTTATAAAAGGAAGTAAAGTGCTACAATATAACTATAAAGGGCTTTAAAACCCCTAATTTATATATATTTCAACCATTTTAGCTGAAACGTTTTCACTACTTATTGAAGATAATTACAGCACAAAATTCATTTTCATGATTTATGTATCCCACTTTTCAAAAATGTAATTTTCAGACAAGAAAATCAATTCTTATATGAAAGGGTATACACCTATCTTTAGACCATAGTGCACTCAGTTAAACTAAAAAGAATACATTTGATGAACATGTCCAAACCACGTTTACAAGAGCATTCGTGTTTAACCTCAGTGGAATGAGAGAAACCGGTCTACCTCACGTTAAGTGTGAGTGAGTGAATGAGTAAGTGAGTCAGTGAGTGAGTGAGTGAGTGAGTGAGTGAGTGAGTGAGTGAGGGAGTGAGTGAGTGGATTTTAAGACCCGTCGACAACTTGGTTAATGAGGTCAGTCACATTAAGTGATCCTGGTTTCTAATCTCATATAAGATGAGAATCCTGGACAAGGATTTGCCAGGGTTTTCTATTATTCCGCAAAAGAATAGATATGTCAGTTATCATCAGTGAAAGAGGGCTTAACACCAAATGTTTGTTCGAAAAACTATCACGAAATTGCCTGTTTCACGAAAAGAACTTCCTTACCCTATCAGGTAACTCTAAACTTTATGGGATCTGGCTTCACGTCATTTCTTAGATCGCTCAATGACCTACACAGGTGAAAGGTCACAGAATTGAAAAAATAATATACTGAAATGTTAGACCCGCATGACTTTTTTTTTTTTCGTCAGTGTACAAGAAACTGTGTTACAAAGGCGTATACTTCTAACTACTTCTTGTGAATTTATAGAGTGAATCGGGAGGAGGTGCCTAAAGTTTATAGTTCCGATTGCTGAAAACAGATCGCGACTCCAACCTGTAGGGCACTCGTTAGTGGCAATGTGACGTGAGGTCAAATGCGTGTTTCATTGTATTAGGTGTTTCTTCACCTTTAAACCAAGAAATACAGGTAAGGTCTAAAAATAGATGCCAGGTTAATGGTGCACAGTTATTTTAAAGTATGTGCAAGAGCATGAATGAAGTAGCAGAGTGAAATTTCGCGCATGCTAATCTTAGTATGTATTTTGTGGTATAGTTTGCCATCCTCTGTTGCTATGCAGCGACCGTATTGTGGCAGTCATCAAAAGTGATACCTCACCCCAATCCTTGGGAGAGATGCCACTGTTTTTTCTGGGTGACATGCCTACTTTTATTCCTTGCTTATACGGATTTTAGTTTCGTAGGAGATGCCTCAAGTGTATGTTAGAACTTCAAATAGATGTAAGTGGCCTAAAGAATGTCTACAGATGGTTCTGGAAGGTGTGAGGACTGGCGGAGTGAATTTTTTAAAGCTTCGCAAGAATATAGTATTCCATACAGAACTCTAAAACGACGTTTGATGAAGAACGATTCCAGAATGTGTATCAAATTTCCGATATGGTTGCTACTGATCATGTAGAAAAAGTTCAAGAAAGTGAACCAAACAGGAGAGGATGTGCTGAAGCTGTTTTCTCAGAAAATGAAGAGGGACCTCAACTGCAGGTTATTCAGAATGAACCACAACATCATGTGAAGAATTTACTTCTGTGCCTTTATTGGATCCACTGAAATCTGATCCCAAGAAGAAACATGCTGAAGTTCTCACAGAACAAAATCACATTGAAGAGGTCAAAATTAGATCAGCATGAATTAAACAAGGGGAAAGATGCAGCAACATGAGTCAAAGATTAGAGGACCAAACAGGTCAGAAAATGACAGTGATTATTGTGTTGAGTGTGCTCTCAGTTACCACGATAAAACTGGGCCACAGGTTGATTGGATTGTTTGTGTCGTTTGCAGTAGATGGTTGTATGAAACCTGTACAGAAGAATAAAACTTGTGCAACAACTGTGCAGAAG
Source organism: Mantis religiosa (assembly GCA_030765055.1). Classification (NCBI taxonomy): domain Eukaryota; kingdom Metazoa; phylum Arthropoda; class Insecta; order Mantodea; family Mantidae; genus Mantis; species Mantis religiosa. The sequence continues at coordinate 295,580,699 of CM060948.1, read as the reverse complement.
AACTTCGATTTCATTTGCATGTAATCATATCATTTGTTTATTCTTACATCCACTTTTACTTTTCTTTAGTATTTTATTCTTTATAATACTAATCAATATTCTTTCTAAAATATGAATTTGTATCACAAATGTACAAAAATGGTACTCCATTTTTCTTTCGATATGATTGCCATCTCACCCCGATTTTTGGGGTGAGATGCTTAATCTACACTTTTGTTTAAAGAAATCAAAACACACTTAATTAAAAACAATAACGTAACACAAGCTTGCACATATGTAGAGAAGGCTCCTCGGTGAATGCCAGTTTAGTGTTGAACCTAAACTCTCAATTAAACTTAACTTTTGATCCCTAAAACCTTAAATATGGCATTTCCCCCAGATCAGCTCTATAAAACTTCATTTTGTTTCCGAAGACTATTGTCAACGTGATAGTCTAACATGTTCTAAGCTGGTTGCTATATAATGACTTGGAAATTCTCTGTACTTAAATACGGAAGAGAAAGCAAAGTAGATGAACAGTGATTTGCATTCGGTAACATAATAAATCTAACTCAAAATGCAAAACAAATAACCGTAAAGTATCGGACATGGTTGAGTCAAAATATTTTTATATAAATTTTATGATTATTTTATGTAATGAAATCTGCCTATCTGTTATAGTTTATCTATTAAACAAAGCTAATTGAGAATGAAAAGAATTTCAGAAGTTATTTCCAGAAATCCAAAGCTTATGTCATAAAATGTATTCTTAAAATAGCAATTTCTCATACAAATTTTCATAAAATAAAAATAACAAACATTATTCCACATACAGGATCATCTGTAACGGGAGATTTTCTTTAAATTGCCGCGATGCATGCTAGGAAAATCCTATATTTATACTTAAATGCCAATTTTCATATTTAAGCATTTTTTGTTTTGTGTGTTCCTATTCATAGACACACAATAGGACAGAAAAACACATGAAACTTCTCATAAAACCACCATCTGTTTATCCGGGGATCTCAAAATATTCCTCCAGACAAATATAGACTTTCAATTTTTGAGCGGAATACAGTACTTCCTCTACTTACTGTAAGTACTAAACAGAAAGTAACAAGGGCCTTGCATAATCATATTAATGGGTGGCAAAACAACTTCTAAATATTAGAATAAAGTGTAAAAGTAAACAAACAGTGAGCTAAATATGTATTAAAATTAAAAATTATTATACTGCTCAAAAATTTATATTTTCAATTTATAATAGATTTATAAATTTGAGCTGATTTTGTGGCACATAACTTTTTAATAGCAGTTTAAATTAACAGATGTTAACTTTATTGGAGCATCAATATGTAGTATGTTAACAAGATTGGCAGAATTATAATTAAAAGCAAATAAATGCATACTTTAAATTGTACGAGGTAAACTGTGAATGTGTACTTGGAAATGATATTTCTTAGTAAACATCCTTTACTCTGAAGAGAGAAGACGATAGAAGGAAAGGGAAGGGAAGAGAACGTTCGCATGCAAAGTTAATTCTTGAATGTCTTCACTTGCCAAACGATGTTAAAAATCATATTTTATAAATGGAACAGTATAAGCTGTAATTAATTGTTGTGGCATGCAAAGTTAATTCTTGAATGTCTTCACTTGCCAAACGATGTTAAAAATCATATTTTATAAATGGAACAGTATAAGCTGTAATTAATTGTTGTGGCATGCAAAGTTAATTCTTGAATGTCTTCACTTGCCAAACGATGTTAAAAATCATATTTTATAAATGGAACAGTATAAGCTGTAATTAATTGTTCTGGCATTAAGGTTTACATAAAACAGGCGTTTGACAATAGTTCATTTACTGGTTTTGTCAAATTTAGTGTTGCGAATTTATATTTAAATGCATTACAAAACTAAGTATCATGTAACACGCAACTTAACGAAAGTCCCGGATTTTATTTATTTCATTTATTTTATTTATTTATTTTTTACGTCCTCTAACATTTAGTTATATCGGACGATGAATGAAATGGGCGGAATGATGCTCAATGCGTCCGAGGTCCATTGGAGCTTAGAGTTACCTGACATTTGTCTTTCAGGATAATGGAAAACCCCGGAAAAAACTTTCCAGGTAACTCATACTGACCAAGATTCGAACTCGGGACCTCTTGAACGTGAGGCAGACATGCTACCACGTACGCTAACGAGGCGGATGAAGCCCCGGATATTACACGACGACGACGACGACGACGACGACGACGACAACAACAACAACAACAACAACAACAACAACAACAACAACAACAACAACAACAACAACAACAACAACAACAATAATAATAATAATAATAATAATAATAATAATAATAATAATAATAATAATAATAATAATAATAATAATAATAATAATAGTCATAGTCATAGTCATAGTCATAGTCATAGTCATAGTCATAGTCATAGTCATAGTCATAGTCATAGTCATAGTCATAGTCATAGTCATAGTCATAGTCATAGTCATAGTCATAGTCATAGTCATAGTCATAGTCATAGTCATAGTCATAGTCATAGTCATAGTCATAGTCATAGTCATAGTCATAGTCATAGTCATAGTCATAGTCATAGTCATAGTCATAATCATAATCATAATCATAATCATAATCATAATCATAATCATAATCATAATCATAATCATAATCATAATCATAATCATAATCATAATCATAATCATAATCATAATCATAATCATAATAATCATAATCATAATCATAATCATAATCATCATAATCATAATCATAATCATAATCATAATAATAATAATAATAATAATAATAATAATAATAATAATAATAATAATAATAATAATAATAATAATAATAATAATAATAATAATAATAATAATAATAATAATAATAATAATAATAATAATAATAATAATAATAATAATAATAATAATAATAATAATAATAATAATAATAATAATAATAATAATAATAATAATAATAATAATAATAATAATAATAATAATAATAATAATAATAATAATAATAATAATAATAATAATAATAATAATAATAATAATAATAATAATAATAATAATAATAATAATAATAATAATAATAATAATAATAATAATAATAATAATAATAATAATAATAATAATAATAATAATAATAATAATAATAATAATAATAATAATAATAATAATAATAATAATAATAATAATAATAATAATAATAATAATAATAATAATAATAATAATAATAATAATAATAATAATAATAAATTGCAGCGCAACCACTACCCATGGATGGCCGAGTGCTATAAATCCAATACTGGCTTCACGGCCATATTCAAAAGTGGGCGAGCGCAATTACCCAACCGTTGCTCGGAGTTAATATGGTGAGTATCATGCAGCCTGTGTCTGAATTTAGATTTTGTAACACATAGATCAGCAAAGTCCTCATGTTGCTAAGGGCACTGGGCAAATAGGCAAATAATCCACATCTCCATGGAAAATGTCGGTCCCTGTAGTTTTGCAGCCAGAAACCTGATCAACATGCACCAAACTACTGAACCCACGTTGCCAGAAGAACATAATTACATTAATTTGGAAAATCAAAATTATAACCATTAGACTATAACACTATAACCACTTTCCCTTATCCTAACGGTGAACATCGTATATCTCTTCTAAATAAAAGGTAGCCACAAAGTACGAACGTTTTCTTTATCCGTGCATAAAAATTATCAGTGTAGGTCCCAGAATGTTCCAATGAAGAATACATATATTTTAGTTATTTGTCTATGTGTGGTTTTCTGTAGTTTTGGAGGTGTCGGTAAAACTATAATGCGTCATTTTTCAGTAAAAATGAAAAATACATTTTCTTCAATATAAATAATTCCTATATCGATCATCCAATAATATCAAGGCATACTTATCTAGATATATTAATTGTAAAAAATATTTCTGCCTAAACGGCCAGTGCGCCTGTATCTGCACGTAACAAAGTGGCTCATTACTACAATAGTTCCCAGCGTAGCTAACGCCATGCATTATTTCCCCCTGTTATTATTCTTTGTTGGCAGAGCTTGACGTCATCTGTTCTCTTAGTTTTAAGGAGAGGGAAGGAGTGGGGGAAACGACCACAAGAAAATTGAACGTGTAATGTAATCCCCTACTTTCATTTCACTGAAATCCCGGAAGACAAAAAACAAGAAGTGGCTGGAGGAGGGGGTAGATATAACCTTGTATTATACTTTTTAACGTGTTTTGTTCCAGTAGCTATACTGTTCTGTTATGAGACGGATGTGCGCGTGTCGTCGAGTATGACCAAAAGAAAGAAAAGAAAAAAAAGATACGCGTGTAGCGTAAGGATTCAGGATGCTTTTTTAAGAGACGACTCTAACCAGTATAGTAAGAGAAATTCTCCGCTACACGAACCATCAACCCCCCTCTCCATACAGAAAAATAAAAGATAAAAAATAAAAACAAAAGCAGAACAAGTGACGCAAAAATAAAAGAGAAACGGCCACGAAGGAAATGAGAGAAGGCCTGGACGATCCATTTTCCTGTGCATTGTGGTAGATACGCGCCTGCTTGGGGAATAAAAAGAGGAAACCTTAGCAGTTTTTATTTAGTTTGAAAGTAGGCGTGGTAGAAAGGATTATACATGTCCCTGTGTGTCCACGCTGCTCTTCGCCTTTCAGTAAAGCCAGGAATCACGGCCATCTTGTAATTTATTAGTCGTAGTACGAAAGAATACTGCAGGGATTCGAGGTGAATGCTAGGTCAGTAAAGATCTATATCTTCTATGAGGTCAGCGTTACGATGTTCAAGTGTCTCTTTTTACGCTGTGTTGGTTTCCAGAACTAGATTGCAGAATTCAGTAAAAACGTAACTAAGAGTCATCTCATTTTGTACCTTTTAGAGATTTCAGAACCGGTTTATATTTTCATATACCACTGCATATCAAATGCCTTTTATTGTTACGGTTTAAGGATAGTATTTCTTTCTCCTCTACCGCAACGCGGCCCATTTCAAACCTTTCAACGCTCTGGCGGGTCATATTGCCCACATTTACTGGAGAGATGCGGTAGGACGAGCACAAAAGATGAAAACCCATGTACGCGTATCGAAGATTTACGTCTATAGTCTGAAACTGTTCTTTCCAGTCCAGAACATAAAGTTATTAATCTATTCTTAGTAACAAACAAATGTAAAGTAATCATTTATTAATAAAAGCAGTATCCCTATATATTATTGTGTAAGATAACGATAGATACATGAATATATCTGAACTTGGAAAATGTGAAAACAAAGAAGCGAAAGTTTTGTTAGCCTGCATACAGGAAATGGATCGTAACATATACCCAGAAGCCAGATTCGGTGACGGTCTGTCGGAGAACTCTTCCTTTCATAAGAATTTCGAAGTTCTCCAAATAAACCCCGATAAGCTTTCGAAAGGTTCAGTTTCCTCGTGTTTGCGCAAAAATTAAATACACCGCGTGGAAAAACTTTCTGCAAAGCACGACCATGCGTAAAGCTGAAATGTAGGATATAGATAAAAGTGGGACTAAGTATAACGAATGAAAATTAAGAAAATAAGCACGTGATTCATTAACTGAAAGTCGAGCTATAGTGGAGGAAATTTTAAATATGGCCGAGACGCGAAGTTTATGAGCAGAACACTCAGCGCTAACACCGATGGGGCAAATACGCGAGTCAGAACACTCAACAAACAGCATCCAAAAAGCCAACACCTGTCACAACGTTAGGAAACTTTCTCACTTTTCTCAGGAAAGATGTTACATAATTTTGTCAGATCAACGGTCGCGATAGAAAACAAACATTTATGGAACCCTAGGGTGGCAAGACGCCGTGGCTCAGTGGTTAGACCGCTTGGCTCTCACCAAGGCGGCCCGGGTTCGATCCCCGGCGACCGCAAAGTGAGATTTGTGCTGGACAACACGGCGCTGGGACGGGTTTTCTCCAGAATCTCCGGTTTCCCCCGCCATCTCATTCCACCGGTGCTCCAACTTCATCTCATGTACCATCAGTGACATCGCCTGCGGTGCCGTATGTAGTAAAAGCGGGCGTTAAACACTACACATTTCATTTAGGGTGGCAAGTGGAGAATGGTTACAGGATTAAAATTGTTATATAAACATCCACGGTGTTTTTCTCAGTGGAATTTATATTAAGTCAGGAACTCATGTTGAGCAACCACGAGCAAAACCCGGACGAGATTCCCATCTCCCATCTGCAATTCACCTCGCGCCATCTTTATTGAATTATGAAGTGTTAAGTGATGAAAGAACTTGACGAGAACAGGCAGCCCCAAGTCCCTTACAAATAATTATGCAGTAGCAGGTAATAAGAACACGTGACGCTCGTCCTAACTTCTATCAAACCATTTGTTGAATAAAACAGCTTCCGAAACTAACAGGCACTTGCTTGATTCAAATTTCCAGTTCTTGAAACTTGTGCATGATTGTTTATATACACCTGTTTTAAACCCCTACACAGGTAAAACAGGGAATTTACTGTAACTGGCGTGTTTTCAATAAGTCGTTGATCGGTATAGCGTGCGTAGCTATTGGTTCCCTCGAGGGAGCGGTCTGCTCTCCTCAGTAAACGTGAATCGTAGAGCCCGCTAGAACGCCAGTAGCTTTTAAAATTATGCATACTGTGCATAGCTATAGCAAGTAAAGGAAACATTGCTTTCCACCTGAAACGGCAATAGCAAGTTTTCATCTGAAATTACGGTTTTTAACCATTTTAAATCTAAATAAACTACAAAAAGTAGATGTTTAGAAGAAGCTTCCCCTGTACGCGCGCGTGTATGCGAGCTGTGTAACTCAGAAACAAAAATTTGATTAAATACGATTATATTCAGTATCTTCCAGGGATACGACACAAAGCTTTTCAAGAAATTCTCCCAACCCAAAATTACTCTTCACGTGAGAAAAAGGATAACTAACTTATTATCTCAAACCTGACTCCAGCGACTTTGATTAAGAGAAAGTTAGAAGCTGGCTATTGCTGTAGTTATCGAGGTTTTCGTCTCCTAGAAGGAAATTTGCAAACGAATAATTAAAGTTGATCGGCATCAACGGCCGCTTGTCTCTCACCAAGGTGGCCGCGGTTCGATTCCAGACGTTCGCAAAGTGAGATTTGTGGTGGACAATACAGCGCTGGGGCGGGTTTTCACCGGAGGTTACCCCGCCAATATTCCACTAATTGGCCAACTATCACCTTTCCTATCTATTCATTTTACCTTCATTTTGTCATCCACTTCTCTCATTCTCATAACAAGCATTGGGCTGATCAGCCATCACTCTCTCTCCCTCCTCCGTCCCTAATCAAGAAATGCCGTTCCTGAACCCACGTAAGGGTTAAGAGGGACAACAATATCCTGACACCACGTAGTGCTATAAGAAGGCAGTTAAAATAAATAAAAAAGATCCACATTAACAAGAAGTGCCTGTAAGAACAGTTTGCAACCATACCAGTAATGTCAGACTTGTAGTATCTGTCCAAAGATAATAAAAATGCATGTGTCTCAACCATCAGTTCTGTACCATAACAAATAATATCCTAACAGGGCTTGAGGTTACCTATTTTTTACTTAACATTTTCAGCCAATTTGGCCATGGAAGAGACCGAATCCGAATACAAATGCTTCTCGCGGTGCTGGAATGACTTGGCAGTTTCTAGGCATATCCGTAAAAATTCAAAATCCCTTTCCTTTCATTTGTATATTTACTGTTAATGTCATACAAGTGAAATATACCTTTCATCGCCATCGGCTGTAATTTAATGTGGATATTGGTTTGGATATAAACCCAACTTGCACGGAGGGTTGAAAGCTCAGAAGAGTCAATGTAGGCTTACATATGGTTGTGTGCATTAATGTATGACCTTTGGTGTGATATGTGTCCTAAAGAGGATATACAAAACACACCGTCCTACACACGGAATTCACTTGCGTACATTTATGTGGTAGCGAAGAACTGCTTATATACAATCAGTCAAGATTTGACATGGATATAAGACTGTGAGTGCATCGGTCCTACCAATCCATGTTACACTGTATGCATTAAAGCAAAGATAGGCAGAGTAGTTTACTTTACACCTGGTTTCCATCGTGTTCCACCTAACTGGTGACCAATGTTTTTGGCAATGCATTATAGCACACAATTCCATCAAATCCCATCCTACGTCGCTGAAATAGTTCCAATGTTTTCTTCATTACTCATTACTGCCTACACCAGGAATGTACCCTCAAACTCACCCTGCAATGTTTCCTTCTCTAATTTCGTTTCTCAGTTATTTCCTTTCATATATCATCAAAACAAGCCTACGAAAGCACAAAGAAAACATGTTTAATACGTACATATACACTACATACTACCTACTACTACATACTACAATACGTACATATACACTAATTATATTTAGATAAATATTAATTATAATCTAAAAAGTTATGTAAAAGAGTTTGATCTATATCATTAAAATAAAATTTGTATTTATCCACAACATTAACAGAAGCAGTTTCGTGTACTATTAACTAATGCAAAGTAACACTAAGACCTAACTGAAATTCTACTAATTATCGTTGCATAAACCGAGCATTTCATCTCTTTTCTATACATTCATTACAAGATGTGTTGTTTCTTCCTGCACAAATACTGCAAACTTACAAAACTGTTTGAAATTTCCTCATACGGAATGGTAATGCATTCTGTAAACATGTTTTCTATGCAGAATTCAAGTAATGAACTCCCTTCTCTTTTCTCCGTAAACCGCAAAGGTCTTCAAAAAGATTACAGATATTTTAAAACTCCTTCTCGTCCCTCAGCATCAGCTCCTCTACAAGCGCATTCCTTTCTTTATTGTAATTTCTTTATGATAAGCCCATTTTCCTATCTATCATCGCATACTGTAATTTAATAGCAGGAAGTGATAACTGGCAGTTACGCTTTGATGACAACGACCCAACAAATGATTGAAAAATATCACCCTAATATTATTTTGTACGTTAACATTCCTACATGTGCTGTTTTTATCCCAAAATCTGTAGTTTTCTCCCCCTCGTGATTTACAATCCGTCAAAAGGCGGCATTCTTGGTTCACGCGTTGCGGCAGTCGTTTATTTTGAATTTTCATGAGGCTGGCGCTGGTTGCTTCTATCGAAGAGCCGTTTAGATAAAGTCTTCTCCTCCTCACTTTGAGGAACTCATAACATCATGATTATTAAAGTCGACTGTTGAACATCCAGAGTATCGATCATAAACTTGTACAATGCTGGCAGGTAGCATGCGTTTCGTTAGAACTGCGCTTAAATACAGCCATTTCCTTCATTGCTATAATATTTCCTAACACCTTCTTTTCTCCTTTTAATACTGAGGGTTGGCCTACAAGCCATGCATTTTTAACTGAATGCTTTTGCTTACAAAGTGAATGAGCAATATTGTAGCAATACGTTCATGTTATTCGAGAGAGAAGTATGCTTTCTAAAATTACCATGCTTAGTTTTTGTATAATTAAATCCTTTACGCTTTCTCTCAGGTCTTTAAATGGAGTGTCAAGTCAACCAAAGAGTACATTCCACGATTGCGTTTTGTTTTCAACTGAGGTGCCAAAGCTACAGAAGTTACTTGCATATGGAGCACTCCCTTTGAGCCAACAATCGGGTGTCAGATGTTTGGAAAAGCGTTTAACTCCTCCCAAAAACAGTTGAACGTCAGTGTGTTCTGTTTGCAAGAGAACGTGTGCTTCAGCATAAAAAATAAGGAAGCAAATGATTAACTAATATCAAACTTTGTATTTATGATTCGTATTGTAAGGAATAATTCAAAGAAACTTTACAATTTTAAATCGCCACCGAAATATGCAACCCATAATTTAAAAACGCCTGCAGGTTTTAATTGAAATGCCATATTTTAAAGATATTTAAATAGAGAATAAAACGTATATTTTGAATTTTCTGTGAATTACTTCAGTTTCTGGTAACATCTGAGAAACCATAAGCACTACACATACTACATACTACCTGCCTCTAATCTCTGTTTCATATAACCTTGCCCCGCTAACATGTATCACTCCGCGTTCAACTACCTTCCCCCTCATCCTAATTGGCTAATGCTTTCGCGCCACAGGCCATAGGCGGTGTCTTCCCATCACATTGAAACCTGCAGTAAATGTCATAATAATTGCCAGGAAGATAGATAAAATCATACAAATAAGAATATGAAGGCATGCAAAAATAATGAAGTTTATAATGAAACTGAGCTAGTTGAAACTTAACGAATGAGCAATGAAACTGGAGAAGTTCATAATGAAAGGCCTTCTGTCTTATCCACTGGGAGCTTTTAAACCAGCACACACAACTTGCAAAAATGCTTGTATTTCAGTCTTAAAAGTCGTGTCACTCCATACTTATCTTGTATTCTTCATTCACCCAAGTCTCGACAAGGTAGTATATTTTGCGACTTGTATCTCGGTACAGTCTGATTGGCCTTAAATAACGTCTTCGCCACACGGCAATATCGCCCCTGGAGTGGTAAGCTTTCCTGTTGTCTCACTTTCATGTCGCGATGTTCCCACGCATCTAACACTCGCACCTGTAAGTTCAGAGCACAGCTGTCCGACTTCTCTCACTGATAAAGACGGATTTTTCTCTGCGAGTACATTAAACACATGCACCACAATTCTTTTTTCGCCGCTTTGAAAAGGTTTTCCCTTGCGATGCTTCAGCGAAAAACTGGCGCTAGACTCTGCCATTGTACATATAATAAGTACACGCGCAATAAACGCTCAATAAAGTAATTTAGTTCTCGCATTCGGAATAGCACACCTTCGAATGGCGATATATGACTAATCCAATTCAAAACAAGGTCAGTTGTAAGTCATATAAACAAATATGTCAACACTACCACTAAATCACGTGCTATCGTGTCATATGAAAGGCAAAGGAACCTCCTCTTTACTTCGTTTAAGAATTAACATGTCTTTCAGATAAATCAACTCTGTTGCGTAATATATTTCATTAAAACTGTTACGAAAATATAAATTTGACAATTCCCTTCCAATATATAAAGATATATTACCATGTTAAATAACGAACTAATTTTACCACACAATAGCAGCTAATGAGATGTGATAAGGTCACGTGACCGTTAAGGGATACGGAGCAAGCTTATGTGAAACAAGGATTAGGGATGACTGACGATAGCACGTGCGTTTATCAGTAGTTCTGACATAGTTGTTTATACGACTTTTATCGTTGGCCGTGCTTTGAACTAGATTTTTCATACATTACCATTCAACGTGTGAGTTGAGTTTCACTAGAAACTTGTATTTTTGAATACCTTCACACCTTTATTTGTATAATTTTGTCTATCTTCCTGGCAATTATGACGTTTAATGCAGGTTCCCATGTAGTGTGAAAGCAGCGCCTACTTCGCCAAAAGCAGAGCCCATTAGGCAAAACGGCAGGACAATGTTACGCGGAGAGATACATGTCAACGGAGCAAGGTTATTTGAAACTAAGTTTAGCCCATAAAATCTAGCGTGATCCTTCCTTCAAGCTATGTATGACATGAACAGTACGTTTGTTTATTTGCGGTCAATGGAGGGAAATGCTTAACCTAACCGCTGTATAGGTACGGATGTGCATACGATAACAGCGTCACCAATCCATACGCATTGCTAAATGTCCCAAGTACCACATTGAAATTATTCCTCAGTACTCCCATACTTGACAAAAGTAGTGAATATATATAAAAGCATTAAAATAGGTAGCGAAAATGGAAAATAGAAAGTAAAAGTATGTCATAAACATAACAGCAAGAAAAATAGAAACATAGAAAAGAGAAAGCAAGGCAGTAGACAAGAGGTAGTCAATTTGTGTAATGAATGCCTTGGCACATTCGAACATGGTATTCGTTTCTTGGCACAGATTCCGTTCTTTTGTTTGGGATGGTTCGTTTTGTGATCTCATTTTGTGTTGGCAGCTTACAGAGATGTCTTCCTGCCATGAAAGTGCTCTGGTGAAGGTCTAAACCCAATTAGAAGCTTGAAGGGGAACTGAAATGTTTCCATTCCTCTCAAGGGGATACTTGAAATGTTTGAAAATGTAGAATTTTAAAGCAAATTAAAACTGTGATCACTAAACTGTAGGCAAGCAAATTTTGCACCCCCTATTTTGGACCCATATATGGTAGTTAATGCTTGTTTCAAAAAAGAGCTCAATCCTTCTCTTCCCGCTTTAGAAAGGCTTATCCTATAATATAACATGTATTTAAACATGAAATGTTTATAAACTTTCCATTCATAAATCTGAAAGATATACTTGTAATTCATAGTAATAACATGTATATGCTGCAGCGAAACTGTTCTCATTTCTGCATCATTTTTTGTCAGTATGAGTTGGTGATAATTTTTCTGATGTCTTTGCCTTGAGATACTGGAGTTAACATTCGTAATTTATATTATCTGGTAAATGATATGGTATAGCAGAAATTGTTCCTAAATTATTCTGCGTCATTCGTTTTACGTCGATCAGTAGCACAGCGTTCTTCTACAATATAACAATTATGTTTATAACCAAAAATAGGAATTTGTAGGTATTAAAGTCAGGATGAAAAGCTAAAGATGAATTGCTATTGGAGTTTAGGCAGGGACACTGCAAGAACCGTATCACCCCTATAGTTTTTACAACACGTTGCCATTTGCAGCTACCACTCAACAGCTAATATTTATGTGCCTTGGCTGCTATTGTTTACCTTATTTGTACCGGCGGAAGATTTGAGTATACTCTGTGAAAGTCCTCCTGCATTCCACTGGAGAACTTTGAGGGTGTTTTGTAATTGAAACTTGCAAACCTGTACTAAAATCATTAGCATTAGAAACTGTGAACAATAGATACTCACCTGAAGAATGGTTACATATCTACACATATGGATTTAATTTGGACAACAACTCAGGGGCAGGAATTAAGTGTGCACTGTTCTCATTCTATCAACCAGCAGGATATCACACAAAAAATTTTGATGCAGAAGTAAGGGCTATTCATATTTCACTCCAACACCTTCTATACAGAATAGACAAATTCAAAAATGCTGTCATACTTTCTGATTATAAAGCAGCATTATGTGCAGTAAGTTCATATAAATTGAGATCAATCAAAATTAAAGAATGTCACAAAATGATCCAAAAACTTCAAAAACTACAGAAACGAATTATATTACAGTGGATACCTGCACATTGTGGAATTGCTGGAAATCAATGAGCTGATTTTCTTGCGAAAAAAACGCAAATTTAATTCAGAACAAAAGTAAAACTTACCTTTACATCCATAAAAATATTCATTAAAAGCAAATATAAAAACAAAGAAAACCAATCAATATCTAACAAATCCAAAGATAAAAAATGGAACATTTTAATTAAAAATCCGGAAGTTATTCCAGAAATCCCACCTTAAGCTGCGGTAGCAAATTTTAGATTACTTACGGAACATCATTATTTGGCCAAACACTTACACAGAATAGGAATTTATACAAGTACAAATTGTCCTCTGTGCAACAAACAAGAGAAAATGAGTGAAGAACATCTTTTAACCCGTGAAGCCCTACCTGCCGGACCCACTACACAGAAATATTGGAGAGCAAGGGAGCTAATGGCTTCATTGCCAAAGCCTAGCATTTGAAAACAACAGCAACAGCAACAACAGATTTGAGTATACAGAAACTTTAAGCCAATAGTTCAAATGCCTGCTTAAAACACATAGCTGGGACTGTAGTGTTAGTTTTGGTCTGAAAATTCCTTTCCTATAGACGACAAAGCTAGCCCCACGTCCCGCCAGAAAAGAAAGAAATCAGCCGGCTATAGTAATAGGAAGCTGTGCTAAAATCTTTTTTAAAAAATACTTATTCGAAACATGCTACCTAGTAGCGAAAGGGCACACTTTTGTAACAAACTGAATAACAATGCATATTTAAGTTATGGTACCCTGGACACCTGAGACACTATTCTCTTTCGCTCAAATACCTGTTCAAAGATTTAAATTACCTAGAATAATTTCTACTCATGTTTGAGTATAGAAACACTTTAGGTGTCCCAAATCTATGTTATTCAATACTTGTTTATCTATACTGCTAAATCTTGGATGGTACTGCTGAAGTTCAGAGTACAGAAACAGTTGAGGCAGCCTATAGTTGACCCAGATGATAGTCAAAGCGGGACGACATGTTGAGATTCTGTACCAAACCACAGTATCATAAAGCCCCAACAGACCCAACGTATTATAGAATGAAATGTATGCACCACAGTAGCCTGTTGCCCGTCGGCATCCGCAAATCAATCATGGCACACAAGAGTGTAGTGTGCACCTGGGAATTTTATTGGCTCTAGGCTCACAATTTTCAGTGGTTTTCATGAGCCACACAAATATGTATCATATTTCTCACAACTGCTTATCATATTGTTACATTCCATCAAAGCAGTCAATCAAGTTGCTAGATTTATTTGGGCAAGCACTAGATTTAACTTTGAAAAATTCCTGAGCCTCAGCTGAAGTTGAGAACATGTACTATATGCTTGCATTTTACCATAACGAAAAACTACACTTAAGGATTAAACTTTACATAAAGAGCGGTAAATCTATTAGTATAAAAATTAATACACCTAATCCTTCATACTGGAATGTAGATGGCTAATTTTGGAAAGCTGAATCAGATATAGAGTTTCAGTGTCAGGTCAAATAATGAACGGCGCACAGCCGGCGTTCTTTGGCTTTCTTTCTTCAAGGGATATTCAAAGCAGTAAATACTGAAAGTGCTGCCTATAACGTTAAAGTATGTTTTAATGATATGAAAACTTTCCACTAATTTCTGAATGGCATACGTGTTTCTGTTGAAAAATTTGAATGCTAGAATAAACCTTCCGAGATTTTGTATGTATTATCTGCACCTCTCATGAAAGCAGGATGAGACGTATGTGTTGGTTAGTGCGTCTGGGTGATGACCTGAGATTCCCGGTGATACCTGCAGGTTGGCTCGGTTGTGGTGTCTCAGATTCGAAGCCCGTTCACGGCGTCTCTTCTGATCCGGATGGCGTGAGTGGAAAGAATGCTAAATGATGATTTCCCAAAGCTTCTTATATAGGATATCTACTCCGATCCTATATTCAATTATGCCTGTTTCCCGGTTGATATACTTTCCCACCGTTGAAATCGTCGGTCTGTCATGATGTCATTTTGAACTGTTCTTATTGGTTTTTATGCTAATCATATGACTCCACTTATCATGTGATAGGGATATTTCTTCACTATGCGGGATTTCTACTACACCTACTTCTGGCCACGTATTCAGAACATAACACAATAGCAACAGATTTATACCCCTCTCCAAAATACACGAAATTTCTCGGCCAATGCCTTCTAGCTTCCAGATAGATCCTAAGCTTTCGTAGACCATGAAAGCACGAATATTTTTTATACAGGTAAATAGTTTCTCACATATAAAATTCACAGCTGTGCGAGTTACAGTATTCCAATTTGTAATAATTACATATGAATATGACCCATATATTTAAATACACCTTACACAATTATTTACTATATGAAATACAATCTCAGGTGAGAGAACAATGGAACTTTAATGGAAATTAATTGTTCTTTCACACTAGCCTGTGTAGGACGCACTATGATAGGGTAGAGCCAGACTGAAAAATTCAATGCCATAGCCGGGATTTGAACCACCTATCTTCTGGTTTCCGTCCAGCCACTCTAACCATTTGATCTACTATGGCCAACGTGCCAACATGACATTAAATTCTCCAACTGACTCGTGTTTCTCCCGGTAAACCACTAGGAGTTCTCATAAACACATGAGTCTGGCTCTACCGCTTCATAATACTTTAATGTCGAGAGGGAAATGATTTCAGGAACATTAAGATTCGAGCTAAAGCTAGTATAAAACAAGAAATTATTTTTCAGAATACTAACTCTAAGGTTCAATGATTTTATGTTATGAAGGTACTAATGTTAAGAAGGCTTACACGCCTAAATTACTAGTGTTAGAAAGGCTAACACTTATAAACCCGAGTTGGTATTCGAAATGCTTAACACTTCTAAATCAGCTGGAAATTGTTGTTCCCAAGATTAACATTATATGTGAGCAATTGTAGGGTATTTAAAAGCTTGCACTTCCAGAGCAGAGGACATTTCTACAAGCATGCAGACAGATAACTTCATTTCCACTCAAAATAAATAATGTACCAGATTTCTAGTACTTCTCTGAAACTAGTGGCTACAGCGTTATTTGCAGTTATCTTTTCGGTTTACAATATTAAATATTAGGTAAATTATACATGGATAGTTTGGTCTTAATCCACTGCAGTAATTATCTAATAATATATAGAAGTAGCCGATTACAGCTGATTTGACAGGTAAAATACCGCACAAGGGACCCAATTTCTCCTTATTCGAAGATGTGGAATTGTATTTCTATAGCTTATAATATATTAAATCATTCCAAGCTACTTTAAAAGCATATTCACTACGAGAGATAATTAAGGCTTCTTTAGGTGTTTCAATGAAACCAAAGTATTAGGGAGTTACGTTTAAAGTAAAAGGTGTTGGGAGCAATTCATCCAAGCCGGAACAGCATAAGCGATTACAAAAGTTACGTTCTTCATATTTATTTAACCCTGCTTACTGATTTTTAAAGTTAACAAGGAGAGTATTTTAAAATGCCATTTAGGGATCTCTGATCTATAAAATCTCCAGATTACGCTGTTAAATTCTGAAGTGTCTACATGAGGGCTTTCAGATAGAAAAACCGATCTTTGCATCAGAATTGTCTTGTATGACAATTGTTGATATACTTTAAATATATATGATCAATTTTATTAGGGGTATCGAGATAAAATGTTAAACCGATGTGAATAATTTTATAAACTTTATATAAACTCTCTGTCATTAATTGATCCCAGGGGTTCGAAGATGTACTTCAATTTAAGAAGTAACACTCACACACCAAGGGAGTAGCAGATGTACAATTAATGCTCACTTTATGAAGTTTCTTAAATATTAATTGCCACAGTAATGCACCAATTAATTATGAACAGATTTTATAAATATTTGATGAACCATCCTTTGTCACCCGCTTGTTACATAAGTATGAACTAACTGTGTACAGAGAGCGGGTGAACAAGGTGAATACATAAAGGTAGTTCACATTTATAAGAAATCAATGTGTAACACCTAAAAAACCACATTATGATGATGATGATGATGATGATGATGATGATGATGATGATGATGATGATGATGATGATAATTACTTTAGAGGTCACATTTGCTTTGCCGTTCTTCCTAGAAATGTTTTCGTACCTAATGTTTACTTCATCTTCAGTCAGTGTTTCAAACATATTTTTCTTAAATCACTTTGCAATAGTATCATATTTTCTAAGGAGTTCTATTTTCTAAAACTTCGAAAATCTGTACATATATCTATGACACTGGGGATTTTTGATACACAAATTATGTGATTATTTTAACGCTATATATCATTTCTATAAGGAATTTAGTGTTGAAACTAGATTCAGTGGACACAAAATGTATTCAACTAATATGTGAGCCTTATTTCGTTTTCAGTTTCATCTCCTTTTAAGGCGAATGGAGTGGAATATGGTAAAAGTCTACAAAAATTTTCTGGCCTCATAATGTAACTGTGATCCCCCAAAATATCCTAAGCCTTATCATTCAAAAATTACTTTTGGTAGCGCTTTTCTCAAACCATAACCTCACGTCTTCTCAACTTAGTGATGTTTTGACGGCTCAAAGGGGAAGCAAATCTGAAATGTTGTCATCTTAGGAGGGCTTTCTGCATTCACGCATCTATGAACTATCCTTACAAAAGATTATTCTTCTGTCTGCATCTTAATCGATAAAATCATCCATTGCAAATTTCATTTTATAATTCAAGGAGGATGCATCTTGACAAAGACCCAGACAGACGTTAAAATATTTTAACCATCGCAATGTGATGTATTTGAAATTATTGCACTAATAATATTGAAAAGAGACCTTCCATTGTGGAAAAGTAACTATTTGAAAATTCAAACAATGAAGAAATAATGCCTTAGAAAAGATTAACAAAAGGAAAATGAGTGTGTTTCACTTATACTGCGTGCTTTATCGAGATCCTCAGCGACCGCATCCTTTACTGGCTGGAAATGTGAAATGGGTAGTGTTTAACGCCCGCTTTTACTACATACGGCACCGCAGGCGGTGACACTGATGGTGCATGAGATGAAGATGGAGCACCGGTGGAATGAGATGGCGGGGGAAACCGGAGGTCCCGGAGAAAACCCATCCCAGTGCCATGTTGTCCACCACCAATCTCACTTTGCGGTCGCCTGGGATCGAACCCGGGCTGCCTTGGTCAGAGCCAAGCGGCCTAACCACTGAGCCACGGCGCGGCCCATTTACTGGCTGGAGCAGAGCTTGTTGCTACCCTACTTCACTCAAATAGGAATCGGTTCATGTATATCTTTGGCCTATCAGGAACATCAGAATATCTTCCCCGCGTGAAGTAATCACGTGATGGGAGCTGGTTCCGTTTTACTGCTGTGTATATCTTACAAAGCGGTTATCACTTCTCACACTGCTATGGTCCTGAAAATTGACTGATGTATATAAACCATTTGAACCAAACATCAGCTGCGTAGTAGACTCGCAAGGCCAAAACAGAAGCTTGAAAATTGCCACATGCGACCACTTGTAGCTGCTGGACATCCCTCAGCTTTTATGAGTGCGGGGACAGCACTCCTTACATATGCCATGTGTAGGCCGCTTCCTGCCAGGGGTAAAAAAGAAGAAAAAAAATAAATAACTTACATCAAATCCAATAGGCCGCGCCGTGGCTCAGTGGTTAGACCGCTTAGCTCTGACCAAGGCGGCCCGAGTTCTATCCCAGGCGACCCCAAAGTGAGATTTGTTGTGGACAACACGGCGCTGAGGCGGGTTTTCTCCGGGAACTCCGGTTTCCCCCGCCATCTCATTCCACCGATGCTACATCTTCATCTCATGTACCATCAGTGTCACCGCCTGCGGTGCCGTATGTAGTAAAAGTGGGCGTTAAACACTACACATTTCATTTCACGTACAATGCTGTGTTATTATACCTATACGTCGTTACGTATTCTGACTCATTTTCGAGTACTTCCAGATATAGTCCGCAACCGATTTTTGGCACACAGGTCCCATATTTAGCGGAGATAATGCTATCAAATCTTAAGCTAATATATGTATGAGCATAGTGTTAGTTCCCTTGTTAGCTGCGCTGTCAGTTTGATTGTAAAATTAACGTTACCTTCATTTGTATTATAAAATATACTGGCTAAAAACCAATGCAAAAGAAAGAGAATACCTTTTAAAATAAGCTACGTTTGTTCTGAGCAGTATTTACTTTTGTATTTGCAGATACATAAAAGATGTGCGTGTTGGCTGTTGAGGACAAATGCTTCAGTGAATGAGTAAGCAACTTGTGACAAGTGCCTGAGAGAGGGACGGGCATAAGAACATCGATAGGGTGATCCGTCTGCATGGAAACCGCCCAAGGATACGTAAATTGACTTTATCTGCAATTCCGTGGAGTTTCAGCGAATTTCGTTGACATCTGTCTTCTGCTGGGCTTGTTTCGATTCTAACACCTAGCATCCGATCTGTTTCATGTTACCTACTTGACAGGCAGGCCTAGAGGGAGCATGACCTTATATTCCGAACTAGAGAAAGTTTAAAGAGACGTAGCCTATTTTTAAATATTGCCTCAACCTTTACCATTAGTTTATACTCTTTATATCTGCGATATAAACAATCAAAACATGCTTTAAGGTCAAAAGAGAAAAAATGTACGTGAGCTGGGAAATATGCCCGTAAGCGTATAACTACAAAGTGCTTACATTGAGTAGCCATGCATACAATAATTTTTCAAATGTGCACATTTCAATGCATATGTTGCGTCTAAAATCCCATATGTTTTTTAAAAATAATTTTATGCAGAGTGACATTTTAAGGATTAATGTACAAACCAAATAGTTTCTAAGGTCTGTACCGTTTCCTGGGATGACTTAAAACGTGGAAGCGTTTAATTACCAGAGGTCCGTATAGATTGGTTAAGGAAAGGTACAAATTATATTCAAAATTAGATGTTTTTAACGGTATCTTTATACTCTTACATTTTCAAATATAACAATATACAATTTCTCTTGTCTTTAAACCTTTAGCAACATGTCAATTAATTATCCTTGCCACTGGTTATATATTATTATTTCTTTAACTGCATTGAAAGTCTTTAGGGTTTCTTTGGTTGTTTTAAGTGCACTAACTTCACAAAATTTGTGTTGAGTGAATGAGTGAGTGTGTGGTGTTTTAGGGCCCGTCGACAACAAGGACATTTGGGCCCGAAGTCAACACTAAAACCTAAAAGCTACACAAATTAAGCTAAAAGGTAAAATAAAAACACTCAACTATTAAAAGTATATTAAAAAACCCCATCCCAAGACTAATAATTTAAAATCTCTAAAATTAACAAATATAAAATGCAAGTCAGACTTGTTTATTAAAACCCATTTCGGCGACAAACCGCAGTGCCTTAACCACGGCCACTGGGTCGTCCCCTAAAACACCCAGCAAGTTAGTCCCCAAGCCTACTGACTGGCGAACGCCGGCCTACTGCGGGCACTCGAGCAATACATGCCGCACAGTGAGGCGAACTGCACATGGAGCACACATTGGGGCTGGTTCCCCTCTTAACAAATGGCCATGAGTCGCTCGTGTGTGCCCAATTCTCAGCCGGGTGAGTATCACCTCGGCTCACCGGTTATCCCTGCAGGAAGTTAGCCAGGGTTGAACGCTCTCCATTTGTCTTAATTGACGCGAGAAACAGGGAAAAATTTGGAATAGAAATTTAGAAGATTTATCCAGACCTTACATAATGAAGCGAAGCCAAACAATATTGTCCCCAATGTTCCTACGTACGGAACGACGAAGTGCAGTTACGATGTTCAGTGTTCGAGATCCATGTCAGAAGTCCTTTTTCTTGTACCGGAGCCTCCCAGACGAAAAGTCCAGGCCGATCCCCCCGGTGAAGCGTCAAGCAATTGTCCACAAGCTTTTGGCTCCCTCTGCAGGCGAAAGTAGTGCTTTCTAGCGCTCAGCAACGGAACTCGTAAGAGACAAGATTTAACTAGGCAGCATGGCTGGTAGTCGAACGAGCTGAAGATCACCAATATAGCTCAGGAGCTGCGGGGGGTAGTAGTTAGCACGAAGTAGATGCGTCTTTAGTAGTGATCAGGTGCAATTATCAGGTGCAGGTCATTCGATCAACAACTTTAGCAATGTATTAATGTACAGTTTATGGAAGTAAATTTTCCTAAAACTTCCACTCTCTCATTCTGAACAGTATTATATTTGCAACATATGGTTCTAAATTAAAAGATATATGAATGTTTCGAAGTGGATTGTGAGCATATAAATTACCATTTTGGGTATATATTGAATTATCTTATAGGTTTAAATTTGGGAAAAAAACCTCTCCTTCATTTCGTGCTAAGAATTAACATGCATTACATGTAAATTAACTATTTATATAATATATTTAATTCTTGCAATTATAAAAATAAAAATTTGGCAATTCTCTTCGAACATACTGAGAACGTATGTTAAATAACGAATTCATTTTTACCACACAATAGTCTATACCACAACAGCAGCCCATGAGAGGCGATAAGTTCACGTGGGTGTTAAGAGCAACGGGGCAAGCTTATTTGAGACAAGGATTAATCCATTATCTATCACATGGGGCAGTGCCCTATGTTGTGCGCAGGTCACTTATGATTAGCGGCCAAGTGATGTCGCCACTTACATAAAACGCACAGTGTAACTGCTGCTCCGCGATCTTATATGTATTTGGGTGACAGAGTGAATTACACCTTTTTTGATAGTATTTAACCACCGTTCTTAGTACACATGTCACTAGAGGAGGTTAGCACTGGTGATATAAGCAGTGAAATGATATTTGGGAATGAAACCTTCAATGCCTAAGGGAAACTTGGACAATTAGTACAGACCTAATGGGATTTGAACTGCGGGTTTCTCGTTCACGTACCTTAATGACTTTGGCTAACCGTGTCGTTAGCAGTGCAAGTACACAGTTCTCCTGATTAAATAATGCGAGAATTAATCTAATACTGAGGGATTTAGGTACTTATGTGTGTAAACAAGGCTACACATAACTCGACTACACAAGACATAAAAGGAACGAGTGATGTATTTCCATTACGAAGATAAAAACAAATACTGACATTTTTAGGAAAACGAACAAGCGAATAAAAAAATAAAGCAACAGACCAAAATTAAGTATCATGGTTTGCAGAACAAAAATTAAACCAACGTTTTCCACGTGATTAACTGAAATGTTCGATTCCGCCTAAAGATAAAGTGGAGACATTTTGGTATTAAATATTCAAATTACTTTCGCCAATCCCTAGAATTTTATTTTTGTACCTACTCCGGACTAATTATACAGAAATGTATGTCATGTCCAACATCTTCAAATTTATTTCGTTAAAAATTCCACTGCACGCACAATATTCAAGAAAAGCACATAAGTGAGAGTAACATATTAAATTAATCCAGGAGAAACAAAATAGCTATGATTAAGTACTGAAAATTTCAAAATTACAAACTAATTGCAAGAAATTCCCCAAAAATATGTAATATTACATAGTATGGATGTTTAAGAAATAAATACACTTGTTTATGTCAATTTATTTGTTATGTATATCTTTTGTAAGTGCGTCTGTGTATCATTTTGTTCGTCAGCTATACAAAATTATACAAAATTCAGTTAGAATAAAGACGACTTAAGAGTTTGTCTTCAGAGAATTCAAGGATGGATATTTTAGTGAATTAAACTTCTTAAACAAGTCACATTTAATGTTAATTAGCTTTCAGTAAGATTTTAGACAAGGATGGAGAGGAAAGAGAAATACTTGGAAGAGAGAAGAGTATACCCAAATAAAGAAGAACACGAAAAAGTGACAACTTAGACGAAATTCTGCACCATAACGGGAGGCTTTAATCCGTGGAAAGCTGTTTACAGAATTGCTGCCGGAAAACTCAGAAGTAAAGAAAACTTAACAAGTTTATAAAAGCTAGACGGATCATTAAAAAGTAGGTAATTTAAACCTTACGATTCCAAGTTTTATCCTGAATAGTGATAGCAAACATCAAAAATACATTAGAAAACTAATGGATATAGAAGTATGTTCCGAAGAAAAATCGAATAACTTTTATTACATATGGGAGATGTAGGATTTGAAAAATTAACATTGATAGGATTCTTCGTCATAACATCATCAACAGGCACCTTAATCCTAACTGATGTAGTTTCATGTCCCAACTTTAATCAAAATATGAGATACACAACACAAAATTCACCGTATTTATGCATGAGTTAGCACCACGTGCTAAACTACATTGGTATCTTGAACATACATCTTAAAAAACAATTTATAAAGGGGCATTACACCTGCTTTATCCCGTTTGGGAAAACTTTGACAAAAATATTAATAAGTATCAAAACTTCTACAGATTAATAAACGTTAAAATAGCCAAAACATACTACACATTTTCATATGATGCAGCATCTATTACAGTGTCCGCAGGGACACTGATGATACATCAAATGAAGTTGAAGCACTGGTAGAACGAGATGGCTGGGGAAGCCGCAGCACCCGGAGGAAACCCACCCCTGCGCCGTGTTGTCCACGACAAATCTCATATGCGGTCGCCTGGGATCGACCCGGGCCACTTTGGTGAGAGAATACACCCTTCCGAAAGAATAGTACAAGCGGCTTTCGATAAAGTTTATCAGATAGAAGTATATACCGACGGAAGCAAAGTTAAATGTAACATTTTTGCAGCTGAAGTAATAAAAAAGATACCAATAATCCATAAACTAAAACATAGGCCAGAGGCTCATGTTGTATTGATGAATAAATGGCGATATTGCAAGCATTGGGGAAAATAAATAAAAGGGAATATACATTATCTATGGAAGATGAAATAGTGATACGTATTTACACTGATACCAGAACTGTTTTTTATCTGTTCAGAAACAATGACAAGCACGGATACATAATACAACAGATCAAGTGAACTCATTAGACAAGAGTGGATTATTCATTTCCAGTGAGTAATGTTGGTGTACGTGATAGCAAACTGGCCAGCCAACTGACGGAAGAAACAAGCGAAGGAATTGATGAAACATAATTTTGAAAAATCCCCCCAAAATTACATTAATAACAGGAAAAAATTCGAAAACAATTGAAAAGTGGCAATAGAAATGGTCGAATTCAACCAAAGGAGCAGACACCTAGAAGTTCTTTCCGGTAGTTCAAGACAGATTGAAGTTAAATATCGCTTTAATAGAAAACTTCACCATCGTAGTAAGTGGACATGGAAAAATTAGAAGCTATAACCATAGATTTAAAACTATAGACAGCAATGGGGGACAAACAATAAGTTATCTTCTGTGAATATGGCCATAGCTCAGTCTGCAGTCTTTCAGGATAAGGGAACACCCCGGAAAACCCTTATCCAGGTAACTCACCCTGACCGAGATTCGAACTCGGGACCTCTTGAACGTGAGACAGACATCTACCATATACGCTACCAAGGCGGGCAAATTTGAGTGTGATCAAACTATAAGAAATAGACAAAACGCACTACTTACAAAAAATGTACATATATTTGAAATGCATAAATGACTTTCAATACATCTTTCTGTAACATTGGTCACATTCAAAGGGTTTGTTATTCTTGGTTTGAACCTCTTAAAACCTTTATCACTTGTTGAAGTGCTGTCGTTATTCATTCGTTTCTCGCAATATCACGGAAACCGTGTGCATTTCAAGGATAAGCCTGCCAAGTAGTTTAAAGGCATCTCACTACCAATTAGGTTTCGTCTATCCCTGTATCAGCAACGAAGTCTGAAATTAAAGCATTTCTGCTAAGCTTGTTAATCAATACATATTTCTAAGAAGTGGTGGACCAACTATATCAAGTAAAACGACAAAGAATGCAGCAAGCAATATTTATGTGGCATACAAGTTACTCTTTCTTTCATGGAGAGTAATTTCTTACCTTCCACCCATTTTTCCTTCTTGTTTGCTTTCTTTCATTTTTCCGACAGTTATCAAATATCGATCCCTTTTAGTAATCTGACTTAACTTTAGGTTCCTGTATTCTCATTCCTGGACCAATAATGTGTGCACGGTTTCTGTCTGATATCATTAAAAATATATATATATAAGAATGAGCTTTTTAAGAATAATTATTCAAAGTGATAGTAAGGAAACTCTTTTAAAGGCAACGTTTTCTTTAGTTACCCTGTTGACAAGCAGATATATCTATCAGGGCCAAAACTATTGAAATTATTACAAGCAAGACAGTATTTTTTCAGCGGAATTCAATGTGATATTGGGTGAAATACCCAAATAAGGTTCTCATTCCAATGAAATACTTCAGTTACTGAAGGCACATAATGTGAGTTTTATCTAATTTTAATAGCTAAGTAATTATGCAGAGAAGAGCATTTATACTAGACTAGATCCTGATAAAAATGCTTCTTTAACAACCATTTTCAGTTTTCTGCCCTATGAAATTTAATAACCCATGTGCAATCGAGTTCTCTTGGAGACGAGATCCCAACATCTCGTTCCCGCTAGTACATCTGAAAATGTGTCGACAATGGTGTGGCTTGGTGGGATTTGGAATTCGAAGAGAGCTTTGTGCTTGGACAAAGAGTGAGAAAACGTTTGGACGGTACAATTTATGTGCGAGATTACAGCTAGCCGGCTGTTTATGGCTGTGATTGAGAGAAGGGATTACTTTATACGTTTACTTGGGAAGGAGACACATGAAGAAGGACAGAAGAACGGGTAGCTCCGAAAGAGGCATCCGTCATCCTCGATACAATCATTTGAGAAGTGAAACAAGGAATTGGTTTCTTAAAGCCACATGTACTGAAGAGGTTCCCTCTTAAGCTACTGCTCACGTGAATGTAATTACCCCCAAACAAAAATACAACAGTTTTTAAACAAATGCACCTATTTTTTGAAAGAGGCAAATAAATGATCGAATGTCTGTGGAACCTCGCAACGTTTACTCAAATGTCATAGGTGACTTCCAGCATAGGCACTTATAAGGATTAATTTCAGGAATTACAAGGGCTGTTCAATAAAGAATGACCACAAGTTTTTGACAACGTTCCTTTACGCATTCTAATAATTTTAATGGTCCTTCTCAAAATAGTCTCCCCCTAATAGGATGCACTTATCCCAGCGTTTCTGCCAGTCTTCAAAGACATGCTGGAAAGCATTTTGAGAGATCCTTCAAAATCGCCTCCGCAGCCTTCACCACTGCTTTTGATGATGGATAATGCCTCCCACAAAGGTGTTTCTTCAAGTTAGGGAATATAAAAAAGTCACATGGGGCTAAATCCGGATTACAGGGAGGGTAAGGGATGCACTTCACGTTGAATTTTGCAAGATATTTAGCAATAACATTGACAATATGCGCCCGCACACTATCGTGGTGCAGCATCCAACCTGCTTCACGGAAATGTGGTCTTTTGCGCCTGATATGGAATTGCAATATTTTCAGGACATCCCTGTAGTATTGTCCTGTTACTGATATGTGTGCTGGTAAAATGCATATAAACCATTCCATACATATCAAAGAATGAGATGACCATAACTTTCCCAGCAGAAGCAACCACTTTTGATTTTTCGGGGTTGGTGTAGAAGGAGATTTGCACACTGAGCTTTGCTGTTTGCTCTCAGAATGAAAACGATGTATCCATGTTTGATCAGCAGTGATCACGTTTGAAGGAAACTCTGGATCTTCCTCTAAACCAACTTTAACTGCATGTTTCCTCCATTGCAGCGGTAGGCGATACTGAACATGTTTGAACTTGCCTGGTTCTCACAGGCGGGAACCAGGAGCACCAACAATGAAACTACTACTGTGGGTTTGTTTCACATTAAGCTAACAGAATCTAATAAGGCTGACTTTTAGTGCGAAAAATTATGACCGTAGAAATTGTGATCATTCTTTATTGAACAGCCCTCGTACTACTGCCTACTTTATGTTGCAACTGTCACGATTTTCAACTGTCATTTCGCTAATGTTAACAGTTTCAGTGTTCATCATCATTCATTTTGTTTTCACAGTCACATTCGTTTTCTTCCCTGAGGTAGCGACGTAACGAAGTATGAACGATTTAGCGTCTTGTTTCCAAAGGTTCACACGCAAGGGAGTGACACACAAGACGTCTATAATTCCTTGCAGTTATACTACCTATTCCAGGTCTCCACAGGCGCCAAAAATCTTGCTAAGGGAAATAACTTTTCATCGTAACATAAACATACTCGCTAGGTCACTGAATTTCTCACTCATTCACACGTTCACGTGAGATTTCATCAGGCTTATCCAACTAGCAAGAGCGATCACTTATGTAACCGTTGCAAGTCCCCACATTCGTAGTTCTGGATCATCCAGCAGGTTGTAGTTATCTGGAGATATCCTGTATACGCTGGGTGAGCGCAAAGCTTGCCATTCTAACTGCCCGGTTTCTATCTCCAATGTCCTTAGGATATAGTCGCCGCATCATATATTTAAAATTTAAAAAAGACAACTAAAACTATTAGAGACATGCAGTTTTTCCCAAAGTGGTGGAGAACACACTGAGAGAACTTGAAACTAAATGATGGTGTAGGAATTAAAATTTTTCTCATAGTTATAGCAAGTAGTTCAAATGATGACCATCAAAAAATTAATTCTTCCTACCGATGACAGATGTATCAATCACACATTGTTGAAAACAACGGTAAAGTTTATTCAATCTCCTTCTCCTGCTCCTTCTCCAAACTTATAAGAGTTGGAATAAGAGCAACAGATTATCCAAACCAGAGTCTTGATTATTTACTTAGAAAAAACACTATATTCATAATTGTTACATTTCTTTTTTTTTGGCTGCGAAATTCATTTTTAATCGGTCCAACAGTAAATTCTTTGTTTACATCTTTTGGTTTCGCTTTTTTTTAACTTGGTCCTACAGTTACAAAACATTCCACAAGCATACAATAGAATGTGTCCTCAGTCTACATATTCCAAAACACCAAATTGTTTCCAGAGTGTCAGAACACACCTGAATGAAATGCTGATTATACGAAAACCTTCTTGCTCTAACAATAACAGGTTGGCCTCCGATTCCCGAGGTAGCGGGTTCATAGCAGACGAAAACCGACAGACATTTTCGAAAGTAACAATTTTTAGCATGGAAGGGAAGTAAAGCGTGTGGTTCCGTTTCGTGATCTAGGCCTCTGATTAAGAGGTTTGGAAACACAAATTAAGCGGTTCTTCATGTCCAATATAGAATGGAATGCCAAAAACCATAGT
Organism: Mantis religiosa; assembly: GCA_030765055.1. NCBI lineage: Eukaryota > Metazoa > Arthropoda > Insecta > Mantodea > Mantidae > Mantis > Mantis religiosa. Next base: position 295,552,179 of record CM060948.1, on the reverse strand, counting down.
AATTAGAGCTTGCCCAAATATAGAAACTTAATTTGACTTGGGAGTTTATCCGAAATTGACATGAACTGCATTACTCACAATCATCATCTACTCACAAACAAATTCCAAAATGTGATTATGATTCTATTGTAGTCTTTGTTTTCCTCTGATGTTATAATGATGATGATGATGATAATATACCATTTATATTATCACAGTTTCTGTTCCGAAACAAATGCTCGAAGGCAAATCTATGCACATTTTAAACAGTTTGAATACATTTGTCTTCTTGTTCTTGGGGAAATGCATGCAGACCTGAATTGGGTTTTAAGGTCAAAGCTGAAGTTTGGCAGCTTCATGCGACATAGTTTAGCCTAACGTTCCTTAAGGATAGAACGATGTAATTCTTTGGTGATAAATTATTTATTTTCATTATGTCCAACATTATGTCCTTCAACCTGAGTAATATTTCCTTTATGCTTGCGCTATTTTACGGTCCCTTCCTAACAAATTTAGAGGAGTTATTACCTTAGTTATATTAATTGCAATCCTATTTTATACCTCTTAAACTCCGTGGTTTTACTTCCTTTAGTACGTAGTTATGCCTAAAATTTCGGTCTTGAAATTTCGCTAGATGTAGAAATTACGAGACTTTCTTAATTTAAAAGCAAGCATTTATAGAAAAACCGCTATGCATGTATGCACCCGCAAGGATTTGCCGTGCGTCTTTGAACAGCTTAGCTCACAAACGAAAAATAATACCTTGATATTTAAGTTCAGCGTGTTCAAAGGTAGTAACATTAGGATATTCAAAAACATCCGGAAAACTCTACCTTCCTCTACATAATTTGGTTTGAAAGCAGTTATTTTATAAAAATAGCACTAAAGATTTTAAAGAAGACTTGTCAAGTGTTAAAAGTGAGATATGTTTTATATAAAATATGAGTAGTTGTCATGCAGTTTTTTGAGATTACTCACTCAGATAAGATGTCCTCCAGTTGTCCATAAGCGCTTTTCGGTCTAGTTTAGACCATCTTCAGTGAATAGTTGGTCAGCATTCACTGAAGATGGTCTAAACTAGACCGAAAAGCGCTTAGGAGAACTGGAGGACACCTTTTCTGAGTGAGTAATCTCAAAAAACTGCATGACAACGACTCATATTTTATACTAAAGATTTTGATTAAAGTGCTACATGTTGGAAATATTTTTGTGAAAATTGAAACGTGTATTTTGAATTTTCTGGGAACGACATCTGGAGTCTTCTCCCTTTTGAATTACTTTTTGTATAAAATCCTATTACATAAATATACAGATTTCATTTTAGCACAAAATGTATGTTTTTCATGAAAGGAAACAAAATATTTTAAATAATTCACTTGGTTTACATGAAGTAGTTAGAGGAATAAGGGTTTGTACGAATAGCTTTTTACGAGAGTGCACTGAGAAAGTCATGTGAGTGCCACCAACAAATATTTCCGTGTGGCAACTATTTGAAAAGCAGTTGTACAAGTAAACTTAAAATGTCAGAGAAGCTTCCATTGACCAGAGTTAAAATTCCTAATCTCTGTTTCATATAACATTGCCCCGCTGACATGTATAACTCCGCGTCTTCCCCCTCACCCAAATTGGCCAATGCTTTCGCGCCATCCATAGGCGGTGCCTTCCCGTCACATTTGAACCTGCAGTAAAGGTCATAATAGTTGCCAGAAAGATAGATAAAATCATACAAATAAGAATATGAAGGCATGCGAAAACACAAGTTTATAATGAAACTGTGCAAGTTGAAACTTAAAGAATGCGCAATGAAACTGAAACAACCTTATAATTAAAGGCCTTCGGTGTTTTCCACTGGGATTTTTTAAACCAGCACATATACCTTGCAAAGTTCTAGTCTTTCAGTCTTAAAGGTCCTGTCACGCCATACTTGTCGTGTGCCCTTCATTCACCCAAGTCTCGTCAAGGTAGTATATTTTGCGACTTGTATCCCGGTAAAGTCTGGTTGTCCTTAAATAACGTCTTTGCCACACAGCAATATCGCCCCTGGAGGGTTAAGTTTTCCTGTTGTCTCAATTTCATGTCGCGATGTTCCTATAACTGTAAGTTCAGAGCACGGCAAGGTTTTCCCTTGCGATGCTTCAGCGCAATACTGGCGGTAGACTCTGCCATTACACATGTAATAAGTATACGCGCAATAAACGATCAATAAAATAATTTAGCTCTCGTACTCGGCACAGCACACCTTCGAATGGCGATATATGACGAATCCAGTTCATAATGATGTCAGTGATAAAAGTCATATAAACAAATATGTCACCACTACCGCTAAATCACGTGCTTTCGTGTCATGTGCTTGAGAGCAAAGGAACCTCCTCTTTATTTCGTTTAACAATTAACACGCATTTCATATAAGTCAACTCTGTTGCGTAATATATTTAATTCAAATAGTTACGAAAATATAAATGTGACAATTCTCTACCAACATATAAAGATATGTCAACATGTTAAATAACAAACTAACTTTTACCGCACAGCATTCTATATTACAACAGCAGCCAATGAGAGGTGATAAGGTCACCTGACCATTAAGACATACGGGGCAAGCTTATGTGAATCAAGGATTAGGTGAGCAGCCACCAGCAGGCTGTTTCAGCAACAGACGGGTTCTCTGTATTCTAAATTCTCATAATAGAGGATTTTAATAAACAGCTATAAAATTTTTAATAAAAATATTTAACGAGGGCTTATGTATAATATTAGTGATAGATAACCTGAAATCGGAGTTATGTATATGCAATTAGTGTTGTTGATTTCCTGCTTATTTACATTCAACAGAATTGGTATCGCGTTTGACATACCCAGCTTCAAGAAGTAAGAATGAAAACGGGCAAATATGGTAGATTTTACTTCTCCTATAGGACTCCACTGGCATTTTTCTTTAACGAGGTACATTTACATAGGTGTATATAGGTGCTCAAACATTCATCAGAATTAGTTTGTCATGACGTATGTTCTGGGGAATATACACACTACAGCGGCTGTCTTCCATATGGATGACGAACGATGTGATTGAATTAACAATGAAATGAGCTTGGAGACCAGTGGCCTATAAATTACGCTAGGTTTGCTCACACTGTGTTGCAAATAAAAACCCTACGGCCTACAAAAGAACTGTACATCTGTGTTTGTTAGCTCCTTTGTCATGTTAATTCATTTATAATGGTTTTCACCACTATGACACATGAAAATTAACTTCACAAATTGAGTCTTATGATGTATTAATATTAACAAATTATAGTACCATCTCATTTTTGGAGGGGAATAACTTAATAGTAACCGAGGTGAAGTTAGAAGATAATTCCAGTAAGGAACTGAATACGTGAGCAATGCAAATTTTGGAAAAATATTAATTATTTTTATGTCTCTTTCATGTTGCCTCAAAACTGTTATTGCCTGCAAGGTTGAGTGTTTCAACTAAGGAAATTTTTGGTCCAATATTTTGTACTGAAATATTTCTGAAATAAACCTACCTAGGTACATTTATGATAATTTGTTTTACGCAGCATAGAATAATCAAATTATTTAACTCTAAAATAAGTTAGGTTTTAATTTCCTATTTGTTATCGTTTTAATTTGTTATTGTTTGATACGAGACGTGTCCGTAAAATAAGGTCTCCAAGGTCCTGGAGCCGTGAGGAACGGTATTACGCCATATCTGGCAACACTTGCGTCTAGCTTGGTTTTACTGCTTCAACTCCCCAACACAACGAATCCTTTGCAACCATTAGTCTTGGCCGGGCAGCCGTTTGCGATGGAGCTTCCTATGACTTCCACCGCCAAGTGTGAGTTGCGTGCAGTGATCCGTTTTTTGAGTGACAAGGGCACTACCCCCACGGAAATTCATCGTCAGTTATGCGAAGGCTATGAGCCACAGTGAATAGACGTCAAAACCGGGTGAAAGTGTGTCAAAGAGTTTAAAGACGCACGTACAGACGTCCATGACGAATTGCGTTCTGGTCGGACTTCGGTTTCACCAGAAACAATTGCAAAAGTGGAGCAATAAATGCTTAAAGATCGCCGTGTGACAGTTCGCGAGCTGTTTGAACTTATCCCTGAAATCAGTAAGGCTACTATTGACAAGATTTTGACCGCACATTTGCATTATGGCACGGTGTGTGCGAGGTAGGTCCCCAAAATGCTCACCGAAGGCTGATCTCCTGGCCCAGTTGGGATGGGCTATCCTCACACCTCCCCCGTACAAGCCAGACTTAGCACCTAGTGATTATTATCTTTTTCCTGATTTGAAGTCACACCTGGGTGGAACACATTTCTGGACCGACGATGATTTGAAAAACGAGGTTGAGCGCTACATGTGCAACTTGGCGGGAGAGTGCTATGACAAGGGTATACAAAAACTGCCACAACGCGTGCAAAAGTACATCGATTATCAATGTTGATTACGTTGAAAAATAGCTGTAAGTTCCGCCTTCCCATCAATGTAACGTTCATTTACAATTAACATGTTTTCTGTATTAAATATAATTGGATACCTTATTTTACGGACACGTCTCGTATTAGTAGACCTTTATGGTGCTGTTACATTTTCCGTTGAGAAATGCCCAGTGACAGACGCACATTCTCCCTGAAATAAAAAACGCAGTTAGCTGTAGGGGAAGAAAAATACAAACTTCCCATGTGTGGTTTATAGCAGGAAATGTTTATAGAAATCGCGAGACTTACAGCCGGGACATATGGTACACTAATGCTTTCGAATATAAGATTTAAACGAAAAAAACGAAAGCTTAAAATGGCAAAAGTAGCCTTAAATATGCCTGTTAGTAAATTAAAATAGGCAACTTTCTTCCGGAAAACCTTGGCTTTAAGGAAGACAATTGGTTTATTTAAGTTTGCACTATACCAAGAAGAAACGTCACCTGGAGATGTCACTCTTAAAGCAGCAATTGCGCTCAAAGTTCATTTTCTTCTCTTACGATCTTACAATGTACGTTTTTAGGGTCATGAAAAACGAACATTCTGTATCACAGCTGTTTATTGGACAAGGTATTTAGCACTAAAGTATAATTAAAAATATACGACTTTTCACTGAAAGAAAATTCTGTATTCCAGAAAATATTACAAACTTTTACATTACAGTGTATATACAGAGGCTGACGTAAGTATTCGAACGAAAACATATTTATTACTTATGTTATTTTAAAGCTACGCAGAGTAAGCATACGTAAATAAAACTTATACAAAATAAACTTGAGTCTTCCATTAAACATATAAACTCATAAATAGCAACTGAAACTAATTTGTACTACAAGGAGAAATAAAACGGTTACTTTACATCTGGACATAAGTATTCGAACAGAGAACAGCTAGTATTTAGTTATCATCCCCTTTCTTTGAATTACTGCTGATAAGAGTTTGGGCATTGTCTGTGTGTGTGTTGTTAAGTGACTGCAGAGTTCATATTGCTCCACTTTGTCTGAAGAGGTTCTTTCAGATGGTCCTTGCTTCTGATGTGATGCTTCCTCACACGCTCCTCGAGTTCCTTCCAGATGTTCTCTATAGGATTTAAATCTGGAGATTGGGGCAGTGTCTTCAAAGTGTGAGGAGTGTTGTACACGATCCAAGGCCTTACAATTTCAGCAGTATACTTCGGATCATTGTCCTGCTGGAAGTAATAATCATGCCCTAATCCCAGCTTCTCTGCACTCCTTTTAAGACTGTTTTCAAGAAACCTTTTGTATACAAATTTGTCCATGATCCCAACTATGAACACCAGTTCCCCAAAGCCAGATGAAGCTATACAGCCCCATACCATCACACTACTGCCACCACGTTTCACTGTAGCTACCATGTTCTTAGGTTACCATTCTGTATTTGGCAGTCTCCATACTTTAAGACGTCCATTAGTCTTGTATAAGCAGAATTTGCTCTCGTCTGACCAGAGAACCTTATCCCAGAATTCTCTTGGTTTCACCACATACTGTTTAGCAAATTATATACGCTTTTCCTTATTCACCTTATAAACATATGGTTTCTTCCTAGGAACGCGGGTATTGTACCCAGTACTATTTAAAACCCGTTCAACTGTTCTGGTGTAAACCACAGTGCCAGAATATTGCTCAAGGCGTCCTGTAATCTCAGATGCAGTGACTCCCGGATTCTGCTTCACCATTTTTATTATTTGCCTCCTGTCTCAGGTGGTGAGTTTAGAAGTAGCGCCATTTCTATGTTTAATTAGAATATTATTTGTCTGTTTGAAGCATTGAATTATGCAGAATACCGTAGTTTTGCTTCTGTTAATGGTTTTGGCAATTTCAGAGAGAGATTTGTTTTGTTTGCACATATTTATCACGACATTCCTCTCTGCCACCTTTACGTCCCACATTACCTGTGAGTTCACAATCGGCTGAATAACTTTGAGCACACTGTCTCGAGGCATAGCACAAAGCACAGCTGCTATGTGGAACGTGTAGGGTACGTCCAACCACCTTTCTCTCTGTTCGATTGGGTACATTCGAATACTTATGTCCTCCAATAAGAGGGACAGTAGAATAAGTACAGTACAGATTGTGTAAGAAATACCAGTAAACTGATATTTTAAATATTGTTTCCGAGACACAAAAGGTTAATGTTTAGATGTTAATCAATTCAACGCAGCCGAATAAATATTACAGTATTTATAGGACGTGCAATGATACACGTTATACTTTTCGAATACTTCTGTCGGCCTCTGTAGCTGCCCAACCGATTAAACCTTCCTGAATTGATCAATTATATGTGTCTAGTGTAAGAGTCATTAAATAAAAGGTACAATGTTTTAATCAGAGACATCATAGCTTTCGATAGATTAATGATATTCAGGTGTTCAAAATGAACGCTGTATACAGTCAAAGCACCAAAATTAATTTTAATTTCAGCGGAACCTACACCTTAATCACATACGCAATATCATAGTGCACGGTAAAACAAATAATTATAATTCCCTTCAAATGTTATTAGTGAGGTCGTACCCGATCGTCGTCTGGAAGGGAAACTCTGAGGTTTAACTGCACAGGCTCTCAAACAAGATGACGTTTTCAGTTATATACCTAGTTAAATATATAGTTTTAGAATTTCTTAGTTTTTAACGAAATTATAAGTACACCGCAAGGTATTGTTTTGAATGTGGACTGACTTAATCCTCATGAGTATGCAGTCACACAAAATTAGTGCTAGAGTTTTAGTGTAAATTCCACAGACGATTCACCAAATCAAAACTTGCAAGCGACTTGACTCAACATGCTAGGTGACTTCAGAACCAAGCGAATTTTTGTGTCATTTTCGTGTACTACTCAGATAACATTCTTGTTATTAAAGTCATATTCTCCTTGCAGAAAAATATCTACCTGACTTAATTATTCGTGCACATCTATTTGTAGTAATAGACAATGTCCAGGCGTAGCAACCTTCAGTGACGGAGCGCTGTCTTCTCTTGTTATCTTGTTTACTAAAAGAGCAATGTTTTAGTAGTGTTCGTTCATGGCATTTTAGCTAATGGGATCAGGCACCCTTCCATGAAGGTCGACTCTGTTTAATTAACTCATGTACACGTTGGCCGCTGCCTTTGATGAATCGTTATTCATAGTGCGGTATTTGAAACCCAGCTCCTTTAGGAGGCCGCGCAAAGTGCAGTGCCCTTAAGAAGAATCACAAATTTCTTGCAAATGTGCAACCAATTCAACTAAGGTGGGCGCTCTCCTTTTTGCATAGAATCTAGAAATTTCTTGACGAATTAAATCGCATTTGAGGTTATCTACTTTAGAGAAACGTTTCCGTTTGTTTTCACACTTGATCGGTGTCTTTGGTATTCCTTTGGTCACATTATTTCTTAATGTATTTATGTAAATACCCAGAATTTATCATCAGGTTCACTGCATGATCCCTTACCAAGATTATTTTTCAGCACATATTTATATGTCTTCAAAACAAGCGCTTGGATTTCCCTAGAAACACTTCCCGTTATAACTTTGTGTTTCGAGGCCTTTCCAATAATGTAACTCGGCCCAGTTATTCACACTATTGTCATCACTTTGATTATTTTCATTTGACTGAACGCTATCTACTACTTAATTTACATTTACCACTGCATTTCCCTCCCACGGTCTGCACATCGTGACACACAACGAATTTCTGCACCTAATGAAACAGATCAACTGGAAGTTGGAACTTTGGCAACTGAGACTCCACGTGGAGTAGACATGGGACTGTCACTTCGAGAAAATCAGAGTTGCTATTGGTCCTCAATGATAGTGTTCCATTTTTGAAGTGTGGAGATAGATTTATGACGATCATTAGTGGGCAGGGGGGTAGTATATTCCTTAGAGGGGCAACCTGCACTCGCGTTCACTAGACAAGACTCTACGAGTGGGGGTTGAGCTAGTGGTGGGAGAGAGTGTTTATTCAGTATGAAGCAAGTAAGAGGTAAAGGCGCGTGGTAGTCACTGTTGTCGAGGTATTCGTGAGTTCACTGTCGACAGTGTTATGAATGTCATAATCTGACACCAAGTGAAGTCTTGCAATACTGTTCATGTTTCTTGTTGTATGCGAAAAGCGCAGAAGGGCTTCAGCATACTCCCGCCGGTAAAGTGTTACCTGACAGACTGCTACTCCAAACCACTAGCTAAAATGACAATGAACGAACTATAGCTTGGTGATGGTGACTTAGGTCACAGTAAGTGATGAAATAAAAACGTAGCACTTGGGAGCTGTGACTGTGAAAGCTTAGGTAATGAATTATTATACGCAAATGTAAATTGCCATTGCAACCACTCGTTTTGCCGCATGACACAAAGGAATTTTGCTCCCCTCTTCTTTGTCTTTGTCGCAATATTCAACTATATTATATATGAGTTCTTGCTCATGTTGATATATGAAATGTTGCTGTCCGGAAAACATGATGGCATCTGAATAGAGCACACTACCACATGACAGATCGTTGAGGAGTATTGACCTTTGGTACCACAGCGCTATATTCACCTGCTATTTTGTTTGTAGAAAAGCGAAATATTAGTATCCTGACATACAGTAAGTGACGAAACACAAATAGAGCACTTGGGAGCTCTGTGGCTGAACTGAAAGTTGAGTCAATTTATTACTATATACACGCAAATACAAATTAACATTGCAGTTACCGTTTTCTTAGTTTATACTAAGGCTCTTGATTCCCCCTTCTTTCTCATTCTCACAATATTCAATCATATCACACGTATATGGTTTCTCGCGTCTACTGAGGTATGGCATATTACTGTATAGAAGACATGATTGCACCTGAACAGAGTGTACACACACTCACTGGCCCTATATGTGAGATAGGCATGCGTAAACATATATGTTGGTTTACATTCCTTCCGATACGTCCACACACTTTGCCATGAAGTACATTTGAAAGCTTGGAGGCGTATCGCAAAATATGTGTAACAATGAAATTGTTTACGCAAGCCTATCTCACATACACAGTGATTACTTCGCATACCTTCCGCTACGCCTGATGCTTTTCACTGCAAATAATGTACAAATAATTCTTCAAGCTTCTTCAATACCAGATAGCTTGCCTTCTTCACTGGATACTTCCTCAGTCCAACTATCACTATCACTGCTGTCAGCAACACCCTGAGTAAAAATTATTGAGTTGTATTTTGTACTATGTGTTTACTTTAGTAATGGTCCTCTACCTGTTTTACATGTCGGCAAACACTTTGCCACATTTTTACACCAATTTCTTCGAATCGTGTGTAGCACGACCGCTCGACATCTTTGAGTGTGAATGTCGTGTTATGGCTAACAACCCACTGTTTAACGTCTGCCCAGGTTAGTTCAATAGGTTTTAGGTGTTGGTGACATGGCAACAGTCTTAATGCAGTTTCGCCATTTTCAGCTAGAATTTTGTGCAATAAGTAATATAAAAATTAAGTCACTTGTTGCTCGTATGCCATGCTCTTTTCTGATGGCCATGTTTTCGTGGCTTGTACATGAAACGTTCACTTTAGTAATTATATATATATATATATATATATATATATATATAAAGAATTTAAGTTAAATTAAACTAATATTCTTCAAAGTTATAAATAAAGAATATTAATCAACAAGTCTAATATTTTAGAATAAATAACTCAAATTTTAGGTTGAATATCGTTAATTATTTTAATCATTTCTTTTATCGTAATATTATTAACCAAATTTTTATCAAAAGATACCTTCAAGAAATGAGAAGATGGCGCTTTTACCACTTGATTGTTATGAAATGTTGCATTATGAAACACAGGCACGGAGTTTGGGGAAAGATTTAGAGGACAATTTTACGCAGTTGTTGGTGTATTATGGTAATTTCCAGATTTCTGATTTAATTTATATAAGATAGAGCCTTGGAAAGGAAAACGATGATTAGCCACTCGTCTTTGGAAGCCGGAGCTGTGACACTGATAGTAATTTGTAATTTGTAATTTATTTCTCATCTTTCCTTTGACAACATCAAATGGAAATACAAAATCAAAATTACAATTACAAAATCCATACTGAAAAATGCCATATATTCTTAAATCCTGGAAATCCCATCATGTTGCCCACCATGAAATAGTAATTCGGTCCCCATACACCTAAACCTAGGTTTTTGTGTATTGGAGGCCTTCTACTCCTTTTTACAGATTTTGCCATTCACCTATTCCTCTCTATATTTTTATCTTAATTGTTCTTAGCCATCTCTCTTTAGCTTTTCCTAAATAATTCCCTATATTTCTCCTGTCTTTTCCACTTTTACTGACAACATTCTTCTAATTACTACTTCACCCCCCAAATTGTCCCATTTACGTAGCCAAGCCTGCTCTCTCCATATCTTTGTTTGACTACAATTTAATATACAATGGAAGTCTGCATTCTCTTCTGCACACAATGTACATTTATCTAGCTCCCTCTCTTGACATATAACTTTCAAGTTTCTCACTCCTGTTCTCGCCCAAGCAAAACCTTCTTGCCCTAACTTACTACATATATCTATATATCCTTCCCTCCCCCAGGTTGTTTTTATTTCTCTATATAATCTCAGTGAGCTTTTGTCACTTGTATTGGCGAAAATGTCTTGTCTGTCAATATCTTCTAATCGTAGCTTAACTTCTTTCCAGAAGCCTCTATACCCATACTCTGCATTTATCCAAGAATGACCCTTACCTATCTGCTTCAACACGTCATTCATTTTATGTGCCCAAGACCCACCCCAGTTACTTTTCTTTTGAATACGAAAACATCACTGGTAGTATTGTCATATGTCCATGCCTTTGGGCTGATCTGGCTGCTGCATTTGGGAGGTACGGGTTCGATTCCGTGGCCGACATACCTAACCTACGGGGTTTTTCGGGCGTTTTCCCGATTCGCCAGGCGACGGCTGTTGGTTAATTACATCTCCCGAATGCCCTGTCCCTCCATTTCATCTCTATTACAATTTCACATCATCTCTCATCTGGTGGTCTCTTTCAGGGTGCAAGTTTCGGTGGGTGTCTTGGTGGTGCATGGCAGGATGATATACTCTAGGGAAACCACTTTCTCCTCCGGTAGGTCAGTTGCCGGTCTGCGAAATGGCGGCTGGGACCATTTCCAAACCGCGGTAGGAGGGAATGTTCGTTGTCCTGGCAAGCCGGGGGAGGTTTCCATCTAAGTATAATGTGAGTATAGGTGCAATGGATCTAGACTGGTGCAGTGCCAAATCCCCTCCGTAGTAATCATAATCCTAATACAAGAACTTACTTCAAATATCTTATGGGGTTTGTTTTATAAGTGCTGATGTATAGCTTCATAAATATAAGTATTTATATTTTAAAATCGGTGAAAGCTTATAGTTTGGTTAGAGTGTTTTACATTCATCTGAAACAGGTGAAATAATTTCTTCTCAAATCTGCATCGTATGCTTTTGTTTATATGCAAGTGTAACAGGGCGTATGGTGGTGTTTACCTTCTTTACCGCTTTGACACAATAAGTAAACCAACATCATTTAGTGAAACCTGCATATAAGCAAACATTCTATGCTCTTAGGTACAATACTACGGAAAAATCTGATGTTTTACAATTACATTACCTTACTTACCTATGTCAAAGGCAGGGGACTATACGAAGGCATTAAAATGTGATGCTCTGTGCATTACCACGAGGAAAGCGAATATCAACCAATTACCACTTAAAAAGAATGGGATTTTGAAATTCAAATCAACAGCAAAGAATATCTCTGTTAGTAACATAAAATATTTGAACTTAAATCCTGTGGTTTAGCGAGTTAATGATTTTAGGTTAGAAATATTTTCCCGTTCTCTTAAAATTCACAAATTATTGAAATATAAATTCAACATTAACATTACTTCGAAGGTATGAAACCAAAGTGCCGCGTTGGGATATATTATTCCCACACACACGCAAATATGAACGCGCGCAAACACTACGATTATATTTTCAAAAATAATTTTTCTTAATTTAGAGGGTTATGAAGTGCATATTTCTGGGAAAATTTGCTATCGAATTTTGTTTGGAGTACTTCACATCCCTCTGCATACTGAAAATGTAAAAATGTAGATACCTGAGAAAGAAGAAGACGCACTGCTGTGCTTTTCCTTTTCTACTGAGATGTTTAGAAGATGCACGTTTGCTGATGGTTTTATTTTAGTCCCAGCTAGAGGGAAAGACTTTCGAAATGTTGGTCACCACATCATTTCCGCATCACGTGCACAACTTCGTCCCACTGAATATTCAAGTTCACTTGCCCAGAGCGCCATCAAGCGATCACTTGCTGGTGTGCACGGTCTATTTCCTCTTTATGCACATTTCAAAACTGCTCCTTCCTTCCTTCCTTTACGTGCATTCCCTAGGCAGCTTAAGTATTTATTTAGGGGTTCACGTTGACGCCCTTCTGCATAATCCTGAATGATAATTCCAACTTGAGTAGTAGCGTAATCGTCTATCCAAAGGCTGCAGTTCAGGTTCGACTTGCCTGCCAGAAGAAGGCGAGCGGGTTTTCATTTACAACATGGAGTTTGATCTGTTAATTTGCTCGATTTGTATACTACACAATATATGTATTTTAATCATCCATACTGTCACATAATTGAACTGAATTATTTGCTGTGCATATTCCAAAATTTTACAACTTACAACTTTTGGCTACATTTATACTGCCACATAAAATACCATTACTTTATAAGAACTTTCATGATAATGTGACTTTAATGAATGCTTTTGACATAAAAAACTCTAGCATTTTCGCAGAGAGGTTGCGGCTAGAGTTTCAACATATTGTCGTGGTAACGGGCATTAAAGTTTCGGTGCAAATAGATAACAGACGGTGGATAGAGTTTCAGGGTAATTAAGAGCTTGCATAAGCAGTTAACTATAGCGCGGCTAGTGTTCACAAAGAGCCGGCACAGATAGGATTTCACGTTTGGACGGTTCTAGTGATATCTCGATTGACAGATAATAGTTGTTTTTCTTATGTACTCGAGAAGTCTCTAGAAGTATGAATGAGATATATAAAAGATTGTGACACACCAGCGGACAGTGTGAAACAAAAGTCAGTCGCCAGTCGTCAGTAAACAGTAAACAGCTGTGAACAAATGTTGTGTAACGAGAGCTGATTGTTGTTGTCATCGAGCTTGGTAGACTGTGTATATGTGACGTAATGTTGTTACGTGAGAATTGAACAGTGTGTTTCTACGCATATAAAGAACATTTAGAATTTCGGCAAATTGGACTTTTAATTCCACGAACCCACAAAGTCACAATATGAACATGTCTTAGACCTTTTAGGAAATACTCTTCTTGTGCTAGTAATGTTGAGATATTAACGTTGTGTCCGACGGTGAATAATATATGTACAGTACATTGACACGTACATCCACACTACGCTAATCAATATATATTTTTACCTAAATTATTTCATATTAAACTATCACTACGTTTCTTTCGCTGTTTTCCCTTAACACCATAGACGAATGTCGGCTAACTCTAAGCTCCATGGACCCCTAACTCATTTGAGTGTCATTTCATCCATTTCATTGATCGTTTGATATGACTTAACGTTTGAGGACGTAAATTAAAAAAGTAAGGATACATTCTTAAAATTGCAGGACTTTTGGATATCATTAATGCATTCATTTAATACGATACGTTTCCTGTACCTGCGTAAAATTATAGGTATTTTAACACTAACTGGTAGCTGAATCTTCATTAAAATATGACGAATCATTTAGAGCATTACATTAGCCTAAATTGACATCTCTGGTGCTAACCAAAAGGTTAAATTCTTACCTGTAAATGGGAGTGCCAAGATCCTCTCGATACCATAGTACCAGTAGCACAGCATCTCCTGGTTCGGTGCGAATGTCGCAAGGGAGGTATACAGGATCCCCTGCCACAGCTGTGATGTGAAACAGCGGAACTGCAACAAAAGAAAAGGAATGTTTCTTAGTTCCATGTTTGATCATCGTTCTTAACTCTGACAAATTTCTCTTGACTTTCACCAGTGGCCATGAATAAGACAATAGTTGGCCTTTTAGAAAAGAATTTGAAATACAGAAGTAAAATAAAATAAGTTTTTAAACTTAAAAGAGTTTATAAATCTCAAAAAGAGCACTAAGAGTTAATATAAGTATACATTTGTGTATATTTTATGAACTGTCGATGTGTAATTTCTGTTGCCGTGCACATAAATATGAGGATTTTGCATCCGTAATTACGAAAAATGTGACTCCACATCAGTTTTAAGCATAACAGGTAAACGGTATTGTAGACAACTGAATATTATTTTCAGACCAAATATAAAGAGGGATTAAAAAGATTAATAAAATATTCATCCGAGAAGTAAAAACGGACTTCTAAAATCGAGTAAGATATCTGTAACTTATAATATCAATACCAGGATGGGATGAATGTTAAATCCTTAAACCTATAGTAGCGTCATTTATGCGTTCCATGTTCTAGATAGGACTTAACCTTATGAAGAGATTTCCATGATAAACCCAGAATTAAACCCTGAATTTAGGATATTGACTTACCAATAAATTGATCCAATAAATTGATCCATAGGAATGACCAACTCCTGCATAATTATACCAGGTGAGTCAGCTGCTCCTATTCATTCTTATCTATGCAACCCGCAGTTTACAGTCTAATGTCAAAACATTAATGCTTTTAGCACAAAAGCCGTTATTGCAGATCTGACCTGCTAATGAGTATTGTCGCAACCAGCATTAATACTTACAGCTCTGAACGAGAATCAAGAAGCTGCGAAAAGCTTAAATAATCGACGGTTTCTTCATGCATATAATACTAGAAAAGTGATAACGTGTGCTTTTCCAAAGAGCAACATGGAATACTCGACAGTCGGTCGAGTGGGTTAGTTAGCTGCTGGAATACACATGGTGATGCAAAGGCTAAGTTCGAAACGACGAGCTTCCATGTATTTATTTACTGTTTTTTAGTTAATTTATTTATTGATGCCGTTTGGCACATATGAGCCAAAGACACAAGAATGAAAATTCGATAGTTAGGGATCTACAGGGATTAGCTCACCATAAAAGTTGCGCGCCGTCTCACACCTCTTCGCAGGTTGAAGAAGCTCTTGCCTTTCAGAGGGAAACTACGGGCTACATTTAGCTAAGGATCATTTTAAACTTTGTATCTCAGTACTGTATTTCGTGTTGTAAACCACGTTAAGCAGTTGACTTTCATTATTAGGAGCCTGTCTATGACATTATATCTTTGCATTTGTGAAATTTTGGAAACGTGTTTGAATGGATCAACGACAATATCGACCATAATAGATTATCTACCAGGAACTATAAATTTATAACCATCTGCCAGTGAAAAACATGACTTTTGTTGTATTTTGTAAACATCTATAATGATATGAAAAATTCATTTTTATCATGCTATCATATTATAGGCTTCAAGAGCTAAAAGAAAAGGCAATAAAATGTTTCAGCTGAACACAAAGTATTTGAACCAGACTTGACGTGGCAGAGCTGTGAAGTAACCTTTATAACAGCATTTAGCTAACGTTACGATTTTACAGCTTCGTGCACTGTTTTGAACTCATTTTGTTAATTTAACACAAAAGAACTGCATCTGCCATTACAATTACTGTATGAACTAAAAACTGACGTAATTTGTGACACAAGCGAAAAGAGTCTACCTAATTCTCAGCATTTGTTGACATTGCTGTACAATGAAAACACGTGTTTGCTGAATATTTAAATCCAATTGATCACACTGTGTAGATCTGCCATTTTAGAAACTGATGCATGTGATAGGTTGCTCCATCTGGGGAGTGTTTAAAGAAGCGTGCGAATGTACGCGAATGAGCAAGGGTTTGTAAAGTCGTGTAAAATTACTACACCATCCTCTGGGTTAGGGAATGATGTTTTTCGAATCGACATACTTGGTGATTTCTTTCTGTCACATACAACACTGAGTCCTCTGAACTGTTCTGAAAATCATCCATTCGAAGAAATTTCAAGAAAGGCGTAAGTCATATGTCGCTTAGCACGTTGCATGAATTCAAAAATAAATAGGGACAGGCGACTCAATGGTTTATCACTCTGTTGTCATTAGCCTATTTTATATAACGGACTTAACTAACCCTTCAGCCCCCGCTTGGATATCAAATGCTAAGTACCTTCTTAACGAAACGAAGATAATTATTTTAAAAATAATAAAGAGACATTGAAAATCTGTATATTCATACACGAGTGGGGACCCAAAAGAAACCAAAATTCGATGGCGGTGCCACTCGTAGACGTAGTGCAGGGTTCTCAAGCTAGATGGTGTTAGTAGAGACCTTCATGAA
The DNA here is from genome assembly GCA_030765055.1 of Mantis religiosa. NCBI lineage: Eukaryota > Metazoa > Arthropoda > Insecta > Mantodea > Mantidae > Mantis > Mantis religiosa. The sequence goes on along the minus strand of CM060948.1, from coordinate 295,535,329 downwards.
GCAGCTGTGCAGAGGGCATCAGTGTCGAGCTGAACCTGCAAGTGTGGTATTGTGTTTCTCTGACTGTCGGCGGGTTACCTCTGCGAAATCCTTATGGCAACTTTAAAATAACAAAGAGTGTGTGCGAAAATTTGTCTTCTGCTTAAAAAAACTGCAACGGAGACACACCAAATGCCTCAGGAAGCTCTCCAGGAGGAAGCTATGAGCAGGACACAGGTTTTCTAAAGTTTTGGGCGCTTTAAACGTGGTGAGATGTGTGCTGAAGACCAAGGTCGTTCTAGACGCTCTTCAACATCGCGAAATGAGGAGAACATAGAAAAGGTCCGCCAAAAGATCAACGAGGAACTTCGCCAAACGATCGACCAAATTTCAGCAGCGACAGGAATTAGTTGGAGCTCGTGCCAGCAGATTTTGAGGGAGAATTTGCACATGAGACGTATTCCTGCTAAATTTCTTCCGCGCCTTCTCACACAGGAGCACAAAACCATCCGCATGAATGTGTGTCAGGACTTGAAAACAGAGATTGCACGTGATCCAAACTTCTTGAACAAAGTCAAGGAGATGAGATTTGGGGTTACGGGTAAGACCCAGAAACCAAGCAAGCGTCAAGCCAGTGGAGGACTCCCTACTCTCCCAAACCAAAAAGGCAAGGCAAGTGACGTCAAATGTGAAGACGATGATCATTGTCTTTTTTGATTTTCGTGGAATTCTGCATCGGGAATTCGTACCCCCTGGCCAGACTGTTAACCAGCAGTATTACTTGGATGTTTTAAGGCGTCTGCGAGAGGATGTGAGGGGGAAACGCCTGGAACTTTGACGATCAGGTGACTGGTTTCTGCATCACGACAACGCTCCAGCACACACGGCCTTACGAGTGACCCACTTTTTGGAATCTCAGAGATGGTCTGTCGTTCCCCACGCTGCGTATTTGCCAGATCTAGCCCCGTGCAACATTTTCCTATTTCCACGAATGAAAAAAGCTAAAAGGGGAGCGTTATGACGATGTGGAGGCGGCAAAAACAGCTTCGCAAAAGGCACTGGAAAATATGAAACCTGAAGGGTTTCAAACATGCTTCCAGCAGTGGGAAAAGAGACTTGACAAGTGCTTCGCATGTAATGATGAATATATTTAAGGTGAATGAAATAATTTTGTAAAAAGGTGCATCAATAAAGTTTTTATGACAACAATCCGGTATTTTTGGGTCCCTCTTGTGTGTGTGTGTGTGCGTGTGTGTGTGTGGGTGTGTATACTAAGGGTGAAACCAAGCATTAGAGAAAAGTAATATATTTCGAGTAAGCTTACTTACAGAAACCAATATTTTAATACATATAATCTGAATGGCAATGCCCTGTATATCTCATTAATTACTATAGCACCTCGAACATATCCAGAATCACTCCATAAAGAGAACAGAAAAAATGGAGCTACATTGAAATATCATGGAAGACTTCCTCTTTTAATTTAATGCTAATGCTACATTCTTTTTTTAACTTGAAATGTGTTAGATCTACAGTGAGATGAAGTGTAAAATAATTCTTGTATGCACAGTGTAAATACCCTCTATAGGAATATTTAAAAAGCTGTGTGCGCATTTCATACCATTAGCTCCATTATTTTGATTGAATACTTTGATAGAAAGCAACGCACGTTTCTACAAAGGATTTTCATGTTATTTTGCGATGCTTATAATACCGCCGATCACTTCTCCTTAGAACAGCTTTATAAATTGCACCTGAGCACCCATTTTACTTGCCATTACCCACACCAACAACACCCATCTCCTAATGAAGGCAGACATAAACCTCTTCTTTCTCAGTTTTTGGACATTCAGATCTCTAGATGAATAATTAAACGCTGTATGCCTTAGGCACTTATTTGCGATTATGGGCTAATATATTACAACGCAGTTCATTAAAGTAAGACATTCATAACGTTTATGCCATTTTGCCTAAAGTTTGTATTTCCAAAGGCTTTACCCGCAGTAGTGTCACTAAACACTGAATTTTTCTCAATGAACTATTAATTCAGGTGGGATTTAATTCAGTATTTTGTTTTTAGAAGCGTATATAACATTCCCCCACCCATCTGCTTTTGCGATTAACTCAGCCAACTGTCCACGGTTTTGAGGCCCATCGGCAGTTTTTCTTGACGTGGCACTGGCATTCGACAGGTTTTGGCATGATGGTTTGCTCCTTAAGCTCTACATCATCGGTCTTCCTAAATACTTATCACAACTAATTCACAGTTGCCTCTACGACCGAAGCTTTTCAGTACGTGTTGGTGGAATGCTTTCATCCCCTCAGCTGTCCCACAGGGTTCTGTACTGGCCGCGACTCTATTATCTACATTTCTTATATTCCTGACTTAGCTCCGATTTCTTTAGCTCTTTACGCTGATAACACAGTACTATATTATTCTCATGTTAATCTCCAGCACGCACAACAAGTAGTACCGCTCTCTTTAGATCGCCTAACTCATTGGTTCAGCACTTGGCGGATCTCTTTGAACCCTCAGTAAACCGAGGCTAAAATATTCACTTTTCCCCGATATACTCCGCCTCGTCCGTTGTGTCTCTATAGGAACAATGTCCCTTGGCTCCCCACTATAACTTCCGTTAAATACCTTGGGGTGCTTTTGGACTCTCGACTGACCTGGAGTGCTCACATCGCTAGTTTTATATCACTCGCCTCCGGGCGACTTTCAATACTCTCACCTCTGTTACATTGCCGTTCCAGCCTTGGCCTACAGTCTTCATTGTTACTCTACAAATCACTCGTTCGTCCGCTTATTACTTATGCCTGGCAAGTGTGGTGGGCCGCACACGCATGTCATCTGCGTCGTCTTCAATTTATACAGAATCGCTTCATGCGCATCGCTATCAACGCTCCATGGTTCATTCGTAATCAGCAGCTCCATCACGAACATTCGCAGGATCGCCCGTCGTTTCTTTTCCACACTGCAAGAAGTTCCAGGAACTGTGCATTATAACATCGGCGTGCGCACGCGTCAGCCCTCACGCCTAAAGAGGAGACTACCACAGACTACTCCGGAGGGATATGTCTGACTCCAGTGATTCTAGTGCTTGATGTATGTCTTACATCTTCAATATTGACATAATTTCTCAGAGTGTATTATTGGAGTTCTAACTTAATGTAGTTAGGGGCGGCCCGATAGCCTACCCCTGAGTGTTATTGTTCTTTAATGTATTGTTCGGTTACCTTCTTTTCACTCTGATCTGTAAAGCATTGTATTGCTGATCGACCAATAAATAATTCTAAAAAAGATAAGCATATATTGATGAAAAGAAATAAACTATATACAATATTGATATACCAATATACTCAACTATTTTTAAAATGCGTTATTAAACAAAGCATCATTACAAATATGCCGCTAGGTTGCGTTAGAATGCTATCATTATTTGTGTTCCTGTTCCCAGTTGTACCAGAAACTTTGACAAAGAAACAAGTGCTAATAAGAAGATAAACAAAAAATATGGGAATGATAAACTTTGTAGAGATTATCAACCACAATTAGCTGAAGCACGTCGTTCCATAGCGCTTTAATAGCAGAAGCAATATGGAATAGTAGGATTGCAATATTAGCTCCCTGTAAAGTAACACTCATATAGATAACACCACTAATTATTGTTTTGATTGGGAGCAGTTGCAGGTAGTATCTCACTCTTTCAGTGATTATTTGTGGGTATTAATTCCAACGTTATCCTATAGACTGCGTATATATATATATATATGTGTGTTTTGCCGCAATCATCTCCGAGCCATTCAAAGAATTACAATCAGTCATGACATTAATCGATGTAAGATCTCACTTAATTTACGTATAATTTCTATCGTAAGAAACTAGAATGGTTATATCAAATTTATTTTGTATTATCTTCAATTTTTACCAGTGCCTCAATTTAAAAACGCCATATAAAAGTTTGTTTGAAACTAATTTATTTTGTTTTCTAAATGTGCTTTTAAGAACCTTTTATTGAAATTCTTGGCATTTATTGTAACATTATCTTCTTTCTTGTTTCAAAATTATAGGCACTCGCTGATCAATTAGGCAACGATGCACAATGAAAACTTTGCGCAATCTATGAATTTATAAAAGCTTTAAGTTAAATATCAATTGACATTGTCTCCAAATACCTATTTTATAAACATATTTTCCCTAAATTCAAAAATATTCAAGTTACAAGGCAGAAATAATACAGGTTTCTTCAAATTAATAATAGTAAAAAGCATACGGCAACAGATGACACAATAAGTAATTTGAAACTAAAGGATATAGTGTTCTTTAAAAATAACCTAATAAGATGAGATTTAAATGCACCGAAGCTGAACTTTTTTCTATTTCCATAGAAACCGTCAAAAACAACTTGAGCATTTTATTCATAGGCACATGTGACGAGGCAGACATCAGCAAGAGGCGGATAGTTCACGTATCTTTCTGCATCTATTCAGAATATAGTAAGTTAAAAATGTGAGGTTCGTAAATCGCCAGTATGTTAAAATAAATTAAGGAACAAACTTTGATGTGGAGAATACACTTTTAATTAGAGGAAGTCAACTGTGTACAATGAATCGTTAGTTTTCATATGTGGTATGTTGTTTTGTTTATTTTGTGAAAAATGAATTATAGATAGCACTTATTACTCCAAATATTAAATCTGAAATTAATAGCAACATTGAAAACAAAAGTATTTTACTCACAAATATAAGAGTATTAAAATACATTAATTGTTTAGCACATTAGAACCCAATATTAGTATTGGTTCACTAAAGGAGAATAATAAAAATTGCTGCATATTTTCACTCAGTATTAGATGACTAGCCTATTACCAAATTCATATCTATCAACTTTACTACAAGTAGTTGCATCAACTTGCTAATACGTGGTTAAATCTCTAAATTTCCGTACGTAATGTCGATATTCTCTGTTGTTATTTTGAAAGGTCAAGGTTTAGAACTCTCCAACAAGATTTTTCTTTCCATTATAAAATCTTTGCTATTAGGCGACAAACAAAAATAAAATTGTAATTTAAAATACATTAGAATGTTCTCATTTTTCCGTTTACGTCTTAGAATTAGTCATCAATGTTATCACTACTGAATTCTATTCTGCTTTCTGTGTTCAACTGTACAACATAACTTCAACTAATAAAAATGTAATATAGAACAAATTGACCATCTCCTCTATTAATAGGTGCTGGGTGGATTAAAAAGGAATGCCCAAATCAGAACTAGTTATGAAAAATAGCACACAAAAAACATGAAAATTAAGAAGAATAAGAGATGGGATAAGAGAAAGAGATGTTAAAGAACAAAATTTGTTAACATTGTCTGCTTCTGCTAAGAAAAATGGAAATGCACGGTCTAAGAAGAAAATAATGAAGTCAGAAAACGTAGAGCTCACGTTTTAATTATTTACCTGTAGATATTTCGCAGAGTCGCGTGCTTAATTAAACACAGGGACCTAGAGATGTCTGCTGGGCCATTAGTACAAATATACGAGAGAACGGAAATACGTTTCAAGTGTAAAGTTTCATAAAGCCAGCACAAAAAATACAATAAAAAGGAAAATACAAGTTGTTACAATAGCAGTCTTATGACTTTTCTTTCCCTAATGGTAACGCTTTATAAAGTAAATAAAAAAAGATTCAGAGCCAACGAATCGAAAATAAATATCCGTGAACTGAACGAACTGGTCCATAGAAGCCTTCTCAACGCAACAAATCCTATATAAGCTGGTTGTTTCTAAAGGTATTTATATTTTTGTGAAGGAAATTTACTTAAATTTCGTTATGAAGCTTCATTTTGGTATATCTATTATACTTTCCGTTCTGTTATATTACACAGTGCATATGAAACGTGCCCAGCACCTACAAATTCCTTATTTTAAACTGAATATTATATTTCGTAAGCAAGGTGTTGCAAGAGAAGTAACTTCAATAAGGTTTTCTCAGAGAGAAGTGAAAGAAATTTTGTCTGAAAGCTTTGATAGCGATCTCTTCTCTGGGCTCTACCACCGCCTGCTACAGTGATGCAACTATGGGTATGCGTTGGTGAGTGAGTAATGGCGACACCAGTTAAAAATAAATTTAACGGTATATACAAATGAGTTATTTAAAGCTATTGAAGCAATTTTAGGATAGAGAATGAAAGTAATTCCGAGTCTTACCGTTTGTAACTATTGTACCTTCTAAGCTTTGACGTATCAATAACTCTACAGTATAAGATAACTGTAGGCGTAACAACAATGAGAGGTGTAAGTTGCTGAATATCACTGAAATGTCATACGAAAATCCCCTTCCCAAATGTTTATAAGCTTGGCGTGATCTCTAGGTGCTATTAACAACGGATAATCGATAACAGTAAAACAGTTCTGCATGAAAAGAGATAAAGACACTAATTTGAGAAAAAAAGCTACCGTTTTATCAACGTAAGTCCCGCCTACTTCATAGCTAGCCCCCCAAATTTTCTAATTTATGTTGCCACATTTTCATTCCTTGCACTGTATTAATTTCAATTTACACTGTGACTTGCTAAATTTTAAACATTATCTTCGCTTTTTCAAATTCAGGACTGACTTACGAGCGTATTTGTAACTTTGACTTCTAAAAGGTTTGAATTTAAGATATTGGCACTTTGAACCAATTGCATTCTGGTTGACTAATATAGCTGGTCGTCTAATTGCCTTTGCTACACCAACTTAACCAAGTTTTTGCCTAAAAATGTGTTGGCTAATGACTTCATCTCCTGACACAATTTTCACCCGAATGTCCTTTTAACATTTTCAAATTAAATATAGCTATTATTTCTCCGTCTCTATGTCATATTTGCTTAAATTTATTTGTCTTACTTATCAATAATTCCAGTATCAGCTTTCAACCTTACTTTGAATTCCAAATTTATTTTTTAAGGGAAATTTGTAGTTCATTGCTAAATATACGGAAATATACGAGTCAACTGGAGAATTTAATGTCAGGAAGGCACGTTGGCCATGGTAGCTCAAAGGTTAAGAGCGACTGGACGGAAACCAGTAGATCCGTGGTTCAAATCCCGGCCATGGCATTGAATTTTTCATGTTGACTCTATCCATCAAATATCTTAGCCTATATACGGCTAGTGTGGAGAAATGATTAATTTCCATCAATTAACTAAAATAAACTTGTAGTATTTATCATAATGAATAATTTATAGAATCGCCTTCGATTGTGCAAATCTGGAGCTGGGGGAACATTCTTCACAAATAGGCCTGCCGAGCGTACACGTACTAGAAAATATAATATAGTTTGCAAAAGTAAATGAAATTATCAGTCGTAACCACGAAGACGTCTATTTAATAATATGAATGGAAGTTTTCCACAAAAGAGCTGGTTTGAAGCGGGAGTGTTTCATAAATATTGTCATGGTTCACATCGTTAGAGTTGTGACAAGCCAGTGTCGGTCACGCATGGGCAGGAGAGAAAGAGATAGTGGTGCGCGCGCTGGAAGCTTGCCGAGAGAGAGAGAGAGAGAAGCAGAGGGAGAAAGAGACAGAGAGATGTCTGGATAGTGACTCTTTCCATTGCCGCCGCGAAAGGCCTTCAAACGTTGGCGGCTTTCTAGAACAATGATTTGAGGTATAGAAACCCTCAAATATTAGAGTTGCTAGTCAGTTGCTGCTCACAGGTTAATTGTGTGTTTGCAGCTGTGTAGTAATTTGAAGTGTGTCGCAGTGAATTCCTTCGTTTCTTTAAGTTCTGTGGGAGTAAAGAGACGACCTTGAAGATTGCGTTTGTGTATGGTACATAATTTTCCTGCTACCAGGGTTGTACGAGGGCTGTTCAATAAAGAAAGTTCATAACTTTTATGGTCATAGTTTCTGCACTGAAATTCAATATTATTATATTCTGTTAGCTGAATGTGAGACAAACACGCTGTAGTAAATTCATTGCTGGTGCTCTTGGTTCCCGCCTGTGAGAACCAGGCAAGTTCCGACATGTTCAGAATCGCCTACCGCTGCAATGGAGTTAACATGCAGTTAAATTTGATGTTAGAGGGACATCCGGAGATTCTTTCAAACGTAATCGCTGCTGACGAAACTTGGCTACATCATTTTGATCCTGAGAGCAAACAGCAAAGCTCATTGTGGAAATCAGCTTGGTCACAAACCCCCCAAAAAGCAAAAGTGGTTGCTTCTGTTGGGAAAGTTATGGTCATCTCAGTCTTTGATATTCATGGAATGGTTTATCAGCATGTTGTATCTGCACACACATCAGTAACTGGACAATACTACAGAGATGTCCTGAAAACATTGCAAGTCCATATCAGGCGCAAAAGACCACATTTCCGTGAAGCAGCCGGGATGCTGCACCACCATAATATGTGGCTGCATATTGCCAATGTTGTTGCTGATTATCTTGCAAAAATAAACGTGAAGTGCACTCCTCACCCTCCGTATAGTCCGGATTTAGCCACATGTGACTTTTTTTTCTATTCCCTAACATGAAGAAACGCCTTCGTGGGAGCCACTATCCATCATCAGAAGCAGTGGCGAAGGCTGCGGAAGCGATTTTAAAGGATCTCTGAAAAATGGCTTCCAGCATGTCTTTGAAGACTGCCAGAAACGCTGGGACGAGTGCATCACATTCAGGGGGGACTATTTGGAGAATGACCATAAAAATTATGAGGATGAAAAAGGGTATGTTGTCAAAAAAAATTGTGATCATCTTTATTGAACAGCCCTCGTACAAAGCATCCTTTTACTGAAATAAAGGGTATTTTACATTTATGCAAACAAGACTTTTAACTCTACGAACAAACAAAGTCACAATATCTTGGGCTTCCATTCTTGAAAAATTGGGACTCATTTCTAAAATTGTTCTTAAAGGAGATATCCCAAAATCAACATTGGTGGCATAGTGACAATGGCTCTTTTATTGAGGTTATTGAACTTAAGAAATATTAACTTGGCGCTCATACCCAATGCCTGTGTTAATTAAATCCTAAGCATATATGAAGCGAAAGGGTAGGAAAGGATCAAAGTATCTTATGTACTAAACTTAAACCATAGTCTATTGTTTATAGTATAAAGAGAAAAGCTTTGTGAATGTGTGTCTCTATGTGTTTATCACACTCAAAAAACTCTAAGACGAATTTGCTAATCCTTGTACCATAGTCCAAGTCTTTCTGATGAATACGGTATTATAAAACACTAATAAACACGCAAAATAGGCTTAGTTAAGCAATCGTTCAATAAAATAATGTATTCCAAATATTATTCCATGTTATAACTTTAATATATTAGGACATCTAATGTCCTATATATGCTCGTACTTGCTTTATCTTTATTTTCCACTGCCTAAAATCTTCGTCAGTTCATTTCATTGGAATTTATACGAGGTATTGATGGCGGTATTTGTATCATAAAATGTGCATAAGATACAGTTTGTATACTTATATAAGTAAACAAGGGTTTATGTGACATAGGTTTGGAATTATATGTACACTTTTAGAGAGGTATAATGTAATGGAATGAAGTGCCACTAAATACAATGTGATTCTTAAGTCGTTGTTTCATTTCTTAGTGGATCTGTTCCCATCTGTTGACGTCAGAATTACTGGGCAAAGGGCAACAAAAAACCTTAACTACCGAGGTCCCTCTCAACACAACTGGTTGCTCATTTGTTTTCTAATTCTTTATAACTGGTGTGATACATGTTGCAAATATGGCGTTACATTGCACCCTTAATGTCTGCATTATTTCTGCCAGAAAGATTAAAAACCTAAATTTTGAAATTAATGTTCTAGCAAAAGTAAGATTAAGCGTCAGATAACTTATATCTTATTGGTAGAACTGCCTGTATCACGTATTACGCGCTGCAACAACAAAATGCAAATATAGGTATACACGGGATGCAATTTTTAGTTTTATTTCTCAATACGATCTTTTTCCAATTTTAGCTGTGAGTTTTGTTTTGAGGTTAGCGTAGGCGTCTCACTTAAACTATTCTATCCCTTTCTTTCCTACGGAGATCCTCTCCGATTCATAATTCAAGTTTATTCTCAATATAAACTGTAAATTGTCTGACAGATAGAGTCAACATGAAAAATTCAATGCCATGGCCGCGATTTGAACCACGGATCTCCTGGTTTCCGTCCAGTCGCTCTTACCCTTTGAGCTACAATGGCCGAAGTGCCGTGCTGACATTAATTTCTCCATTTGACTCATATAATTCCCCGGTAGACCACTAGGGGCTCTCGCATTGTCGTGTTGACTCTATCTGTCAAAAACCTTTGCCTATATACAGCTAGTGTGGAGAAATGATTTATTTCAATCAAATAACTAAAACGTAAATTGTCTATTCATCTTTGGGGTTCCAAAGCACAAATGTTTCCATGAGGAAACTAAAGCAGCAGGATGCAAATTCTTGACGCTTCAAGGCTAATGAATATCATGTAATGTAATATCATGCGGACGTAATCATGTGCAAGCGCTGTGTAAATGAAACGATTAAGAAGACACGATGATTACATTGTAACGTTGCAATCGGATATTGAGGGAAAGTTAGATTGTGAACATGGATCAGTTAATATTTGCTTGGAATACGGATTCAGAAACAAGGAAGCAATCGATCGCTGTCACAAAATCAGACTCTCTGAGGTTCATATCGTCCTGCATTTTATACAATTTAATATAATTTTTACACGGATGTTATTAATTTTAAATTATACTTTCACTACTCAAGGTAATTTTTGACCATTTACAATTGTAATGTTCTATTTCACAACACTTCAAATCATTTCCACGCTAGTGCCTTAAATCGAATCAGTGCTGCATTACTTTAAATATGCAAATGTTAGATATCAAGTAATCGAAGTGGATAAATCGTACTGCTGCACATCAGCAAATGTAATGGATCCATTCACAGCAGGTTGGGCATATTGATAAATCATCTGTCAGACATCATATATGTCTTCGATTTACCAACAACATCCATGTATATAGATACCCAGAGCGACAAAGTATACCCGTTGAACCATTTAGTACCTTTATTTTAATCACTTTATAACCTCCCCCAAAATGCTGAATATTGTTATTTGGTAGTTAATAGAATTAGAATCCTATGAGATCAGCATTCGTGTTCATAATTTTATTATAGAAATATACTTAATTTTTTCACTTATGGTTGAGGAAATATTACTTCCATAATGTTTCTGCTCAAAATTATTCACATTTACCCTCCCTCTCATAATTGATTTTCTTATCTTATTCACATAGTTATATCACATGTTATAATTCTCAAAATTTACTATCGATAACCTTTATAATGTACATTACTTTGCTAGTGTTTCTTCAATTGCTGGTGCTCAACTTTGAGATGCACTATGAAATGATTGCGGACTACACATTCTAAAAGATGTGTCCGAATTTATTTTATACCTTTAGCGTTTTATATGTTTAATATTTCACCACAAAATTTGGTTTGCATATTGTTTGTGTTGTTCTCAGATTATCACACTGATAATTTTGTTTTGCTCTATTTCCTATTACTTTCACTGCTTTATTTCTATTTGTAGTGCAATCATTACTTCAATTACATGAAAATATATTCATTCATTATATATTGTTACGTGAAGGTTTTGGGGGGTTGATAGCAATTGCGATAGGTGCAAAGTACAGGGTTTGGAACCCGGTGTCGAGATCATATTGTAACGCGAGCGCTGGAACACCCTGTGAACCAGCTGGGAACGGAAGGCAGGGGAGGACCGCGTTAGCCACACCTCCCCCTCGTTTGTCTTGTAGTGGTGACAGGCAGTGGTTGGGAGGAAAAACATCAGTGTGCCGTCTGTTTCTGTCCACCTGGTTCCAGAAATTACGGAATCTGGAACATTCTCCTGGTCACTAGAAACCGGCGATATTCCTATATAAAGAGGGTTACAGACAGACAGGGTTGGTCGGTCAGTCAGTTGGTTAGTGTGTGAGTGAGGACAGTTCTTGGTGTAAGAAGGCAGTGTTAGTCAGTGACGTGTTAATGAACGAAAGGATTGTGCAACGGAAGACTGTACGTAACTGTGAAGGTGTACCGGAGCTTACGTAACCGCGAGGCCAAGTGAAATTGTACGGACGAACTGGTGAATTGTAATTGTGTGCATTACGTAGTTCTGTGTAATTGGCAAGAGTTTAACTGTAAGTCGGTGGAAATAAAGAACATTGTTGAGTGGTGTAATTGGACTTTTATTTCACGAACCCACAAAGTCACACTGGTGTCAGGAAGCGGGAAAACAACATCACCGAACATTACAACGATGGAGGCAGCATTAGAAAAGATTTTAGCGGAACTGAAAGAAATGAAGACGGCTAAAGACAACATCACCAGGAAGATGGAAGAAATGCAGGCCGAATTAACAGAGAAGCTGGAGACTAGAAATAACCTGGCCGCGGAACTGAAACTAATCAGGACGGCTAGGGACAACATCACCGAGAAGATGCTACAAATTAAGGCCGAGTTAACCACGGAAATGGGAGCAGCGAATGACCGTCTGGCTACCGAAGTGAAGGTGGCGAACGAGGCTCTCGCCGCAAAGTTTGAGAAACGGTTGGCCGGCGTGAGGGATGACGTCACGAACCTGGGCAAGCGGAAGGGTCAAGTAGACGACCGCCTTAATGATTTAGAGGAAAAGGCCGACAACATCGCAAAACCCCTCACCCGCCTGACGGAGGAAAACCGGCCTTATGTGTGGACGGAGGACGCCGAAGACGCTTTCCAGCACCCGAAGGAGACCCTGTGCAGTGCTTCAATTTTGGGTTTCCCACAACCGCGTGGCGCCTTCATTGTGGACACCGACGCCAGCGACCATTGCATTGGAGGTGTCCTATCGCACATCCAGGACGGCCACGAGCGCACAAGAGTGGAAGAGGAGGAGCGTGCCGCAGCAGTCCGAGTAGTTGTGGCAGTGCCTGCTGAAGGCTGGGATAGCGCAGGCCTGAGGAGGGAGCAGCTGGCGGACGCAGACTTGGGGCCACTCTTGAGGGAAGTGGACGCAGGGACGAGACCAACCTGGGAGGACATCGCACCGAGGAGCGCCACCTACAAGTCGCACTGGGCCCGATGGGACTCGTTGAAGACCAGAGAGGGCGTGCTGTTCCGGGTATGGGAGTCACCCGATGGGAAGGCGCAGAGAGAACAGTTGGTACTTCCCCGGAGCAAGGTCCCGGAAGTCTTGGAGGAAGTGCACGCCGGTACTTCAGGAGGACACCTGGGAGCGAACCGAATGATTCGCAAACTACGGCAGCGCTACTTCTGGCTCAGACTCCGGGCAGATGCTGGTGGTACACCTGGACCGCCTCGCACGCTACGATGGGGCTGTTCGGGGCGAACAGCTTTGAGGAGGGAGCAGTGTAACGCGAGCGCTGGAACACCCTGTGAACCAGCTGGGAACGGAAGGCAGGGGAGGACCGCGTTAGCCACACCTCCCCCTCGTTTGTCTTGTAGTGGTGACAGGCAGTGGTTGGGAGGAAAAACATCAGTGTGCCGTCTGTTTCTGTCCACCTGGTTCCAGAAATTACGGAATCTGGAACATTCTCCTGGTCACTAGAAACCGGCGATATTCCTATATAAAGAGGGTTACAGACAGACAGGGTTGGTCGGTCAGTCAGTTGGTTAGTGTGTGAGTGAGGACAGTTCTTGGTGTAAGAAGGCAGTGTTAGTCAGTGACGTGTTAATGAACGAAAGGATTGTGCAACGGAAGACTGTACGTAACTGTGAAGGTGTACCGGAGCTTACGTAACCGCGAGGCCAAGTGAAATTGTACGGACGAACTGGTGAATTGTAATTGTGTGCATTACGTAGTTCTGTGTAATTGGCAAGAGTTTAACTGTAAGTCGGTGGAAATAAAGAACATTGTTGAGTGGTGTAATTGGACTTTTATTTCACGAACCCACAAAGTCACAATATGCTACATGACAAAACTACCAGGTGTTGTAGGTGTGTAAAAGGCAAGTGGTTTTAACCTTTAACCGCATGTAACTGGGAGCGTAGCTATGGATAAGGTAGAGCAGAAAAAAAAACATCTAATTCAAAATGAACAGAGAAAATGTACTTCAAAAATGCCTAGCGCTACTGCAGGGCACTCTCTGGATGTGGATGAGATCAGGGGCACTTTTGTAACATTTAAATGCATAATAACATAATGCAACTATACCCTTAAATATGCGTTGTTTGTATGGCTGAGCCTTTTGCAACTGGCAAGAGATGTACGGTCTGATGCACCCTACTGGCAATCTTACTCGCCCTAGTAATTTAAAACAAACTGTTCTTAATGTTTATAGAGACCATTAGCAAGGCCCCTCTCAAATCTCTCTCTCAAGTCCCGCGGGTGCTAACTCAACCAAGCTTAAATAGGGGTCCTAACCAAACGCCACCTCAGCGATTCCCATGCTAACTGTAAATTTCCTCCCAACTAATTCACCATATTGTGCAATTATTGTTCACATCATTGAGAACATGTTGAGACCTGTTACTGTCCACCTAAGCATTATTTCCCTTCATCAGCAGGATGTGTGATTCATTGTTTACAACATGGAGAACAAGTTGAGGCCTGTTACAGGCCACCTGTGCATTATTTCCCTTGACCAGCAGGATGTGTTATTTACCAGTCCAAAGTACATGTTTTGCCAATCAGCAGAATTTAAGCTTAATCATCAAAAAACATCTTTGCTCAAAATCAAGGCATCGGAAATAAATGTTACATAATGATGATTATAGTAATTTTCAGATCTTGATCAGCCTATACACGCAACAATATCTCATGCAGTGCATACAATCAATTTATTTTTAAGCTATACTCATATATTCATAAAATAATCACTGTTCTACTATTCAAGCATTCGCTGAAGCTGATAAGTATATGAAATTGTATGCACTACACTTTTCTAGATGTATATTCACCAGACCTGGGAATTACAATAATTTATCAAAGCAATTTTCACTGGCGTAAATTATTGCCCTGCCACTTTCCTTGTCTAGTACAAAAATGTTTCAGTTTACCCTCTGCATGCAATTGCCTAGCGCTGTAAATATATACATATGCTTATAAATTAATCTGCTGTAATTAATATCGTGGGACTGAAGCCACGACAGTTGGGCACCCTATAGGTATCTGTTACCCAGAGACATAGCGATCCATTAATTACTAGCTAGACAAGAATAGACTGATATTGACCCCCAGATACTACTAAGGGCTGCCATACACACCAAGTAGAGTGCTGCTATAGCTATTGACCTCTCAGATAGTGGAAGGCTAGATTAAGATATATTACAGGCAAGTATATTATTATATAATTATTTGTTATAATTATAATTATAATTATAATTATATAATTATAATTATAATTATAATTATTTGTTTTAATTCCTACCAAGTTTGGTTATCGACTTGTATGACCACCTGTTAAAAAATTCCTAACATAAATTCAATTTTACTTGAAAACCTAGATTACTTCTTTAAAGTTACTTCCGCGCTGTTTCTATTTCTTCTTTATACGGCGGCAGCTGACTCATGTTTTTCCCGGTAAACCACTTAGAAGTTCTCATAATTGACCTAATAGTGGTCAGATCTACAAAGCCCCGGCCTTAAAGTACTTACACGTTGTAATTCGCCATTAAGGTAGCTGTCTCATGTGTTTATAAGAACTCCTAGTGGTTTACCGGGTAAAACATGAGTAAGTTGTGGAATTTAATGTCATATCGGCACGTTTGCCATAGTAGCTCAAGGGTGAGAGCGACTGGATGGCAACCAGAAGATCAGTGGTTCAAATACCGGCTATGGCATTGAATTTTTCAGTATGACTCTACCTTTCCATAATTTAGCCTTCACACGGCTAGTGTGCGATACCAATTAATTTCCACAGAATCTTAGTGTTTAATTTATTTTTTGAGGTCACTATTGGTTTGTTGAGGTGTTTATTGATTTTTCGAGGTGACTATTGATCTGTAGAGGTGACTATAGATTTGTTGATAGGTATTTAAAGCAATAATACCAGAATACCTCCTTATGCCATTTAAAAGCTACTTTACTGGCATAAATGGGTATTATTAAAACATATTATGAAAAAGTGACAAGTTATTATTTAATATTCTTTCAGCAAAAACGGAGATTAGCAGTGAACCAAAAAGGAATAGCACGAAAAGGAGTAACGTTAGAAAAAGGATGGAAAAACCGAGAGGGAAGGATTTTCATCTGTTAAAGCTTATATTTTGCACGTGCTCTCAAATAAGAGGAAAATGAAATGTGTAGCACATTCAATGGAGTTGTGTGAAAAGGGTGAGCGAATGAAGAGAAATCTAGGATGTAGTAAATTAGAAAGATATGGACGTATATTTCACGTTAAAGAACCTGAGATACAGTGAGGGCAAAAACGAAGCTTTTAGTAGCGGGATTAATTTGGAAATTAAAGAAAGGTGAAGCAAAAACTTTATACTTCCTCTATTCCGTTAAAACACAACTAAACACCCTTTGCAAGAACGCACTAACAAAAACAGAGGAAAAAGATTATTACATCTGGTGCAAAATCTTTGCAGTGGAGCCTGGCAAAAGCTGATATCTAAATGTTTTACTGTAATGGCACGCTGGGTAAACAATGCTGAAATCCTACGACTGTCTTACGGAACTCGCTGTACTAAATGCCATGTTACACTAAGTGAATTATAGTATTGCTTGTGACTATATATATATACTAATTTAACATAATCACTAATTCAATTGTAATAATTCATCAGCATTTGAAGGTAGTGTCCTTCCTGACGGGTACAGGTCATTTTATTTTTCATCTAGGTCACACCACCTCTGGCTTTCAACCTTTTACAAACAATTGTTTACTTCGGATGAATAGAGTCAGACTGACAAGTTCAATGTTATAGCCGGCATTTGAATCATGGATCTCCCGGTCTTCGTCCGATTGCTCTTAACCATTGAGCTACTATGGCCAACATACAGACATGACATTAAATTCTCCAAGTGGTACGTATGTTTCCCGGTAACCACTAGGTGTTCTCATATACAATGAGATACGAGCCTTTTTTGGCGACTTACTACGCCGTAAGTACTTAAATACCTGGCTTCATAGTTAAAACAGTATTTCTTTTTAGGTAAACTAGTATGCCATTGATTTTTTCAGTCTGGCTCTATTCATCCAAACCTTGGCCTACACACAGCTAATGTGGAAGAAATGTAAGACTTGAAGCTTTCACGGCGAGCATTACTAATCAAGGCTTTGCGGTTGATCAGCCGTGTCAAATTAATAAACGTCGAGCTTTCGTCCACTATAAACTCCATGGCCTTCTTCAGGATCTGATGGAATAGCCAAGAGCCAAGAGCAGGTGCAGGTCTCCCGGGTTCTCCCGGGTGGAGGGTTACACGCCACGGTACCTATCCGCTGTGCGGATTTACCCGTGCGGTAAAATAGATCTAAGTTATTGCGCAAGCTTGCGTGTCGTTATGTTAGACGGCGCAGTTGGCCTCTACTGATGCTTCTGGTGCCGGGATATTCCCCTTGGGGGTACAGTGCCCGTTCCACCCTGCTTTTGCGGTCGCTAGCGAGTCGACAAGCCGTGGTGGAAGCAATAGCGAGAGGCCAGATGGAAATTTGGTTGGTGATGGTATTTCCAGGTCGTGCGCGCGTCCTTGGGCGTCCAAGGGCGTCCTTGGGTAGGCGTTAGCTCCTCCGTCTCCTGGGGAGACGGTGGTCGTATTGACCAAGTGTGTTCACCAGCTGGTTTGGGTGGGGGGTGATCTTAAAATACAACGTGCGTTTTCGTTTCTGATGAAATCGCTCGCTCGCTCGTGCTGGCTGGCTGTATACAGCCAGAAGGCTTTTGCTGCGCGCCCACCCATTAAGGGATTTTTTTTGAATGTTTTAGGATGAAGGTGATGTAGGTTTTTTGATTGGGAGTTAATTTTGAGGTTACCAAAGTACCTTCAGGTTGAAGGGTCTGATGAAATGACTGAATTCTTCTTACTATATACGATCAAATGGTGGCTAGTGCTTGTGCGGCCCTGGCCAATGAGCGGGTGATGATATGTGATTCGGCCGGTTGGTTTGGGCTGTTTTCTGTCCGCCATTGTTTTTTTTTCTCGGAGGTTGGTCTTTTGTCCGGTGTGACTAGAGTTGCTGTGTTAAAAGTTCTCTGTTTGCCAAGGTGTTTTCCCGGAGGTCCGTTCTTTGTTCGGGGTGTCTAGAGTTGCTGTAATTGTAGGTGTGTCTGATGGCTGTTGTCCAAGTACGGCTTAGTTGTAGCCCGCAGTCTCTATTGTCATTCTTTGAATGCAATTTGATCTGGATGGCTTCCTTGATGATTCTGTCCCAATATCTGCCAGTGTGTTCTAATACTTCAGTGTCTTCAAAGTTAATTTTATGTACTTCCTCTATGCAATACTAACCAACCGGCCTAATCAGATCATTACCCGCTCATTGGCCAGGGCAGCACAAGCTCCGCCCACTATTTGATCGTATCTAGTAAGAAGAATTCAGGCAATTCATAATATCCTGAAGAAGGCCACGGAGTTTACAATGGACGAAAGCTCGACGTTTATTCATTTGACACGGTTGATCACCCACGAAGCCTTGATTAGTGGAAGAAATGATTAATTTCCCTCAACAGTTTACTTCTCTTACTTTTTGAATCACCTACCCGAAAAGGCAGAGTAACGTAATTTATTATAACCAAAACTTCACTTAATGGTTTCACCGAAATAAGAAATTTTGTGATCTACTGACTCATCTAATAAATTAAAAACGGAAAAAATATCCTTAATATGTGCGCGAACAATATAACTTGAAAACGAATGATGGGAAAGTATATTTGAGACAGACACGAGTTTTATGCTAGGCGAAGAATTTCAAAAACCTCTCCTTTATGAAATTACCTTTGAATGTAATTTTTTTTTTTTTATTTTACATTCCCTCAAAACCGAACTAGAAATTTTCAACAAATGCCGAAAAATAATTGAGACACCTTTCTGATTAATGGAGCGTATGTTTCAAACTTAAAATTAAAATTCTGTAGAGTCTTTGACATTGTGTATCAATTTTATATTACTAGAAGTGATGTACAAGCGCACTTGTTTTAGAGGATATGTGCTGGCCATTAATGAGTCACTTTGCGCTACATGTATGGCTTCGTCTTGATATTTCTTTCCGAAGCATTTCATGTTGTATATTTCAAATGTAAAGGTGTCATTTGACCTGAAATCATTGGAAAACTTTGCATTATTTATTTATCCTTGGAGTAGATGACTAACAAATACGTACATAATGAAACATGTATTCATTCCTCTATACCTTAGATAAACTTTTGAGCGTATTTTCTACATGTTGCGTATACTAAATATTCGTTGCTTTATTTTAAATCACTCATAGAGAAATTTATTTCCCGATACTTATAGTTTTGTTAGAAGAATCACTTTTTAATTAATGTTGGAATCTAGGAAGGGTGCATACGAATGTTTAGGTGGGAGAATAAATCCAGAAGTCCCACTAACGACTTCTTTTAAAAAGGGTAAATAAAATAAAATAATGCATTTTCAAGGTAATTTCCTGCTAATGAAATGTATACCTTAAATTTTCTGTGAACACCCGTGAAATCCTCTCGATTCTGAGTGAACTTGACATAATGTTGTCTAATTTAGAAATCAAAGAAAGCTATGTGAATGTGACATAACTTTTTATTTTGTTTCACATTCTTAAAGTATATGTCACACTAAGCGGAGTGAAACAATGATAAATGAATTAATGGAGCTTGGATTAGAAACGTTCTAGTAATAGATTTTGCATACTTCCCTGAAATTTGTCATTTATTTAGAATCAGTAAAACCCTGAGCTCTCGAATGTTTTTACTTATGTGATTAACATTTTGTTTAGATGGGTGTCATTTCTTAGGATGTGTACTTCACGTGTGTTGCCTTGGCATTCTGGTATGGCTGTTTGTGTTTAGTCTAGACAGCGTGTCTGCAAAGATGTTTTGGTTTCCAGGTATGTTATATGTTTGATGGTGACATCATATGACATTATTTCTTGTATGTATCTAGAGATTTTGTACTTGTCAATTTGCACTTCTTAATGAATGATAGGCTCACCCGGTCCGAAAATATTATAATTTTGCAATTAAATATGTAGTCTCTGAATTCTTGAATAACGAAGAAGATTGCTTCTATTTCCTGTTCCGTTACACATATTTTCTCTGTGTGTGTCAGGTTTCTAGATGCCGTACTTACAACCTAATGTTTTCATTGGTCACCCCTTTGGCACAGAATTGCTCCAAAACCAGAAATCGCAGCATCCGTGTAAATGTAGTAGGGTTTGTCAGTGCGTGGGCGTTCCAATAAAATAGCTTGTCCGAATAATTCTTTTACACTTTCGAATGCTTTTTGGTGTGGGCTCGTCCAGCGCCATCTTAGGCTTTTCTTTAACAACTCCCTAAGGGGTGCTCAATGCGTGCTAGGTGCGGATTGTGTTCGGCTTATGGTTTTTTAATCCTTGATGGTTTTTTCAAGTTACTAATCTAACTACACAAGCACGGCACATCACTGCACTGATGACATATGAGGATTTTGTAAACCTTATTTCTCACGACCTGCATAAACGTTAGTGACACTAGACATGATATACGTGTTGCCATAGACATTATGAAAGAACTACTATGGTACTACGTTGATAGTTCATAATTGAACTTATACTCCAAGAGAACTGTGTTTCTTTATATTTTGTACCTTTTTCTCATTGTAAAACGTCTATGCAAGGCTGCAATTTATTGTTGTATATAATACAATATATAATTATATAATTACATAGGTAATCAAACATAGGATAATTTTCAAAGACTTTGTCCAATAATCCTCAGTGGAAATCGGTCCAGCCGACAAGCATGAACTCGGACTCAGCAATACTCGACTTCAAAACTCTGACAATCCCAAATAATTCTTCTTCGCCATCAGTTTTCCATGCTACTCCGAATGGAACGAATTTCAATAGCAATGGTTATCAAGGGGCAACCTCATCTCCCAAAGACACTCCAAATAATTACACAAGCAAAGCACCTACAGGTACTAATTATTCCAGCAATTGTAACACATACTTCTAGTAATAGATTTCGCATACTTCCTTGAAATTTGTCACCTATTTAGAATCAGTAAAACCCAGAGTAAACCCTAGTAAACAGTTTTGACAGGATTAAAGCTGATTATGTGCTGGAGTCTTAGGTTTCTTCATTCCTGTTAATGTTTGGCTACATAGTACTTTGTACACTATGCTTTAGCACCATTACAGGCTACGTTGTGATTAAAAGACCTACCTTGAATCGAATTTTTAACAATCATGCACAAATCTGCGTCATTTGAATAGTGTACACCAAACTTTAATATCTCTACACTGGAAATAAACAAACGCTGTTATATAGATTTAAAAATCGGATGTGCCACACACATAACCTCTGCCAGTTAGAAAGTCACGTATGTATACAAACATACATATATTATCATTCTACTCATGTTACGTTATTCATGATAAATGCTTCTAATTACGCACAGAATGCGGAATGATATTCATATGCTGAATATTTTATATCGTAATACAGAGTTTATCCTAGGTAAGAAGCAAAGAAATATCACAAAATTTCAAACACAGGAAACTATATATGTATGAGGGCTGTTCAATAAAGAATGATTACTACTCTTTTGACAACGTGCTCATCTTCATAATTGTGACGGTTCTTCTCAAAATAGTCTCCCCTGAATCTGATGCACTTGTCCCAGCGTTGCTGCCAGTCTTCAAAATATGCTGGAAACCATTTTGGAGAGATCCTTCAAAATCGCCTCTGCAGCCTTCACCACTGCTTCTGATGATGGATAATGCCTCCCACCAAGGCGTTTCTTCAAGTCAGGGAATAGAAAACAGTCACATTGGACTAAAACTGGGCTATAGGGAGGGTGAGGGATGCATTTCACGTTCATTTTTGCAAGATATTCAGTAACAGCATTGGCAAACTGCAGCCACGCATTATCGTGGTACAGCATCCAGCCTGCTCCATGGAAATGTGGTCTTTTGCGCCTGATATGGACTTGCTTTGTTTTCAGGACATCCCTGTAGTTTTGTCCCGTTACTGATGTGTGTGCATGTACAACATGCTGATAAATCATTCCATGAATATCAAAGAATGAGATGACCATAACTGTCGCAGAAGAAGCAACCACTTTGGCTATTTTAGGGGTTGGTGATGAAGGAGATTTCCACATTGAGCTTTGCTGTTTGCTCTCAGGATCACAATGATGTATTCAAGTTTCATCAGCAGTGATTACGTTTGGAAGAAACTACGGATCTTCCTATAACATCAACTTTAACTGTTGGTTACCTCCATTGCAGCGGTAGGCGTTACTGAACATGCCTGAACGTGCCTGGTTCTCACAGTCGGGAACCAGGAGTACCAACAATGAAACTACTAAGGCGTGTTTGTTTCACATTAAGGTAACAGAATGTAATAAGATTGAATTTTGTAACGAAAAATTATGACCGTAAACAAATTATGATCATTCTTTATTGAACAGCCCTCGTACAGAACTGAAATACGCCAACAATAGTCCTATACGAACATAAGTTCCATATTTTCCTGTAATAATGTTTCTCTTTCTGTTGTGATACGACTACATGGTTCTATCGGTATGAAGGTGTTTTACAGGTATTCAAGATATACACATTAATAGCCACACAAATATATTAAAATTTTGATGCGTTAATTTAGAGAAAGTCTTCACAGAGAGAAAGCACATGAATATAACATGCAAAATCCGCAAGAGGACCACAAATTTATAGCTGCATTATTTTAATACGAGACCTTAAGTTTGAGTAAAAATTTATTGATATTTTCATTCACAAATAAAGAGTAGAAAGAAAATTGCAGTTTCGAAACAAGAATTCTGCTTTCAAAGATGAAATATGACGTTTAGCTGCTATGTCGTTATTTATTATAAAAGACTGTTAATGTATCTTTCAGTACTGCTGAATATAACTGAACTACCCATTTCATTCATATATGAAAGAAAATAGCTAATTCTGAGGAACACAGATTAAATTAACATCCAAAGGAATAACTTTTATGTCTGAAGAAATCAGCAAAATAATTGGATGCATCGTTTGCAACTGAGAGATATAATAAATAAAAGAGGCCTAGTACTGATTGCCGGCCCTCCTAGCTATGGTCGTTAGATCACGTGTCTCTAGCGTTCCACCGCGTAAAGGGTCGCGGGTTCTTGTCACGCCATGGGCATGGGCGTTTATGTGTATAGTGTATATGTGTGAAACTACAGAAAAAAGGTAAGAAAGTAAACGGAAACAATAAAAATACGGTTAAATACGGAAAAGAAAAGAAAAAAAAAACAGACCCTAACGACTGTAGTGGAAAACGTTGAAGTTAGTTATTCCCGGATAACGCGGAAGCTGAAAGGTTTGCCTAAGCATGTCAGTAAAGGGGACACGATACAAAGACAGAGGAGACCTTGTTAAACGTAAGATCAGAGCTTGAAAACCAACACCTAACTATGGTAACTGGTCTCACAGCTCGTCGCTAAAGCACTTGCTCACCACGGTGAGGTACTGCAGATACTGGGTTCGATTCTGGGCTCGAGGTTTCTGTGAATGATAAGGATTATCTCTCACCTAAGGAACATGCACAAGGACCAAGTTATATTAATTACCTGTTTTAAGACACATATCAACAACTCACAGATAATTTATATACAGCACATAATGATAAAATTGTGATTCACAGTTAGCAACATTAAAAAGTGCCGTACGACACGCTGTAGCTGGAAAGCCCTCTCGGTTTTAAACGCCTCTCTGTACGTCTAAAATCTCCCGCACAAGGTAGACGTCTCCTTGGAAAACGTTGCCAAAACAGCCTTCGGGCCTCAGATGCTTTGCGATGCGTCTCTTCATAGATCATTATTCATATCTATGTACTCTTTGCTTGAGTACATTGCACTTGAAATCTGTTTGACTGTAAGAACTTGCTCGAACTACAAACAGATGCCGGACCTCGCAGCCGTGGTTATCAGTGTGTATATCTGCAGCGTCCACCGCTTATAGGGTCGCGGGTTCGAGTACCGTCTTGGGCATGGGTGTTTATGTGTATCGTGTATATGTATAAAAACAGTCAAACAAACGGAAACAATAAAATACAGTGAAATGACTAAATGAAAAATTATATATTAATACATATAGATATATATTAAGAATACAGAATAAAATTTAAAAAGAACAGATGGCCACGTGACCTTACCAGAGCGACACTAGGAGAACACGTACGAAGATGGCAGCTCCGCTTATTGAAGCTTCACTTACGTGCACTTCCTCCTTGAACAGTACCGACGAGACAAACCTGCTTGCACTAACGTACGCAAGAAATATAACAAGTACAAAAGACGGCTTGCGTACGGACGCTGCATGATTGATTACTCCAGCAAAATAATGCTATGCAATCAGTTCAAATTTCATATTCCCCATTTCAATTTCAACTGCGCTCATTACGTTACAAATATGCCTATTAAATGTCTATGATTTTTATCAGTATCGCAGTTGTAAACACTCCTGTTTTCTTTGTCACGCAAGGTGACATTTTAAGCAATGGCTGTGCGTTATGTCCATATACCATTACTCAAATCCGTCCTCATATGGTGGAATGATAATATACTGAAATAAAATCCAGAATGATTTCTCAAAAATAGATAAATTATAAAATATTTCATCTCTTATTCTATCCAATTTGATATATATATATATCTCATATATATATAGTTTATGCAAGATTTTCTTACAAAGGATAATGGAGATAATCTTTCTAGAAACACTTACATTACACCTTCGTTCTAGGTACAATGTGAAAACATAGGACTGAAGATGAGAAATGAGATTTGTCCACATTGTGCTCCTACATTCTGCTGTTCAGCGTTCACAGACACACAGACATTTTTATTTTAAAAGAACAAAACCATATTTGGTGTTCATTTGGATCACAATACGTGATTTTTGATGAAATATCGATATCGAATTTACAGTACAACTATTAATATGTAGAGGTCTGGCATTAGTCTAAGGAAAGAGTTGGAATAGCTGCGGCAGAGTAAGTACCCAATGTAAGCCGAAGTGAGCCCTTTGTGCTTCCTACGTGATCCCTGGGAGTGAGAGATGAGATCCGGACGGTGATGTGCTCTAGCAAGGACGCTCTACCTAACAAATCTAAGAGACAACTTCACTATATCGCCTAATCCTGCTTAGGCAGCCGCAAACTGGGAATCCCAAGAATAGACGAGACAGGCCTCAGGGAAAAACTGTCCAATATCGCACATCTCACCATCCTGCCGCAACACACCAACCGACATGGCTTAGTCCTACAATCCAGAAACAGATGAAGACAAACTATGGAGACAGGAAATGTTAGACCGGAAATTCATAATAGAAGGGAGATGACCCCAGTCTTTACCTACCGACCTGAGGAAATCAAGAAAAAGTGTTAATCAAAGTAGATGGCCAAAGGGAAACGAAACAGGGCTGTCGAATTCAATTCTCACACGTTACTGCGGAGTGATCTTGGTGAGTAAATAGGTGATGAAAAACATAATATGCGAACTTAAACTCCCTCTATATTGTAAAAATAAATTAAATATATTTTTTTTTAATAATTGCCGTTGTAGACTGGTGTTTACCATGTTAGACTTCAAAACTCAAAATGCTCTTGTTTGATTCCCTTTTGAATGAAATGTGTCTTTAGGTATAATATTCATTTATTTGATCTGGGATTTGAATTAAGATTGAAAATATGACTGTATGGTTTAATGTTTAAGGGCACTGGGAGGTTACCTTTACCCAGACAGGGCTAGTATTTAAGAATATTGAAATATGAGTATACAAAAAACTAAACATTGCATGAAATTGAAATCTGGTATCATTATAGTATAACGATGTGTACATTTAACGACTATATAATATTGGCATTGTGTTTATACAGTTCCGTACAAAAGGAGCATAAGGCACTCTGTATCCTGAAAAAAGTATTACACCCTATATTTCAGGTCTAGGTTCCTTAAAGGAATTTAAAGATATAGGCACCAATATTTTTCCTAAATAACGTAAGACACAGGTTTGTAATCTAAGCTAAATAAAAAGCGTACATAGTATATACTATGCACATGAAAAATTATTAAGTTGTGTTAAAAAAGGCACCTAAAGTATGAAAATCAAGGTTTTGGGAAATCACGATCAAAGATTAAGCACCATTCTTTTTAAATTATACATACTCTCAGAACATGCCTGCTCCATATTCCTGCTGTTAGGTTTTCCTCATCTTTTCTTTTCCTTTTCTTACTTCTACCTCTACTATCAAGCAACTGAGATGTTCTTTCTGCCTCTGAGAGTCGACGCACATCTTTTTTTAGACATGCTGCCCTCATATTTTCACCAACCTTTATACCAATTTTTGTCATTACTTTATGCCTACCATTGCAGCCATCAATATAACAAATAACACTATCATATACACCAATTTTTAAAATGTTTGACTCATAATGCACCGTTTTTGGAATTTTTTCCCATATTATATGATAAAAACTTTCATTTTGGTTTTGGATTGGAATATGCAAGCACTTTCTCAGTAATTCAGCTTGATGAAGTTCCCGAAATACTGATTTAATTGCCAGAAGACCTTGTTCTGGAAGAGAGCGTTTAACTTCCTAAATTTCTTTCCTAATCTGAGCTCTTTGAAAGCCACACCATGTATCTTCACCTTTAGGACACAACCATGCTTTGGATTACTATCTGTGGAGAATTTATGAAAATAAATGGCCCAAATAGCTTGTTTCATTTCTGCAATTGTTTTACCTGTATTTCTCCTGATAGCTAGTCCATAACACAGCTGGAGGAGGTCAATCTCACTGTATGTTATTCTTCCACGACTTGCCATCTGGAACAATCTTTCCCTTCATACTACATTATACTTAAATTGATGGATTAAATTACTTAAATACCAGCTGACACCCTATTTTATATATAATTTAAAAGATGAAGTATTGTATAGCTTTAAAACTAAAACAAAAGATCGATTTTGTGAAGCCCATCGACCTCCCAGTGCCCTTAAATGACAAAAAATAACATATAACTTAAGGATTGATACAACAATAATTATTCCAAATGTACCGCTATGAAAAAATATGTTAATGGCAGAATTACATGTAACAAAAGTGTGATGTATTGCATTCGTCTCTACTCTTCTGCAAACTGTACATGTAAAGGCTTATTCTACTGTTTCCTAATTGTCAATCAATACCAAGACTGATCAAAATATTTATTGGTTTCTTTTTTATAAAAGGAGGATATACCACGTTGAAGCAAAGGCCAGAAGTTTAAAAATCTAATCACTATGTGATACCATATGTACGAGAAAAACAAATGGCAAACGGAGAATTGGAAGGGTACATATAGTGAAAGTTTTAAACGAATATCAAAGAATAATAACGATATGTAAATAGATGTACCTTTTATACAGTAAAGTGCATAGTATTAAAAAGCCGCAATAAAATATAATCAATAAATTCTAATATTAGTAAAGTTATTAATAAATGTTAATGTTAGTCTATGTTGTACGGTTTGCCAATTACAAAAATAACTAAGATAGAACGACTTTAACTCTACTCGCAGAAAATTCAACTTATGTTTTAAATTACTTTCATTTTAATCAATATCAATATGGTCATTTCAGGAGAAATACATGAATGATGCCATGTGATTGACGAATTATTCATAATTTCTTATTTTTTCATTTTGGGACGACGGCGACCTTAATACCAAGTATGGCACTCAACACTTCATTTTTTAGATAAAGCTGTTCCCACACACACACACACACACCTCCTATCCCCACACATACGTACGCCAAAAAGCTAATTGAGGGTGCGTCAAAACATGTATTTCCAAATACATTCACGCCCGCCTCGGTAGCGTCGTGGTAGAGTGCCTGCCTCACGTTCCGGAGGACCCGAGTTCGAATCTCGGTCAGGGTGAGTTACATGGATACGGTTTTTCCCAGGGTTTTTCCTTGTCCTGGAAGACGAATGTCAGGTAAAAAAGCTCTATGCACCCTGGGCTCATTTGACCATCATTTCACCCATTCAATTCATAGTCCGATATGGCTTAATGTTGGAGGACGTAAATTACAATATATATCAAGAATTACAAAAAACATCACATTCTTGAGCATATGAAGAATAAGAGATTTTCCCCAATTATTTTAAGACATATATAAGCTTATATAAGCGTGAGCCAGAAACAAGGGAGCATCGGCTTGAATTACAAAGAATGTCAAAGTCTTAAGCATGTAATCAATAACCACTATTCCTCAAATTCTTTAAGGCGATTATAAATATAAGAGGTAGTCGGAAACAAGTGAAAAATCGCCTGGAATTACAAAGAATGTATAAGGCTTTAGCATGTGATCAATTACTGCGATTTCCCAAATACCTTAAAGCATTTATAATATAAGAGGTAGACAGAAACAAGTGAATATTGCTTCGAATTACAAAGAATATACAAGGCTTTAGAAGGTGATCAATAACTGCGATTTCCCAAATACCTTAAAGCATTAATAATATAAGAGGTAGTCAGAAACAAGTGAATATTGCTTGGAATTACAAATAATGTATAAGACTTTAGCATTTGATCAATAACTGCGATTTCCCAAATACTTTAAAGCATTTATAATATAAGAGGTAGTCAGAAAAAAGTGAATATCGCTTGGAATTACAAAGCATATATAAGACTTTAGCATTTGATCAATAACTGCGATTTCCCAAATACTTTAAAGCATTTTTAATATAAGAGGTAGTCAGAAACAAGTGAATACTGCTTGGAATTACAAAGAATGTATAAGGTTTTAGAATGTGATCAATAACTACGATTTCCCAAATATTTTAAAGCATTTATAATATAAGAGGTAGTCACAAACAAGTGAATATCGCTTGGAATTACAAAGAATATATAAGGTTTTATCATGTGCTCAATAACTGCCACTTCCCAAATATTTTAAAGCATCTATGACATAAGAGGTAGCCAGAAACAAGTGAATATTGCTTGGGATTTCAAAGAATATATAAGGCTTTAGCATGTGATAGATAACTGTGATTTCACAAATATATTAAAGAATTTATAATATAAGAGGTGGTCAGAAACAAGTGAATATCGCTTGGAATTACAAAGAATATATAAGGCTTTAGCATGTGTTCGTTAACTGCGATTTCACAAATATATTAAAGAATTTATAATATAAGAGTTAGTCAGAAACAGGTGAATATCGATTGGAATTACAAAGAATATATAAGGCTTTAGCATGTGATCGAAAACTGCGATTTCCCAAATATTTTAAAGCATTTATAATATAAGAGGTAGTCAGAAACAAGTGAATATCGCTTGGATTTACAAAGAATATATAAGGTTTAGCATGTGATCGATAGCTGCGATTTACGAAATATTTTAAAGCATTTATAATATAAGAGGTAGCCAGAAACAAGCGAATATTGCTTACAGTTAAAAAGAATGTATAAGGCTTTAGCATGTGATCAATAACTGCAATTTCCGAAATATTTTAAAGCATTTATAATTTAAGAGGTAGTCAGAAACAAGTGAATATTGCTTGGTATTAGAAAGAATGCATAAGGCTTTAGCATGTGATCAATAACTGCTATTTCCCAAATATTTTAAAGCATTTATAATTTAAGAGGTAGCCAGAAACAAGTGAATATCGCTTTGATTTCAAAGAAAGTATAAGACTTTAGCGTGTGATCAATAACTGCGATTTCCCAAATATCTTAAAGCATTTATAGTATACGAGGTAGCCAGAAACAAGTGAATATTGCTTGAAATTACAAAGAATGTATAAGGCTTTAGCATGTGATCAATAACTGCGAGTTCCCAAATACTTTAAAGCATTTATAATATAAGAGGTAGCCAGAAACAAGTAAATATTGTTTGCAATTACAAAGAATGTATAAGGCTTTAGCATGTGATAAATAACTGCGATTTCCCAAATATTTTAAAGCATTTATAATATAAGAGGTAGCCAGAAAAAGGTGAATATCGCTCTGATTACAAAGAAAGTATAAGGCTTAAGCATGTGATCAATAATTGCGATTTCCCGAATACTTAAAGCATTTATAATCTAAGAAGTAGTCAGAAACAAGTGAATACTAATTGGAATTACAAAGAATGTATAAGGCTTTAGAATGTGATCAATAACTACGACTTCCCAAATATTTTAAAGCATTTATAATATAAGAGGTAGTCACAAACAAGTAAATATCGCTTGGAATTACAAAGAATATATAAGGTTTTAGCATGTGCTCAATAACTGCGATTTCCCAAATATTTTAAAGCATCTATGATATAAGGGGTAGCCGGAAACAAGTGAATATTGCCTGGGATTACAAAGAGTATATAAGGCTTAAGCATGATATCGATAACTGCGATTTCACAAATATATTAAAGAATTTATTATTTAAGAGGTGGTCAGAAACAAGTGAATATTGCTTGAAATTACAAAGAATGTATAAGGGTTTAGCATGTGATCAATAACTGCGAGTTCCCAAATACTTTAAAGCATTTATAATATAAGAGTTACCCAGAAACAAGTAAATATTGTTTGCAATTGCAAAGAATGTATAAGGCTTTAGCAAGTGATCGATAACTGAGATTTCCCATATACTTTAAAGCATTTATAATATAAGAGGTAGCCAGAAACAAGTGAATATTGCTTGGGATTACAAAGAATATATAAGGCTTTAGCATGTGATAGATAACTGTGATTTCACAAATAAATTAAAGAATTTATAATATAAGAGGTGGTCAGAAACAAGTGAATATCGCTTGGAATTACAAAGGATATATAAGGCTTTAGCATGTGTTCGATAACTGCGATTTCACAAATATATTAAAGAATTTATAATATAAGAGTTAGTCAGAAACAGGCGAATATCGCTTGGAATTACAAAGAATATATAAGGCTTTAGCATGTGATCGATAACTGCGAGTTCCCAAATACTTTAAAGCATTTATAATATAAGAGGTAGCCAGAAACAAGTAAATATTGTTTGCAATTACAAAGAATGTATAAGGCTTTAGCATGTGATAAATAACTGCGATTTCCCAAATATTTTAAAGCATTTATAATATAAGAGGTAGCCAGAAAAAGGTGAATATCGCTCTGATTACAAAGAAAGTATAAGGCTTAAGCATGTGATCAATAATTGCGATTTCCCGAATACTTAAAGCATTTATAATCTAAGAAGTAGTCAGAAACAAGTGAATACTGCTTGGAATTACAAAGAATGTATAAGGCTTTAGAATGTGATCAATAACTACGACTTCCCAAATATTTTAAAGCATTTATAATATAAGAGGTAGTCACAAACAAGTAAATATCGCTTGGAATTACAAAGAATATATAAGGTTTTAGCATGTGCTCAATAACTGCGATTTCCCAAATATTTTAAAGCATCTATGATATAAGGGGTAGCCGGAAACAAGTGAATATTGCTTGGGATTACAAAGAGTATATAAGGCTTAAGCATGATATCGATAACTGCGATTTCACAAATATATTAAAGAATTTATTATTTAAGAGGTGGTCAGAAACAAGTGAATATTGCTTGAAATTACAAAGAATGTATAAGGGTTTAGCATGTGATCAATAACTGCGAGTTCCCAAATACTTTAAAGCATTTATAATATAAGAGTTACCCAGAAACAAGTAAATATTGTTTGCAATTGCAAAGAATGTATAAGGCTTTAGCAAGTGATCGATAACTGAGATTTCCCATATACTTTAAAGCATTTATAATATAAGAGGTAGCCAGAAACAAGTGAATATTGCTTGGGATTACAAAGAATATATAAGGCTTTAGCATGTGATAGATAACTGTGATTTCACAAATAAATTAAAGAATTTATAATATAAGAGGTGGTCAGAAACAAGTGAATATCGCTTGGAATTACAAAGGATATATAAGGCTTTAGCATGTGTTCGATAACTGCGATTTCACAAATATATTAAAGAATTTATAATATAAGAGTTAGTCAGAAACAGGCGAATATCGCTTGGAATTACAAAGAATATATAAGGCTTTAGCATGTGATCGATAACTGCGATTTCCCAAATATTTTAAAGCATTTATAATATAAGAGGTAGTCAGAAACAAGTGAATATCGCTTGGATCTACAACGAGAATATAAGGTTTAGCATGTGATCGATAACTGCGATTTACGAAATATTTTAAAGCATTTACAATATAAGAGGTAGCCAGAAACAAGCGAATATTGCTTACAGTTACAAAGAATGTATAAGGCTTTAGAATGTGATCGACAACTGCGATTTCACAAATATATTTAAAAAATTTATAATATAAGAGGTGGTCAGAAACAAGTGAATATTGCTTGAA
This sequence comes from Mantis religiosa, assembly GCA_030765055.1. Taxonomy (NCBI): domain Eukaryota; kingdom Metazoa; phylum Arthropoda; class Insecta; order Mantodea; family Mantidae; genus Mantis; species Mantis religiosa. The sequence goes on along the minus strand of CM060948.1, from coordinate 295,502,809 downwards.
ATGACAAAGAATGTATAAGGGTTTAGCATGTGATCAATAACTGCGAGTTCCCAAATACTTTAAAGCATTTATAATATAAGAGGTAGCCAGAAACAAGTAAATATTGTTTGCAATTGCAAAGAATGTATAAGGCTTAGCAAGTGATCGATAACTGAGATTTCCCAAATACTTTAAAGCATTTATAATATAAGAGGTAGTCAGAAACAAGTGAATATCGCTTGGAATTACTAAGAATATGTAAGGCTTTAGCATGTGATCGATAACTGCGATTTCCCAAATACTTTAAGGCATTTATTATATAAGAGGTAGTGAGAAACAAGTGAATATCGCTTAGAATTACAAAGAATATGTAAGGTTTAGCATGTGATCAAAAACTGCGATTTCCCAAATACTTTAAAGCATTTAGAATATAAGATGTAGTCAGAAACAAGTGAATATCGCTTAGAATTACAAAGAATATATAAGGCTTTAGCATGTGATCAATACTGCGATTTCCCAAATGTTTTAAAGCATTTATAATATAAGAGGTAGTCAGAAACAAGTGAATATCGCTTGCAATTACAAAGAATCTATTAGGCTTTAGCATGTGATCAATAACTGCGATTTCCTAAATATTTTAAAGCATTTATAATATAAGAGGTAGTCAGAAACAAGTGAATATTGCTTGGAATAACAAGGAATCTATAAGGCTTTAGCAAGTGATCAATAACTGCGATTTCCCAAATACGTTAAAGCATTTATAATATAGGATGTAGTCAGAAAGAAGTGAATATCGCTTGCAAGAACAAAGAGTATATAAAGCTTTAGCATGTGATCCATATCTATGATCTCCCAACTACTTTAAAGCATTTATAATATACGGGGTAGTCAGAAACAAGTGAATATTGCTTGGAATTACAAAGAATATATAAGGCTTTAGCTTGTGATCAATAACTGCAATTTCCCAAATGCTTTAAAGCGTTCATAATATAAGAAGTAGCCATAAACATGTGAATTTTGCTTGGAATTATAAAAAATGTATAAGGCTTTAGCATGTGATCAATAACTGCAATTTCCCAATTACTTTAAAGAATTTATAATATAAGAAGTAGCTAGAAACAAGTGAATTTGCTTGGAATTACAAAGAGTGTATAAAGCTTTAGCTTGTGATCAATAACTGCGAGTTCCCAAATACTTTAAAGCATTTATAATATAAGAGGTAGTCAGAAACAAGTGAATATTGCTTGGAATTACAAATAATGTATAAGACTTTAGCATTTGAACAATAACTGCGATTTCCAAAATACTTCAAAGCATTTATAATATAAGAGGTAGTCAGAAAAAAGGTGAATATCGCTTGGAATTACAAAGCATATATAATACTTTAGCATTTGATCAATGACTGCGACTTCCCAAATTCTTTAAAGCATTTATAATATAAGAGGTAGTCAGAAACAAGTGAATATTGCTTGGAATTACAAATAATGTATAAGACTTTAGCATTTGAACAATAACTGCGATTTCCCAAATATCTTAAAGCATCTATGATATAAGAGGTAGACGGAAACCAGTGAATATTTCTTGGGATTACAAAGAATATATAAGGCTTTAGCATGTGATAATAACTGCGATTTCACAAATATATTAAAGAATTTATAATATAAGAGGTGGTCAGAAACAAGTGAATATCGCTTGGATTTACAAAGAATATATAAGGTTTAGCATGTGATCGATAACTGCGATTTACGAAATATTTTACAGCATTTATAATATAAGAGGTAGCCAGAAACAAGTGAATATTGCTTGAAATTACAAAGAATGTATAGGGCTTTAGCATGTGATCAATAACTGCGAGTTCCCAAATACTTTAAAGCATTTATAATATAAGAGGTAGCCAGAAACAGGTGAATATCGCTTCGATTACAAAGAAAGTATAAGGCTTTAGAAGTGATCGATAACTGAGATTTCCCGAATACTTTAAAGAACTTATAATATAAGAGGTAGACAGAAACAAGTGAATATTGCTTGGAATTACAAAGAATATGTAAGGCTTTAGCATGTGATCGGTAACTGCGATTTCCCAAATACTTTAAGGCATTTATTATATAAGAGGTAGTCAGAAACAGGTGAATATCGCTTGGATTTCCAAGGAATATATAAGGCTTTAGCATGTGATCTATAACTGCGATTTCCCAAACACTTTAAAGCATTTATAATATAAGAGGTAGCCAGAAACAAGTGAATATCGCTTGCAAATGCAAAGAATCTATAAGGCTTTAGCATGTGATCAATAACTTCGATTTCCTAAATATCTTGAAGTATTTATAATATAAGAGGGAGTCAGAAACAAGTGAATATTGCTTGGAATAACAAGGAATGTATAAGGCTTTAGCAAATGATCAATAACTGCGATTTCCCAAATACGTTAAAGCATTTATAATATAAGAGGTAGTCAGAAACAAGTGAATGTCGCTTGGAATTACAAATAATGTTTAGAATGTGATCAATAATTGCGATTTCCCAAATACTTTAAAGCATTTATAATATAAGAGGACCCAGAAACAAGTGAATATACCTTGGAATTACAACGAGTGTATAAGGCTTTAGCATGTGATCGATAACTACGATTTCCCAAATACTTTAAAGTATTTATAATATAAGAAGTAGCCAGAAACAAGTGAATTTACTTCGAATTACAACGAGTATATAAAGCTTTAGCTTGTGATCAATAGCTGCGATTTCCCAAATACTTTAAAGCATTTATAATATAAGAGGTAGGCTGAAAAAGTGAATATTGCTTGAAATTATAAAGAAAGCATACGGCTTTAGCATGTGATCAATAACTGCGATTTCCCAAACACTCTAAAGCATTTATAATATAAGATGTAGCCAGAAACAAGTGAATATACCTTGGAATTACAACGAATGTATAAGGCTTTAACATGTGATCGATAACTACGATTTCCCAAATACTTTAAAGCATTTATAATATAATATGTAGTCAGAAAAAAGTGAATATCGCTTGGAAGTACAAAGAATATATAAGGCTTTAGCATGGGATCCATATCAACGATATCCCAACTACTTTAAAGTATTTATAATATACGGGGTAGTCAGAAACAAGTGAATATTGCTTGGAATTACAAAGAATATATAAGGCTTTAGCATGTGATCAATAACTGCAATTTCCCAAATACTTTAAAGCATTTATAATATAAGAAGTAGCCAGAAACATGTGAATTTTGCTTGGAATTATAAAGAATGAATAAGGTTTTAGCATGTGGTCAATAACTGCAATTTCCCAAATACTTTAAAGAATTTATAATATAAGAGGTAGACAGAAACAAGTGAATATTGCTTGGAATTACAAAGAATATGTAAGGCTTTAGCATGTGATCGGTAACTGCGATTTCCCAAATACTTTACGGCATTTATTATATAAGAGGTAGTCAGAAACAGGTGAATATCGCTTGGATTTCCAAGGAATATATAAGGCTTTAGCATGTGATCTATAACTGCGATTTCCCAAATACTTTAAAGCATTTATAATATAAGAGGTAGCCAGAAACAAGTGAATATCGCTTGCAAATGCAAAGAATCTATAAGGCTTTAGCATGTGATCAATAACTTCGATTTCCTAAATATCTTGAAGTATTTATAATATAAGAGGTAGCCAGAAACAGGTGAATATCACTTCGATTACAAAGAAAGTATAAGGCTTTAGCAAGTGATGGATAACTGCAATTTCCCAAATACTTTAAAGAATTTATAATATAAGAGGTAGACAGAAATAAGTGAATATTGCTTGGAATTACAAAGAATATGTAAGGCTTTAGCATGTGATCGATAACTGCGATTGCCCAAATACTTTAAGGCATTTATTATATAAGAGGTAGTCAGAAACAGGTGAGTATCGCTTGGATTTACAAGGAATATATAAGGCTTTAGCATGTGACCTATAACTGCGATTTCCCAAACACTTTAAAGCATTTATAATATAAGAGGTAGTCAGAAACAAGTGAATATCGCTTGCAATTACAAAGAATGTATAAGGTTTTAGAATGTGATCAATAAATACGATTTCCCAAATATTTTAAAGCATTTATAATCTAAGAGGTAGTCACAAACAAGTGAATATCGCTTGGAATTACCAAGAATATATAAGGTTTTAGCATGTGCTCAATTACTGCGATTTCCCAATTTTCTAAAAGCATCTATGATATAAGAGGTAGACGGAAACCAGTGAATATTGCTTGGGATTACAAAGAATATATAAGGCTTTAGCATGTGATAATAACTGCGATTTCACAAATATATTAAAGAATTTATAATATAAGAGTTGGTCAGAAACAAGTGAATATCGCTTGGATTTACAAAGAATATATAAGGTTTAGCATGAGTTCGATAACTGCGATTTACGAAATATTTTAAAGCATTTATAATATAAGAGGTAGCCAGAAACAAGTGAATATTGCTTGAAATTACAAAGAATCTATAAGGCTTTAGCATGTGATCAATATCTGCGAGTTCGCAAATACTTTAAAGCATTTATGATATAAGAGGTAGCCAGAAACAGGTGAATATCACTTCGATTACAAAGAAAGTATAAGGCTTTAGCAAGTGATGGATAACTGCAATTTCCCAAATACTTTAAAGAATTTATAATATAAGAGGTAGACAGAAATAAGTGAATATTGCTTGGAATTACAAAGAATATGTAAAGCTTTAGCATGTGATCGATAACTGCGATTTCCCAAATACTTTAAGGCATTTATTATATAAGAGGTAGTCAGAAACAGGTGAGTATCGCTTGGATTTACAAGGAATATATAAGGCTTTAGCATGTGACCTATAACTGCGATTTCCCAAACACTTTAAAGCATTTATAATATAAGATGTAGTCAGAAACAAGTGAATATCGCTTGCAATTACAAAGCATGTATAAGGCTTTATCATGTGATCGAAAACTGCTATTTCCCAAAAGTTTTAAAGCATTTATAATATAAGAGGTAGTCAGAAACAAGTGAATATCGCTTGCAATTACAAAGAATCTATAAGGCTTTAGCATGTGATCAATAACTGCGATTTTCTAAATATTTTAAAGCATTTATAATATAAGATGGAGTCAGAAACAAGCGAATATTGCTTGGAATAACAAGGAATGTATAAGGCTTTAGCAAGTGATCAATAATTGCGATTTCTTAAATACGTTAAAGCATTTATAATATAAAAGGTAGTCAGAAACAAGTGAATGTCGCTTGGAATTACAAATAATGTTTAGAATGTGATCAATAATTTTGATTTCCCAAATACTTTAAAGCATTTATAACATAAGAGGACGCAGAAACAAGTGAATATACCTTGGAATTACAACGAATGTATAAGGCTTTAGCATGTGATCGATAACTACGATTTCCCAAATACTTTAAAGCATTTATAATATAAGAAGTAGCCAGAAACAAGTGAATTTTGCCTGGAATTACAAAGAATGTATAAGGCTTTAGCGTGTGATCAATAACTGCAATTTCCCAAATACTTTAAAGAATTTATAATATAAGAAGTAGCCAGAAACAAGTGAATTTACTTCGAATTACAAAGAGTATATAAAGCTTTAGCTTGTGATCAATAGCTGCGATTTCCCAAATACTTTAAAGCATTTATAATATAAGAGGTAGGCTGAAAAAGTGAATATTGCTTGGAATTATAAAGAAAGCATACGGCTTTAGCATGTGATCAATAACTGCGATTTCCCAAACACTCTAAATCATTTATAATATAAGCTGTAGCCAGAAACAAGTGAATATCGCTTGGAATTACAGAGAATGTATACGACTTTAGCATGTTATTGATAACTGCGAGTTCCAAAATACCTAAAAGCATTTATAATATGAAAGGAAGCCAGTAACAGGTGAATATTTCTTCCAATTACAGAGAATGTATAATACTTTAGTATGTTATTAATAACTGCAAATTCCCAAATACTTTAAAGCATTTATAGTACAAGAGGTAGCCAGAAACAAGTGAATATTGCTTGGAATTACAAAGAATGTGTAAGGCTTTAGCATGTAATCGATAACTGCAATTTCCCAAATATTTTAAAGCATTTATAATATAACAGGTAATCAGAAACATGTGAATATCGCTTGGAATTACAAAGAAATAATAAGGCTCCAGCATGTGATAAATAACTGCGATTTCCAAATACCTTAAAGAATTCATAATATAAAACGTAGCCAGTATCAAGTGAAAATCGCTTGGAATTACAAAGTATGTATCAGGCTTTAGCATGAGATCGATATCTACGATTTCCAAAATACCTTAAGGCATTTATAGTATAAAGGGTAGTCAGAAACAAGTGAATGTTGCTCGCATTTACAAAGAATGTTATCAATAACTGCGATTTCACAAATACTTTAAAGTATTTATAATATAAGAAGTAGCCAGAAACAAGTGAATTTACTTCGAATTACAACGAGTATATAAAGCTTTAGCTTGTGATCAATAGCTGCGATTTCCCAAATACTTTAAAGCATTTATAATATAAGAGGTAGGCTGAAAAAGTGAATATTGCTTGGAATTATAAAGAAAGCATACGGCTTTAGCATGTGATCAATAACTGCGATTTCCCAAACACTCTAAAGCATTTATAATATAAGAGGTAGGCTGAAAAAGTGAATATTGCTTGGAATTATAAAGAAAGCATACGGCTTTAGCATGTGATCAATAGCTGCGATTTCCCAAATACTTTAAAGCATTTATAATATAAGAGGTAGGCTGAAAAAGTGAATATTGCTTGGAATTATAAAGAAAGCATACGGCTTTAGCATGTGATCAATAACTGCGATTTCCCAAACACTCTAAAGCATTTATAATATAAGATGTAGCCAGAAACATGTGAATATACCTTGGAATTACAACGAATGTATAAGGCTTTAACATGTGATCGATAACTACGATTTCCCAAATACTTTAAAGCATTTATAATATAATATGTAGTCAGAAAGAAGTGAATATCGCTTGGAAGTACAAAGAATATATAAGGCTTTAGCATGGGATCCATATCAACGATATCCCAACTACTTTAAGGTATTTATAATATACGGGGTAGTCAGAAACAAGTGAATATTGCTTGGAATTACAAAGAATATATAAGGCTTTAGCATGTGATCAATAACTGCAATTTCCCAAATACTTTAAAGCATTTATAATATAAGAAATAGCCAGAAACATGTGAATTTTGCTTGGAATTATAAAGAATGAATAAGGTTTTAGCATGTGATCAATAACTGCAATTTCCCAAATACTTTAAAGAATTTATAATATAACAAGTAGCCAGAAACAAGTGAATTTGCTTGGAATTACAAAGAGCGTATAAAGCTTTAGCTTGTGATCAATAACTGCGAATTCCCAAATACTTGAAAGCATTAATAATATAAGAGGTAGTCAGAAACAAGTGAATATTGCTTGGAATTACAAATAATTTATAAGACTTTAGCATTTGAACAATAACTGCGATTTCCCAAATACGTTAAAGCATTTATAATATAGGATGTAGTCAGAAAGAAGTGAATATCGCTTGCAAGAACAAAGAATATATAAAGCTTTAGCATGTGATCCATATCTATGATCTCCCAGCTACTTTAAAGCATTTATAATATACGGGGTGGTCAGAAACAAGTGAGTATTGCTTGGAATTACAAAGAATATATAAGGCTTTAGCTTGTGATCAATAACTGCAATTTCCCAAATGCTTTAAAGCGTTCATAATATAAGAAGTAGACATAAACATGTGAATTTTGCTTGGAATTATAACAAATGTATAAGGCTTTAGCATGTGATCAATAACTGCAATTTCCCAATTACTTTAAAGAATTTATAATATAAGAAGTAGCTAGAAACAAGTGAATTTGCTTGGAATTACAAAGAGTGTATAAAGCTTTAGCTTGTGATCAATAACTGCGAGTTCCCAAATACTTTAAAGCATTTATAATATAAGAGGTAGTCAGAAACAAGTGAATATTGCTTGGAATTACAAATAATGTATAAGACTTTAGCATTTGAACAATAACTGCGATTTCCAAAATACTTCAAAGCATTTATAATATAAGAGGTAGTCAGAAAAAAGGTGAATATCGCTTGGAATTACAAAGCATATATAATACTTTAGCATTTGATCAATAACTGCGACTTCCCAAATTCTTTAAAGCATTTATAATATAAGAAATAGTCAGAAACAAGTGAATATCGCTTGGAATTACAAAGAATATATAAGGTTTTAGCATGTGCTCAATAACTGCGATTTCCCAAATATCTTAAAGCATCTATGATATAAGAGGTAGACGGAAACCAAGGAATATTTCTTGGGATTACAAAGAATATATAAGGCTTTAGCATGTGATAACAACTGCGATTTCACAAATATATTAAAGAATTTATAATATAAGAGGTGGTCAGAAACAAGTGAATATCGCTTGGATTTAAAAAGAATATATAAGGTTTAGCCTGTGATCGATAACTGCGATTTACGAAATATTTTAAAGCATTTATAATATAAGAGGTAGCCAGAAACAAGTGAATATTGCTTGAAATTACAAAGAATGTATAAGGCTTTAGCATGTGATCAATAACTGCGAGTTCCCAAACACTTTAAAGCATTTATAATATAAGAGGTAGCCAGAAACAAGTGAATATCGCTTGCAAATGCAAAGAATCTATAAGGCTTTAGCATGTGATCAATAACTTCGATTTCCTAAATATCTTGAAGTATTTATTATATATGAGGGAGTCAGAAACAAGTGAATATTGCTTGGAATAACAAGGAATGTATAAGGCTTTAGCAAATGATCAATAACTGCGATTTCCCAAATACGTTAAAGCATTTATAATATAAGAGGTAGTCAGAAACAAGTGAATGTCGCTTGGAATTACAAATAATGTTTAGAATGTGATCAATAATTGCGATTTCCCAATTACTTTAAAGCATTTGTAATATAAGAGGACCCAGAAACAAGTGAATATACCTTGGAATTACAACGAGTGTATAAGGCTTTAGCATGTGATCGATAACTACGATTTCCCAAATACTTTAAAGTATTTATAATATAAGAAGTAGCCAGAAACAAGTGAATTTACTTCGAATTACAACGAGTATATAAAGCTTTAGCTTGTGATCAATAGCTGCGATTTCCCAAATACTTTAAAGCATTTATAATATAAGAGGTAGGCTGAAAAAGTTAATATTGCTTGGAATTATAAAGAAAGCATACGGCTTTAGCATGTGATCAATAACTGCGATTTCCCAAACACTCTAAAGCATTTATAATATAAGATGTAGCCAGAAACAAGTGAATATACCTTGGAATTACAACGAATGTATAAGGCTTTAACATGTGATCGATAACTACGATTTCCCAAATACTTTAAAGCATTTATAATATAATATGTAGTCAGAAACAAGTGAATACTGCTTGGAATTACAAAGAATGTATAAGGTTTTAGAATGTGATCAATAAATACGATTTCCCAAATATTTTAAAGCATTTATAATCTAAGAGGTAGTCACAAACAAGTGAATATCGCTTGGAATTACCAAGAATATATAAGGTTTTAGCATGTGCTCAATTACTGCGATTTCCCAATTTTCTAAAAGCATCTATGATATAAGAGGTAGACGGAAACCAGTGAATATTGCTTGGGATTACAAAGAATATATAAGGCTTTAGCATGTGATAATAACTGCGATTTCACAAATATATTAAAGAATTTATAATATAAGAGGTGGTCAGAAACAAGTGAATATCGCTTGGATTTACAAAGAATATATAAGGTTTAGCATGAGTTCGATAACTGCGATTTACGAAATATTTTAAACCATTTATAACATAAGTGGTAGCCAGAAACAAGTGAATATTGCTTGAAATTACAAAGAATCTATAAGGCTTTAGCATGTGATCAATATCTGCGAGTTCGCAAATACTTTAAAGCATTTATGATATAAGAGGTAGCCAGAAACAGGTGAATATCACTTCGATTACAAAGAAAGTATAAGGCTTTAGCAAGTGATGGATAACTGCAATTTCCCAAATACTTTAAAGAATTTATAATATAAGAGGTAGACAGAAACAAGTGAATATTGCTTGGAATTACAAAGAATATGTAAGGCTTTAGCATGTGATCGATAACTGCGATTTCCCAAATACTTTAAGGCATTTATTATATAAGAGGTAGTCAGAAACAGGTGAGTATCGCTTGGATTTACAAGGAATATATAAGGCTTTAGCATGTGACCTATAACTGCGATTTCCCAAACACTTTAAAGCATTTATAATATAAGAGGTAGTCAGAAACAAGTGAATATCGCTTGCAATTACAAAGCATGTATAAGGCTTTATCATGTGATCGAAAACTGCTATTACCCAAAAGTTTTAAAGCATTTATAATATAAGAGGTAGTCAGAAACAAGTGAATATCGCTTGCAATTACAAAGAATCTATAAGGCTTTAGCATGTGATCAATAACTGCGATTTTCTAAATATTTTAAAGCATTTATAATATAAGATGGAGTCAGAAACAAGTGAATATTGCTTGGAATAACAAGGAATGTATAAGGCTTTAGCAAGTGATCAATAATTGCCATTTCTTAAATACGTTAAAGCATTTATAATATAAAAGGTAGTCAGAAACAAGTGAATGTCGCTTGGAATTACAAATAATGTTTAGAATGTGATCAATAATTGTGATTTCCCAAATACTTTAAAGCATTTATAACATAAGAGGACGCAGAAACAAGTGAATATACCTTGTAATTACAACGAATGTATAAGGCTTTAGCATGTGATCGATAACTACGATTTCCCAAATACTTTAAAGCATTTATAATATAAGAAGTAGCCAGAAACAAGTGAATTTTGCCTGGAATTACAAAGAATGTATAAGGCTTTAGCATGTGATCAATAACTGCAATTTCCCAAATACTTTAAAGAATTTATAATATAAGAAGTAGCCAGAAACAAGTGAATTTACTTCGAATTACAACGAGTATATAAAGCTTTAGCTTGTGATCAATAGCTGCGATTTCCCAAATACTTTAAAGCATTTATAATATAAGAGGTAGGCTGAAAAAGTGAATATTGCTTGGAATTATAAAGAAAGCATACGGCTTTAGCATGTGATCAATAACTACGATTTCCCAAATACTTTAAAGCATTTATAATATAATATGTAGTCAGAAAGAAGTGAATATCGCTTGGAAGTACAAAGAATATATAAGGCTTCAGCATGGGATCCATATCAACGATATCCCAACTACTTTAAAGCATTTATAATATAAGAGGTAGCCAGAAACAAGTGAATATCTCTTGGAATTACAAAGAATGTTTAGCATGTGATCAGTAACTGCGATATCCCAAATACTCTAAAGCATTTATAATATAAGAGGTAGCCAGAAACAAGTGAATATCGCTTGGAATTACAGAGAATGTATACGACTTTAGCATGTTATTAATAACTGCGAGTTCTAAAATACTTTAAAGCATTTATAATATGAGAGGTAGCCAGTAACAGGTGAATATTTCTTCGAATTACAAAGAATGTATAACCCTTTAGCATGTTATTAGTAACTGCAAATTCCCAAATACTTTAAAGCAATTATAATACAAGAGGTAGCCAGAAACAAGTGAATATTGCTTGGAATTACAAAGAATTAATAAGGCTTCAGCATGTGATAAATAGCTGCGATATCCCAAATATTTAAAAGCATTTATAATATAAGGGTAGTCAGAAGCAAGTGAATATTGCTTGGTATAACAAGGAATGTATAAGGCTTTAGCATGTGCTCAATAACTGGGGTTTCCCAAATACTTTAAAGCATTTGTAATACAAGAAGTAGCCAAAAACAAGTAAATGTTGCTCGGAATTTCAGAGAATGCATAAGGCTTCAGCATGAGTTCAATAACTGCGATATCCCAAATTAGTAAACATTTATAAGATAAGAGGCAGCCAAAACAAGTGAATATTGCTTGAAATTATAGAGAATGTATAAGACTTTGGCACGATATTTATAACTGAGAGTTCCCAAATATTTTAAGGCATTTATAATATAAGAGGTAGCCAGAAACAAGTGAATTTTCCTTGGAATAACAAAGCATGTACAAGGCTTTAGCATGTGATAAAAAAATTATTTTCTAAATATTTTAAGGCATTTGTGATATAAGAGGTAGTCAGAAACAAGTGAATATTGCTTATAGTTACAAAGAATGTATAAGGCTTTAGCATGTGGTCAATTACCGCGATTTCCCAAATATTTTAAGGCATTTAAAATAAAAGAGGTAGTCAGAAACAAGTGAATATCCCTTGGAATTACAAAGAATGTATAAGGCTTTAGCATGTGATCAATATCTGCGATATCCCAAATATTTTAAGGCATTTATAATATAAGAGGCAGTCAGAAACAAGTGAATATTGCTTAGAGTTACAAAGAATGATTAAGGCTTTAGCCTGTGATCAATAACGGCGATTTCCCAAATATTTTAAAGCATTTATAATATAAGAGGTAGCCAGAAACAAGTGAATATTGCTTGGAATTGCAGAAAGGCATAAGACTTTAGCATGTTATTAATACCTGCGAGTTCCCAAATATTTTAAAGCAATTATAATATAAGGCGTAGGTAGAAACAAGTTAATATTGCTTGGAATAACAAGGAATGTATGAGGCTTTAGCATGTGATCAATAACTGTGGTTTCCCAAATATTCTAAAGCATTTATAGTATAAGAGATAGTAGAAACAAGTAAACATCGCTTGGATTGACAAAGAATATATTAGGCTTTAGCATGTGATTTATAACTGCGATTTCCCATATACTTTAAAGCATTTATAATATAAGAGGTAGTTAGAAACAAGTGAATATTGCTCAGAATTGCAAAGAATATGTAAGGCTATAGCATGTGATCGATAACTGCGATTTCCCAAGTATTTTAAAGCACTTATAATATAAGTGGTAGCCAGAAACACGTGAATATTGTTTGCAATTACAAATAATGTTTAGCAAGTGCTCAATAAGTGCGATTTCCCAAATACTTTAAAGAATTTATAATATAAGAGGTAGTCAGAAGCAAGTGAATCTCGCTTGGAATTACAAAGAATGTTTAGAATGTGATCAATAACTGCGATTTCCAAAATACTATAAAGCATTTCTAATATAAGAGGTAGCTAGAAACAAGTGAATATCACTTGGAATTACAAATAATGTTTAGCATGTGATCAATAACTCTGATTTCCCAAATACTTTAAAACATTTTTTCTCTAAGAAGTAGCCAGAAACAAGTGAATATTGCTTGGAATGACAAAGAATGTATAAGGCTTTAGTATGTGATCAATAACTGCGAGTTCCCAAATACTTTAAAGCATTTACAATATAAGAGAAAGCCACAAACAAGTGAATATCACTTGGAATTACAAAGAATGTATAAGGCTTTAGCAGGTGATTAATAACTGCGATTTCCCAAATACTATAAAGCATTTATAATATAAGAGGTAGTCAGAAACAAGTGAATATCGCCTGGAATTACAAATAATGTTTAGCATGCAATCAATAACTGCGAGTTCCCAAATACTTTAAAGCATTTATAATATAAGATGTAGCCAGAAACAAGTGAATATTGCTTGGAATTATAATGATTGCATAAGGCTTTAGCATGTGATCGATAACTGCAATTTCCCAAAAACTTTAAAGCATTTATAATACAAGAGGTAGTCAGAAACAAGTGAATATCGCTTGGAATGACAAAGAATGAGTCAGGCTTTAACATGTGATCAATAACTGCAATTTCCCAAAAACTTTAAAGCATTTATAATACAAGAGGCAGTCAGAAACAAGTGAATATCGCTTGGAATGACAAAGAATATATAAGGCTTTAGCATGTGATCAATGACTGCCAGTTCCCAAATACCTTAAAGCATTTAAAATATATGAGGTAGTCAGAAACAAGTAAATATCGCTTGGAATTATAAAGAATGTATAAGGCTTTAGCATGTGATCAATAACTGCGAGGTCCCGAATACTTTAAAGCATTTTTAATTTAAGAGGTAGACAGAAACAAGTGAATATTGCTTGGAATTATAATGAATGTATAAGGCTTTAGCATGTGATCAATAACTGCAATTTTCCAAATACATTAAAGCATTTATAATATTAGAGGTAGCCACAAACAAGTGAATATTGCTTGGAATCACAGAGAATGTATAAGACTGTAGAATGTTATTAATAACTGGGTTTTCCCAAAAACTTTAAAGCATTTATAATACAAGAGGTAGTCAGAAATAAGTGAATATCGCTTGGAATTACAGAGAATGTATAAGACTGTAGAATGTTATTAATAACTGGGTTTTCTCAAAAACTTTAAAGCATTTATAATATAAGAGGTAGCCAGAAACAAGTGAATATTGCTTGGAATCACAGAGAATGTATAAGACTGTAGAATGTTATTAATAACTGGGTTTTCCCAAAAACTTTAAAGCATTTATAATACAAGAGATAGCCAGAAATAAGTGAATATCGCTTGGAATTACAAAGCATGTATAAGGCTTTAGCATGTGATCAATAACTGCAACTTTCCAAATACTTTAAAGCATTTATATTATATGAGGTAGCCAGAAACAAGTGAATATCGCTTGGAATTACAAAGATTGTTTAGTATGTGATTTATAACTGCGATTTCCCAAATTTTTTTAAGGCATTTATACTATAAGAGGTAGCCAGAAACAAGTGAATATCGCTTGGAATTACAAAGAATGTATAAGGTTTTAGCATGTGACCATTAACTGCGATTTACCAAATACTATAAAGCATTTATAATATAAGAAGTAGCCAGAAACAAGGGAATATCGCTTGGAATTACAAGGAATATAGAAGGCTATAGCATGTGTTCGATAACTGCGAATTTTCCAAATACTTTAAAGCATTTATAATATAAGAGGTAGTTAGAAACAAGTGAATATTGCTTGCAATTACAAGTAATGTTTAGCAAGTGCTCAATTACTGGGATTTCCCAAATACTTTAAAGCATTTATAATATAAGAGGTAGCTAGAAACAAGTGAATATCGCTTGGAATTACAAATAATGTTTAGCATGTGATCAATATCTCTGATTTCCCAAATACTTTAAAGCATTTTTAATATAAGAAATAGCCAGAAACAAGTGAATATTGCATGGAATTACAAAGAATGTATAAGGCTTTAGCATGTGATCAATAACTGCAATTTTCCAAATACTTTAAAGCATTTATAATATTAGATGTAGCCAGAAACAAGTGAATATTGCTTGGAATTACAAAAAATGTATAACGCTTTAGCATGTGATCAATATCTGCGAGTTCCCAAATACTTTAAAGCATTTACAGTATAAGAGGTAGCCAGAAACAAGTGAATATCGCTTGGAATTACAAAGAATGTATAAGGCTTTAGCATGTGATCAATAACAGCAATTTTCCAAATACTTTAAAGCATTTATAATATTAGAGGTAGCCAGAAACAAGTGAATATCGCTTGGAATTACAAAGAATGTATAAGGCTTTAGCATGTGATCAATAAATGCAATTTTCCAAATACTTTAAAGCATTTATAATATAAGAGGTCGCCAGAAACAAGTGAATATCGCTTGGAATTACAAAGAATGTTGAGCATGTGATCAATAACCGCGATTTCCCAAAATTTTTTAAGGCATTTATTCTATAAGAGGTAGCCAGAAACAAGTGAATATCGCTTGGAATTACAAAGAGTGTTTAGCATGTGATCAATAACTGCGATTTCCCAAATACTTTAAAGTATTTATAATATAAGAGGTAGTCAGAAACAAGTGAATATTGCTTGGAATTACAAAGAATGTATAAGGCTTCAGCATGTGATCAATAACTGCGATTTCCCTAATACTTTAAAGCATTTATAATATAAGAGGTAGACAGAAACAAGTGAATATTGCTTGGAATTACAAAGAATGTATAAGGCTTCAGCATGTGATCAATAACTGCGATTTCCCTAATACTTTAAAGCATTTATAATATAAGAGGTAGACAGAAACAAGTGAATATTGCTTGGAATTACAAAGAATGTATAAGGCTTCAGCATGTGATCAATAACTGCGATTTTCCAAATACTCCAAAGCATTTATAATATAAGAGGTAGACAGAAACAAGGGAATTTTGCTTGGAATTACAAAGAATGTATAAGGCTTCAGCATGTGATCAATAACTGCGATTTCCCTAATACTTTAAAGCATTTATAATATAAGAGGTAGTCAGAAACAAGTGAATATCGCTTGGAATTATAAAGAATGTTTAGTATGTGATTTATAACTGCGATTTCCCAAAAAATTTTAAGGCATTTATATTATAAGAGGTAGCCAGAAACAAGTAAATATCGCTTGGAATTACAAAGAATGTTTAGCATGTGATCAATAACTGCGATTTCCCAAATACTTTAAAGCATGTATAATATAAGAGGTAGACAGAGACAAGTGAATATTGCTTGGAATTACAAAGAATGTATAAGGCTTCAGCATGTGATCAATAACTGCGATTTCCCTAATACCTAAAGCATTTATAATATAAGAGGTAGTCAGAAACAAGTGAATATCGCTTGGAATTACAAAGAATGTTTAGTATGTGATTTATAACTGCGATTTCCCAAAGATATTTAAGGCATTTATACTATAAGAGGTAGCCAGAAACAAGTGAATATCGCTTGGAATTACAAAGAGTGTAAAAGGCTTTAGCATGTGATCAATAACTGCGAGTTCCCAAATACCTTAAAGCATTTATAATATATGAGGTAGCCAGAAACAAGTGAATATCGCTTGGAATGACAAAGAATGTATAAGGCTTTAGCATGTGATCGATAACTGCGATTTCCGAAATATTTTAAAGCTTTTATAATATAAGAGGTAGCCAGAAACAAGTGAATATCGCTTGGAATTACAAAGAATGAATAAATCTTTAACATGTAATGAATAACTGCAAGCTCCCAAGAACTTTAAAGCATTTATTATATAAGAGGTAGTCAGAAACAAGTAAATATCGCTTGGAATGTCAAAGAATGTATAAGGCTTTAGCATGTGATCAATAACTGACAGTTCCCAAATACTTTATAGCATTTATAATTTAAGAGGTAGCCAGAAACAAGTTAATATTGCTTGGAATTACAAAGAATGGATAAGGCTTTAGCGTGTGATCAATAACTGCAATTTTCCAAATACTTTAAAGCATTTATAATATAAGAGGTAGCCAGAAACAAGTGAATAGTGCTTGGAATCACAGAGAAGGTATAAGACTTTAGAATGTTATTAATAACTGAGATTTCCCAAATACTATAAAGCATTTATAATATAAGAGGTAGTCAGAAACAAGTGAATATCGCCTGGAATTACAAATAATGTTTAGCATGCAATCAATAACTGCGAGTTCCCAAATACTTTAAAGCATTTATAATATAAGATGTAGCCAGAAACAAGTGAATATTGCTTGGAATTATAATGATTGCATAAGGCTTTAGCATGTGATCGATAACTGCAATTTCCCAAAAACTTTAAGGCATTTATAATACAAGAGGTAGTCAGAAACAAGTGAATATCGCTTGGAATGACAAAGAATGAGTCAGGCTTTAACATGTGATCAATAACTGCAATTTCCCAAAAACTTTAAAGCATTTATAATACAAGAGGCAGTCAGAAACAAGTGAATATCGCTTGGAATGACAAAGAATATATAAGGCTTTAGCATGTGATCAATGACTGCCAGTTCCCAAATACCTTAAAGCATTTATAATATATGAGGTAGTCAGAAACAAGTAAATATCGCGTGGAATTATAAAGAATGTATAAGGCTTTAGCATGTGATCAATAACTGCGAGGTCCCGAATACTTTAAAGCATTTTTAATTTAAGAGGTAGACAGAAACAAGTGAATATTGCTTGGAATTACAATGAATGTATAAGGCTTTAGCATGTGATCAATAACTGCAATTTTCCAAATACATTAAAGCATTTATAATATTAGAGGTAGCCACAAACAAGTGAATATTGCTTGGAATCACAGAGAATGTATAAGACTGTAGAATGTTATTAATAACTGGGTTTTCCCAAAAACTTTAAAGCATTTATAATACAAGAGATAGCCAGAAATAAGTGAATATCGCTTGGAATTACAAAGCATGTATAAGGCTTTAGCATGTGATCAATAACTGCAACTTTCCAAATAATTTAAAGCATTTATATTATATGAGGTAGCCAGAAACAAGTGATTATCGCTTGGAATTACAAAGATTGTTTAGTATGTGATTTATAACTGCGATTTCCCAAATTTTTTTAAGGCATTTATACTATAAGAGGTAGCCAGAAACAAGTGAATATCGCTTGGAATTACAAAGAATGTATAAGGTTTTAGCATGTGACCATTAACTGCGATTTACCAAATACTATAAAGCATTTATAATATAAGAAGTAGCCAGAAACAAGGGAATATCGCTTGGAATTACAAGGAATATAGAAGGCTATAGCATGTGTTCGATAACTGCGAATTTTCCAAATACTTTAAAGCATTTATAATATAAGAGGTAGTTAGAAACAAGTGAATATTGCTTGCAATTACAAATAATGTTTAGCAAGTGCTCAATTACTGGGATTTCCCAAATACTTTAAAGCATTTATAATATAAGAGGTAGCTAGAAACAAGTGAATATCGCTTGGAACTACAAATAATGTTTAGCATGTGATCAATACCTCTGATTTCCCAAATACTTTAAAGCATTTTTAATATAAGAAATAGCCAGAAACAAGTGAATATTGCATGGAATTACAAAGAATGTATAAGGCTTTAGCATGTGATCAATAACTGCAATTTTCCAAATACTTTAAAGCATTTATAATATTAGATGTAGCCAGAAACAAGTGAATATTGCTTGGAATTACAAAAAATGTATAACGCTTTAGCATGTGATCAATAACTGCGAGTTCCCAAATACTTTAAAGCATTTACAGTATAAGAGGTAGCCAGAAACAAGTGAATATCGCTTGGAATTACAAAGAATGTATAAGGCTTTAGCATGTGATCAATAACAGCAATTTTCCAAATACTTTAAAGCATTTATAATATTAGAGGTAGCCAGAAACAAGTGAATGTTGCTTGGAATTACAAAAAATGTATAACGCTTTAGCATGTGATCAATAACTGCGAGTTCCCAAATACTTTAAAGCATTTATAATATAAGAGGTAGTCAGAAACAAGTGAATATCGCTTGGAATTACAAAGAATGTATAAGGCTTTAGCATGTGATCAATAAATGCAATTTTCCAAATACTTTAAAGCATTTATAATATAAGAGGTAGCCAGAAACAAGTGAATATCGCTTGGAATTACAAAGAATGTTGAGCATGTGATCAATAACCGCGATTTCCCAAAAAATTTTAAGGCATTTATTCTATAAGAGGTAGCCAGAAACAAGTGAATATCGCTTGGAATTACAAAGAGTGTTTAGCATGTGATCAATAACTGCGATTTCCCAAATACTTTAAAGTATTTATAATATAAGAGGTAGTCAGAAACAAGTGAATATTGCTTGGAATTACAAAGAATGTATAAGGCTTCAGCATGTGATCAATAACTGCGATTTCCCTAATACTTTAAAGCATTTATAATATAAGAGGTAGACAGAAACAAGTGAATATTGCTTGGAATTACAAAGAATGTATAAGGCTTCAGCATGTGATCAATAACTGCGATTTCCCTAATACTTTAAAGCATTTATAATATAAGAGGTAGACAGAAACAAGTGAATATTGCTTGGAATTACAAAGAATGTATAAGGCTTCAGCATGTGATCAATAACTGCGATTTTCCAAATACTCCAAAGCATTTATAATATAAGAGGTAGACAGAAACAAGGGAATTTTGCTTGGAATTACAAAGAATGTATAAGGCTTCAGCATGTGATCAATAACTGCGATTTCCCTAATACTTTAAAGCATTTATAATATAAGAGGTAGTCAGAAACAAGTGAATATCGCTTGGAATTATAAAGAATGTTTAGTATGTGATTTATAACTGCCGTTTCCCAAAAAATTTTAAGGCATTTATATTATAAGAGGTAGCCAGAAACAAGTAAATATCGCTTGGAATTACAAAGAATGTTTAGCATGTGATCAATAACTGCGATTTCCCAAATACTTTAAAGCATGTATAATATAAGAGGTAGACAGAGACAAGTGAATATTGCTTGGAATTACAAAGAATGTATAAGGCTTCAGCATGTGATCAATAACTGCGATTTACCTAATACTTAAAGCATTTATAATATAAGAGGTAGTCAGAAACAAGTGAATATCGCTTGGAATTACAAAGAATGTTTAGTATGTGATTTATAACTGCGATTTCCCAAATTTTTTTAAGGCATTTATACTATAAGAGGTAGCCAGAAACAAGTGAATATCGCTTGGAATTACAAAGAGTGTATAAGGCTTTAGCATGTGATCAATAACTGCGAGTTCCCAAATACCTTAAAGCATTTATAATATATGAGGTAGCCAGAAACAAGTGAATATCGCTTGGAATGACAAAGAATGTATAAGGCTTTAGCATGTGATCGATAACTGCGATTTCCCAAACACTTTAAAGCATTTATAATATAAGAGGTAGCCAGAAACAAGTGAATATCGCTTGCAAATGCAAAGAATCTATAAGGCTTTAGCATGTGATCAATAACTTCGATTTCCTAAATATCTTGAAGTATTTATTATATATGAGGGAGTCAGAAACAAGTGAATATTGCTTGGAATAACAAGGAATGTATAAGGCTTTAGCAAATGATCAATAACTGCGATTTCCCAAATACGTTAAAGCATTTATAATATAAGAGGTAGTCAGAAACAAGTGAATGTCGCTTGGAATTACAAATAATGTTTAGAATGTGATCAATAATTGCGATTTCCCAATTACTTTAAAGCATTTGTAATATAAGAGGACCCAGAAACAAGTGAATATACCTTGGAATTACAACGAGTGTATAAGGCTTTAGCATGTGATCGATAACTACGATTTCCCAAATACTTTAAAGTATTTATAATATAAGAAGTAGCCAGAAACAAGTGAATTTACTTCGAATTACAACGAGTATATAAAGCTTTAGCTTGTGATCAATAGCTGCGATTTCCCAAATACTTTAAAGCATTTATAATATAAGAGGTAGGCTGAAAAAGTTAATATTGCTTGGAATTATAAAGAAAGCATACGGCTTTAGCATGTGATCAATAACTGCGATTTCCCAAACACTCTAAAGCATTTATAATATAAGATGTAGCCAGAAACAAGTGAATATACCTTGGAATTACAACGAATGTATAAGGCTTTAACATGTGATCGATAACTACGATTTCCCAAATACTTTAAAGCATTTATAATATAATATGTAGTCAGAAACAAGTGAATACTGCTTGGAATTACAAAGAATGTATAAGATTTAGAATGTGATCAATAAATACGATTTCCCAAATATTTTAAAGCATTTATAATCTAAGAGGTAGTCACAAACAAGTGAATATCGCTTGGAATTACCAAGAATATATAAGGTTTTAGCATGTGCTCAATTACTGCGATTTCCCAATTTTCTAAAAGCATCTATGATATAAGAGGTAGACGGAAACCAGTGAATATTGCTTGGGATTACAAAGAATATATAAGGCTTAAACATGTGATAATAACTGCGATTTCACAAATATATTAAAGAATTTATAATATAAGAGGTGGTCAGAAACAAGTGAATATCGCTTGGATTTACAAAGAATATATAAGGTTTAGCATGAGTTCGATAACTGCGATTTACGAAATATTTTAAAGCATTTATAACATAAGTGGTAGCCAGAAACAAGTGAATATTGCTTGAAATTACAAAGAATCTATAAGGCTTTAGCATGTGATCAATATCTGCGAGTTCGCAAATACTTTAAAGCATTTATGATATAAGAGGTAGCCAGAAACAGGTGAATATCACTTCGATTACAAAGAAAGTATAAGGCTTTAGCAAGTGATGGATAACTGCAATTTCCCAAATACTTTAAAGAATTTATAATATAAGAGGTAGACAGAAACAAGTGAATATTGCTTGGAATTACAAAGAATATGTAAGGCTTTAGCATGTGATCGATAACTGCGATTTCCCAAATACTTTAAGGCATTTATTATATAAGAGGTAGTCAGAAACAGGTGAGTATCGCTTGGATTTACAAGGAATATATAAGGCTTTAGCATGTGACCTATAACTGCGATTTCCCAAACACTTTAAAGCATTTATAATATAAGAGGTAGTCAGAAACAAGTGAATATCGCTTGCAATTACAAAGCATGTATAAGGCTTTATCATGTGATCGAAAACTGCTATTACCCAAAAGTTTTAAAGCATTTATAATATAAGAGGTAGTCAGAAACAAGTGAATATCGCTTGCAATTACAAAGAATCTATAAGGCTTTAGCATGTGATCAATAACTGCGATTTTCTAAATATTTTAAAGCATTTATAATATAAGATGGAGTCAGAAACAAGTGAATATTGCTTGGAATAACAAGGAATGTATAAGGCTTTAGCAAGTGATCAATAATTGCCATTTCTTAAATACGTTAAAGCATTTATAATATAAAAGGTAGTCAGAAACAAGTGAATGTCGCTTGGAATTACAAATAATGTTTAGAATGTGATCAATAATTGTGATTTCCCAAATACTTTAAAGCATTTATAACATAAGAGGACGCAGAAACAAGTGAATATACCTTGTAATTACAACGAATGTATAAGGCTTTAGCATGTGATCGATAACTACGATTTCCCAAATACTTTAAAGCATTTATAATATAAGAAGTAGCCAGAAACAAGTGAATTTTGCCTGGAATTACAAAGAATGTATAAGGCTTTAGCATGTGATCAATAACTGCAATTTCCCAAATACTTTAAAGAATTTATAATATAAGAAGTAGCCAGAAACAAGTGAATTTACTTCGAATTACAACGAGTATATAAAGCTTTAGCTTGTGATCAATAGCTGCGATTTCCCAAATACTTTAAAGCATTTATAATATAAGAGGTAGGCTGAAAAAGTGAATATTGCTTGGAATTATAAAGAAAGCATACGGCTTTAGCATGTGATCAATAACTACGATTTCCCAAATACTTTAAAGCATTTATAATATAATATGTAGTCAGAAAGAAGTGAATATCGCTTGGAAGTACAAAGAATATATAAGGCTTCAGCATGGGATCCATATCAACGATATCCCAACTACTTTAAAGCATTTATAATATAAGAGGTAGCCAGAAACAAGTGAATATCTCTTGGAATTACAAAGAATGTTTAGCATGTGATCAGTAACTGCGATATCCCAAATACTCTAAAGCATTTATAATATAAGAGGTAGCCAGAAACAAGTGAATATCGCTTGGAATTACAGAGAATGTATACGACTTTAGCATGTTATTAATAACTGCGAGTTCTAAAATACTTTAAAGCATTTATAATATGAGAGGTAGCCAGTAACAGGTGAATATTTCTTCGAATTACAAAGAATGTATAACCCTTTAGCATGTTATTAGTAACTGCAAATTCCCAAATACTTTAAAGCAATTATAATACAAGAGGTAGCCAGAAACAAGTGAATATTGCTTGGAATTACAAAGAATTAATAAGGCTTCAGCATGTGATAAATAGCTGCGATTTCCCAAATATTTAAAAGCATTTATAATATAAGGGTAGTCAGAAGCAAGTGAATATTGCTTGGTATAACAAGGAATGTATAAGGCTTTAGCATGTGCTCAATAACTGGGGTTTCCCAAATACTTTAAAGCATTTGTAATACAAGAAGTAGCCAAAAACAAGTAAATGTTGCTCGGAATTTCAGAGAATGCATAAGGCTTCAGCATGAGTTCAATAACTGCGATATCCCAAATTAGTAAACATTTATAAGATAAGAGGCAGCCAAAACAAGTGAATATTGCTTGAAATTATAGAGAATGTATAAGACTTTGGCACGATATTTATAACTGAGAGTTCCCAAATATTTTAAGGCATTTATAATATAAGAGGTAGCCAGAAACAAGTGAATTTTCCTTGGAATAACAAAGCATGTACAAGGCTTTAGCATGTGATAAAAAAATTATTTTCTAAATATTTTAAGGCATTTGTGATATAAGAGGTAGTCAGAAACAAGTGAATATTGCTTATAGTTACAAAGAATGTATAAGGCTTTAGCATGTGGTCAATTACCGCGATTTCCCAAATATTTTAAGGCATTTAAAATAAAAGAGGTAGTCAGAAACAAGTGAATATCCCTTGGAATTACAAAGAATGTATAAGGCTTTAGCATGTGATCAATATCTGCGATATCCCAAATATTTTAAGGCATTTATAATATAAGAGGCAGTCAGAAACAAGTGAATATTGCTTAGAGTTACAAAGAATGATTAAGGCTTTAGCCTGTGATCAATAACGGCGATTTCCCAAATATTTTAAAGCATTTATAATATAAGAGGTAGCCAGAAACAAGTGAATATTGCTTGGAATTGCAGAAAGGCATAAGACTTTAGCATGTTATTAATACCTGCGAGTTCCCAAATATTTTAAAGCAATTATAATATAAGGCGTAGGTAGAAACAAGTTAATATTGCTTGGAATAACAAGGAATGTATGAGGCTTTAGCATGTGATCAATAACTGTGGTTTCCCAAATATTCTAAAGCATTTATAGTATAAGAGATAGTAGAAACAAGTAAACATCGCTTGGATTGACAAAGAATATATTAGGCTTTAGCATGTGATTTATAACTGCGATTTCCCATATACTTTAAAGCATTTATAATATAAGAGGTAGTTAGAAACAAGTGAATATTGCTCAGAATTGCAAAGAATATGTAAGGCTATAGCATGTGATCGATAACTGCGATTTCCCAAGTATTTTAAAGCACTTATAATATAAGTGGTAGCCAGAAACACGTGAATATTGTTTGCAATTACAAATAATGTTTAGCAAGTGCTCAATAAGTGCGATTTCCCAAATACTTTAAAGAATTTATAATATAAGAGGTAGTCAGAAGCAAGTGAATCTCGCTTGGAATTACAAAGAATGTTTAGAATGTGATCAATAACTGCGATTTCCAAAATACTATAAAGCATTTCTAATATAAGAGGTAGCTAGAAACAAGTGAATATCACTTGGAATTACAAATAATGTTTAGCATGTGATCAATAACTCTGATTTCCCAAATACTTTAAAACATTTTTTCTCTAAGAAGTAGCCAGAAACAAGTGAATATTGCTTGGAATGACAAAGAATGTATAAGGCTTTAGTATGTGATCAATAACTGCGAGTTCCCAAATACTTTAAAGCATTTACAATATAAGAGAAAGCCACAAACAAGTGAATATCACTTGGAATTACAAAGAATGTATAAGGCTTTAGCAGGTGATTAATAACTGCGATTTCCCAAATACTATAAAGCATTTATAATATAAGAGGTAGTCAGAAACAAGTGAATATCGCCTGGAATTACAAATAATGTTTAGCATGCAATCAATAACTGCGAGTTCCCAAATACTTTAAAGCATTTATAATATAAGATGTAGCCAGAAACAAGTGAATATTGCTTGGAATTATAATGATTGCATAAGGCTTTAGCATGTGATCGATAACTGCAATTTCCCAAAAACTTTAAAGCATTTATAATACAAGAGGTAGTCAGAAACAAGTGAATATCGCTTGGAATGACAAAGAATGAGTCAGGCTTTAACATGTGATCAATAACTGCAATTTCCCAAAAACTTTAAAGCATTTATAATACAAGAGGCAGTCAGAAACAAGTGAATATCGCTTGGAATGACAAAGAATATATAAGGCTTTAGCATGTGATCAATGACTGCCAGTTCCCAAATACCTTAAAGCATTTAAAATATATGAGGTAGTCAGAAACAAGTAAATATCGCTTGGAATTATAAAGAATGTATAAGGCTTTAGCATGTGATCAATAACTGCGAGGTCCCGAATACTTTAAAGCATTTTTAATTTAAGAGGTAGACAGAAACAAGTGAATATTGCTTGGAATTATAATGAATGTATAAGGCTTTAGCATGTGATCAATAACTGCAATTTTCCAAATACATTAAAGCATTTATAATATTAGAGGTAGCCACAAACAAGTGAATATTGCTTGGAATCACAGAGAATGTATAAGACTGTAGAATGTTATTAATAACTGGGTTTTCCCAAAAACTTTAAAGCATTTATAATACAAGAGGTAGTCAGAAATAAGTGAATATCGCTTGGAATTACAGAGAATGTATAAGACTGTAGAATGTTATTAATAACTGGGTTTTCTCAAAAACTTTAAAGCATTTATAATATAAGAGGTAGCCAGAAACAAGTGAATATTGCTTGGAATCACAGAGAATGTATAAGACTGTAGAATGTTATTAATAACTGGGTTTTCCCAAAAACTTTAAAGCATTTATAATACAAGAGATAGCCAGAAATAAGTGAATATCGCTTGGAATTACAAAGCATGTATAAGGCTTTAGCATGTGATCAATAACTGCAACTTTCCAAATACTTTAAAGCATTTATATTATATGAGGTAGCCAGAAACAAGTGAATATCGCTTGGAATTACAAAGATTGTTTAGTATGTGATTTATAACTGCGATTTCCCAAATTTTTTTAAGGCATTTATACTATAAGAGGTAGCCAGAAACAAGTGAATATCGCTTGGAATTACAAGGAATATAGAAGGCTATAGCATGTGTTCGATAACTGCGAATTTTCCAAATACTTTAAAGCATTTATAATATAAGAGGTAGTTAGAAACAAGTGAATATTGCTTGCAATTACAAGTAATGTTTAGCAAGTGCTCAATTACTGGGATTTCCCAAATACTTTAAAGCATTTATAATATAAGAGGTAGCTAGAAACAAGTGAATATCGCTTGGAATTACAAATAATGTTTAGCATGTGATCAATATCTCTGATTTCCCAAATACTTTAAAGCATTTTTAATATAAGAAATAGCCAGAAACAAGTGAATATTGCATGGAATTACAAAGAATGTATAAGGCTTTAGCATGTGATCAATAACTGCAATTTTCCAAATACTTTAAAGCATTTATAATATTAGATGTAGCCAGAAACAAGTGAATATTGCTTGGAATTACAAAAAATGTATAACGCTTTAGCATGTGATCAATATCTGCGAGTTCCCAAATACTTTAAAGCATTTACAGTATAAGAGGTAGCCAGAAACAAGTGAATATCGCTTGGAATTACAAAGAATGTATAAGGCTTTAGCATGTGATCAATAACAGCAATTTTCCAAATACTTTAAAGCATTTATAATATTAGAGGTAGCCAGAAACAAGTGAATATCGCTTGGAATTACAAAGAATGTATAAGGCTTTAGCATGTGATCAATAAATGCAATTTTCCAAATACTTTAAAGCATTTATAATATAAGAGGTCGCCAGAAACAAGTGAATATCGCTTGGAATTACAAAGAATGTTGAGCATGTGATCAATAACCGCGATTTCCCAAAATTTTTTAAGGCATTTATTCTATAAGAGGTAGCCAGAAACAAGTGAATATCGCTTGGAATTACAAAGAGTGTTTAGCATGTGATCAATAACTGCGATTTCCCAAATACTTTAAAGTATTTATAATATAAGAGGTAGTCAGAAACAAGTGAATATTGCTTGGAATTACAAAGAATGTATAAGGCTTCAGCATGTGATCAATAACTGCGATTTCCCTAATACTTTAAAGCATTTATAATATAAGAGGTAGACAGAAACAAGTGAATATTGCTTGGAATTACAAAGAATGTATAAGGCTTCAGCATGTGATCAATAACTGCGATTTCCCTAATACTTTAAAGCATTTATAATATAAGAGGTAGACAGAAACAAGTGAATATTGCTTGGAATTACAAAGAATGTATAAGGCTTCAGCATGTGATCAATAACTGCGATTTTCCAAATACTCCAAAGCATTTATAATATAAGAGGTAGACAGAAACAAGGGAATTTTGCTTGGAATTACAAAGAATGTATAAGGCTTCAGCATGTGATCAATAACTGCGATTTCCCTAATACCTAAAGCATTTATAATATAAGAGGTAGTCAGAAACAAGTGAATATCGCTTGGAATTACAAAGAATGTTTAGTATGTGATTTATAACTGCGATTTCCCAAAGATATTTAAGGCATTTATACTATAAGAGGTAGCCAGAAACAAGTGAATATCGCTTGGAATTACAAAGAGTGTAAAAGGCTTTAGCATGTGATCAATAACTGCGAGTTCCCAAATACCTTAAAGCATTTATAATATATGAGGTAGCCAGAAACAAGTGAATATCGCTTGGAATGACAAAGAATGTATAAGGCTTTAGCATGTGATCGATAACTGCGATTTCCGAAATATTTTAAAGCTTTTATAATATAAGAGGTAGCCAGAAACAAGTGAATATCGCTTGGAATTACAAAGAATGAATAAATCTTTAACATGTAATGAATAACTGCAAGCTCCCAAGAACTTTAAAGCATTTATTATATAAGAGGTAGTCAGAAACAAGTAAATATCGCTTGGAATGTCAAAGAATGTATAAGGCTTTAGCATGTGATCAATAACTGACAGTTCCCAAATACTTTATAGCATTTATAATTTAAGAGGTAGCCAGAAACAAGTTAATATTGCTTGGAATTACAAAGAATGGATAAGGCTTTAGCGTGTGATCAATAACTGCAATTTTCCAAATACTTTAAAGCATTTATAATATAAGAGGTAGCCAGAAACAAGTGAATAGTGCTTGGAATCACAGAGAAGGTATAAGACTTTAGAATGTTATTAATAACTGAGATTTCCCAAATACTATAAAGCATTTATAATATAAGAGGTAGTCAGAAACAAGTGAATATCGCCTGGAATTACAAATAATGTTTAGCATGCAATCAATAACTGCGAGTTCCCAAATACTTTAAAGCATTTATAATATAAGATGTAGCCAGAAACAAGTGAATATTGCTTGGAATTATAATGATTGCATAAGGCTTTAGCATGTGATCGATAACTGCAATTTCCCAAAAACTTTAAGGCATTTATAATACAAGAGGTAGTCAGAAACAAGTGAATATCGCTTGGAATGACAAAGAATGAGTCAGGCTTTAACATGTGATCAATAACTGCAATTTCCCAAAAACTTTAAAGCATTTATAATACAAGAGGCAGTCAGAAACAAGTGAATATCGCTTGGAATGACAAAGAATATATAAGGCTTTAGCATGTGATCAATGACTGCCAGTTCCCAAATACCTTAAAGCATTTATAATATATGAGGTAGTCAGAAACAAGTAAATATCGCTTGGAATTATAAAGAATGTATAAGGCTTTAGCATGTGATCAATAACTGCGAGGTCCCGAATACTTTAAAGCATTTTTAATTTAAGAGGTAGACAGAAACAAGTGAATATTGCTTGGAATTACAATGAATGTATAAGGCTTTAGCATGTGATCAATAACTGCAATTTTCCAAATACATTAAAGCATTTATAATATTAGAGGTAGCCACAAACAAGTGAATATTGCTTGGAATCACAGAGAATGTATAAGACTGTAGAATGTTATTAATAACTGGGTTTTCCCAAAAACTTTAAAGCATTTATAATACAAGAGGTAGTCAGAAATAAGTGAATATCGCTTGGAATTACAGAGAATGTATAAGACTGTAGAATGTTATTAATAACTGGGTTTTCTCAAAAACTTTAAAGCATTTATAATATAAGAGGTAGCCAGAAACAAGTGAATATTGCTTGGAATCACAGAGAATGTATAAGACTGTAGAATGTTATTAATAACTGGGTTTTCCCAAAAACTTTAAAGCATTTATAATACAAGAGATAGCCAGAAATAAGTGAATATCGCTTGGAATTACAAAGCATGTATAAGGCTTTAGCATGTGATCAATAACTGCAACTTTCCAAATAATTTAAAGCATTTATATTATATGAGGTAGCCAGAAACAAGTGATTATCGCTTGGAATTACAAAGATTGTTTAGTATGTGATTTATAACTGCGATTTCCCAAATTTTTTTAAGGCATTTATACTATAAGAGGTAGCCAGAAACAAGTGAATATCGCTTGGAATTACAAAGAATGTATAAGGTTTTAGCATGTGACCATTAACTGCGATTTACCAAATACTATAAAGCATTTATAATATAAGAAGTAGCCAGAAACAAGGGAATATCGCTTGGAATTACAAGGAATATAGAAGGCTATAGCATGTGTTCGATAACTGCGAATTTTCCAAATACTTTAAAGCATTTATAATATAAGAGGTAGTTAGAAACAAGTGAATATTGCTTGCAATTACAAATAATGTTTAGCAAGTGCTCAATTACTGGGATTTCCCAAATACTTTAAAGCATTTATAATATAAGAGGTAGCTAGAAACAAGTGAATATCGCTTGGAACTACAAATAATGTTTAGCATGTGATCAATACCTCTGATTTCCCAAATACTTTAAAGCATTTTTAATATAAGAAATAGCCAGAAACAAGTGAATATTGCATGGAATTACAAAGAATGTATAAGGCTTTAGCATGTGATCAATAACTGCAATTTTCCAAATACTTTAAAGCATTTATAATATTAGATGTAGCCAGAAACAAGTGAATATTGCTTGGAATTACAAAAAATGTATAACGCTTTAGCATGTGATCAATAACTGCGAGTTCCCAAATACTTTAAAGCATTTACAGTATAAGAGGTAGCCAGAAACAAGTGAATATCGCTTGGAATTACAAAGAATGTATAAGGCTTTAGCATGTGATCAATAACAGCAATTTTCCAAATACTTTAAAGCATTTATAATATTAGAGGTAGCCAGAAACAAGTGAATGTTGCTTGGAATTACAAAAAATGTATAACGCTTTAGCATGTGATCAATAACTGCGAGTTCCCAAATACTTTAAAGCATTTATAATATAAGAGGTAGTCAGAAACAAGTGAATATCGCTTGGAATTACAAAGAATGTATAAGGCTTTAGCATGTGATCAATAAATGCAATTTTCCAAATACTTTAAAGCATTTATAATATAAGAGGTAGCCAGAAACAAGTGAATATCGCTTGGAATTACAAAGAATGTTGAGCATGTGATCAATAACCGCGATTTCCCAAAAAATTTTAAGGCATTTATTCTATAAGAGGTAGCCAGAAACAAGTGAATATCGCTTGGAATTACAAAGAGTGTTTAGCATGTGATCAATAACTGCGATTTCCCAAATACTTTAAAGTATTTATAATATAAGAGGTAGTCAGAAACAAGTGAATATTGCTTGGAATTACAAAGAATGTATAAGGCTTCAGCATGTGATCAATAACTGCGATTTCCCTAATACTTTAAAGCATTTATAATATAAGAGGTAGACAGAAACAAGTGAATATTGCTTGGAATTACAAAGAATGTATAAGGCTTCAGCATGTGATCAATAACTGCGATTTCCCTAATACTTTAAAGCATTTATAATATAAGAGGTAGACAGAAACAAGTGAATATTGCTTGGAATTACGAAGAATGTATAAGGCTTCAGCATGTGATCAATAACTGCGATTTTCCAAATACTCCAAAGCATTTATAATATAAGAGGTAGACAGAAACAAGGGAATTTTGCTTGGAATTACAAAGAATGTATAAGGCTTCAGCATGTGATCAATAACTGCGATTTCCCTAATACTTTAAAGCATTTATAATATAAGAGGTAGTCAGAAACAAGTGAATATCGCTTGGAATTATAAAGAATGTTTAGTATGTGATTTATAACTGCCGTTTCCCAAAAAATTTTAAGGCATTTATATTATAAGAGGTAGCCAGAAACAAGTAAATATCGCTTGGAATTACAAAGAATGTTTAGCATGTGATCAATAACTGCGATTTCCCAAATACTTTAAAGCATGTATAATATAAGAGGTAGACAGAGACAAGTGAATATTGCTTGGAATTACAAAGAATGTATAAGGCTTCAGCATGTGATCAATAACTGCGATTTACCTAATACTTAAAGCATTTATAATATAAGAGGTAGTCAGAAACAAGTGAATATCGCTTGGAATTACAAAGAATGTTTAGTATGTGATTTATAACTGCGATTTCCCAAAATTTTTTAAGGCATTTATACTATAAGAGGTAGCCAGAAACAAGTGAATATCGCTTGGAATTACAAAGAGTGTATAAGGCTTTAGCATGTGATCAATAACTGCGAGTTCCCAAATACCTTAAAGCATTTATAATATATGAGGTAGCCAGAAACAAGTGAATATCGCTTGGAATGACAAAGAATGTATAAGGCTTTAGCATGTGATCGATAACTGCGATTTCCGAAATATTTTAAAGCTTTTATAATATAAGAGGTAGCCAGAAACAAGTGAATATCGCTTGGAATTACAAAGAAAGAATAAATCTTTAACATGTGATGAATAACTGCAAGCTCCCAAGAACTTTAAAGCATTTATTATATAAGAGGTAGTCAGAAACAAGTAAATATCGCTTGGAATGTCAAAGAATGTATAAGGCTTCAGCATGTGATCAATAACTGCGATTTCCCTAATACTTTAAAGCATTTATAATATAAGAGGTAGACAGAAACAAGTGAATATTGCTTGGAATTACAAAGAATGTATAAGGCTTCAGCATGTGATCAATAACTGCGATTTCCCTAATACTTTAAAGCATTTATAATATAAGAGGTAGACAGAAACAAGTGAATATTGCTTGGAATTACAAAGAATGTATAAGGCTTCAGCATGTGATCAATAACTGCGATTTTCCAAATACTCCAAAGCATTTATAATATAAGAGGTAGACAGAAACAAGGGAATTTTGCTTGGAATTACAAAGAATGTATAAGGCTTCAGCATGTGATCAATAACTGCGATTTCCCTAATACTTTAAAGCATTTATAATATAAGAGGTAGTCAGAAACAAGTGAATATCGCTTGGAATTATAAAGAATGTTTAGTATGCGATTTATAACTGCCGTTTCCCAAAAAATTTTAAGGCATTTATATTATAAGAGGTAGCCAGAAACAAGTAAATCTCGCTTGGAATTACAAAGAATGTTTAGCATGTGATCAATAACTGCGATTTCCCAAATGCTTTAAAGCATGTATAATATAAGAGGTAGACAGTGACAAGTGAATATTGCTTGGAATTACAAAGAATGTATAAGGCTTCAGCATGTGATCAATAACTGCGATTTCCCTAATACTTAAAGCATTTATAATATAAGAGGTAGTCAGAAACAAGTGAATATCGCTTGGAATTACAAAGAATGTTAGGTATGTGATTTATAACTGCGATTTCCCAAAATTTTTTAAGGCATTTATACTATAAGAGGTAGCCAGAAACAAGTGAATATCGCTTGGAATTACAAAGAGTGTATAAGGCTTTAGCATGTGATCAATAACTGCGAGTTCCCAAATACCTTAAAGCATTTATAATATATGAGGTAGCCAGAAACAAGTGAATATCGCTTGGAATGACAAAGAATGTATAAGGCTTTAGCATGTGATCGATAACTGCGATTTCCGAAATATTTTAAAGCTTTTATAATATAAGAGGTAGCCAGAAACAAGTGAATATCGCTTGGAATTACAAAGAATGAATAAATCTTTAACATGTGATGAATAACTGCAAGCTCCCAAGAACTTTAAAGCATTTATTATATAAGAGGTAGTCAGAAACAAGTAAATATCGCTTGGAATGTCAAAGAATGTATAAGGCTTTAGCATGTGATCAATAACTGACAGTTCCCAAATACTTTATAGCATTTATAATTTAAGAGGTAGCCAGAAACAAGTTAATATTGCTTGGAATTACAAAGAATGGATAAGGCTTTAGCGTGTGATCAATAACTGCAATTTTCCAAATACTTTAAAGCATTTATAATATAAGAGGTAGCCAGAAACAAGTGAATAGTGCTTGGAATCACAGAGAAGGTATAAGACTTTAGAATGTTATTAATAACTGAGATTTCCCGAAAACTTTAAAGCATTTATAATACAAGAGGCAGTCAGAAACAAGTGAATATCACCTGGAGTTACAAAGAATGTTTAGCATGTAATCAATAACTGCGAGTTCCCAAATACTTTAAAGCATTTATAATATAATAGGTAGCCTGAAACAAGTGATTATTGCTTGAAATTACAAAAAATGTATAAGGCTTTAGCATGTGATCAATAACTGCGAGTTCCCAAATACTTTAAAGCAATTATAATATAAGAGGTAGCCAGAAACAAGTGAATATCGCTTGGAATTACAAAGAATGTATAAGGCTTTAGTATGTGATTAATAACTGCGAGTTCCCATATACTATAAAGCATTTATAATATAAGAGGTAGTCAGAAACAAGTAAATATCGCCTGGAATTACAAATAATATTTAGCATGTAATCAATAACTGCGAGTTCTCAAATACTTTAAAGCATTTATAACACAAGAGGTACCTAGAAACAAGTGAATATCGCTTGGAATTACTAAGAATGTATAGGACTTTATCATGTGATCAATAACTGCGATTTCCCAAATACTTTAAAGCATTTATAATATAAGAGGTAGGTAGTAACAAGTGAAGATTGCTTGGAATTACAAAGAATGTATAAGACTTTAGCGTGTTATTAATTACTGGGTGTTCCCAAATACTTTAACGCATTCATAATATAAGAGGTAGCCAGAAACAAGTGAATATTGCTTGGAATTACAGAGAATGTATAAGACTTTAGCATGTTATTAATAACTGCGTGTTCCCAAATACTTTAACGCAGTTATAATATAAGAGGTAGCCAGAAGCAAGTGAATATTGCTTGGAAATACAAAGAATGCATAAGGCTTTAGGATGTGATCAATAACTGCGATTTCCCAAATACGTTAATGCATTTATAATACAAGAGGTCGCCAGAAACAAGTGAATATTGCTTGGAATTACAAAGAATGCATAAGGCTGTAGCATGTTATCAATAACTGTTACTTCCCAAATACTTTAAGGCATTTATAATATAAGCGGTAGCTAAATACAAGTGAATATTTTCTGGAATTACAAAAAATTTCAAAGTGTTTTGCATGAGATCAATAAATGTTACTTCCCAAATACTTTAAGGCATTTATAATATAAGCGGTAGCCAAATTCAAGTAAATATTGCCTGGAATTACAAAAAAAGTCAAAGTGTTTTGCATGTGATCAATAACTGTTACTTCCCAAATACTTTAAAGCATTTATAATATAAGCGGTAGCCAAATGCAAGTGAATATTTCCTGGAATTACAAAAAATGTCAAAGTGTTTTGCATGTGATCAATAAATGTTACTTCCCAAATACTTTAAGGCATTTATAATATAAGCGGTAGCCAAATTCAAGTGAATATTGCCTGGAATTACAAAAAATGTCAAAGTGTTTTGCATGTGATCAATAACTGTTGAGTATCGGCAGGAATTACGAAGAATGTCAAAGCCTGAGCATGTGATCAATAACTGCTATTTCCCGAATTTGTAAGTCATATATAAATATAAGCGGTAGTCATAAACAAGTAAAAATCTCCTGGAATTACAAAGAATATCAAAGTCTTTTCCATGTGATCAATGAAAACGAAATGTGTAGTGTTTATCACCCGCTTTTACTACATACGGCACCGCAGGCGGTGACACTGATGATGCATGAGATGAAGATGGAGCACCGGTGGAATTAGATGGCGGGGGAAACCGGAGGTCCCGGAGAAAACCCGCCCCAACGCCGTGTTGTCCTCCACAAATCTCATTTTGCCGTCGCCTGGGTTTGAACCCGGGCCTCCTTGGTGAGAGCCAAGCGGTCTAACCACTGAGCCACGGCGTCGCCTCAATGTGATCATTAAGCGCTATTTCCGAAATTCTTAAGGCATATATGAATATAAGCGATAGCCAGAAACAAGTGAGTATCGGCAGGAATTACACAAATGTCAAAGCCTGAGCATATGATCAATAACTGCTATTTTCCAAATTTGTAAGTCATATATAAACATAAGCGGTAGTAAGAAACAAGTGAACATCGGCAGGAATTACAAAGAATGTCCAAGTCTTGAACATGTTAAAAATAACCGTCACGATATCGAAGTTTTGGTAAAGTGCAATAATTTCCCTATAGTTTGGAATTACAGAAATTATGCTGACGGAAGTCTGATAAGCAGTTAACGCATTGTTATCATAGGAATTTTTAAGGATAGTAGTTATTCTTGTAAACAACGAGAATGAGATAACTAACAATGTGTGCTGGAAACTGTCATGAAAGGTTTCCTCGATTATTGTGCCATTATAAAGACAGTATTGTAAAACATACTAAATAATACTTGCAATCCATTGTGCGCAGTGAATGATTTCTGAAAAAAAATGCTTCTCTTTTCCTTCCGAAATGTTCGTCCCATTTTATTGTGCTTTCCGCGTTGTGGGGCCCATTTTAAGCTGAAGCGTTTTCTCCAGGAGGTCTTGAATTTCTCATTCGTGGGTGTTTGTATAAAATAAATATGGCAAATGTACTTGTTATATAATGTTGAACAGGCGTTCGAGCACTTATTACTAAGGAGTTGTTTTCCTAATAAACCTTTGGGTAGAATAGGAATTAAAAAATTGGATAATAAATACTAAAGATTTGTCGAACTTATTACTTTGATTAGAATTGTAACGTCCGAAGATTTTAGTTGAATATAGTTCTCAGCGATATCATTAATTTTTTCGTGACGATTTATCACATATATGTATTTAACTTTTATTCTGTTTCTGACAAAGAACTGACGCAACTTTGCTCCTAGCTGATCACAGCCGAGTTCTGCTACCCGGTCACTGAGGTAGATGTTCCTGAACGTGTCAAATCTGTGATATCATGTGAAGATCTAACTTAATCTCGTTACCAATCTCCTCCTCCAACATTTCATACTTACGCAGAGCAGTAATATCGCTCTTCCCTTTATAATTTCTTTCAAGTGGCCTACTTGTCTAACCGAGTATTCTCGTATCTCCCCTTCGCGAAATCTGAGTTCCTAACTTTCCTAATAAACTCAGTCGTGAACTGAGATGTTTTCCAGAAATTTTCTGAAATGAATACGGACGTTAATTAGCAATCTAATTCCACTGTTTCTCATGTCTAGATAAAGTTTGTTTTTATTTATTTAGCTTACTACAGCAAATTCATATACCGTTAAACAATTTTATCGGTTAAATTCTTGAATTCCTAATCATTGTTACTTTATCATATTTACTATTATCATATACTGTTTCCTATTAGATTATGATTTATTGAAGTCATCCATAACTTAGGTATCACTACAATAATCAGGAAGTGAACTTCGTCCCATTAACTTTTTTGACAAGCTTAAGTTACTTCTTCGTATGAAACATTTTCTCCAAGTTTGTCTAATTTACATGCATGATATAGCCCCCCCTCCTTTTTAAACAATAGCCCACAGGAATCTTGGTGTTACAAAGAGTTTCACGAAGAGAGCTATTTCGCTAGATCTAACATGTTGGAGCGGTTCCCCTCCTTGTGGTTTGGATTTATATCACACGATGCGGTGACATATCTGAAGTTGGATTCACCCCTT
The DNA here is from genome assembly GCA_030765055.1 of Mantis religiosa. Taxonomy (NCBI): domain Eukaryota; kingdom Metazoa; phylum Arthropoda; class Insecta; order Mantodea; family Mantidae; genus Mantis; species Mantis religiosa. Next base: position 295,465,148 of record CM060948.1, on the reverse strand, counting down.
CGTGAGGTCTACGCCCCAAACGCGCAAAAGCTTCGCGCTCCCTTGGTGTGGCGAAGCATTTAGAAGCCAAACCTTACCTTGATGTAGAAGCGATGAACCTTTCCTCTAAAAGCCGTGAAGATGAAGTTCTCGAAGATTTCTATAAATCCTCTCTCCGGCAGCTGCGGCGAGCGATGAGATGTGAAACTTCTCAGCCGTAGTATCGATACATAAGGGATTTCACTTTTGGCCAAATATGGAATAAAATAATTTACACCGTTTCAGATTACTTGGAATTATATTTCTCGACATCATTTTCTTCTTTACATGCGACTTTTTCCACTGATGTATATAGCCCTTTACTGCATATTAATTTTCCCCTTCTACTTATAAATGAGGCAACGGTTTTTAACTTAAATTATTTATCGTAGCGTCGCGTCTTCGATGTATATTTTAAACGTTTACTAAACGTTCATAAATGATGAACTCCAATAACTTCTAGTAGTTACAAGAAGTCTTTTACCGAAAACACGCCTACCCTCTTCGAGAGTTAAAGCCATAAGAAAAAAATTTAAGAATAAAATCATTGGTTCTTTTTCTGCTTTTGTTGCTAAGCCACCGCAATACTTAATTCTGATTGGTCCTACGTCACAATTTGGGATTTCAAAAAACCTAAGCATTTGTTGCATCATCTATATGGCCTGCTTTGTTATTAACTTAAGTTGAATTACAGATGACCATGTTTAGCTAATATGTCCATGTATGCACAATCAGCTTCAATGCTTAGCACATATATACTTTTACTAAGAAAATTCGCCTATGCTTTAATGTATCAATCAGCTCTCTTAGTACATATTTAAAAACAGCTTCTGATATACCTCTGCTTAGTGTTCCAGTCGTTTGAGTTTCTTAAACTAATTTTATATGGTCGTATTAATAACAGGATGACCCTTTTCATTCAGCAATGCTGTACCTTTGTATGTATTTCATTGGCAGTGTTCTTTTAAGTGTCTGAGTGCATGCCTCTAATTTTAAAGGATCTTCATTCAGTTCCTTTATTGATTCTGAAAGATGCGGTAGGTACTCCTTAGTTAATATTACAGCCCAGAGTACTTGTCCATCAAATCGATCGAAGATTATAAACCAATATGTGTTTATGAATATTTTTATGTTCATTTTAATAAATTATTACAATGTAAAAATATTATCAGGGCAGTTTCTTGTTTCTGTTACACTGCTTAATATTTTACTAGTTTTCTTCAACCACGCCATCTCCTTACCTAACATTTACTTTACTGCAGTCTTTTGTTCAGTGATGCGAGAATTGGTAGTGTTTTGTCTTTGTTGATTTTTTGATGTTATATCTATTTAGTATTTGCAATATTTCTTATAAATGTCCTGATGAGAGCCAAAATTCCGAAACGTCGATTTCTAATCGTATTTTTACCTGGCTTGTTTCCCCAGAATATCTTGAATATGCATATTATTTGCAGCCTTGCCGACCGTTGAGAAAGTTTTTGTATCGATAATCTGGCCACACAATATGGATACAGACCCCGTTTCGTCGCTGAAGACAATTCTCATTTTCCCCCACTTTTTACCCATCAACTTAAATTTTCGCAGTCAGTCAGAGCAGTGCTGAAGAGTTTTGCGAAATTCTCTAATCCTAAAAATATCCTCCCTTATAATTCTCAGTATTATCATTTTCTCTCAGCTTTTGTTTCCTTATCAATTAATCTTTCAGGCTGTTTTACTACTTCTGAAGTACGACGTTAGCCTTATACATGCCTCAATGTGGGTTCGGTAAATTGAGTACCCTTTGAATATTACAAGGCAAATTGAGTTGCTCTTAAATTTTCAAGGTAGGTAAATGGACTCCCTCCTAAGCATTCAATGTAGGTAAATTGAGTCCCTTGACCCGTAATTGTGTCAAATTTCCGCTCCCATTTTGTGCAGACTTGGTTTGTTTAGCAGGTTGGCATGGTTAAAAATTTTATCACGTTAAAATCCTTCGTACGAGCAATTGAAATAGTTCTGTCACAAAGATAAGAATTTAAAGGAAACACCTTTAACAAAGTCAAATATCAGTATGTCATTATTAATAAACTTTACTATCTGCTCCCTCAAAAATGTTTCATTTCCCAATGTTTTTTTTTTTTTTTTTTTTTTTTAATTTCCTCTGTACTACGTAATTGAACACATACATATGACTGAATGCTGACCAAAACGTCCACGAAATTATAAATAATTTGGCTTAAAGTGTAAAAAAGCCATTTAATTTTGCATTGAAAGATTCTCAGCTATTAGATATACGATTTGTTGTAGGTGTGAAATCAGCCCAAGTAACAGAGGGAAACGTTGAATCAGCCACAATGTATATCTCCAGGATGTGGTCACAGAACTCATATTTTTGTGCCTCCTGGTTGAACAGCGATCAGATCTTCGAAACTTTTAACTATCACAGATAAAAGTTGTTTTATTTTCTCACTAAAAATCACTTCAATACTGGCTGATTCACTATTCTGTTCACAGCACTAGTAGGTATGCCTATTTCTGTACATTGATATGTCTACTATATTTACATTGGTGCATTGTGACATATATCCCCTGATGTCACAGTGCTGCAGTGGGACCGGTATAGCCAACCATAGCGGAGTCAATTTACCGTATGGCCGCGCCGTGGCTCAGTGGTTAGACCGCTTGGCTCTCACCAAGTCGGCCCGGGTTGGATCCCAGGCGACCGCAAAGTGAGATTTGTCGTGGAAAACACGGCGCTGTGGCGGGTTTTCTCCTGGACCTCCGGTTTCCCCCGCCATCTCATTTCAGTGGTGCTCCAACTTCATCTCATGTTTCATTAGTGTCACCGCCTGTGGTGCCGTATGTAGTAAAAGCGGGCGTTAAACACTACACATCACATCATCACTATTTACCGTATGGATTAAAAGGCTTGGGACTGTACTCACCGCTTGAAGAATCGTAAACAACTAATTATGAACTCATTTTACTTATTCCCGAGTCAATGACTGAAGAAGTTTCACTAACCAGTACCTAAAGAGGTATCTGAGTATAATTTATCTACTGATAACAGTGCGTATGATATCTCGCTTTGTTCTCTGTGTTGCCTTTTCTTTTCTGTGTTAAATTCGTAACTTGCTAGATCACGAGTCAAACGACTAATAGCTGAAATCTCCGCCAGGGATTTACACTTGCAAAACCTCCCTGAAATAGAAAAAATCTTTTCGAGGTTTCGAGAGTAACAAAGTGATTGTTAGAAGGCACAATGTACTTCCTCGATTTTCAGCTGTTTTTAGACGCGGATTAACGTGACAATAAAGCAATAACAAATGAAACGTAGTAAAATCTAGAAGTATGGTTGTTCAGTGAAACAATGAATATGAAAAGCGGATTTATTGGTCCCTAAATTTAACTTCAAATTACTTATTCGTGTTTTTAGGATGCAAAGCATTGCTGCTAATCTGAAATTTCACAAAGAAAAATTTGACTTTTTGTTCTCTTTATGGGAGCATAACTAATTCTCCTTGTTCGGAATATAGACCGGTTGTATGGAATGCTGAAGTTTTGAACATCTTAAAATCTGGTTTTAAATTCATATGCATTTCACTACATATTCTTCAAACAATTTCTCTTGTGAAAGTTTATTATCCTTTCAACTTTAACCTAATTAAGATAATCATTAACAAAAGTGTATGTATTGCACATTATCTTAGATGCCAAATAGGTATAAGGTAATTCAAAGGACTTAAGGGACAGGCAAATATTTTAAGAGCTTGCACTAAATTATCTCTTCCAAATTTCGTTGTAGTTTTATACTCCTTTTTTAACTGCCCACTTATACCAATACGTGGAGTCAGGGTACTCTGTTCCTCTTAATCCTTAAGTGCTGAGTAACGGAATCTCTGAATCAGTGAAAGAGAGAATCCGGGATGGATGCCTGGTATGAAGTGGGGGAAGTGGATGCCAATAAAGACGAAATGAAACGATATAAAAGATTATGTTTTAGCAATTGTGGAGTGCTGGCGGGGGAAACCACAAATCTCACTTTGCGGTCGACTGGGATCAAACTCGGGCTGCCTTGGGGAGAGCCAAGCGGTCTAACCACTCAACCACGGCGCGGCCTGAATAACGACATTCATTTGAGAAAAATATAAGTATTTCAAAATTAAAACCACTAACAAGGATTACCTAGAAAATGCTTAAATATATTTGACATTCATTGTGTAATCTCACAAGATCCATATCGCTTTTTCTCAGAAGCAAAGCAATATTGAAAACCGGGAAACTTTACACAAGTTTTCCTGTAACAGGTTTGAAATTCTTGCACTAATAGAGAGCAGAAATCTTTCCTATAGTCATTATTCATAATTAAGCAAACTTTTGCATGAAAATTAGTTCAAAATCGTCAGCACCTTGACCACCATTTTCAAAAAAGTTTACTTGTTCTATTAGTGAACAGTGTTTTCTTCTGCTGAAAAACGCTCTGGAGACACTTGAACCCCAAAAAATCACCTAAAATAAATGCGCACTGCCCCTCCGTATAGCATAACTCAGAGTTATACTAATACCAAACATCCTATTTGTTTTTGAAGTAACACGAAAAATTTCATGAGATTCTCCTCACTGTAATCAAATATTTACTGGAACATTTATCATTCATTCTTAAAAATTTACCAAAGCATTTAAGTTAAAATATCTATTTTTGACAAAAATGAATACTTCTGTCCACCTTTGTAGCGTGGTGGTGGCAAGTCTAAGTCAAATTCAAAGGGTCCCGAGTTTAAATCTCGGTCAGGGTGAGTTAACCTGATAGGATATTTCCGGTGGTTTTCCGTAGCTGGAAAGATGAACGTGGGTTAACTTCAACCTTTATGGACTCTGGGCTTATATGAGCATTATTTTATCCATTTCTTTCATATTCTGATGTGACTTACGTTGAAAGTTCAAAATAAATAAAATAAATCATTACGTATTTCTCAGTTTAGATAGTTTTATGTTAGTTAATCTACAGCCAAATAATAAATTACGCGTACTCTACCATATCTATGTACAGGAACGTATGTAAATACGATAAAAGCACCAGCAGTTTATGATCATTGCTAGTTATCCCAAATAACAGATATTTAATATTTCGTAAACAGTCTGCGAGGTTCATATCATTGGGACGCAATTGTATATAAATATGTACGAGGGCTGTTCAATAAAGAATGATCACAATTTTTTTGACAACATACCTTTACTCATCCTCATAATTTTGATGGTCCTTCTCAAAACAATCTCCTCTGAATGCAACGCACCTATCCCAGCGTTTCTGGCAGACTTCTAAGACATGCTGGAAACCATTTTACAGCGATTCTTCAAAGTCACCACCGCAGCCTTCAACACTGCTTCTTATAATGGATAGTTCCTCCCACAAAGGCCTTTCTTCAAGTTGGAGAATAAAAAATTTTACATGGGGCTAAATCCGGACTATAGCGAGGGTGAGGAATGCATTTCACATTGGTTTTTGCAAGATATTCAGCAACAATATTGGCAATGTTCGGCCGCGCATTATCGTGGTGCAGCATGCAGCTTGCTTCCAGGAAATGTGGTCTTTTACGCCTGATATGGACTTGCAATGTTTTCAGGACAACCCTGTAGTATTGTCCAGTTACGGATGTGTGTGTGTGTGTGTGTGTGTGTGTGTGTGTGTGTGTGTGTGTGTGTGTGTGTGTGTGTGTGTGTGTGTGTGTGTGTGTGTGTGCAGGTACAACATGCTGATAAACCATTCCATGATTATCAAAGAATGAGAAGACCATAACTTACCCAGCAGAAGCAATCACTTTTACTTTCTGGGGGGTTGGTGATGAAGATTTCCACTCAGAGCTTTGCTGTTTTCTCTCGGGATCAAACTTATGTAGCCAAGTTTCATCAGCAGTGATTACGTTTGAAATAAACTCCGGATTTTCCTCTAACATCAGCTTTAACTTATGTTACCTCCATTGCAGCGGTAGGCGATACTGAACATTCCTGAACTTTCCTGGTTCTCACAGGCGGGAACCAGTAGTACCAACAATGAAACTACTAATGTGGGTTTGTTTCACATTAAGCTAACAGAATATAATAGTATTGAATTTTAGTGCGCAAAATTATATCCCTAAAAGGTATGATAAGTCTTTATTGAACAGCCCTCGTATATCACTGCTCTATACCACTGATCCCTTTAAAAACGTTAAACCGAAATAAAAAGGAATGAAACGTTTGCCTCCACCTGTGTATTCTGAAGATGTACGCCACAGTTACGGACGACATTTCCAAATTTTCGACCGTAGCATCCCAACTCAGAAAATAGGTTTTGTGACACCGGCGGTGAAAGTGTAGAATCTTAAATAATGTAATTTTCAGTTACAATTTTGTAGTAATTGTATCACTTTTCGTAGCGTTAGTGAATTCTCTATGCGCCACTTGGGTTTTTTCTTAGTTTTCCCAAGTCTACGTCTAGCATTTGGTGAAGGACATAGAATGTTCGGTTTCTCGTTATTTTTCGCTTATTAATAGAACGTTAGTATGATTTAAAATAGATTCATTGTCTACGGTATAAGCATTTGGGTTTATTTATAAGTTTGCGGCTAAGAATTTTTTGCTCAGTTCTAAATTATATATTTTCTAGGTAATATATCTTTAAGGATATATTTTTCGATCACCTAAAGCGGAATTTGACATTATGAACACAAAACAAAAATTGGGGTTACTTTAAATATCAATTTTAAAACAACTGGTCTTTTGTACTACAGTGCTCGATTGTTTTTGCCTTAATTATAAATATGAAGCAACCTTTAGTATAGAAGCTATCAAGATTGTAATAGAATAATTGACATTGTGAAGGAAACTCACACAATCACATAATACTTTGCTTCGACTGGGAAGGAGGTGGGAGAAAAGACGTTTCAAGTGCAATGGATCGAGACGAAATACCTCTTCTTACTACTCTCTAAAGGTTATGGTCCATAAAAGTGGCTGTTGTTGGTGTGACGGATGTTCTGTCACGGCTCATTTGATATCCTGGAATGACGGGGAGGTCCGTGTAATGGATTGGCTGGGTGCCACCCACCTGAATGCTCTGTATCGCCCTTTTACAGGCTGCCATGATGTGAACATTTCCGGACAATAACAGAATGCCCTTAACCTCCACAGTAGTCTTGGCAACAAATTAAAAGCCAAGTGTTTCAATAAATTATCAGAACTTGTTTCAATTTCAATGCATGATACAAATTTATGTATGATATTTCAACGGACATCAAACATTAAAACGTTAAAATAATATCTTTTGTACCGACAGTGAAACGAAAAAACAGACCTTTCAAATTATGATATTAGTTTCTCTCTAATTTATTCTTGATGGATTATGCGGTTCCACCTCAAGTCACTAAACAGTTTCCTTTAACATATTTCAGGAACAGAAAGACATATAAATGGAAATTATGCAGTATAAAGATTTATTTGTTGCAATGTGACTGCAGTAGTTACGATTACGGCTTGCCTATAACACTATAACACTATTTTTACTTAAGAGGAGTAAATCCTTCAAGATACATATTTGTAATCTGTAGGTGCACTTGGAGATTGACGATCTGTGTTTCTTCCAGTATTTTGAAATCCATTTGTTTCTCTTCTAATTTTTATATTAATACCCCTCATTATTTGCTGTAAATCGGCATTTCTCACTGCTAATCAGAGTAATATCTTCTAGTGATCCTATTTTTCCCGATTCTCTCCCTCTGGATATCTTAAAGCTCTATACCAGTGCCATCCTTAATTTATTGGGAGAAGAAAACAAAGAGGGAAAATATGTTACTTTTCCGGCGACTCTGATTGGAGGGAATATTTGCGCTGTTGTATTTCCACATGGCAAACGTGAGCAGTCAGTGAACTTCTATGCTAAGTTTTGCTTTGAAGTTTTGAGTTACTTATGCGTTAGCACTTTTACGGTAAGATTAAATGCAAAGCTGTGTGTACTGTGCAATATATTTTTCAATTTATGTGCTAAAAAGTGCCTGAATGCTTACAAAAATGAATCAAATATTTGATTTCTTCACATAACCTCACCTCATTTATAAATTAAAAAAATCAAGGCAAGGTCTTTCTGTTAAATAACTGCGTGTAGCAACCATGGCAATGAACTGAAAGTTCTATTGGCATGCAACTGAAAAAAAAATATTTTACATAACTAATTGGAATCTGGCAACGCACGAATTGTAACTGACATTAATGTAAAATATTTGAATGATACAAATTCTTTTAAACAGTAAGTTGCATGTCCAAAAGGATTTGTTGCAGGCTTTGAAGCACGTTGTAAAATTCGGTCCACATTTATTTTCTGTTACTTATACTCTTTGATCGAAAATGATGTATCTTAGTAGCCAGTTAGTGACTTTACATGTGGATATGATACATAGTTAAAGTGCATATTCCAAAATTTTACAATTTACAACTTTTGGCTACATTTATTTGTCGTTACCTTGTTGCTACCTTGGCTTGCATGACACCCTGGTCCTTTGCTCTGCCAGATAGCTCTTAACCCCCATACCTCCTTGATTACCTAATTACTCCCTTTCTTCTCCCTCCTCTTTCTTTCTTACATTTTTTTTCACATTTCTGGCCCATTTTTCTTTTACCTTCTGCAAGAACTCACCAATACTTCTTACCTTCATTTCCTCCCTGTCCTTTGACATTTTTATAGCTCTTCTCTATTTTCTCCCATTTCTCTTCCCAAACCTTTTTGCTTCATATTGCAACCTCCTCGCATTCTGTTACATAGTGTTCTATGCTTATTTTCCCCCAAACAATTCACATATTCCCTTTTCCCTACCTCTTATCCTCCTTAGAAATATTATTCCTGTTCTCATCCATGCTAACCCTTCTCTCTCTTGCCTATTGCAGTAATCTACATACGCTTCTCGTCCCTAATTTCTGTTTATTTGCTTGTAAAAATGTAATTTTTTCATATTTTCTAGACTTCCCCATATTTCCTGTCTTTCTATATCTTCTATTCTGCATTTTACTATTTTACCCAAATCGCATGTATTCCTTTCCTCTTATCTCCATATATCTCCCATTCCATAATTCCTCCTATCTCTGCCCACCATCTATTTTAATTATCTAATCTTTTTTGCTGTCTCATGCATAATTGCATAATTTCCCCTTCTTCTTTAAACAAACACCTATACCAAAATTGTATTACTCTTTCCATTATTATTCCACTTCTTCTTGTCTTTATTAATTGTACTAAAGCTACTTATCTAGGTGCTGACCTTGATAAGCCTTATAGCTCTTTACAGAACCTTCTGTAGCTTTGGTCCACCGTTTGTTTAGCTCTGTACCCCCGCCCCCCAGACCTCCACTGCATACAATATTTTGGGTTCACTAGTGCTTCGTACATTCTTTCTAACCATTTGGTTGTCATTTCTAGTTTGTATTTGCATATTCTTATTCCATTCATTGCCGCCCTTCCTTTTGCTTCAAGCTTTCTTCTGTGTGCTCTCCACTTTCCATTGTTATACAACCTTACTCCTAAGAATTCAAATTCATTTACATGTAAATAACGTACATGATATATCTTATTTTCACTGGTAATTAGGTAATATTGAAATCTACAGGGCTGCACGACTATCCGCGAATAAATTTGCACTTGACAAATATCGATGTAATACTAGGACGTTTAAAGTTAAGAAGGGACAGCGTGGTTCATAATAATCATAATATTCAAATTGAGGTTTACTATTACTATTATTGCTTTATTATTATTCTTATGATTTTGATTATCATTCTCATTATCATTATTATTACTATTATTATAAATGTACTAGGTAGCGACCATCTTTTAAAAGATTTGAGTTTATTACGCTTTTGTCATTATATGTAGGAGAGTAGCAGGAAAAAAAAATATATATATACACCATTTCTTTGATTTACATGAAGTAGGTAGACGACTAAGCGAAATGTAAGGATATTTCCTGTAAGAGTAAGTAGAGAAATGAATGTGAATGCAATATGTCAGATTTTGACTTATAACGCGAGAACTGGAATTTTTATAACGTTTAAAAAAATTATAGGAATACGCCTGCAAGCTGAACTGGTGTTTTGTTACCATTTTGTTAAATGCTTCCATTCGTTTGTTGGAAGGCAGTTGTTTTGTTACCATTTTGTTATAAGCTTCCATTCGTTTGGTGAAAGGCAGTATTGAAAAATGAAACGTTAATACAGTTTAATCTAAATAAAACATTTATATTAAGGTATTTTAGTTACTTTGAAATTTTATTTCATTCACCATTGCCTTCAAAATAACAAAATTATTTTGGAATGCATGAGGGGCCAAATTAAATATCGAAAAGCAACAATGTAGGATGAAACAATAAATTGAATCACTCAGAACTCATTAAATGTGTTCCCCGGGTCAGTGCTCCACACGAACTTTTAATTAAGATAGAAATTTACATATCCAACAAAGGAAGATATATTGAAGAAGGTACTTTCGAGGCGATTTCAGATCTCGTTAACTGTAAGTGTTCACCAGAAGAAATGTGTCCGCAATTTATAGTGCCAAGTAGGAGCTTATTTACAGCTTTGCTGATATTTAATAGTTTTAAACTGAGGTAAGGTTTCCATTTTAGCTAAAGAGAGTGAACCATTAAAAATCCCTCGCATTTCAGCAGTCAAACACCTCGTAAACTGAATCCGGATCTACTGAAACATATGAATTAGCCAAGCTCTGTTAAAGTGGAACAAGAACTTAATTTCTTATTCTTTACTTTCGGATAACTCAGTTCCACAGACACCATATAGTGATTTCTTCTTTTATAGCTTACTTTTTTAAATTAAGGTCCTCCAAGTTTAAGTCATATCGGACGATGAATGGAATGACTTATATGAAGCTCAAATGAACTCAGGTTACTTAGAGCTTAGAGTTACCAAACGTATCCTTCAGGATAAGGGAAACCCCAGGAATAACGCTTATCCAGATATCCTCAATGATATTCGAACTCGGACCCCTTTGGCGTGAGACAGGAACGTTACCACCTCATTACATAGGTGGGTATGCCGTAATTTCAAAGCTAGAAAATAGCGACCAACCTTTCAAATATATGCATGTTGCTTCCGCTTCTTTACTATTCTTGTACCATATCTAAACGTGTAATGAAACCATTTATGTAAATGGTTTTCTCTATTAAATATATACAGTAAAAATATCAATTATGTCACATAGAAAAAATATTTGCATCCACAATGGTTGGTAGAGAAAATCATCTCAATTAAAATTAATTTCTCTCATATACTTTGATTTTGCTTTGATCATGCATACAGTCCGCTCGAGAGCTGACAATCGCCCTACTGTTAATTCGTATTATTTAACAAAATAAATGAACAACGTATTTTTTGTATCAGTGTGGTTTATAACAAATATAAAGGATCAATAGCACAGGTTTATTCCTCAATCCACATTATATTTAGGTTTTGTACATCTGTGTTCCTGACGTGTACAACAGAGAAAAGACTTGCTTGTTCTGGTGGTCCATGCATACATCAGAGATGTATGTGTGTATGCTTTTCGAGTCATTAAAAACATACAAGAGATTTTGATGAATGTTTCACCTTTGATAGACACCCAATTTCAATTTATAAATTACTAAAAGGTAAAATATTTGAAGATCGTCTGTGTCACAGAACCACTAATTGGAGTAATAAAACAACAGACTTACAAAAACAGCTCTCACTTTTGTGTAAGACAGTCATGGAGTAGAAAACTGTTGATATTTCACAGAAAATGCATGCAAAATAAGTCAAAAGCCGCTGATTTCTAATCTAGCAGAAAATATTTAGCCTTTATGTACCAAGAGAGCGCTGAATAAACCTATAGTACCAACTCCAAAATATTGAATAATAAGAATAATTTGCTTTATTTCCTTTAATGTAGCAAGCAACTTCGTTAATAGGGCATGGTAAATCGTTACATAAGGAGAGAAAGTTGGTAACATTAAGAATCAGTGAACCACTATATAAAATATATATTTGATAGTAAAAACTTAGAATATCTTTCTTGATGATTTCAGACTACGGGTACCCTCCATAGAGGTTAATTTTGTGGAATATACATATTGTTGCCGAGGCATTGTTATACCGCTAGCGCAAACTGCAGCTCGAGCGTGGGCGAGCGCTGAAAGCTTGCTGAGAGAGAGGAAAAAAAGTGACAGATATAGTTTCGTCTTTCCCACTCCATCGTGATTGTTATCGAACGACCGACTGAATTCTAGAACAAGGCTGGAGGTATAAAATATGGCAAAACTTTAGTTGCTATTCAGTTGATAGTGAGTTGTAATTGAGGTACAGTTGTGCAGTAATTGTGAGTGAACCGCAGCATTTTATTTAATTTGTTTACGTGTGGTGAAGCTACGAGAGACCTTGAAGACAGCTGTTTGTATGTTACGTCATTTTTTCTGCTGCAAGGGATATAAAAACACCTTTTTACTGCAAAGTAGAGCATTTACCATTTCTGCAAACAAGACTTTTAAATTTAGGAACCCACAAAGTAACAATATTGACAAAGTTCCCCTTCTATTACGTTGTGTATGTAAAGAGTATCCGCATTATATGAAACATGCGTAGGTTTTATGTTGTTAAATAGTAAACCAAAGAGAAGATGTAAATGTTTAAAATGGTATCTAATGCAATTCTCCAACCGACGATTGCTCCAGCGTCATATAGCCATGCAGTATTTTAATAACTTGGAAGACTGTTGGGTGCGGAGGATGGGAAGTTCAGGAAGTCAGACGTTTAGTCGATATTTCCCACCCTTTTTCGGAAATATCGGTATTTTGTTTTTGATTTATCGGGGTCTCTTATTAGAAATATGTCCAAACTTTACAACTAATTCAACTTATAAAAGCTATGTACATTGACACAAAAATAAAAATAAATAAAAGAGAACCAGTAATAGTTAACGGTGGCGTAAAACAAAGTTGTCCTTTATCAAACGCACTTTTTAATTTGCAAGTTGACGAAATAGTAAGGATTTGGTCGAATAAAGCCAATGGAGGCATTAATGTATCAGGAACTAAATTGAAAACTATGCTGTATGCAGATGATCAAATAATAATGGCCACAAATGAAGATGACCTGCAGAAAATGCTGTATAGTCTAGATAAAAATTACTACAGAATATGGAATGAAAATATCAGCAAATAAATCCAAAACCATGGAATTTAAGTGAATTAATCCAGTAAGATTAAAAATAGTATTAGATAACGTAATAGAGCAGAAATCACACTTTTAAGTATTTAGGACGTAATGTCTCGTACCAAGGGGAAGCTGATATAATAGAGAAAATAAATATATTTAATTATATAATAGGCGCAAAAGAGAACATTAAAAATAAAGCAAGAAAGGACTCTATAATAAAACTATACAAAACAATGGCAATACCAACTCTGATCTATGGATCAGAAACATGGAAACTAACAAAAAGGAATAGTACGAGAATACAGTCATCAGAAATGAAATTCATAAAAGCAATAGCTGCATATACCAAAATTGATAAGAAAACGTAGTCAGGATATTAGGACAGAATTAAATGTAGAAGAAATAAACCATACTATTGAAAGAAATAGAAATCAATGGAAAGAACATGTTCAGAGGATGAATAATAACAGAATACCAAAAATATCTTTAAACTATAAACCTATAGGAAGAAGAAACCAGGGAAGACCGAAGAAAAGTTGGGCAGACCAATTTGGAGCTGGAACGGGTTAAACAACCCAAAGCCATGAGGCAGAAGAAGAAGAAGAAGAAGAAGAAGAAGAAGAAGAAGAAGAAGAAGAAGAAGAAGAAGAAGAAGAAGAAGAAGAAGAAGAGGTGCTATAAATATTAGGATTATAAGGGGTGACGTGGAGGATTCGTCATAAATATTACGGAGGGATAGACCGTCTTATCATTTCAAAAACAAGGTCAATGGGAAAATGAAATTAATTTATCATTATAGTTTATAGAAAAGCTTCCAACGCCAGTTAAATGAGCTGGTAAAATAATAACAAGTACAATAGAGCTTTAGCTATGTGTGTATTGGAACTGAGATAGACATATCCAAGACTGTGCACACGTGTTTTCCTTTAACAGTTTTTTGTTCTTTCCTTTTATTACTGTCATACCAGAGACTGCCTTAAGGTTGCAAGTAATGGCTATTTTTCTGAGGTGAGAAGACGTGAGCAAGTTATCTCCCACATTCTGCTTTTACGGTTTCGACATAAAACGAAATTTTATACGTAGATGCGGATGAGCAGGAACCAGGCTGTGAAATATAGAGGGAGTGCTAGCGTATTACCATTTCGAATTGTGAGCAGTCGTAAATTACAAAGGGCAAAACAAATTGCAGTGAAGCCTCGTCTGCAGCTTGCAATAAATTCATTTACGACGGGCCTTTTAATGCATCTTGGGGGAAGAAATAGCTATCTGCAGCGCCTACATAGGTATCTATATATAAATTTACACGTGAAGTTATATTCCAATGGATGTAGGTATTTGCTGCTATTCCAAAGTGACGCCTTGCGTGTTTTACCTGAAAGTGAAATGCCACAATTATACGTATAATGGGAGTGCACAATTCACCAGAGATAGTTTGGAAACTTTACAACCACAAAGTTTCTTTTCCAAACATCTTTTATTTCTTTGTTGATATCAGTTGTGTGAAGAAATGAGGAGTACAGTACGCGCAAGATAAGAAGAGATTTACGGGGTAGTGCGGGTAGAGGGGAAGTTGCGAGAGCTAACGCTGTTTTGTTTCTGCAGTGTGGTCAACCTTGGAAAACACAGTTCAGCAAAACAGTGTGAAAGATAAGCGAAGATATGCGCCGCAAGTGAGAGATCTGTGGACAAACATTAAATTGAACTTTATCCTAAAAGCTTTATATTTATATACTTACTATTTATTAACCACATAAAAACAGTAAACAAATATGACAGCCATAAATACTCATTCGCTTTGTGATTCTTCGATTTCTAAGTCCACTGCATCAGTTTCATCGCTAGTATCCTCTTATCTGTTGATAATTTCATCAATAGAATTTTCAATTACACATTATTTCTCCAATATTTCTTTTCCAGTTCTTGCAGTATTCTTTCCAATCCGCCACAGTTACAGAAGAGAATGCTTCTACAGCAAGCTTCTGCAGATTTGTGGCTGACATATCACCAGTAACGTTGTGTTCTCTAAAAACGTTCTTTATTTTTGCCCACGCCAGTTCAACTGCATTCAGATCAGTTATACGGCGGTACACGAATAATAGTGTGACCCATTTCGAGAACCATGACATCTGCAACATACGTAAGTCTTGCTCCTAGACTTTTTGACCTCTATTAAATACCGGTGTAGCTTTGGTAATGGAGGGAAATAGAAAGCTATGTAGAAATATACAAAGGGATCAGAGCAAGAGAAACAGAAATATAAAAGAGCAAGATATAAGGAAAAGGAGGAAGCCAAAAATGAAAGGATTGAAGGGAAAAGAAGACAGAAAGAGAACATCACTATTAGTCATTACCGTACAGAGATCACAGCCTTACCTGCTTTTTCCTGGTGTTTTTGGATATTCATTGGGATGAGATGTACAAAACGATTTAATACGCCTGACAGTACTGACGCTTTTTCCTGTGTAAGCAGCAGCTTGCTCTATTGATTTGCTGAGTGGGAACATTAACTGGTTATTATCCTTTTCTATATCGCAACCTTCTGCAAATTTCGCTATTATTTTGCGGCCATCACTATGCACGACTGTACGTTCATGTTTCCGAGTTAGGGTTCGTTGCTCGGAAGGTACATATGATGATGAGTTTGGTGTGCCCTCAGCCTTAATTACAAACTGGTTAAGCTGTAGTAATTAACCTCAAACTTGCACAAAATGAATGCACACAGAAAACAAAGAGCGCGCGTAAAACCTTAGTATATTAGTCACTAGAAGTCAGAGTGTACTAGTTTTGTGTACTAGTATAGCGCATTTCATGTTTCTAAGCTGTCATCTGTGTTTACGGAGTTAGCCGAAACCTACCGATTGAGGACTTGGGAGACGAACGCTCAAGATAGATTGCGCATACTGTACATGTTGCATGTATCTACCAGTGCAAATGCGTTTATGAAAAGAATTGGCCCATAATTATTGTACTGCTTGCAATTCTTTAATCGTCCAATGCTTTCTAATGTAACCGGAGTGAGGTTTTAGAACTCCATAATCTTTGTTTTGTGTGCTTAGGTGATAATTAAGGAAACCAAATTCACATTAAAAATAAAGCACACTTAGATCAAAATTTTCATTCTATGCACACTGCTGAAACAAATCGTATTAGCGAAGTCTTGTATACTGTTCACATCCATCAGGGTGTGCTGTTACTTTGCAATGCTATCTTGATTATGGTTGTTCTTTATATTACTTGTGGTTGTCTTAAAATGTTTATAATTGTGTTTCTATTGTTGTTTCTTTTAGTTGCTCTGTGTTAAATAATCCTATATATAATTTTATTTGTAAACTTTAGTACATATTCTGTACTTCATTTATTTTTTCGCAGTGTAATTTTTCTATTTTAGCTTTCATTTATAACACTTTTGAGTGTATTTCTGTACATAAGAAATTTCATGCACAGTTATGAGAGCCGTGCTCTGCAACAGCAATGGAAATAATTAAATATTTAGTTAAATAAATAATATACGTAAGCTAAGTTTCCCAATAACTTAATGAAAAGATAAAACAGGCTTTGGTTTGAATTTTAAAGCGAGGAAACCATTTAGTTGAAGCTATTTCCATGACAACACTATCTTTTTTCCTTCCGTTAGGACTATTGGCCATTAAGGATTATTTTTGTACAACAAGAAACAACTCTATATACGGTTTTCAAAAAACATATGGATTGTACATTTACTAGGAACGATAACATCACGAAATGCCTGTATCAATTCAAAATTTTCAAATGTGACTTCATTTAAGCACCATTCTCACGCTGTTGTTTTGTATGTACAATACATGCGAAAGGTAAACACAACCATGTTCACATAAACTCACTTAGAGTCAGAGTGAACTGCAACTACCATTACCTTCCAGGCCTGTGAGTTAAGATACCGCAGAACGAGGGAATTCAAGTTACATCCACTGCAAGTAAGGCCTGGCAGCCGCCTTTTTGCGCTGTTCTAAACAAATTTGGTATACATATGCATATTAACCAGTCCAAGACATGGACAACTATTTATATGGGCAGCAAATATCATTGTTTTATATATACACTATAGTGTTCCTATAAGTATCACCTAACTCATTGCAAAATAGGAGGCCACACCGTGGCTCAGTGGTTAGACCGCTTGGCTCTCACCAAGGCGGCCCAGGTTCGATCCCAGGCGACCGCAAAGTGAGATTTGTGATGGAAAACACGGCGTTAGGGTGGGTTTTCTCCGGGACCACCGGTTTCCCCCGCCATCTTATTCCACCGGTGCCCCATCTTCATGTCATGCATCATCAGTGTCACCGCCTGCGGTGCCGTATGTAGTAAAAGCGGGCGTTAAACACTACACATTATTATTGTAAAATAGGGATCACATCTCCTTCACTCTACAATATTCCTGGCCATTTTATCTTAGACTTCCACTACACAAATCACCAACTCAAATATGACCAGGATTGGAAAAGACCTTCAGCTTAAGCATGAAAATATTTTTCGTCTCTAACACTTCCCAAAATTATTCTATGATCTTCAAGTGCAGCTTCATTTCATCAAACCTCCATTTTTGAGTAGGATGATATAACGATGACAGTGGAGTAAGAGGACATGCAGCTTTACGATGACTACGGACTACTTTAAACCATCGTGAGGTAGTCAAAGGTGAAGGCATGAATATGGCTGACTTAAAACCGTCGTCCCAGAGCCGTGATTCGAACCACAGACTTTCATCCCGAGGGCCGTGAACGAAACCGCTGAACAAATGTCTGACCAAGCAGAAATATCCTATGTTGTTGTTTTAGCAATAATTGAAAGTTTTCCAGCTTTTATGAAAACATCTTTAACCTACCGATTCATCAGTCTCCTTTCCTCCAACTCAAACGTCCTGGAGAGTTTGATACTAAACCTCTTGTCCCCAGTTTTGGATAAGATTTAAGCCATCCCTGACAATCAGTTCGGATTTCGTCCACGGTACTCTACTACTCAGAAACAGCTGTTGCAAATGGTGAACGAAAATGCAGTGTATCCACCGCTGCAATGATACGGAATGTAGAGAAGGCCTTCTTAACCATCTGGCACGCGGATCTGTTATACAAGCTGATCTAAGTGGGGCACCTTATACGGTTAAACAGCATTCTATGCTAATTTTGAAGTTGGTGAAGGAGTCTTAGAGATATAAAGGGTGTAAAATAAATTTTACCTTATTCTTTGGCACTACAGTGGTTGGCATCGATATTGGTCATAATCAAAAGTATGGTAATGTGTTAATTCCTTATCAATACAATGCTCGTCCCCACAGTTTCACATTCTGTGTGCGGAGAATTCTGAAAGGCACGATGCACTCCTACGCATATGCATGTCCTAGTACACTGAAAAACCGTCATCTGACTGTAGATTTAAAAATAAGCGTTCAGTTTTACTCAAATATTAGAAATAGGGGTTAATAATTACTATAATGAACCTTTATTTTAATGAACACATGACTTGTTTTAGTCGAAGCCTTCAAAAGAACAATGGATCACTTAATTTTGTAGTAATTATTACACAGAAACTGAACCCTTAATTTGAGTTTGTAATAGATGCATATATTTGCAAATTAATTTTGAAATTTATATAATATTCTTCATAAATCCTTAACATAGGTATTGCATTATGAAGTCCGTTTAATTTCTATGCTCATTGTTGTGATTTGCGGTGAAGCGAGGTTGTTAAGAGGTAGGTTTCAAGATAACGGATTCAGCACACCTTAATACCAAACACTTGTATATAGGGCAGGGGCGGCCCTGAGGTAGTGCCGGTGTGCCATGGCAACATTTGTATGAAAATGAAAGAAAGAGAAATTTATGGGAATTGCGCAAAAGAGATTGTTTCACAGTATCTGCTCCCTCGTGTGAATAGACGCGTTAAACGCAACCGCTCTCTACTGGTTGTTTTCCGTGGCTTGGCTCCGATTCCAGAACGGCACAGTCTACGCTCATAAGCGCCTGTGTTAAGGATTAGGATGTCTGCTTATACATGGCTTGTTATGGGAGAAGGTGGTGCCGAGATTTTTCTGTCGCATAACTTACCTTTCATCCGCTAGAGTGCAGTAAAGCACGGTACTTAATAAAAATGTCTCTCTGTCGCGAAACGTACACGAACCCTTCGTGTCACATTCTCCATGAACTTTATTATAAAACTTTTACTGTACTCGTGACACCTGTGCGTAACAACAGTACGGATGCAGTAAATATCTATTTCCGCTTCCCTGTACGTTTTGTTTGGTACAGTATATTATAAAATAGGATGGATTATTGATAAGGTTACCAAAATTGTTCGAAATTGGTGCACAGATTTATATTACAACAACCATTATCCATGCATTTATATTAATATATTTATATTCACTTACTTCTTTACTTACTTATTTATTTTTTTATTTTTCAT
This sequence comes from Mantis religiosa, assembly GCA_030765055.1. Classification (NCBI taxonomy): domain Eukaryota; kingdom Metazoa; phylum Arthropoda; class Insecta; order Mantodea; family Mantidae; genus Mantis; species Mantis religiosa. Next base: position 295,445,507 of record CM060948.1, on the reverse strand, counting down.
TTTATGGCACCGTCAATACAATACCTCACTGGCCGCCCCTGGTATAGAGTTACTTAAGGAGCATTTTTTTGTGCCAGGAATTGTTGAAAAATTTCCAAATACTCCATAGGATCACATATGGAAAATGTTTAGATATACATACATTCCACTTGATTGGAAGGTGTCTGTGTACTTCTTTGCGAATGAAATAATCCCTACGGAATTAAAGAAATGTAGGCACAATTTAGCTACACTCCCATCGTGTAAACGTTTTGGAAATGTCGACACGCAGATACACAGAATTACTACCTGCAAAATTGTATCTGAGTTATGGAAATGGACTAAAAATAAAATCGGAACACTGGTTGGAAGCAGAGCGGAATATGGCGCAGTGTCAGCAATCCTATTCTGGAATGTTGAGAAAGGCACCACTGCAGAGACTGAAATGTGGTGCGTAAATGACTTTCTACCATTATTGCTTGAGTGCCGATCATCCTAATTTATTTATTTATGCCCGCCTTGGTAGCGTGGTGGTAGCGTGTCTGCCTTACGTTCAAGAGGTCCCGAGTTCAAATCTCGGTCAGGGTGAGTTACCTGGGTAAGGTTTTTCCAGGGTTTTCCCTTATGCTGAAAGACGAATTTCGGGTAACTCTAAGCTCTATGGATCTTGGGCTCATTTGAGCATCAATTCACCCATTCCGTTCATCGTCCGATATGACTTAACGTTAGAGGACGTAAATCACAAAAAAATCTAATTTATTTGCATTTAAAGCGTGGCTCAGAGCACAGCCACACAAGATGCGTAGATTTCATGATTTGTGGAAGGAGATAACTGATCAGTTTGATTTCACTTGAAAACCTTAGCGAGGGTATGCCCGCAGTTTTTTCTAAAATGTTACAACTAAAAGTAAAAAAACACTAATACATAAATTAAAACAAAACTTTCCACTCCACCTTTCCCCTTTATGCTCCTGATTGCCTAAAACTAGAAAAAAGTAATTATGTCGTCATTTTGGAAAACGAATGGCTGTGAAGTAAAAATACTCTGGATGGAGAAGCATCACATACCCTGAGCGCCTACTAAATAACTCAGCTGAAAAATCTCATGAGTTCTTTGGTGCAATAATGTAAGGTAAGACAGAAAGAATTCCGTTTATATTTGTCTTCAACAGCTTAGATTTCTATTTCCGCGCATAGAGTGCACAATTTGTAATGTTTACATGTTTTAAGCGGCCTCTATTACTGCTCCTACTTCTCCGCTCATATTTTGCTTCTGCATGAATTTATTAAGAAGTATATGTAAAAATTCTGCTGGTTTATTGCAGTCTTTTCTAAAACCTCTTCTGTATACTTTCCTCCATTTCATTTCATTAAGTTTAACTTCCAGCTCTAAGTTCCAATGCTTCCATATACTCCGTACTAAAGACTTTCTTTCCTCCACGTTAAAAGCATATGCGTTAAAAACTATCTGTTACAATGTATTTGCTGTAATTGGTAAACGTCAAAAGAACTTTTTTGAAAATTGGAACTACATGAATTCAAGAACTCCATGGATTTCAAATTTGTTGGGCCACTCAAATGCTAAGATCCGAAACAAACAAAAAGTAGATAAGTGGTAGGAAAATATCAATTCAACTAAATATTGCCACATTTGGCTTCAACAATCACAACCATTTACACTTCTGTAGCATTTAAAAGTGTATCTGAAGAAAACCAATCTGAATTCAATGAATGTATGATATTAGTGGAGCAGGGGTTTCGAATTAACCATGGATATTGTTTTTAATTTGTGTAAAATGCAATATATATATATATATATATATATATATATATATATATATATATACACACACACACACACACACACACACACACACACACACACACACACACACACACACACAAGGCGGGGACTCAAAAGAAACCGGAATCCGAGGGCACTGACACTCGTATACGTATTGCAGGTTTCTCACGCTAGATGGTGTTAGTAGACCTTCAACGAAACAGCTGTGCAAACGGGTCAGTGTAGAGCTGAACATGCAAGTGTGGTATTGTGTTTCTCTGACTGTTGGCGGGTTACCTCTGCGAAGTCGTTATGGCGACTTATAAAGAACAAAGAGTGTGTGTAAAATTATGTTTCTTGCTTAAAGAAAAACTTCAAGGGAGAGCCACCAAATGCTTCAGCAAGTTTTCCAGGAGGATGCTATGAGCCGCAAACAGGGTTAGAGTTGTTTGGGCGCTTTAAACGTGGTGAGCTGTGTGTTTAAGACCAAACTCGTTCTGGACGACCTTCAGCATCCCGAAATGAGCAAAACATTGAAAAGGTCCGCCAAAAAATCAACGAGGATCGTCGCCAAACGGTGGACCAAATTTCAGCAGCGACAGGAATCAGTTGTAGCTCGCGCCAGCGGATTTTGATGGAGGATTTGCACATGAGACGTGTTACTGCTAAATTTGTTGCGCACCTTCTCACACAAGAGCACAAAACAATCCGCATGAATGTGTATCAGGACTTGAAAACAGAGATTGCACGTGATCCAAACTTCTTGGACAAAGTCATTACAGGTTATGAGAGTTGGTGTTACTGTTATGACCCAGAAACTAAGGAAGGGTCTAGCCAGTGCAGGACTCTCAACTTTCGAAGACCACCCCCCCCTAAAAAAGCAAGGCAAATGAGGTCAAACTTCAAGACGATGATCATTGTCCTTTTTGATGTTCGTGGAATTGTGCATCGGAAATACGTAAACAAGCAGCTCTTTTGCTTGGATGTTTTAAGGCATCTGCGAAAGTATGTGAGGAGGAAACGCCCGGAACTTTGGCGATCATGCGACTGGTTTCTGCATCACGACAACGCTCCAGCACATACGGCCTTACGAGTGACCCACAATTTGGCATCTCAGAGGTGGTCTGTCGTTCCCCACGGTTCGTATTCGCCGGACCTAGCCCCGTGCAACTTTATCCTATTGCCACGAATAAAAAAAAACGTTAAAAATAGAGCGTTATGACAATGTGGAGGCGGTAAAAATAGCTTCACAAAAGGCACTGGACGGTATTAAACATGAATAGAAAATAATTATATAATATAAAATAATCTTCCATCAAATGATGTCTTTAAACTTGAAACATACAGCATCGATTTATTCAAATCTAGAAAAAAAAGATCGAAACATAAAGCTCCGAAAGCTCTCGAATAGGTCTAAATGTTCTCTCTTTCAAGGCTCGAAGAGTTGTATCGAATCCAGTTCATACTTTCAGTAAGCGAAAATCTTTTATATGTACTCGCTTTAGAATAGTTCCATTCTCACACTCAATTATTTGTTACTTCGACATTGCGTCTGTGTACATTCTAGCTACTTCTTGTTTTCACGCCATAAACAACATTGAAACCTAACTCATAAATAAGAATGTTTTATAAGACTTTGAAGATTATTACAACTTCTCTTTCCTGGTGTAAGATATTACTGGTGGAGCCATCTCTGGACAGCAAAAGCTGTTTGGAACTGAGATATTGTTTCGTGTGAAACATATGTTTCTAAAAGTAACTTAAGGTATTTCAATATGCTCAAATGTTGCGTCACGATGTTCTCTTTTCCTAGTCTGAAGAGTGATTTCGAATTCAATTCATAGCTTCAGTAAGCGAAATTCATCTATATGTACAGGCTTTAGGATACTTCCATTCCTACACTCAATTATTTGTTACTTCGACACTGCGTCTGTGTACATTCTAGCTACTTCTTGTTTTCACTCCATAAACAGCACTGAAACCTAAGTCACAAATAGAGATCATAAATGAATGTCTTATAAAACTTTAAACATTATTACAATTTTTCTTTCCTGGTGTAAGACATTACTGGTGGAGCCATCTCTGGACAGCAAAAGCTGTTTATAACCAAGATATTGTTTCGTGTGAAACATATGTTTCTATAAGTGACTTAAGGTATTACAGTCGGCTCAAATATTGCGTGCAGGTTTATTAATATATTAAAATGGGAGGATTTGCGGTAGTAAACCTTTATTCTCTCCTTACGCCAAGCAAACAAAACTTAAAATAACACAGCACTATCAATAATCAAATCCCTCTAATAGAACATAAAGTGTAGTAATTACAGACAAGAGATGACGTAGGAGTCTTCAATCTCCTACATCCTCCCCACTACATTGTCAGTTCACTCTTACACAACCTATAAATTTCCATTCTATAAAAATGTAACATATATGTTTGCAGATGTAGTTTCACAGCCGGTTACGTTGTACATACATGGATATGGTCACGTGTGTTTAAAAATTGGTCAAAATTTCAAACTCCATGCTGATCCTATAGAACAGAAAGGGGGCTAGCATATTTAATATTGTGACTTTGTGGGTTCGTAGAATTAAAGTCCAATTTCTGAAATTCTAAATGCTCTTTATTTGCGCAGAAAAACTCTGCGTAGCAGCAGAATTGCATCATATATTACAATATACAGCACCTAGGTCGATGACAATAACAAACAGCTCCTGTTACAACACTTAACAGCTGTTTAGTACTCACCTGACTGTTTTACAACTCACGACTGGCGTGTCATAATCTCTTATATATCTCATTCATAAATTGGAGAAGTTTCTCGTACAAATCAGAAAAGAACTTTTCTCTGTCAATTAAGATATCACCAGAACCTTCAAAACGTGAAATCCTATCTGTGCCGGCAAGTCATTTACCTCAGCTATAATTATGTGCCGACTCTTTGTGTACACTAACCACGCTATCGTTAACTGCTTATGTAAGCTCTTTATTACCGTGAAACGCTATCCGCCGTCTCTTATCTGTTTGCACCGAAACTTTTATGCCTGTTGCCGCGACAGTATCTTAATATTTGCATCATTCTACTTTTAAAGTGATGGACTAAAAATTGACCACAGAACTCAAATTTCGAATAAAATGGATGTCTCAACTTAATATAATTTTACTGAAAATATTGTCTTATTATAAATGTTTGTCTGTAATTAGGAATTAAAGTATTAAACGAAGATTGATTCTGTTTATTTTATTCCTATTGGGAGAGGTTGCTTTTTGCTTTAAAGTTACGCAAGTAATGAGAAACGTAGAGACATTTAGCAGTGGGAATGAATTAACGGAATAAGAAGTTACCTACGACGATAATCAACGAGGGTCGTTCAATAAATAACCGAACTAATTTAATTAACACATAAAGGCCTTATTTCAGTAAAATGTACTGATACACTTTCAAAATATTCTCCCTCTGATGCAATACAATCATTCAGACGATTTACCCATTCTTCGAAACACTCATTGGACCCATTTTAGAGAGTCTGTACAGGATACACATGAAAAAATTGTTCAATCCCTTATCACTTTGAAAATAGCGACCACGAAGCTCCTGTTTCACTTTAGAGTAGAAGTGAAAATCGCATGGTGCAATATCCGGAGAATAAGGTGAATGAGTCATGATCTCAATGCCCATTTCTGCGTTGACATCTTGAGTTGCACGAGCTCAATGAGCAGGGGCATCATCCTGATGCAAGATCCATTCTCTCCTTAGATCTGGTAGCTTTTCGGTGATGTTTTTCTTCAGTACGTCACAGTAGTAAGTAGCAGTTACTGTTCGTTGATTGGTTACAGCATGGTCATGCAAAATGCCCTGTAAATCAAAGAATACGAGATGCATGACCTTTCCTGCATTTTTCAGAACTTTTGCTCTCTTAGGCTTAGGGCACGATGCATGTTACCACCGTGAACTCTTTTGTTCTGTTAATGGGTCGTAATGGTGGAACAAACTCTAGTTCTGTTCAGAAAATCTGTCTCCCGTCGTAACCTTCTCAGCCATTCTTGACACGTCATGACGCGGTTCGGCACGTGCGGTACCCATTTCGCTGCAACATTACGATAGCCAAGATCTTTGCGAATTATGTCGTCTACAGGTTCAACAGACAAGTGCATTATGTCTGCAACATCGAAATTGTAATCCGACAATTTTCTCGCACAATTGTGTCAGTTGTGTTAATATGGACTTCCACTTTCGCTGTTACCGGTCTTCCAGTTCGCGGAGAATCTTGGTCTTCATGACCCCCTTTGAAATGTTTATACACTCAAAGACTTGTGTGTAGCTTAAAGCTTGGCCCTTGTGTGCTTGATGCACAATTTCAAAGCTCTCTGTAGCAGTTTTGTCTAACAGAACACAAAACTATATTGATGCGCTTTGCTGTAATTTCAGTTCGATTGTGGGTGCAGTAACAACGACCTCAAGTTTCGGGGTCTAACTCTCTACTCATTGACCCTGCATGACTGGCACTCACAGCACGGCTAGAGGAAGGATTCACCTTTCACCAATAGCAGCCATGGCGCTCCAGGGCGGTTTATTTAAATACAATTCAATTAGTTCGGTTATTTATTGAAGGAGCCTCGTATAGCGATAGTTAGAAAAAATTGAGGAACGAAAGAGAGAGACAGAGAGGGCGAGAGTGTGATAAAGCAACATACAAGATGGAAAGAAAAACAGAGACCACTTCTCAACAACTTTCCAGATGTTTTAGCTCGCTGGGTCATTGCAGTAATTAAATCATGTTTCAATAAACAAATGACACTTTAATACTTCAAGGTAGTTGTAAACGTAACGAAACTTATAATAACCAATAGTTGATACATATTCTGAACTATTCGTAAAAATTATTTTCCCTAACTTCTGTCTTTATTTACTAATAACAGGTAGTGATATGTTTTATGCTTTGTTATACAGGAATAGGACGAGACCACAAACAACTATCAAGAACACAAATATGTTTCAATACTAAGTATAAGGACCAAACGTACACGTATTTATCATTTCCGGCTAAACTGGGAAACTTTCGGAACATTTGAATGTACGACAGGAACATTTTCGTAAACTGTTAATGCCAAAAAGAGAATGCTGTATTTTTAAATAAATTGTATAGTTTAATATCCCCTGCAGGTTACTTCAAGCAAGTATATTTGCTGTTCCATCTTTGAAGCCAAATACTATTTGAATTATGAATTCACCGGATGTTTAAAAATCCTTTGTTAGTCATGGCTGAACATAAAGGTTGCAGTTTTCGTTATAGAGAACTGAAATACATACGATTTTCCTGATAAGGAGATGTTTTGCATAGCACGGATTCCAAGAAAATACTATGGGTATTTTCCTAAATATCTAACTAGAAGTTGGATTTATAGGATTTTCAATTTCGAGATACAGTGTCTGTGCACACAAATACACACATGAATATTTGTTTGTTACCTCCTGTGCTATAAATTAAGGAATCTAATTGTAATAATATATGATATGATATATTTAATGTGCATATTCCAAAATTTTACAATTTAGAACTTTTAGCTACATTTATTTGTCGTTACCTTGTTGCCACCTTGGGTTGTATGACACCCTGGTCTTTTACTCTGACGGGTAGCTCTTAACCTACATACCTCCTTGATTACTTAATCAGTCGCTTTCTTCCCCCTCCACTTCCTTTCTTACATTTTTTTACATTTCTGGCCCATTTTCTTTTAAAGAACTCACCAATACTTCTCAGCTTCTTTTCTTCCCTGCCCGTTAACATTTTTATAACTACTATCCTCTTATCTACTACTGTATTACCGTGAGACCACTTCATGAACCTCATCTCTTCCATAATGGAGGATTAAATTATGCGCCGGGCATCATAATTCTATGTCAGCTTTTCGCATCATCAAAGCGCCCGCGCCCTGGTTAGATCTCTAGGAGATTACGACCCCAGAAGTTGTCGCCTTAGGCGACATCGAGTCCCCTGGATGACTTTCGGGTACCCAAGCTAAGATCAGAGCAAATCCAAACAGCTGAGATTCTCGTGAACCTCACTAAGAGTTGACTGGTATCTAAATCATCACCCAATGGAGGGCAGCATTTATGCAAACACCTTCCACAGGTTATAGTGGTCACTGCATTCTGCAACACAAACTCCGAGGGTCAATGCGTTCCCCCTAATTTCCAAACCAAAAACTAAAAGCCACCCTATAAACCCCATGTCCAAAGTGTTCTATTTATGGTCAGTTTCTATTAAGGATGGGTACGCGCATCAAAATTCAAACTGAGCACAGGTTGCCAGCTTCCGCGAACGGATGGACGGCCTTCTGTAGTCGTGAACCAGTCAAGAGTTTAGAGTCAGTTGTGAGAACATAGTCGGCAAGCAGAGCAGTGCAAAAGGGTAAACGTTCTGTGTACGTCGAACGAGCGCAAGTTGCGGTGAGCAAGAAAGACACGAAAATGACAGACCTACATATAGAAACGTGTTTACTCCCTTTACTTGTAAAAGGAGACGATGGTTGTAAGTTGGCATGGACAAAGCGACCCGGGATCAATCCCAGGTCCGCATGTGTATTTTGCGGTGGACAAAACGGCGTCGGGACGGATTTTCTCTGGGTGCTCCGGTTTCCCCTGCCATCTCATTTCATATGCGCTTCATGTAGTAAAAGTGGGTGTTGAACACTATGGAAATGGCGAACTTGGTCTTGTTATTAAATGGCAAATGAACGACACCATATTGCTGCAAACGTTTATGAGTTAATTGTCAAATGGAGTAATTACCATTTAGATATCCCTAAAAACCAATAGTTCTCTTGGGGAACACAGTATACATATATATTGCACTCTAATATTTGATATAAATATTATTGATTTCATTTTATTATACACTTATTAACTTAAAAGATATGACACAGGTACTACACCTATTTCATTAAAATATAAAATTTAACAAATTTAAATGGTTGCAATTATCCTAATATAAGCGTTTTAAGTTGTTCTATCTGGTCTTTTCATTTAAAAAAGCTGTAAAGATAATTTTTAAGATATGTCTTTAAAATATTTTAAAGATAATTTTAGATCTTATTGAGACACAATTGGAAAATACTAAATATTCTAATTGTTTCATCATGCATTTTTACATTATTTTTACATTGTGTTTCGTCTTCCCAAGTGGGAACATGGACGAGTAAAAATTGCAGTATTTACTTATATAATATATATTAGGGCCCATGCTGACATTGTGAGGTTCACCAGCGAAAGAAGAATTCAATTTCCCTAAAACCAGATGCATTAATAAATCAAAAACACTCGCTCCACGAAATAATTATACTCTGAAGGTTTAAACGATATTTTAACACCGCAACCAACTCCTGTTGTTTCAAAACTTATGAACGAACGTAGAGAAACGTTAGGGGTGTATCCCTACTCCAGCAGTGGTCTTTATTCTAAAGATTAATTGTCACTTTATATAATGTTGCTTCCCATTCCCTCCTCTAATATTTATTACAACTCTGAAGGATTTCCTTCTTTCTAAGACTTTTATGCAACTTCTAACGGAAGGTTTGTTGACAGATATATTTCTTTTAGTTTCTTTTCCTTTGTTGCTTTTATCTGAATGAAGGGGCGGTAAGTTTCATTGTTTGAAAAGAAAACTCATTAATACCGTCTTTAAGAGAGTGCAGTTGTCTTTAAAACAATTGAGGGAAACCATTCAAGATTACGCTATATAATTTATTAGTAACCTAAAAAGTCTTTGTGTGCAGTGTTTTGGTGTTTATAAAACGTAATACATATTATTTGGTTAAGATTCTACTCCACTGTTTTAAATGTTGATTCACTTCTATTAAAGTATTACAGCATGTCACGTAATAGAGAAATTTTGCGTTATATCCAATGTGTTTGAGTATAAATCGAGATGCCTACTAAGACTAGACTTTTCGAAAGCAACAAAAACAAAAAATTTATCTGACACACTTTTCCCAAAGTGTCATTAAAGTAATAAACCTCCAGGTCGTAAAACACCAATTGTCACAGAACTTTACAGTCTAAAAATGCTGAGCAAATAATCTTGTGAAGAGTAGGGAATAAAAATAAACATAAATAAATAGAAAGTTATGGTCTTCAAGAAGGGAGTTAAACTAAAAAAAGATAAAAAGTGGGTACTAAATGGCAAAATGGTAGAAGTAGGCAATGAATTTGAATACTTAGGAGTAAGGTTGAATAACTGTGGAAAGTGGGGAGCACACAGGAGACAAATTAGGGCAAAAGGAACGGCGGCAATGAATGGAATAAGAATATGTAAATATAAGCTAGACATGACAACAAAATAGAAAGAATGTACGAAGCACTACTTGAATCCAAAATGTTGTATGCTGTGGAGCTCTGGGGGGGGGGGGGGACAGAGGTAAACAAAACGGTGGACCAAAACTACACAAGGTTTTGTAAAGAGTTACTAGACTTACCAAGGTCAGCACCTAGGGAAGTTTCTTGAAGCTGATGTTGCATTATGGACATATCAGGTAAACATGGCCATTTGTAATTCAACGTAAGTTAATAACCAAGCAGGCCATATAGGTGATGCAACAAATGCTTAGGTTTATTGAAATCCCAAATTGTGACGTATTACCAATAAGAATTAAGTATTACGGTAACCTAGAAACCAAAACAGAAAAAAATAAACAATGATTTTATTCTTAAGGAAGGAAGTACGAGAAAATGTTCAAAAAATCTATTTTTTTTTTAATTTTTTAAGAATAGTATATAGTGAAAGAAATATAGTAAAAAGGATTTTATTTGAATAAAAGAATATTTCATTTGAAGCTAATATCTATCAAATATCAAAATATTATGACTGTACAGGGTCTGTATGCACCCTTAAAAATTAAATTCCCTAATGTAGCATAGTAGCATAGTAGCAACACATAGTCTTCCATCAGCTGTCTTGGAATATATAAAGCCCAGCTACCAATTCTTAGCACACCCAGGCTTGCTAAAAATGTCTCTATGAAGAGACACAAACCCAAATGAAAGCCTCAACAGTTTGATATGGAAAAGGTATCCCAAAACATCATTTGTGTCTTCCATAGTGGTGAAAATTGCTATACTTAATGCTGCAATAGTGTTCAATGATGGGAATGTTGACCGAAAGAAAGTTATGCATCAGTTGGGGTATCAACCTGGTGTGCTTATGGAAACAATTTTGCAGAGTATCGACAACATTCGCATCGCTAGTGCAGAAAGAGCTATGAAATTAATGCAGAAAGAAGCAAGACAGAAGAGGAATTTAAAAATAAAGGCTGAAGAAGACCGGAATGAGGATACAGAATAGGGATGTGGGAAGTTATGACTTAAAATTAAAAGGCAAACTGAATAATACTTATTGTATTTTTAATTACCTTTCCCCGTAACTTGCATTTTTAACAGCTTCAACAATTTTTCTCCCAAACTACTTCATCTACAGTGATGACATTTAGCACACAGCTTTCTTATGCCACAATGAACATTTTGTTGGTTCTAGAATTTAAGATTAAGCTCCAGATGGAATGTGATGATGCAAAATATATAAAATTATTGTAATTTTTAAAGGATGCATATGATTAACGTTTTTCTTAAAATTCTTTACAGCTTCAATAAGAAATCTGAATCCAACAAATTCATTTTCGTGTGTTTTAAAATAAAATACCAAATTTCAGAAAGATAGCATATGTCAATTTTGAAAAAATGGGCTTAAGTCTGTAAATATCTCTGGATATAGAAAAGATATGTAGCATTTGTTATAAACAATGGAAAATCATGAAAAAATTATGCAAATTAACTGTATTATCTTAAATGAGTATACTAAGTTCCACTTCCCTAACTTGAAAACTTTGGATGTTATGGCTATTTATGTAAGACCCTGAATATTTTCATACGTCGCTCCTTAAATGTTTTCTTCTGGTTTTAACTCTCGAAGATGGTAGACGCGTTTTCGGTAAAATACTTCTTGTAACTACGAGAGGTTATTGGAGTTCGTTTATGAATGATTAATAAACGTTTAAAATGTACATCGAATACGTGACGCTATGATAAATAATTTAAGTAAAAAACTGTTGCATCATTTATAAATAAAGGGAGAAAATTAAAATATAGTAAAGGGCTATATACATAAGTGGAAATATAACTCCAGAGAAAGTGAAATAGTATTAATTATTTTATTCCATAGTTGCCCAAAAGTGAAATCCCTTTTGTAACGATTCCACGCCTAAGAAGTTTCACATCTCATCGCTCGCCGCAGCTGGCGGAGAGAGGATTTACAGAAATTTTCAAGAACATCGTCTTCATGGCTTTCAGACGAAAGGTTCAGCGCTTCTACATCAAGCTAAGGTTTGGCTTCTACATGCGTCGCCACACCGAGGGATCGCGAAACTTTTGCACGTGTGGGACGTAGACCCCTCAAAGGGGCGAATCAAACTTCAGATATGTCACCGCATCGTGTGATATAAATCCAAACCATAAAAAGGGGAACCGCTCCAAGCATTAGTAAAATTAGGAAAGTCAAGAAGAAATGTGATAATAATGCAAAGATTGATAAAATTTTGGATACGGTGTTTGGCCTCAGAAGAAGGGGAAATTATGAAATTATGCATGAGAGAGCAAAAAGGATTAGAGAACTGAAATAGCTGATGGGCAGAGATATGAGGAATAATGGATAAAATAGGAATGGGACATATATGGAAATTAGAGGAAAGGGATACATGCGATGTGGATAAAACATTAAAATGCAGAACAGAAGATATAAAAAGACAGGAAATATGGAGAAGTCTAGAAAATGTGAGATCATTATAACTTTACAAGCAAATAAAAATAAATTGGAAACGAGAGGCATATATAGATTACTACAATAATCAAGAGAGAGAAGGGTTAACATGGATGAGAAGAGGAAAAATACTTCAAAGAGGGATAAGAGGTAGGGAAAAGGAGATTTGTGAATTTGTGAATTGTGTGGGGGAAAATAAAGCATAGAAAACTATGTAACAGAATGCGAGGGGGTTGCAATATGGAGAAAAAGGGTTTCGGAGGAAAAATGGGAGAAGGTAGATAAGAGGATAGTAGCTATAAAATGTTAACGGGCAGGGAGGAAAAGAAGCTGAGAAGTATTGGTGAGTTCTTTAAAAGAAAATGGGCCAGGATTGTAAAAAATGTAAGAAAGCAAGTGGAGGGAGAAGAAAGCAACTGATTAAGTAATCAAGGAGGTATGTAGGTTAAGAGCTACCTGTCAGAGTAAAAGAACAAAGTGTCATACAAGCTAAGGTGGCAACAAGGTAACGACAAATAGATGTCGCTAAAAGTTCTAAATTGTAAAATTTTGGAATATGCACATTAAATATATCATATCATATATTATTACAATTAGATTCCTTAATTTATAGCACAGGAGGTAACAAACAAATATTCATGTGTGTATTTGTGTGCACAGACACTGTATCTCGAAATTGAAAATCCTATAAATCCAACTTCTAGTTAGATATTTAGGAAAATACCCATAGTATTTTCTTGGAATCCGTGCTATGCAAAACATCTCCTTATCAGGAAAATCGTATGTATTTCAGTTCTCTATAAGGAAAACTGCAACCGTTATGTTCAGCCATGATTAGCAAAGGATTTTTAAATAGCCGGTGAATTCATCATTCAAATATTATTTTGCTTCAAAGATGGAACAGCAAACATACTTGCTTTAAGTAACCTGCAGGGGATATTAAACTATAAAATTTATTTAAAAATACAGCATTCTCTTTTTGGGATTAACAGTTTACGAAAATGTTCTTGTCGTACATTCAAATGTTCCGACAGTTTCCCAGTTTAGACAGAAATGATAAATACGTGTACGTTTGGTACTTATACTTAGTATTGAAACATGCTTGTGTTCTTGGCAGTTGTTTGTTGTTTCGTCCTATTCCTGTATAACAAAGCATAAAACATATCACTACCTGTTATTAGTAACTAAAGACAGAAGTTAGAGAAAATAATTTTTACGAATTGTTCAGAATATATATCAGCTATTGGTTATTATAAGTTTCGTTACGTTTACAACTACCTTGAAGTATTAAAGTGTCATTTGTTTATTGAAACATGATTTAATCACTGCAATGACACAGCGTGCTGTAACATCTGGAAAGTTGTTGAGAAGTGGTCTCTGTTTTTCTTTCCATCTTGTTTGCTGCTTTATCACTCTCTCGCTCTCTCTGTCTCTCTTTCGTTCCTCAATTTTTTTCTATCGCTATACGAGGCTCCTTCAATAAATAACCGAACTAATTGAATTGTATTTAAATAAACCGCCCTGGAGCACCATGGCTGCTATTGGTGAAAGGTGAATCCTTCCTCTAGCCGTGCTGTGAGTGCCAGTCATGCAGGGTCAATCAGTAGAGAGTTAGAGCCCGATACGTGAGGTCGTTGTTACTGCACCCACAATCGAACTGAAATTGCAGCAAAGCGCATCAATAAAGTTTTGTGTTCTGTTAGACAAAACTGCTACAGAGAGCTTTGAAATTGTGCATCAAGCACACAAGGGCCAAGCTTTAAGCTAAACACAAGTCTTTGAGTGTATAAACATTTCAAAGGGGGTCATGAAGACCAAGATTCTCCGAGAACTGGAAGACCGGTAACAGCGAAAGTGGAAGTCCATATTAACACAACTGACACAATTGTGCGAGAAAATTGTCGGATTACAATTTCGAAAGTTGCAGACATAATGCACTTGTCTGTTGAACCTGTAGACGACATAATTCGCAAAGATCTTGGCTATCGTAATGTTGCAGCGAAATGGGTACCGCACGTGCCGAACCGCGTCATGACGTGTCAAGAATGGCTGAGAAGGTTACGACGGGAGACAGATTTTCTGAACAGAACTAGAGTTTGTTCCACCATTACGACCCATTAACAGAACAGGAGAGTTCACAGTGGAAACATGCATCGTGCCCTAAGCCTAAGAGAGCAAAAGTTCAGAAAAGTGCAGAAAAGGTCATGCATCTCGTATTATTTGACTAACAGGGCATTTTGCATAATCATGTTGTAACTAATCAACGAACAGTAACTGCTACTTACTACTGTGACGTACTGAAGAAAAACATTACCGAAAAGTGACCAGATCTCGCAAGGAGAGAATGGACCTTGCGTCAGGATAATGCCCCTGCTCATTGAGCTCGTGCAACTCAAGATGTCATTGCCGAAATGGGCATTGAGGTCATGACTCATTCACCTTATTCTCCGGATCTTGCACCATTGCGATTTTCGTTTCTACTCTAAAGTGAAACAGGAGCTTCGTGGTTGCTATTTTCAAAGTGATAAGGGATTGAACAATTTTTTCATGTGTATCCTGAACAGACTCTCTAAAATGGGTTCAATGAGTGTTTCGAAGAATGGGTAAATCGTCGGAATAATTGTATTGCATCAGATGGATAATGTTTTGAAAGTGTATAGGTAAATTTTAGTGAAATAAAGCCTTTATGTGTTAATTAAATTAGTTCGGTTATTTATTGAACGACCCTCGTTGATTATCGTCGTAGGTAACTTCTTATTCCGTTAATTCATTCCCACTGCTAAATGTCTCTACGTTTCTCATTACTTACGTAAGTTTAAAGTAAAGAGCAACCTCTCCCAATAGGAATATAATAAACAGAATCTATCGTTTGTTTAATACTTTAATTCCTAATTATAGACAAACATTTCTAGTAAGACAATATTTTCAGTAAAATTATATTAAGATGAGACATCAATTTTATTCGAAAGTTGAGTTCAGTAGTCAATTTTTAGTCCACCACCATAAAAGTAGCTTGATGCAAGTATTAAGATACTGTCGCGGCAACAGGCTTAAAAGTTTCGGTGCAAACAGATAACAGACGGCGGCTAGTGTTTCACGGTAATAAACAGCTTGCATAAGCAGTTAACGATAGCGCGGTTAGTGTTCACAAAGAGCCGGCACATAAAGACAGCTGAGGTTACGGACTTTCCGGCACATATAGGATTTCACGTTTGGAAGGCTCTGGTGATATCTCGATTGACAGAGAAAAGTTGTTTTCTGATTTGTACGAGAAATCTCTCCAATGTATGAATGTGATATATAAGAGATTATGACACGCCAGTCGTGTGTTGTAAAACAGTCAGCTGAGTTCTAAACAGCTGTGAAGTGTTGTAACGGGAGCTGTTCGTTATTGTCGTCGACCTAGGTGCTGTAGATTGTTATATATCAGGCAATTCTGCTGCTACGCAGTGTTTTTCTACGCAAATACAGAACATTTAGAATTTCAGCAAATTGGACTTTTAATTCTACGAACCCACAAAGTCACAATATTAAATATGCTAGCCCCCTTTCTGTTCTATAGGATCAGCATGGAGTTTGAATTGCGACTTTTGTTGACCAATTTTTAAACACGCGTGACCGTATCAATGTATGTACAACGAAACCGGCTGTGAGACTACATCTGCAAACATATATGTTATATTTTTATTGAATGGACAAATATATGTTGTGTAAGAGTGACTTGACAATTTGTGGGGAGGATGTAGGAGATTGAAGACGCCTACGTCATCTCTAGTCTGTAATTACTACATCTTTTGTTCTACTAGAGGGATTTGATTATTGACAGTGCTGTGTTATTTTTAGTTTTGTTTTCTTGGTGTACGGAGAGAATAAAGGTTTACTACCACAAATCCTCTCAGTTTAATATATTAGTAAACCTGCACGCAATATTTGAGCCGACTGTAATACCTTAAGTTACTTATTAGAAACATATGTTTCACACGAAACAATATCTTAGTTATAAACAGCTTTTGCTGTCCAGAGATGGCTCCACCAGTGATACCTTACGCCAGGAAAGAAAAATTGTAATAATGTTCAAAGTTTTACAAGACATTCATTTATGATCTTTATTATTGACTTAGACTTCAGTGCTGTTTATGGCGTGAAAACCAGAATTAGCTAGAATGTACACAGACGCAATGTCGAAGAAACAAATAATTGAGTGTGAGAATGGAAATATTCTGAATCGTGTACATATAAACGATTTTCGCTTACTTAAACTATGAATTGGATTCGATACAACTCTTCCAGCCTTGAAAGGGAGAGAATTGTGGCTTATCCGAGAGCTTCCAGTGCTTTATTTTTCAATCTTTTTTTTTTTTTCTGTGTTTGCATAAATCGATGCTGTATGTTTCAAGTCTAAATACATCATTTGATGGAAGATTATTTTATATTATTTAACTATCTTCTATTCATGTTTAATACGGTCCAGTGCCCTTTATGAAGCTGTTTTTACCGCCTCCACATTGTCATAACGCTCCACTTTTAGCGTTTTTTTTTTTATTCACGGGAATAGGAAAAAGTCGCACGGGGCTAGGTCCGGCGAATACGAACCGTGGGGAACGACAGACCACCTCTGAGATGCCAAATTGTGGGTCACTCGTAAGGCCGTATGTGCTGGAGCGTTGTCGGGATACAGAAACCAGTCGAATGATCACCAAAGTTCCGGGCGTTTCCTCCTCACATACTTCCGCAGACGCCTTAAAACATCCAAGCAAAAGTGCTGGTTGGGTACGACTTTCCGATGTACAATTCCACGAACATCAAAAAAGACAATGATCATCGTCTTGAAGTTTGACCTCATTTGCCTTGCTTTTTCCTTTTTGGTCTGGGAGAGTTGGTGGTCCTCCACTGGCTTGACACTTCCTTGGTTTCTGGGTCATACCCGTAACACCAACTCTCCTCCGCTGTAAAGACTTTGTTCAAGAAGTTTGGATCACGTGCAATCTCTGTTTTCAAGTCCTGATACACATTCATGCGGATTGTTTTGTGCTCCTGTGTGAGAAGGTGCGGAACAAATTTAGCAGTAACACGTCTCATGTGCAAATTCTCCCTCAAAATCCGCTGGCACGAGCTCCAACTGCTTCCTGTCACTGCTGAAATTTGGTCCACCGTTTGGTGACGATCCTCGTTGGTCTTTTGGCGGACCTTTTCAATGTTTTGCTCATTTCGCGATGTTGAAGGTCATCCAGAACGAGTTTGGTCTTAAACACACTGCTCACCACGTTTAAAGCACCCAAACAACTCAAAAAACTGTTTGCGGCTCATAGCGTCCTCCTGGAAAGCTTGCTGGAGCATTTGGTGGGTCTCCGTTGAAGTTTTTCTTTAAGCAAAAAACATAATTTTCACACACTCTTTGTTCTTTATAAATTGCCATAACGACTTCTCAGAGGTAACCCGCCAACAGTCAGAGAAACTTAATACCATACTTGCACGTTCAGCTCTACACTGACCCGTTTGCACAGCTGTTTCGCTGAAGGTCTCTACTAACACCATCTAGCGTGAGAACCCTGCAATACGTATACGAGTGGCAGTGCCCTCGGATTCGGGTTTGCTTCGTATATATATTGCATTTTACACAAATTCAAAAATCATATCCATGGTTAATTCGAAACCCCTGCTCCACTAATATCATACATTCATTGAATTCAGATTGGTTTTCCTCAGATACACTTTTCAATGCTACAGAAGTGTAAATGGTTGTAGTTGTTGAAGCCAAATGTGGCGATATTTAGTTGAGTTGATATTTTCCTACCACTTATGTACTTTTCGTTTGTTTCGGATCTTAGCATTTTAGTGGTCCGACAAATTTGATCTCCAAGGAGCCTTTGAATTCATGTAGTTACAATTTTCAAAAAGGTTCTTTTTACGTTTACCAATTACAGCAAATACATTGTAACAGATAGTTTTTAACGCATATGTTTTTAACGTGGAGGAAAGAAAGTTTTTAGTACAGAGTATATGAAAGCATTGGAACTTAGAGCTGAAAGTTAAATTTAATGAAATGAAATGGAGGAAAGTATACAGAAGGGATGTTAGAAAAAACTGTAATAAACCAGCAGAATTTTTAGATATACTTCTAAATAAATTCATGCAGAAGCAAAATATGAGCGGAGAAGTAGGAGAAGTGATATAGGCTGTTTAAAACATGTAAACATTACAAATTATGCACTCTATGCACGGAAATAGAAATCTAAGCTGTTGAAGATAAATTTAAACAAAATTCTTCTTGTCTTACTTTACATTATTGCACCAAAGAACTCATGAGATTTTTCAGCTGAGTTATTTAGTAGGCGCTCAGCGTATGTGATGCTTCTCCATCCAGAGTATTTTTACTTCACAGCCATTCGTTTTCCAAAATGACGATATAATTACTTTTTTCCAGTTTTAGGCAATCAGAAGCATAAAGGGGAAAGGTAGAGTGGAAAGTTTTGAATTAATTTATTTATTGGTGTTTTTCTTACTTTTAGTTGTAACATTTTAGAAAAACTGCGGGCATACCCT
Organism: Mantis religiosa; assembly: GCA_030765055.1. Lineage (NCBI taxonomy): Eukaryota > Metazoa > Arthropoda > Insecta > Mantodea > Mantidae > Mantis > Mantis religiosa. The sequence goes on along the minus strand of CM060948.1, from coordinate 295,426,394 downwards.
CGCTAAGACTTTCAAGTGAAATCAAACTGATCAGTTAACTCCATCCACAAATCATGAAATCTACGCATCTTGTGTGGCTGTGCTCTGACCCACGCTTTAAATGCAAATAAATTAGATTTTTTGTTGTTGTAATTTACGTCCTCTAACGTTAAGTCATATCGGACGATGAATGGAATGGGTGAATTGATGCTCAAATGCGCCCAGGGTCCATAGAGCTTAGAGTTACCCGAAATTTGTCTTTCAGGATAAGGGAAAACCCGGGAAAAACCTTACCCAGGTAACTCATCCTGACCGAGATTTGAACTCTGGACCTCTTGAACGTAAGGCAGACACGCTACCACCGCGCTACCCAGGCGGGCATAAATAAATAAATTAGGATGATCGGCACTCAAGCAATGATATTAGAAAGTCATTATCACACCACATTTCAGTCTCTACAGTGGTGCCTTTCTCAACATTCCAGAATAGGATTGCTGACAATGCGCTCTATTCCGCTCTGCTTCCAACCAGTGTGCCAATTTTATTTGTAGTCCATTTCCAGATCTCAGATACATTTTTGCAGGTAGTAATTCTGAGTATCTGCGTGTTCACTTTTCCAAAACGTTTACGCGATGGGAGCGTAGCTAAATTGTGCCTACATTTTTTTTTTAATTCCGTAGGGATTATTTCATTCGCAAAGAGTACACGGACACCTTCCAATCATGTGGAATGTATGTATAACTAAACATTTTCCATATGTGATCCTATGGTGTATTTGGAAATTTTTCAACAATTCCTGGCACAAAAAATGCTCCTTAAGTAACTCTATACAAGGGGCGGCCAGTGAGGTATTGTATTGACGGTGCCATAAAATGAAAAATAAAAGAATAAATAAGTAGATAAGTAAATGAATATAAATATATTAATATAAATACATTAATAGTGGTTGTTTTAATATTAATATGCGCACCAATTTCGAACAATTTTGGTAATCTTATCAATAATCCATCCTATTTTATAATATACTGTACCAAACAAAACGTACAGGGAAACGGAAATAGATATTTACTACATCCGTACTGTTGCTACGCACAGGTGTCACGAGTACAGTAAAAGTTTTATAATACAGTTCATGGAGAATATGATACGAAGGGTTCATGTACGATTTCGCGACAGAGAGACATTTTTATTAAGTCCCGTGCTTTACTGCACTCTAGTGGATGAAGCGTAAGTTATGCGACAGGAAAATCTGGGCACCACCTTCTCCCATAACAAGCCATGTATAAGCAGATATCCTAATCCTTAACACATGCGCTTATGAGCGTAGACGGTGCCGTTCTGGAATCGGCGCCTAGCCACGGAAAACAACCAGTAGAGAGCGGTTGCGTTTAACGCGTCTATTCACACGAGGGAGCAGATACTGTGAAACAATCTCTTTTGCGCAATTCCTTTAAACGTCTCTTTCTTTCATTTTCATACAAATGGTGCCATGGCACAGCGGCACTACCTCAGTAGCCGCCCCTGCCCTATATACAAGTGTTTGGTATTAAGGCGTGCTGAATCCGTTATCTTGAAACCTACCTCTTAACAACTTTGCCTCACCGCCAATTACAACAATGATCTCAGGAATTAAACGGACTTCATAATGCAGTACATATGTTAAGGATTTATGAAGAATATTATTTTCTGTGTAATAATTACTACAAAATTAAGTGATCCATTGTTCTTTTGAAGGCTTCGACTAAAAAAAAATCATCTGTTCATTAAAATGAAGGTTCATTATAGTAAGTATTAACCCCTATTTCTAATATTTGAGTAAAACTGAACGCTTTTTTTGTAAACCTACAATCAGATTACGGTTTTTCGTTGTACTAAGACACGCATATGCGTAGTAGTGCATCGTGCCTTTCAGAATTCTCCGCAACCAGAATGTTAAACTGTGGGAACGAACATTGTATTGATAAGGAATTAACACATTACCATACTTTTGATTATGACCAATATCGATGCTAGCCGAGGTAGTGCCAAAGAATAAGGTGAAATTTATTTTACACCCTTTATATCTCTAAGACCTCTTCACCAAATTCAAAATTAGAAAGCGGAATTATTCGATGAAGGGTATCACCTTCACATCCTTCATTCACTGACAGGTGTAGAAATAGTTGCTATCATGCTTCCATCCAAACGATTCATTTCTATCTTTATGCCAGTCTGAGACATCGAGTACCTTCCCTATTTGAAGTAAATAACGTGATTAGCATTTTTCACCTTTTACGGCTGTGAAAACCTTAGTAGAGATGTCAATCTAATTATAAAATGAACTAAATAAGTGTGCCTACCCTTACTGAGCTTTTCACTACGTTCGTCGTCTCGATATATTGTAACGTCTCAAAACTGAACGGTCTCGCACAGTGCTCCTTACGTCCTTTATGCAAGTGCAAGGACATCAGTTTTATAGTACAAGTATCAGCTCTATATATTTATATAGTACTAACAAGTAGCTGAAAAGTACCATCCCTTTTGTTACAGTTAGTTCAAAACAGCATTTTCTTACTCTTTTCAATCCAACGCTCTGTACCAGAACATTGTTTCATTCACATATTAACAGCATATATAGAGAAAGTGTAGCTTGTCGTTTTCAATTAACAAGAAAGATGGAAGGAAAGCAGTTTATAATTATCGTTACGTAATGAAGATTAGACAAGTGAGCTGAGAACCTGTTGCTACACAGGGCAAACCCTTCTTTTGATAGCCTTGCTCTAGCAACTTGCGGGATTAGCAACTATTAGCCTACATCACATTCAGTTAACTACAGTTTAAAACCAAAATTAGGGGAATGGCTGTTTGGCGGAGCAACGTGATTATCAGGCAAACAAGGGGTTTCGAAACTTTGAGGTGATCTCATAGACCTGCAGTTGTTTCCGTTCTGGTCCTACAGCAGTTGCTATCCTACATAATACCACCAGAAGATTTAGCTATACAAATTGTAAATTATGAGCTATATCTGTTACAAATAGTTATCATAATGATGTGATATACTTCAAAGGGAAGGTGTATGCTTTTATTTTAAAATAGAATCTATTTATGTTCTATGTCAAAATAAAATCAACTTCTGATATCGATTTTATACAGTGAACGCTGTTAACAAAAATTATGTGGAATAGGTAACGAAATAAAGTATTCTATTCGTTATACTACATTTGGATAAGTAGTTGTATATCTCATTATATTGTCTCGTAATTTCCACATATATCCATATACTACTTTTTTCAGTACTGCCAAACTTCTTCCACAAACAGGTGGAGGATTTTAATTCCAAAGTTAGTTCATATTCTATTCTGAGGCGGGAATTGGTTGGTATAATCCCAGTTCAGGAAAAAGGCGTTTAGGTCAGGATCCTTTTGGTGTAGGATGCAAACAAGAACAAGCAGATTATGCTCCGGACTGGCGAGTTGTTCTCTGTTGTATGTACAGCTGAGTAGAAGTTTACTCTGCCACAGGGTCCAGCGTTTAAGTGGAAATACACTATGCTCATTTGCTTAATCATAGAACCTTTAGAAAATGAGCTTTCTCCCTTAACAAACTTGATGGTCACCACGTTATTCAAGTTGCCCACGTTTCACTTTCCCGCATCTAATTGTAATTTTTACTCTGCACTGTCTCGTCACTTTGCGCCTTCATCCCCCAAAACGCCTCAAGATGAAGTGTCGCGCCTTTCCTAGTCTGTTCGCGTCCTTTCCGACCGCGGAATATCTATTCACGCCCCTTTTCTATTTCGTGACTGTTCCGCCCGTATTACGTGATGCATAGCAATTTTGTTTGGAGATTTGTTTTCCTCATATTTAATCTTATTGGTCCTTCACCCCCTCCTATATGTAAGCAGTAGTTCAGTTTTATGTCCAAACGGGGTTTGACACTTGAGGTCATGGGAAGGCATAATCTGACATTTTCTCACATTCCTTAGGGGAAATTTTTTGTCCTCTCGTCGCCCTATCTCGTGCGTTTAGCTTATGTGACACATTCCCCTCACTTCCTTATGGCATCGCAAACCTCAGGTTTCCGTCTCAAAATTCCCTTCGGAGGAATATTGCTATTTTTTATTGGGAAAATTGCAGATTCCTTTGAAAGTCCCACTAAAAGGTAATGAAAAAAAAATGATTAGATCTGGATTACTTCCTAACTTGCTTCCTATCGTCCTTTGTTCCGTCAAAGCGTGAGCGAGCAAGGAGTTTTTTGGGAGCTGTTACATTTACACTTAACAGGAAACAAATTGTGTACATACATAGATATACATATATCCTTAAATGCATTGTTACATAGCAATACTCTGAAATACATTGTTACATATATAAGACCTTATTTTTTTCTGTTTATTTGTATTTTGCATTTCTTGTGCAAGTCAAAATTTTCTTTTGGCATTCAGAACAATGGCTTTGCCTTTCACTTTTTTATTGACATATTGTGTTGGTACATGTTTGTCTTTTCAGCTCTATACTTTCATTGCAGTATTGTGAATAATTAACACTTGGTACACTATCACACGCGTCTCACTTGTGCATGTCCTACACAGATTTCTTTCTGCGTACACTATCACACTTGTTTGTTTTGAATTATACATATAACTCGATTATCAGTAAATATAATTTTTTTTACAATTTTTTCCATATTCTTTTGTGTAGACAGGGTAGCATTTGCCAGTACGGACCCTTTGTGCACTCCATTATTTGCTAGTCTTTCAGAAGGCATTAGTCAGTTCTGGGATACATGTGCGAAAAACAGCAATGCCTGATTTAAACAAGGGCAGGGCTCGTCGACTTTATATGGTGTCCAACTTCTGGACAGATGGAACAACAGGACACAGGTACATCAAAGTAAATTTGTACGAGGTAGAAGTTGATCACACTTATATGATATGCATAAGGGCATGTGAAACAGCCATTAATCTGTAATATAATTGTAAGTCGCTTGCGGGTCAATTTATTAAATACATTAACGAGGAGTTTATGCAATTGCATGAACTTAACTTGTTGGCCCAGGGGTCATGGTGTTTTGTTTAATTGGAAGTTTTACGTTCTAAATAAAAGTTTTGGAAATGCGTTTTGTGTTATTCGATAGAGAATTATCTGCTCCACGATATAATATGCTTGTTTTTGTCTGGTTATATATTGTTTGTTCTGACCGGGTCAGTAAAAATGAAGTTCCAAATCGATAATAAACAGAATTTTCGTTACCTATTGCCCTTCGAGCAGCATTCTTAGTTGGCGTTGACATCTGTAATACTTATACATAAAAATTATAAGCCGAAAAAGACAATGAGGACATTTAATTTTTATTGCTTTTCTTATTTGGTACAGCATTCATCAAACTATTGACATAGCATAGCTCAGTATCTGCATAATATCAATCTATATTCGAAATTTCATTACGATTTCAAATATGATCCCGCAGTATTCTCCATTAATCCTATGATATTTCGTAAATAAGTTGAAGACTACAAATTTGCCATACGAATTATTTTCTGTCACGCATAGCGAATTTTAGACGCAGTATTGGTACACACCACTTGCAGAAGAATGCCTAAGGAATTTGTCTGCATGGAGAAATGTGTGTGACATTCAGTCCCTGGGTCAGCTTCATAGACGAGCAGGATGATGACAACTCTTTGTACAGCGAAGCAGATTAAAATGTCTTTGACCAGGAAGCGTTATCCTCGGCGGGGGTCATGTAATAACTCTCTCCTGCAGACAAAATAGAAGACTCTTTCCCATTCTACCGCCGCCCGTCCGCACCAGATGTTCCGAGGAACCACAAACTTGGTACTATTGGATGGAGTTTTTGGGATGAACAAACTTCTTCATCTACTACGGTCTGCGATCACAAATTTGTGCTGCAGTTCCCTTTGTGGTAGATTCACGAAAAGGGCGCACCCTCATGAAGAACGGTCACATCTGAATAGGGGCTAACGGCCAGACATGAGCTCGTCGTTTTCGGCTGCCAGCCATTAGTTTATTTATTTCTTTGTTCCATAGATAAAGGGAGCCGGTAAAGCCACCATGTGGAACAGTGAACTAAGACAAAAAGGAAGAGAAAGCGCTGTAAATAATGCTTCAGTGTGGATGTAATATAATGAGGAATGAGAGAAAAATGTAATTAAGCAGCGAGTTGCAAGCAAATTTTTATTTCAACATCTCATATATCATTAATGTCCGTGTGAGAGGAAATATCATACATCACTTCCTGACATCTGCTTTATCGAAGTGATGTGTTTGATTAAAACATTTAACTCATAGATTTTATCTTAGTCAAAATTTCTAGCAATGTCTTCAGAACGTCTTTACATGCAAAATGTGGATTTATATTAAAATCGCACTTTTACTTTTACAATGCAGAGATTAGTGTTAACAGATACTTAAAGAAACATTTTGTAAGTGTATATTGCTTGCAGTTATGTTATATAAATAGAGAGTGTTTACTCATTTGATATAAATCTTTATAAATAAGGAAAAAGGTAATATAATTAATCCGGATCAATGCACTGATTATTGTGAATGTGCGGAATATGAAATGTTAAAAAACTATTAGTGTAGCGATAAGATGAATTTTAGTTGGTAAATACAATCATTCTAGATATTAATATAACTGAAAAAAGTGTATTCTAAAGAGAAACCCTGCAGTTAAGTAGAGCACGATCCTCAAAGGAGGGAAAACAGTGAATGAAACTGTAATCAAAGGTATTAGTTAAAATAAATTAAAAGCACATAAAGGTAATTCGAATAACACAATAAAACAGAAAACGCAAATGTAGTGTATCACAGAAGATTAAAGGCAAAAGTTTAAATATATAAATTTATTCGCTTGAGATCAAATTGGGACAAAGAATCAAACCTCAGGCAAATATCTATAGAATATAAAATTAAAAGTAACTGAAACTGGAGAAATAATGGACAAAGAAGTGAAATAATAAAAACGAGCAGCAAACGCCGTTGTATATTGTCAAAAGTAATGACCAAAAGATAAAACAGTTCTACAGTATACTAATATGTTTATAATGATTTAAGTGAAAAAAGAAATGAATAAGCATCAAGGGAAAATATCTCGAAAGACAAACGTATGAAAATAAAGTGTTATTTCTTATATTTAACGGAAACATAGCTAAGATATATCTGCCTTTCTTATGGACATTCAGTGCATGTATAACAACTGTAAAAAGCTCCGTCTGTGTGAACGATAACTTCGTTTGATTTAGGTCTCACATGTTTTATTTGACGCACCACGTTTTCATCAATCTGTAACCTGTTTAACAGTAACTTTTTGGAGAGCATTTAGTGTAGCGAATAATGAACGAAGCACTCTTTTGTGATTCAAGACCGCTTTTCAGTGTCATTAAAAGTGTTTCTTACAGTTATTAGATTGCTGGAGCACAGTTCGTTAAGGAGATGCAGCACTGAAAACCCCAAATCCAGCAATTTTCAGCCAATCTTGCTGATTTTTCCCACTTATTTCTGATGCACAGGGAACACAGAATTCAAAATTTGGTTTTTGTATCTTTAATAATTTTGGAGTAATTCATTTATGAAGTTCAAAATTTGCTGAAAATTCAAACCACTCAACGTGATGAAAATCTAAAAATTTTTGTTCTTATATTTCTAAAAATATTCACATAGTTATGAAGAAAATATCTATCATATGCATTTTTATACTGCTTTTAATTCCAGAGGGAGAAATCATAAGGTATGGAGCAAACAAAGGAAAAGCCATAAAATGATTAAACCTTTGGCTTTATATAACAATAACTTTAGAAAGTTTTATGAATATTAAAAATTCGTATGATAAAAACTTTTGTTTGCTTTCTAAGAACATGTTTTGAAAATGTTAGAGGGACTGAATCAAAGCTGCAGCATGTGGAACTTTTGAATGGAAAAAATTGTTGAATAAACTATAACTGAGTAAATAATATTTTAAGACCCAAAACAATTCCCTTCTCAGCTACCTGCCTTGAAGCAGACTAAACCCTCCAGATAGATAAGTTGTACCCTCCTGCCTGTTCTTCTCTCTTCTGTAGCAGTTTTTCTCAATTTTTGTTTCCTTCTGGATGTTTTAGAAGTTACCATCGCAGAAGTTACTGAATAAGGTAAGCCAAATTGGCCCTTCCCTTGGCTAATTTTTAGAGATGCTGGTGAAATCTCAGTGTCCATTATGTCTGACTGCAGCTTGAATGAGACAGAACAACCAAAACTGAGTTCACTAATGGTTGATGTCACAGCAACCTGAAGTCTCTTCTTTGACAGAAATATTTCTTTAAGGCATTTACGCCAAATCATGCTTTGTAAACTTTCATTTGCATTTTGTGCCTTACCCAATGTACATCTCCTTAGGATTTCATCTGATGCCAGCCTTTGGTACACAGGCATTAGTTTTCTTATTACATCAGGCCTCAAGTATGTTCCCATTGTTGTATTGTTATGTTTAGGTGTTTCTTCCCGTTTATCTGTCAACCTATTCATGATGATCCTATGTACAAAGTCAACAAAAGATTTGTTGTTTCAAACATTTTTTACCTATAACCTCTATAGCAGTCATATGCAGGTTTAGATGTAAAAACGCCTTTATTAGTGTTAATTGGCACAGTAAATCTCATTAATTATATATAAACAATATGTAGCTTAATGAGAAACACAATAAAATCACGACCAAGTTAGAAACCCACAGAATAGCAATATATAAACATTACTAACTGCTTTCAACGTTTGCAGAAAGTGTTTAGTTTCCATGGTGGCACGTGTACTAAGAAATAACCATCATACAAACACATAAAATTCCACCAGAAGCTTTTCCCGATACTTTCAAATGTATTAACTTGGTACATTCAATCGAACTCAAATGACAGAATTCTGTGAATCCGCGGGCCGGCATGCGCGTGCGCACTGGCATTTAAATTGTCATGTGAGGGTCCTTAAATGCCTGAAACTCATAAATTTAGCTGGATTATGTTACTATAACGCTCAATGTATTTTATTAGCTAAAAAAATTGTCCCATGTTTTTAGCCGATTTCGGTGCTGCATTTCCTTAAACTATCATAACGCATTTCTATATCAAGCTGTATAGTTTTTCGCTAGTAGTTTTGTGAAGAAAACATTTACATTTATGTTTCTGTAAAATTTTTGAAGGTTTTGTCTTTAGCCACCATTACTTAAGACAATTTGGAAAATATGTGTCGTCATGCTTTACTGAGCTTGAGAAATTTATGAGTCAAGTTTGTCAATAGTCTGAATATGGTGTTATTTTGACTTTGATATCCTGATTCAAAAGTTAAAAAAATGTAGAAATTATGCTCCTTTCAAGCTACAAAAGGCACTGTAAAATTTATAAAATGAAGCGATTTTGTAAAAATCAACCCGAATGTTTAGAACGGTTATAAGAAGAAGATAAAGATATTGAGTGCACATTATTTGTAGACAAGTTACCGAACTGAACTATGATGGCTTCTTACACGTCTAATGAACCAATCCTTCATTCTAATAAACGGCCATGTAACCTTATCACATTTCATTGGCTGCTATTGTAGTATAGACTGTTGTGCGGTAAAAAAAATAGTTGGTTATTTAACATGGTGATATATCTTTATATTTTGGAAAATAATCTTCATGTTTATATTTTCGTAACAGTTTTAATTAAATACATTACGCAACAGAGTTGATTTATCTGAACTGCATGTTAACTCTTAAACGAAGAAAAGAGGAGGTCCCTTTGCTCTCAAGCACATGGCACGATAGCACGTGATTTATTGGTAGTGGTGACATATTTCTTTATATGACTTTTATCACTGACCTTGTTTTGAACTGGATTGGTCATATATCGCCATTCGAAGGTGTGTTGTGTCGAGTGCGAGAGCTAAATTATTTTATTGATCGTTTATTGCGCGTGTACTTATTATATGTATTGTCACCCGAGCGTCGGAACACCCTATAGACTGGGCAAGCAGCAGACGGGTCGGTGTTCCCCCCGCCCCCTCGTTTGTCTTATAGCGTTAAGAAGGGATGGCTGGGACAAAAAACATCACGGCGCCGTCTCTTCCTGTTCCACCTGTGTTCTCGAACTTACAGGATATTTCCTCTAATCTGGAACCTTCCGATCGACCCGCTGGTCCTATATAAGCAGCACGTCGAGTTAGTCAGTCAGTTCTTGGTGTAAGAATGCAGTGCTAGTGTACGACGAGAAGACTGTGTGAGAGCATCGGAAGATTGTACGTAATTACGAGTGCAAGTGAAATTGTAACGGACGAACTGGTGAATCGTAATTGTGTGCATTACGTAATTTTGTGTAATTGGCAAGTGTTCAACTGTAAGTCGGTGGAAATAAAGAACATTGTTGAGATTGTGTAATTGGACTTTTCATTTCACGAGCCCACAAAGTCATAATTGGTGTCAGGAGTGCGATATAACACAATGGAGGCAGCATTAGAAAAGATTTTAGCGGAACTGAAAGAAATGAAGACGGCAAATGAAAACCTCGCTGCAAAAACAGAAGCGGAAAATAACAGCCTGGCCGCGAAGCTGGAGACTATAAATGACAACCTGGCCGCGGAACTGAAACAAATGAAGACGGCCAACGACAACATCACCGGGAAGATGGAAGAAATGAAGGCCGAATTAACAACGAAAATAGAAGCGGCAAATAACAACCTGGCCGCAAAGCTGGAAGAAATGAAGACGGCTAACGATAACCTCACGGAGAAGACGGAAGAAATGAAGGTTGCGAACGAGGCCCTCGCTGCCAAGTTTGAGGAACGGTTGGCCGGCGTGAGTGATGACGTCAGGAATCTGGGCAAGCGGATGGGTCAAGTAGATGACCGCCTTAATGACCTAGAGGAAAAGGCCGACAACATCGCCAAACCCCTCACCCGCCTGACAGAGGAAAACCGACCTTATGTGTGGACGGAGGACGCCGAAGACGCTTTCCAGCACCTGAAGGAAACCCTGTGCAGTGCTCCAATTTTGGGTTTCCCACAACCGGGTGGCGCCTTCATTGTGGACACCGACGCCAGCGATCATTGCATTGGAGGTGTCCTATTGCATATCCAGGACGGCCATGAGCGGGTGATAGCCTACAACAGCAAGACGCTATCCAAGGCAGAGAAGAACTACTGCGTCACCCGACGAGAATTATTGGCGGTAGTAAAGACCTTGGAGCACTTCCACAAGTACCTGTACGGTCAGCCATTCCACCTGAGGACTGACCATTCCGCCCTAACCTGGCTATTGAGCTTTAACAACCTGGAAGGCCAGACAGCACGTTGGGTCCAGAGGCTGCAGGAGTACGACTTCACCTCGGAACATCGTAGAGGGAAGAGCCACGGTAACGCAGACGCCATGTCCCGAAGACCCTGTCCAGAAGACTGCGGCCAGTGCACAAGAGTGGAAGAGAAGGAGCGTGCCGCAGCAGTCCGAGTAGTTGTGGCAGTGCCTGCGGACGGTTGGGATAGCGTAGGCCTGAGGAGGGAGCAGCTGGCGGACGCAGACTTGGGACCACTCTTGAGGGAAGTGGAGGCAGGGACAAGACCAACCTGGGAGGATATCGCACCAAGGAGCGCTACCTACAAGTGGTACTGGGCCCATGGGACTCGTTGAAGATCAGAGAGGGCGTGCTGTTCCGGGTATGGGAATCACCCGATGGGAAGACGCAGAGAGAACAGTTGTTACTTCCCCGGAGTAAGGTCCCGGAAGTCTTGGAGGAAGTGCACGCCGGTACTTCAGGAGGACACCTGGGAGCGAACCGAATGATTCACAAACTACGGCAGCGCTACTTCTGGCTGAGACTCCGAGCAGATGCTGGTGGTACACCTGGACCGCCTGGCACGCTCCGATGGTGCTGTTCGGGACGACCAGCTTTGAGGAGGGAGCAGTGTCACCCGAGCGTCGGAACACCCTATAGACTGGGCGAGCAGCAGACGGGTCGGTGTTCGCCCCGCCCCATCGTTTGTCTTATAGCGTTAAGAAGGGATGGCTGGGACAAAAAACATCACGGCGGCGTCTCTTCCTGTTCAACCTGTGTTCTCGAACTTACAGGATATTTCCTCTAATCTGGAACCTTCCGATCGACCCGCTGGCCCTATATAAGCAGCACGTCGAGTTAGTCAGTCAGTTCTTGGTGTAAGAATGCAATGCTAGTGTACGACGAGAAGACTGTGTGAGAGCATCGGAAGATTGTACGTAATTACGAGTGCAAGTGAAATTGTAACGGACGAACTGGTGAATCGTAATTGTGTGCATTACGTAATTTTGTGTAATTGGCAAGTGTTCAACTGTAAGTCGGTGGAAATAAAGAACATTCTTGAGTTTGTGTAATTGGACTTTTCATTTCACGAGCCCAAAAAGTCATAGTATAATGGCAGGGTCTAGTGCCAGTTTTTCGCTGAAGCATCGCAAGGGAAAACCTTTACAAAGCGGCGAAGAAAGAATTGTGTTGCAAGTGTTTAATGCACTCACAGAGAAGAATCCGTCTTTGTGAGTGAGATAAGTCGAACATCTATCCTCTGAACTTACAGGTGTGTTAGATGCGTAGGAAATTCGCGACATGAAATTGAGACAAAAGGAAAACTTACCACTCCAGGGGCAATATTGCTGTGTGGCGAAGACGTTATTTAAGGACAATCAGACTGTGCCGAAATACAAATCTTAAAATATGCTACTTTGACGAGACTTGGGTGAATGAAGAACACACGACAAGTATGGCGTGTCACGACTTTTAAGACTGAAAGTCAAGCACTTTTGCAAGGTATGTGTGCTGGTTTTAAAAATTCCCAGTGGAAAATGCCGAAGATCTTTCATTATAAGCTTGTTTCAGTTTCATTACTCATTCATTCAGTTTCAACTTGCTCAGTTTCATTATAAACTTCATTATTTTTTCATGCCTTCATATTCTTATTTGTATGATTTTATCTATCTTCCTAGCAATTATTATGACGTTTACTGCAGGTTTAAATGTGACGGGAAGGCACCGCGTATAGCCTATGGCGTGAAAGCATTAGTCAATTAGGATGAGGAGGCAGGTGGTTGCACGCGGAGTGATACATGTCAGCGGGGCAAGTTTATATGAAAAAGAGATTAGGCGGCTTAGTGTATTCACGCTAGTCAATAACAATTGGCAGGTTGTACACAGATGAGCATAGGAGTTTTAAAACTTGCATTTTCTCAGCGGTTTACAATATAATGTTGAATCATAACATACAAGGAAGAAAACTGAGGAGTTTAATATAATACAACCTATAAGCTTTCATTATGAAATCCAATACTAACCCCATACACATCCAGCCACTAATCTATTTGCTATACTGACGTAAGCATATGTGTGTATAAATGATGCTGAATGCTGCCACAATCCTCCCACTACGTAGATTTGCAGGTAACTGTGGCACGTTTTCCTAGTACTTTCTGCTAAGCTTGAAATGTTAGTTGGCTTTAATGTGTTATAAACAGTGTTTAATGGCAGACAATAATATATATTCAATATATTGGATAGTCAGATCAGATAAAAGAATAGATAAAAACCAGAAATTAAGATACTACATTCAGTAATATGTTACAGTATCTTAAAAATAAAGCATATTTTGGAAAGAAGAATAATATTAAACACCTACAACCGACAAAAGAATCGGTAAGATTTACCTAATAATGTTGATAACATTCCAGCTAATGCATTAGTATACGTATATACCACTTTACTGCCAATCTAAGTAAAAAAGAAGTGCTTGTCGACTACTATCGAGATGGAAAGGCTTATTCTCTTAATGTAGTAAAGACCAAGGGCATAAATTCATGAAGAAGAGGAAGAGGAGGAGCAAGGCGGAGGAGCCAATGAGGAAAACTAAAGCTAAACTTAATAAAATAAACATCAGAAACGTTTACCTGGAAACCGAAAATTATAATAGGTTCATTTATTCCTGAAGTGTGGACAAAGATATCTAGAATCTAGCGTTCCAAATTTTATGTGAAGTACCAGTGTTCCCGTTTAAATGGTTAAATTTATTTTGGGATATCTAAATACAAGAAGACTCATATCCGCAAAATTTACATGACACATATTAAAAATTGTGTCTTGACAAAGATTTCTCGTATTGATTATAGTTAAAATAACAAGGGATACTCATTAGCGTTAAGTTAATTAAAATAAATATTTGCCAAAACGACTTCATCAGTAAACCTATAACTTGAAGAAGTGGTAACAATGTTTCCAAAGTATGGATTACGTTAGACATATGGTGCATTAACATGGAGTAGCCTAAGCAATAAGCTGTCCCAATGTCTCAAAAAAGAAAGAAGAAAAGGAAGAAAAAGAAAGAAAAAAGAGAGAAAGTAAGAAAGGAAGGAAGGATGGAAGAAAAAATAAACAAAGAGGACAGTACTTTTACTTTGGCATCTCATCTGCAGGAGATTTTGATTTATCTTTTATAATTTTCCCCTTATATCAGATGCATAACGAAATAAGAGACTAAAATAAATGTTAGGGAAATTGGAGTTGCTATTTCTTAAAACCAATTGGAATCTGCTGAAGTTTCCACAATTCCTTAAATTATTGATACTATGAATCATTTATACAGAAAGGGATTATACCCATATCCTGGCATTATAATATAGCAATCGTTCTTGTTTTTGGTTGAATTATTTATCATTTTCGAGAAACAAATATGAAATGTTCCATTAAGATTTGTTTGCGATGGTAGTATGAACATGTGTGTATTTTAGTGCCTAAGTCTGCTAAATCTGTGAGGCTAGAAATGGTAATGTTTTACAATTTCGGTTTTGAGTGATATTATCAATAAATGAATAAATAGATGCACTGACAGAACAAATGTTATCTTTATAAATATTATTTTTTGATTCAGAGTATATCAAAATGACAATTTCCAGTGAAATTTTGCTGTTGCATTTGGGCATGCGTACATACATTATTGCTTCTACCTTATGATAGGTAGATCATTTTGGCTACTTAGTGATGTAAATACCAACAATTGATACAAAAATTAAAAATCCAAATTTCTGTAGAATCAGGAGTTCAAGTAAGTCCAAACATGAGAAAATAATCCTAACATTTTGTAAAACTGTAGATGACCAACTGCGTAATTGAATTGAGTTATGAGTAAACAATAGGAACAGTAAAATATAATACCACTTTTTGAAATGAGATTTCTATTGACAACAAAAACAACAAAACACCAGCGCGCACACACACACACACACACACACACACACACACACACACACACACACACACACACAAACGCACGCAAAGTCACAGACAAAACGAGAACTACAGTCAACTGGAAAAATAAAAATTAAAATAATAACAGCAGATAAATGCACAATTTAAATGGGATATCGGATAATGAAGTAAACAGGTAACAATAAAATACACCACCAATGGAAAAATGAAGCAGGAAAAGATGGGAATCCTAAGCAGCAAAAATGACTAATATTCTACAATTACCTAAGTTGACTAATATTGCAATATAAGACGAAAAAGTTAAGGCATTTTTTGTAGCTTCCTCAAGCCTTTGTCCCTTGGTGAGCTAAGACGTTGTTGGACTTGGTGCCAGCAACTCAATGGCATGAATGGGAAGAAACTGCATCGATCGATTGCGAAGTTTATCGGATGTCATATATAAAATGCTCTTACTTAACCTTAGAGTAGGGTAATAAAGCATTATTTGACACCTGAGGTAGGAGTTAACAGAGAAATGTGTAATAAGTGCTGCAGAATTAGCTAACCACAGAGCGTTTTAGAAGCTGGCCTTCCTCCTGCTTTTCAGCGCACAAAATTAGGAACCAGGGGTCGTGGAGTGTGAGGAAAATATCTGCTTCTGGTTTGTATCTTGTGGAAAATCAGAGCAAAACGCATTTAAAGCAAAGCATGCTGGGAATTTGTGCACTTTGCACGTAGAGGCACTGTGCTTGCTCGCAAATACCCCACCCACCACTCGTATTTTGGCAATGGCCCTAATTGCCTCGCCACAAGGGAGGCGACCCATATTATTGGTCCTCTTCTATCTAGCAATATGGTGCCAAACATAAGTGTCTCTGTGAATATGTGCAGAAACCATTTTATATAGTACCTAAATAGATAGTTGGTGGTAAAGGTAAAAGGGTCTAAGTACATTACCTCTACTAAATATAAGCAATTCACTGAATCCCACATTTGATTTACTGAATCGTTTCATACCGACAAATCGGAGATAAAAGTGTTAAGACAATGTTCCACTAAGTGCAGCAGTAGTCACGTTAATTTTAAATATTTCTAAGCAATAGGAAGTCATGCATACATCCTATTTTTCGCGGCAGACTTCATCTAGCTTCACATCTAAAGTTCACACCTAGATCCGGCGAATCGGCGAAGCATTAGTTTCCAGTTTTTCGTTCATCCAGTTGGTTTAAGAGACATACGTGTATGTCAGGAAATGGAGACTGGTGCACGTCAGTTCTATGCTGCTTGATCCACGCGATGAAATATACTATTGCACTTAGAAGATAAATTGTATTAAAATCGACTTGTTCGTGGGATACTAACCAGAAGATTCCGTGCACAGAAGAGGCCACGTTCGCATCCAACAAGGTACAACAGCGCTCGACGTTTTCTATACCGTGAAAATTAAACTCTTAAGAACTTCAGCGGTTCATATATTATAATAAGTGCAAAAGAAATTGCACTAGTTATTAATTACAAAATTTGATAATGCACATTCACGTGGCTATGTTACTTCCTTACATCTCTTCTAGGGACCATTGCTTCAAAACCTCGTTTTTACAACTCATGTATGTTAATGCAGAAATGTTCACAAAAATAAATAGCAGATCTCCATATGCTGGATTCAACGTTTTATACTTTTAGCACAGAATTATGAGTAACAAAATATGATGGCCTTGGTAGAAATAAAAATGTTGGAAAATTCAAAGCAATTGTAACGAATATACTGGAAGTAGCTAATCCTACGACGCACTATTTAACAATTCTATTACAGCGATATGTTCACTTTTACGTAGTATGTTTCTCTCTGTTATCTAGGTGTTTAAACATACGAAAATTCTGTTTAGGTTAAAAGTACATTATTCTCATAAACAAACATTGGATTCGTCATATAAATTTGCTATCTCTGAGATATCTTAATCAAAATTATTAGGAGCTTTCTTGAGAAATTGTTAAAAAAATATCGAAGTGTTTTCATTGCAAAGTGCAGTTGGGATAAGGAACTTCTCTGAATTCCTGGCGTCTTATCCACATACGATGCTGAACTGAAATACGCAAATTCGCCATGTTGCTCACAATCATCTATTTGTTACTTCTAATGACGCATTTCGGCTTCATTAGATACAGAAAAACGTCGATGTAATTGAGATATAGAGTTTTTGGTAGTAACAGGGCGCCTTCACTGCCTACGATTATTTGAAGAAGAAAATAAGAAGATTACAATTTATATATATCACCAATGAAACTGAAAACACAGATGAAGAATGCCCAATCACCTGACTGGAGCTCACCTCGGTAGCGTGGTGGTAGCGTGTCTGTCTCCCGTTCAAGAGGTCCCGAGTTCGAATGTCGGTTATGGTGAGTTACCTGGATAAGCTTTTTTTCCGGGGTTTTCCCTTATTATGATAGACGAATGTTGTGTAACTTTAAGCTCCATGGATCCCGGACTCATATAAACATCACTTTACCCATTTCATTCATCATCCGATATGGCTTAACATTGGAGAAGGTAAATTATAACAGAAACCTGACTGGAAGGGTTTACTTTAATAACATTATAGTGGCAAAAAATTCTTCCATCCAAAATAAACATTTAGAAGTTCATATCAGCTTAATCTAGCTATTGGCATGTACCTTTTGCATAAATTAAAACTAAAGCACCCGCAAAACTAAATTTTCCAAAATCAACCATGTGGTTGAAGGGCTGTTAATTGTAAGATAGAGATGGGCTACCTTTTAAGAAGGAGAATATGCATACACCATTTCTACTGAAGATAAAATCTGATATACTAATCTCTGTTTCATTAAACCTTGCCCCGCTGACATGTATCACTCCGCGTGTTACCTTCCCCGCATCCTAATTGGCTAATGCTTTCGCGTCATATGCCATAGGCGGTATCATCCCGTGGCATTTAAAACTGCTGTAAACGTCATAATAATTGCCGGGAAGATAGATAAAATCATTCAAATAAGGATATCAAAGCATGCAAAAATACAAGTTTCTAATGAAACTGAGCAAGTTGAAACTGAATGAATGAGCAATGAAACTGAAACAAGCTTATAATGAAGGGCCTTCAGCCTTTTCCTTTGGGATTTTTTAAACCAGCACACATACCTTGCAAAAATGCTTGTCTTTCAATCTTAAAAGTCGTGTCACGCCATAGTTGTTTGACCGTCATTCACCCAAGTCTCGTCGAGGTAGTGTATTTTGTGACATGTATCCCGGTACAGTCTGATTGTCCTTAAATGACGTCTTCGCCACACAGCAATATCACCCCTGGAGCGGTAAGCTTTCCTTTTGTCTCAATTTCGTGTCGCGATGTTCCTACGGCTCTAACACTCACATCTGTAAGTTCAGAACACAGCTGTTCGACTTCTCTCACTGACAAAGACAAATTCCTCTCTGTGAGTGCATTATACACGTGCACCACAATTCTTTTTTTGCAGCTTCGTAAAGGTCTTCCCTTGCGATGCTTCAGTGAAAAACTGGTGGTAGACTCTGACATTATACAAATAATAATTACATGCGCAATAAGCGATCAATAAACTAATTTAGCTCTCGCACTCGGCACAACACACCTTCGAATGGCGATATATGACTAATCCAGTTCAAAACAAGGTTAGTGATAAAAGTCATATAAACAAATATGTCATCACTACCGCTAAATCACATGATATCGTATCATGTGATTTAGAGCAAAGGAACCTCCTCTTTAATTCGGTTAAGAATTAACATGCATTTTAGATAAATCAACTCTGTTGCGTTATATATTTAATTAAAACATTTACGAAAATATCAATTTGAAAATTCCCTTGCAACATTTAAAATATATCAGCATGTTAAATAACGAACTAATTTTTACCGCACAACAGTCTATACTACAATAGCAGCCAATGAGAGGTGATAAGTTCACATGACCGCTAAAGAGATACGGGGGCAAGCTTATGTGAAATAAGGGCTAGATTTTCTGCATTTCTCTACCCACACTTTTAGTAACCATTAACACAAACACTTTTTCTTCTGTATGCTTGTTAATCGAAATTATCTTTCATTAAAATGCATTGTCCATTTTCCTGCAGTTATTAAAAAGTAGTAGAGATAGACTTCAATATCAGGCGGACGGGTTTATTTTTGGTTGCAATTAAATAATAGCTCTACCTAACTCGGAAAAGAAAGTGAAATTAATTATGAGCAAATATGGTTGAGTGAGCGTAAAATCTATTCTACACTTTTGAAACTAATCAATATTTTGAGAGGCCTTAATTTAAAAACAGAAACCTGAATATCATTAACTACTCCTTCACATGCACATTATTTATAAAAATATGATATGTTGCTCCCATACGATTTTTCTCTACCCTTACACAAACTATTGTTAGACGCGCTTATTCCTCTACCTACTTCACGTTAATAGAAATAAATATTTGCAGCAATTATTTTATTGTCAATTTTGGTATACATGCAAGGTGCATAAGCGAATAGGTACACTTAGATTTAAGCGATAGACATATCTTTGGGTAACCGGATTAAATTAGTAAGCTGATATAAATTTGTTCTATAGTAGGATTATAAGTCTATTAAAGGGCATTCCAACAAAATTCAAGTAATGAGTCTTTACAGGAAAATATCTAAAACATGTGTTATTTCAATGAAAGTGGTTAGAGTCATTTTTAGGTATTCAAAGTATTTTATATTAAGAGTTGTCTGAGTTTGGAAATTTTCATGAAAATCTTCGTGTCGCTTTCTTGGAAGATGTTGAACTTCAATAGCAAGTTTGGTATTTATCCTAATTTACATTTTTGAGTTATACTGTTCACAGCCACACATATGAACATGCACGCACACCATAGGGAGATTCTTTAAACAATGCTTTTTTAATGCTTAATGAATCCCAAAACACCCATTTCCTGCGAAATCTATATAAATTTTCGGGTGAAGTACAATAGCTGCAGTTAAAACATACTTTTCTAGAGGAGGCAACAATTTCCTTCAGCAGTTCTCGTCAGCTAAAGTTTTATTCTTACTATTGACAAAGGAAACTGTAAACACTAATTATCTTTACGTGGAGCACAGAGTAAGCGTTGTCATGCGGATATGGTAGTTTTTAATGGCGGCTATGCGCAGTGGACAAGTGACGACGTCATATTGACCGCAACCTGTAGAGTCGTATACGCAACCTTTTATCTCCAACGTGTTTTTCTCATCGCGTACACGTACAATCCCCAGGCGAGTTGTCCCTCACTCTCCAAAAAAGGAACTGAAGCCATGTTTACAACAGCAGAGCGGTGTATAATTCCGTGCCATGTGACCTCCGTTAATTGTTCGTGAAAAGTAGGGCTCATGCACTCTGTGCCCCAGATGAGAAAATACAGCTCTTTTGATATACAAGTAACTAGGTTTCGTCCTTACTTAAACTCATTTACCATTCATTCGTACGTTCCACATTTCCTGTAATTTGAAGGTACATATAATGATATGTGTAAAAGAGAATAAGTTAGTACGACTTTAATTAACAAAACAGCCCTCAGTTCACTGATTGGTTAGTATTCAGAAGGGTTAGAACTTCCACACTCGTATTTTTCTTTCAACTATTGGAGTATAAGTACAATGATGCTTAAGGTGGCACGTCACTGGGGTGAAGAACACTATTTTATAGTGAAGAAAACACTAATACCACTTTTCTTTATATCTTGTTAATTCAAAAGCTGTGAGCCTTATTCCAGTTTGTAAGAAGTGTGTTGATTTGACATGGGGGTCATGTGTGATTTGCTCTCCCTGTAAATAGCTTGCACGCAGTGGTTGAGTGGTTAGACCACTTGGCTCTCACCAAAGCAGCCAGAGTTCAATCCCAGGCGACAGCAAGGTGAGACTTGGCGTGGATAGCACGACGCTGGGGCGGGTTTTCTCCGGGTCTTCTGGTTTTCCCCTTCGGCATTCCACTAATTGCTCTATCACCATCTTTCCTTACATTTCATCTCGCCCGCATTCTGTCATCCACTTCTCTCGTTCCCATACTATTTGTCGGGCTGATCACCTATACTGGATTCTCTCTCTCACTGATACAGAGATTTCGCTCCTCAACCCACATACTTGTAATGGAGAACAACAATACCCTGACAGCAGGTAGAGCTATAAGACGCCAGTTAAAGAAGAAGAAATAATAAGGTTGAAGTCGCTAATTTCCTCTGTATAACGTAGCTGAAATTATGTGTATTATGAAAATCATTCAGCGAGGAACCCTTTTGTCTTTGAAAAGATAGAGAGCGAACGAGGCCTATTAAATTATCTAGGAAGTATGAATTAACTTTTGAAAAATACCCCATGTTACCGATATTGTCGCTAGATATATGCAGACACTTGCTTTCACACCCACTACACCTTTTTCTTTACGTGACTTCTTACAACAATCTACAAACTCAGCACATTTGTCGCAAATCTCTCTGTTGCGTCTAAGTCATGTTTCTTCTGTTGGATAATGTGAGGAAGTGCTGAAAGACTATATGAGATTAAAGTAAAAAAAAAGGCGAAACTATGGGAATGAGGTGTTGCTCAACGAAAGTTAGTGGTGGAGCAACATGCCCACCCAAGGTAATTAGAGAAGGGAAAACATGACTAGTTGAATAACCCCTCCCAAGGTTTTATTTTTTGAACTGGTATCCACAGGTTTCATACCTAGTTGACTGCGATATGAATGTGCATCTTAGCCTTATCCAAAATAAGCCAATATATCAAAGATCTGGTTTTAATTTTACTAATGCATGTAGTAACTAGTGCAGGTATTGTATCCAACCAAAAATTCGATATCCAGGTTTCACCAAAATAAATATTTTAGAACGCCCTGAGTCTAAAATATAAAATATCAGAAAATCAAAATCCTATACACGTTTGCACGCAAGCAGCTGTTTGTACAGGACTATGAGTGTCTGTGAATAGCATAAATATGCTGAACTAATTTAATTTCAGCATATTCCGAGGATGTGACGCGAAGATATTAAAAAAAAAATTCCTGCACCCCAAGCAAACTTTATATGATTTTTTAATGTTGCATTTTATGAAAAATGGTTGTCATGATTTCGATTAAAGCACTGCATATTTAAAATATCTTAAAGAAAAATGAAATAAACATATATCCTGAATTTTTTGGAAATATCCTTAGGAGGTCTGTTCATTCTGGATGACATTTACGTAACTGGTAAATTGTAAGAGGTAGACACAAATTACTGCACAAAAGGGTACAACACATTAAAGCGAACTACTTGTTTCATACATAATTCTGTTTAGTGAACCATTTCCCAAATGTTTCTTGTAATTTGTTCGAGATCTGCAATACTTTTCTCATATGAAAGGTTATCATTCGTTCTTTCTTATAAACACCATCGCAAAGGGACGATCTCATTAAAGGTCTGACAGTTGCTTAAACCTCATCCCCTACTCCCCTCTTCCCATTTAGGCTTTGATATAATATGTAATAAATTAATTACTTAAATGTTTATATGAATTAACATGAAGCAAGTAGAAGAGGAAACTTTTGTGGTCAAATATAGAACAGTAGTAAGGAAAGTCATGTGAGTGCATTCTCAGATAATTTTACTTTATCAAGTAATTTATTGTCGTGAATAATAGTAAGCTTGCACGGCCAGAGTCTAATTGATATTCATTATTCAGAAGCTACCTTGAGGATTGAACGAATAAAATTGCTTTATTTAAAAGATTCTCCGTATGTTATTTGTGTGCAGACTATTTCCTGATACGCCAAAGGATTCCGCTGTAATCAGTACAAACATGTATTTGTTGGTCACACTTTATTTCTAGTTTACCAGTCTCTCGAAATTGCTTTAGCAACTTAGAAAGTGCCCGATGTTATATGTAGTTTGAACTTCTTGTAGCTGGAGTGATTTGTCTCGGCTTTTAAGACTAATTTTATTTAACTTTTATGCTTCTTCGGAAAGTAGTACAAAAGATATAACTCTTTAAGTGCCAGTCCTTCACTATTAGCACATTAGACATTGTAAAAGTGAGATCAATGGGCAGTTAGAGAAACATTTAAACCTACTGTGACTCTGCTAGTGTGGCACTCTTTTCACTTGTTGCAGCTATGATAACCAATCGATTAATTATTCCAGTTCATAATAAGGTGCAATAATTCTAAGGAACATTCAAGTGGACCAACAATAAGATTTATAAATAAACGTCCTGTAAACAAATAAAAATAGTAAAATTAATTCGTGAGTGGAGTTTATCATTAATGTCCTAATAATAACATAGAAATTAATAAGATAGAATTTCTTTATGAAGATAGAAAGCCAAGTATACAGAAAGATGTGATGATGACATTATTGACTTATATAATTAATAATCCTGTAAGAAAATGTTACGGAGCAACATAAATAACTGCAATAAGTAGTTGTTATATATTAAAATAAATGCAGAATATAGGGAGCATTGATTACACCTTTTTCAGTAAGGTGGAAGGGATTATCCAAGCAACATGTTGAGAAAAATAACCAAATGTTATAAGAATAGCTAAGAGTAGTAAGTAAGAGTTATAAGAAGGAGTACCTTCAGAGAGGTGTAACAAGCCTACTTCTGACGTAAGGATTTTGGTGGGTGTTTATGATGTAGGCGAGCCTTGTGTTGATAAAAGGGCGTGCATTTCTAAAAGTCGATCTTTTCTTTCGTACTCTACATTTACTAACGAAAATCTGTAGCCCCTAAGGTACGCACTCGGCGATCTTAGCTTAGCATTTCAGTGATATACTTGCACCTATACTTGCACCTTTCTTAACTACTACAGAAACTTATTTTAAACCGTAAGTAAGAAATACAAAGCTTCAATAGTTTGATATTGTAGAACTCAGATTCACAAACGTTATAATTCTATATCTTGAAACAGCTCATTTATTAGCCTGCTTTAATGTAACTGGTGTTTTCTATTCTCACGTCCACCGAGATATATCCCGCAAAAACTAGCTCACCATTCTACACAATTTCTCAAAGAAAAACAGGACTATGAAAAAAATAATGGAAGTTTATACAAAAATGATTGGAATATTTATGAGAATTTTGGGTAAGAAACTGCAGCTCGCCTCAGTAGCGTGGTGGTAGCATGTCTGCCTCACGTTCAAGATGTCCCGAGTTCGAATCTCGGTCAGGGTGAGTTACCTGGATAAGGTTTTTCCGGGGTTTTCCCTTATCCTGAAAGATGAATGTCGGGTAACTAAGCTCCATGGACCCCGAGGTCATTTGAGCACCATTTCACCCATTCCATTCATCTTCCGATTTGACTTAACGTTGGAGGAGTAAATTCGAAAAAAAAAAAAAGAAAAGAAAGAAAGAAACTGCAACACGATAACGGTGATATAGTGTTATAGAAAAAAACTGATATTAATTCTATTGCACCGACAAAAGAAGTTTCAAAATTTCTATTTATGCAGATCTAAATTTATGTTATAGGAATTTAAAGGAATTTTTAAAAATCAGAATGCTAATGTGCTATATGGGGATAAATTTCTGTAATTACTACAAGCTATTTTATGTAACTTCCACAAAATGTAGTAACGAGAGCTAATTTTTGTCTCTGTTTCATGTTAATCGGGATACAATTTAACACAAATAGATGTATTGCAAATTTCGTTGAAGGTAGGCGGAAAAACTGAATCGATACCTAAATACATGTATAACAGATATCTGAATAAATGTTTGAAAAAACCCGTCACTATATACTGTATTTGGAATTCAAAACCCCTAACATGATTTTACGAGAGCTATGAAAATAAGAACACCACTTAAGAAAAAAAAAAAAAAAAGAAAAAAAGAAAAAGGTGATGTGTTGCCTAATAAGACTTCCTCTACTGCTTCTTGCAAAAACTTATTCCTCAATTTTAGTTAATAGAGATAAAAACTAGCCAAATGTTATTGACGCGGCTAATTTGTAAGAACGATCAAATGTTTATCAATTAACTTAGTATTGGTAACTATAGAGCCTGGCATTAAAGTACTTGCAGCATCGTAAGCTGCCGCAAAATGTATGTATCTCATTGTATATGAGAACCCCTAGTAGTATACTGGGATACGCCAGTCAGTTGGAGAATTTAATGTCATAGCGGCACGTTTGCCATGGTAGCTCAATGGTTAAGAGCGACCGGACGGAGACCGCGAGATCTGTGGTTCAAATCCCGGCCGCAGAATTGTATTTTTCTATCTGACTATCTATCCAAAGCTTAGCCAACACACGGCTAGTATAGAATATCAATTACATTTCCATCAAACGCTACTTTATTTTTAATCTTTTGTGGGTACAAGAAATATGAGAGGACAGTAGGCTTTGAGCATTGGAGCGATAGTCTAATCTTTGAACAGCTGGTCTCTATGTGATGGATATGAAACTCCGTTTTCTTTTCATGGCCAAGAAATAAACAACCAAATGAACACTTCCCACTTGAGAAAAGTATAGTATCAGAACATTCAACGACATAATGAGGAATAGCTCACACTACAAAACAACTATTTGACACAAATTATGCTTCTAACGGTACCTACATATTTGTGTGGTAAGGTTCGTCTTTCTCTTATGGTGTCCGTGTTATGTAGTCCTGATTCAGAATGAATAAGAATCCAGAGAATGGTCCTAAACATTCAGTATATATCATTTGTCATTATTAAGTGAAATATCTGGTTAGTTTATTCAAAATTGTCAGAGCAATTTTGGGGAAAATGAAAATTTTAGAACAATGTACACACAGGAACAATCCTCGGTAGCGTAGATGGTAGCATGTATGCCTCACGTTCAAGAGGTCCCGAGTTTGAATCTCTGTCAGGGTGAGTTACCTGGATAAGGTTTTTCCGGGGTTTTCCGTTATCCTGATAGACGAATGTCGGGGAACTCTAAGCCCCATGGACCCCGGACTCATTTGAGGATCATATCACCCATTCCATCCATCGTCCAATACGACTTAACGTTGAAGGACGCAAATTGAAAAAAAAAAATTCAGGCACACTCCGGCACACGTAGTTTATCTTAAAAACGCCTCTCCATTCAGAGGATCTCAAACCGTGTACTTCCAGTAAAATTTCGGTATACATATAATATAATAATTAAGATGTTTATACTAAATGTGTATGTTTGACAGAAATGGTTGAAAGCTCCATCACGTGGGACTGTTTGTAGGACAAAAATGCTGTAAATTTTGTTTTTAGGAAAGTAACTTTTGGAAACATAGTTTTCCCTTGAAAATTTGTCAAACTTAATTTAAAATACCCCTGCTGCATAAATTGTACCCGCTGCTGTCCTCTTCTATTCTTCAGATGAAAATTTTAGGCTCCTGGTATCACTTTTGGTACCATGCTGTCCTTATACTGTAGTATGCGTGCACACGACGCTTGTTTGCCAGTCAATGAAATCAATACCACTTCTCGATTACAATGGGACTACTTAAAAAGTAATGCCGTCCACCAACGCTAAGCTTCCAACGAACTACTTAGCAGATGCATTTGAACTAAAATACGGAGACAAAAAGAATGATTGCATTCTGGGATTTGGTAAAATGTCCTAAGGATGCCTTGGTATCAAAGAAGAAATTAGAAGTTTTGGTTACTTAAGCCAAAAGACATCTGAATACCGAATGTGGCGCAACTAAAGAAACTAGAGAAACTAAAATGTAATGTGAGTGGTGTTGGTTTGACTAACTCTGGCAAACTAGAGCACTAGTGTTATGAAAGCGAAGCGTTGTACGGAATGCAGTGCGGTGTTAGAACAGAAGGGTGGTAAAATTGCTCGTAGGAGAGTAAATCTGGCAAAAAATTCTGCAGAATACACGAGGACAGCAGAGCATTTAATGTATGCAGCTAGGCAATATTTTGAAAAATATTCGAAAGGTACTGTTTAAAGTTCATTTTCCAATTTTTAGCATATAAACTAATCCACACGATGACGTTTTCAATCTAATTTCTGGAAACATTTCTAGTTAGATTAAACAGGACAATAAACAAAACGAATGAGGCTCACTTTCTCCTCGGGCAGCCAGGCAATTGAAAAGATGATTAGATATCAACGTTTCGGGAGTGTGCATCTCTCCCATCATCAGGAATTTTATAAAATGTTATAACCACAATATGAAATACTGGATGTACCACAACTATAAACAAAGACAAAACACTATCAAAATTCGCATTACTGAACAAAAGAATGTTTTCAGTAAATTAAATGCCAGGTAAGGAGGTGGCGTGAGTCTAGAAAATTGTGTCAAAGAAACCTAACTACTTAGCTTGATTATCAAGCTGTATTGATCTTTGCTTCTTAATTCGGCGGATTTCCAATTTAAGGCCGTTTTCCAAGAGGAGCTGAACTGAAATCCAGCATCACGATTAAGCGTGCGCCTTTCAGAGAATATCGCCAAAGTTTCCTTAATTCTCTGCTCCCAGTAACTGTTGCATTTTGCCAAGATGGTCCTCTCCCGCAAATTGGCTCTATGGTCGTTATCAAAACAATGCTCTGCCAGCCCAGACTTCTCAGGTTGCATTAACCGAATGCTCCGTTCATGTTCGATTAGTCTAGTTGCGATGGTCCTTCCAGTTTGTCCCATATACGGTGTCCCACATTCACTGGGAATGCGGTACACTCCCGGAATTTGGTCTCAACAGATGCTTAATCTTCACAGGTGCCTTGTGGATGGTCCTAATGTTGTATTTGGCGAGAATTCTGCTGATTCTGCCGGAGAGATTGCCGGTAAACGGGATGCAGGCTGTAGCGATAGGCTTATCTGACGCTTACTGTATTACAGGTTTCCCTTTCCTAGCTTTGGTGATCAAGGCTTTAACGTCATATTCGGAGTAGCCATATTCTCTATCTGAACGCTCATAGTTACCATCATAAGTCTCAACGACTGGGAGTTTTCAATACATTGGCCCACAGAGCTTTGTCTATCTCTGTTCCCAGTCACTTAAAACAACAATTACAGCACCTGAGACTCACTTTCCGACAAAACGGCTACTCCGAATATGACGTTGAAGCCTCAATCACCAAAGCTAGGAAAGGGAAACCTATAATACAGCAAGCTTCAGATAAGCCTACCGCTACAGCCTGCATCCCGTTTACCGGCAATCTATCCGGCAGAATCAGCAAAATTCTCGCCAAATACGTCCGGACCATCCACAAGCCACCTCTGAAAATTAAGCATCTGTTGAGACTACTGAAAGACAAACTGGACTTCCAAGTTCCGTGAGTGTACCGCATTCCCTGTAAATGTGGGACACCGTATATAAGACAAACCGGAAGGACCATCACTGCTAGAATAATCGGACATGAACAGAGCATTCCTTTAATGCAACATGAGAAGTGTCGGCTGGCAGAGCAATGTTTTGATAACGACCATAGAGCCAATTTTTGGGAGACGACCATCTTGGCAAAATGCAACAGTTAATGGGAGCGTAGAATTAAGCAGGCTTTGGCGATTTCCTCTGAAAGGAGCATGCTTAATCGTAATGCTAGATTTCAGTTCATCTCCTCTTGGAAACCGACCTTAAAATGGAAATCCGTCGAATTAATAAGCAAATATCAATAAAGCTTGATAATCAAGTTAAGTAGTTACGTTTCTTTGACACAATTTTATATACTCACGCCATCTCCTGGCCAGGCATTTAATTTACTGAAAACAGTCATTTGTTCAGCAATGCGAATTTTGATAGTATTTTTTATTTGTTTATAGTTGTGTTATATTCAGTATTTCATTTTTGGCTATAACATTCTATAAATATGCTGATGATGGGAGAGATGCACACTCCCGAAACGTTGATATCGAATCATCTTTTCACCTGACTGGCTGCCCGAGAAGAAAGTGATCGTATTCGTCGCTAGGAAAGCTTCAGGTCTTATTTTACGTGTAAGGCTATTTGGTGTACATATGTGTACATATGTGTACATATGTTTATTGCCAGTAGGAAATAGAGGGAAAAATTAATGTTACACTTACATGATATTCTCCACTCATACATAAGCTGTACTTGCAAAAGGTTATTCTTCCATTCACTTTATGTCAAACGAAACAAAAGTCTTATTACTAATTTAATTTTCTTGTAGTTGCAAGAGAATATGTGAATATTTAGGTGATAATAACATCTTTTAAGGGCTGTCACTGTTTGAGGCCTCTGAAGTTCTGTTCTCTTTGCACAGCCAGAATATTCCAAATAAATATTGGCAAATTCAAGCAAATAACGAGATATATCTCTTGCATGTTTTTGAGAAGTAAGATTTTGTCTAAGTTATAGTTTATCAGTCATAAAAATGTACCCCAAAGTGAACAGAACTTCTGAGGGCATTCCCGAAAATTTCAAGATATACACTTTATTTGTTGCTGAAAGATTTTACGCATATGCTATTGTAATGAAGGCCAGTAGCACCATTTTGAGAAGACAGAAAATAAATAAATTCATTAATGAAAATAGATAAGGGTAATAGCTAATAAATATATTACAATAATATAATTATTAATGAAATTTTCAAATAAATTATCCATGGGAAGGGAAGGTAATTTTCTTGAAATTATTGATGTATTCTTGAAGGATGAATTTCAACACAAACATGGTCTTGAACTAATATTTAGTTTTCGCGTTATGCTGGTCAATGGCATACGGGCACACATACACACATACACACACACACACACACACACACACACACACACACACACACACACACACAAACAAACAAACAAACAAACAATCACCCACTCTGTTGTACCATTTTCTTAGAGTTATATTTTTCTTTTAAATGCAGGAGGGTCCAAAATATTGTCGCCGTAACGGGCATTAAAGTTTGGGCGCAAATATGCAACAGACGGTTAGGTTTCACGTAGACAACGATCTATCATAAGCAGATAAACATAGCGCTTAAGGTAAGTGACTTGCCGGCCCAGATAGGGTTTTACACTTCTGGAAGGTGATAGAATATTTGGATTACGTCATTAGATACCTTGTTTATTCCAGATATATCTAGTGATTGTACAGAACGGTCTCGAATTATGAATGAGGTATTTAAGGAAGTGATGAGTTGTGTAACAAGAGTGTTGTTGTAACGAGAGCTAATGTAATCAGCGGTCACGGTTTGTTATTGTAATCGACTTTGGAAGATTGTGTTATTATGTAATGTAATATTTTTACGTGAGAACTGAACAGTGTATCTCTACGGAAGTAAAGGAGATTTTAAATTTCTGCAACTCGGCCTTTTAATTCTACGAACCCACAAAGTCACAATATTTATTAACAGTGAAATAACAAATTTTTAAATGGAATGACACATTCACTGTGCGCAGCAGAAAGAAATAAAACTGAGAAGTTTGGAAAAATATAAGCCACTGACCATAGATATCTCGAAAATGGCAGATGCCTCAAACTTTTACGGTAAACAAACGACGTCTCTCAAATATTATATAATTTGAGGGATAGTATTTGTCCACCTGTTATGGCTCACCCAGTGACACAACATTACAAAAGTTCCTAACAAATTATTTTCATTGGTGATATTTAAATACGTTCATGAATGTAATTAAAATGTTCCATATTGCAGAGAGCTTTTTTCAGTAGATTCGGAAATGGTTGAAAGTGAATTTCTCGGAAAGATTAAAACTTAATGAACTGAAATGTAATCAACTTTATGTGTCTCTCAACAATAATAAAATCTCCAGTCCAATTCCCTGAAAATTTGAATTTCAGTTACGGTTCACTTAGCTTACCAAAGCGTTTGTTCTTAATTGAGAACCACGTTGGATGAATACCAAACTTCATATTTAATAATGGTTTAATTAGAAGGTCGCATATATATACGCATACACGTATCTAACCACCCCTCTGTCTACCTGCCTTCCCACATACCTTCATACTACCACATTAGTTAATTAATTTTGTTTTTAATTTAAGATAGCATTATTAGTTAAGCCTAGTTACCTTTATCAGAAATAATGTATTACCAGAAGAAGTAGTTTTATTGAGTGTACCTAACGTTTACGTTCCAAGGAAGGATTACAGCAGCAAAAGCATGCTTTCAAACACAGATGTTTCCTAAGCTTTCATATCTACAAGCTGGTACGAAGCGCGTCCGTAAAGAAAGGTCTCCAAGGCGCAGGAGCCGTGAGGAACGCTATTACGCGAGATCCGGCAACACTGGCGTGTAGCTAGGTTTCACCTCTTCAAATTCCTACAATAACGAATCCGTTGCAGCCAATTAGTCTTTGCGGGGCAGCCGTTTGCGATGGAGCTTCCTATCACTTCCGCCGCCAAGTGCAAGTTGCGTGCATTAATCCGTTTTTGAGTGCCAAGGGCACTACCCCCACTGAAATTTATCGTTAGTAATGCGAAGTCTATGGGCCACAGCGTATGGACGTCAAAAACGTGCGACAGTGCGTCAGAGTTCAAAGACTTACGTACAGACATCCATGACGAACAGCGTGCTGGTGGCCTTTGGTTTCAGTCGAAGCAATTGCAAAAGTGGAGCACGAAATGCCTAAAGATCGGCGCGTGACAGTTCGCGAGCTGTGCGAACTTATCCCTGAAGTCAGTAAGACTGCGATTGACAAGTTTTTGACCGAACACTTGTATTACCGCAAGGTGTGCGAGGTGGGTACCCAAAATACTCACCGAAGACCATAAACGGTAGCGTGTTGAAGCAGCCCACCGATTCCTGGAGCAAAATGCAGCACAGGGCGAGGAATTGTTGGACTCAATTGTCACTGGCGATGAAACCTGGGTGCACTACACAACACCGGAAACTAAAGAAAGTTATCGTCAGTGGTGGCATTCGAATTCGCGGAAGCCGCCAAAATTCAAACAGATATTTTCTGCCGGCAAAATGTTGGCCAGTGTGTTCTGGGACAGAAAGGGTGTTTTGTTGTGCGAGTTTCTGCCTACCGGCGCAACAATAAAGGCCGCTAGCTACTGTGATACTTTAAAAAGTTTGCGACGTGCCATTCAAAATCGAAGGAGGGGAATGCTGACGAAGGGAGTGATTTTTCATCACGACAACGCGCGTTCCCATACTTTACATACAACGGCTGGTCTCCTGGCCCTGTTCGGAAGGGACATCCTCACCCATCCCCCTACAGTAAAGATTCAGTACCTAGTGATTGTCATCTGTTTCCTGAGTTGAAGTCACACTTGGGTGGAACACATTTCTAGACCGACGATTTGAGAAACGGGGTTGAGCGCTACCTACGCAAATTGGCGGGAGAGTGCTATGACAAGGGTATACAAAAACTGCCACAGCTCATGCAAATGTGCATCGATCGCAATGGTAATCACGTTGAAATATAGCTGTAAGTTCCGACTTTCCATCAATGTAACATTCATTGAGAATAAACATGTTTTATATATTAAATAAAATTGGAGACATCATTTTACGGACACACCTCGTATATGCTTTTTACGTATATTATTATGATTACTATCATCATCATCAGCACCATCATTATTAGCAGCGGTGTAGCTTGCGCTTACAGCACTTCAAAATGTATCCTTTTTAAGAAAGCGGTAAATGTCATCAATATTTACTTGTTCACAATTTTTTGCTTTTAACGTTTATCAGACTCTACATTGTTAGCTTAATAATGCGCACTCGCGTAGAAAGCGCTTTACTTTTCAGTGTACGTCACCGGCGTCATATTTCTTTCAACTGGTTTAAATACAGTTAATAATAGCGTCCAGAACGAGTAAGAATTTAAAAAGCTGTAAGTAATGTTAATGTTTTATTAAAGTTTAAGCATGTAACAATGTTCAAATGGTGTAAAAGTGTCGTAAAATGGACAGTAATATGGGAACCACATTTGGTCAAAATTTGGTCAAGTAAACATTTAAGCATTGTAGAATTCTGCAAAATTATTAAAAAGTATTCTTTTTAAGAATTCCAAAGTTATTGAGATACACACCATTTTGCTGTAAAAATGTCGACAGTAATTTTTATATTATGGCGAGCGGTGGGTTTCAATAAGTGCTATGTATCTCCAAAGAAGTCGTTGGCCTTTTGACATTCCAGTATAGATGAGGACGAAAAACTTCAGTTGCATGCATAACATAAAATAAATGGAAAAGGATGTTAGAATCTTTGAGTTTTCTAATGTGCCGCAGATGAGGCACTTGAGGAATATATTACCTTCCTGTAAAGGTTTCAATAGATATGGTACAACAATAACTGCTGCATCTTAGTACACAGTTAATAGACACAAATTGAATCGAGGTTTAAGTTTACAATCAATCCATTTGATTCCGTTTCAAAATTCCGGACAAAGCCAATGCCATCAGCAAAAGTCAAAGTGCCTTAAAATGTAGGTATACGTATAATCTAACCAATTAATTGTTGAGATTCTGTGAAAAACGAGTTTAATTTTATCCATGGTTTGATAACATTATATTGTTCCTGCATATCAAACCGCATTAGTTTAAAAGCAGGCATTGGCGCTGTTTTGTTTTCATTTATTTAGTTAATGGTGGCAAAGTTAGGGGTCGATATGCATAGGTAGCTATCTGTTTATCACTGCTAATTTATTTTGTACGAAGCGAAAACGATCACAAAAGCTG
Organism: Mantis religiosa; assembly: GCA_030765055.1. NCBI lineage: Eukaryota > Metazoa > Arthropoda > Insecta > Mantodea > Mantidae > Mantis > Mantis religiosa. The sequence goes on along the minus strand of CM060948.1, from coordinate 295,392,618 downwards.
TAATCACTGGTTTCCAACATTATCTTTGGCCAACGGTGTGCTTAGTGGAGAAAATGATACATGAAATTTGATATTTTACATTTTCTATCATTGATTAAATTATGTATTGCACTCAATCGAAAAAAAATTCACTGACATTTGACAGCAAATACAGATTTTGATATCCCCTTAAACGAAAAGCCGTTTCATAAAAAATGTATCTTTGTGCATGGAACTTTAAACAGCGTAACTGAAAAAAGAAAAATAGGATGCAACAGGAACATTTAAGAAAACTTTCCTACTATAAATTACAATTAATTTAAATATAACCCTGAAGGTTATTGACTTAGTTTAATTTATGATATATCCTTAGTTCACTGGTACAAGTATGATGGTGGGTCGAAAAGTAAAGTTTCCCAATTTGTTTCCTTAAATAAGTAAGTTATATAAAAAGTTTGAATTTGGCGCAATTCATCAAACCTTCTTCTCCATTTCCCGGAAGTAGTACCTTCCTAAGTCAACAGGTGGCAGCACTGTATCCTCTTGCAAAATGGCTGACATCGACATTCGTATTAGACTGCGTTCTGTGATTGAAGTTTTGACTGCGGAAGGTGAAACGCCAATTCGCATTCACGAAAGGCTAAAAAATGTGTATGGTGATGCAACGGTGGATGTCAGCACTGTTAGACGATGGGTTCGTCGCTGTAACGAAGCTGAAGGGCAAGCAACATTGGAAGATGAAAAGCGAAGCGGCAGGCCGGAGACTGCAGTGACTCCATGCAAAATTCAGCGAGTCGATAACATCATTCGTGGTGATCGCCGGGTAACAATGGGTGAATTGTATCGCATTACCTCCCTCAGTAAAGACAGTGTGACGACGATTTTTCAACAACTGGATTACTCAAAAGTTTGTTCACGTTAGGTACCAAGAATGTTATTCGCCCAAAACAAATAAAGAAGCAAAACGATAGCCTCAGAACACATGCAGCGCTTCAATTTGGAGGGAGACGAGTTTCTGGAAAAAATTGTTACTGGAGACCAAACCCGGGTTCATTTTTTTTAACCTAAATGAAAGAAACAGTCAATGGAATGGTACCTCACAACGTCACCAAAGAAAACAAAAATTCAAAACTCAGCGGTCGGCAGCGAATGTTATGGCGACAGTGTTTTGGGATGCAGAGGGAGTGCTTATGATTAATTTTCTGGAGCAGGGATGCACAATAAATTCTGTCCAGTTGTCAGAACCCTCAAAAAGCTGAAAGCACGTCTTCGCCAAGTTCGCCCAACAAAAGCTATGGCGGATGTTCTTCTTATGCATGAAAATGCAAGACCAAGCACCAGCCGTTACACCACTGCAGAAATTGAGAAATTGGAATGGCAAGTGTTGCCTCACCTCTTATACAGCCCTGACCTGCCACTATCAGACTTCCATCTGTTCGGGCCACTAAAGGAAGGTCATCGTGGGATTCAGTTTGAAGATGAGGAGGCTGTGAAAATGTCCGTGCCTCAATGGCTTAGGAAGCAAGACCATGAGTTTCACCACACTGGAATACATGCCCTAGTTATAAGATGGACCAAAACTGTGGAAAAGGACGGAGATTATATTGAATAGTGACAAATTAATCGGCAATGTTGTAGTTTTCAAGCTATATAAATTGGATTTAATTTTTTTGACAGTTAAAAGAAAAAAATAAGTGGCTCTAACAACCTTCATTAAAATACAATAAGTTTAAATATTTCCCTGTCAAGTATATATCTGTAGTTTCCGCAAAGACCTTGCATTTTAACGACTTCATTATAATCGTCAAACTTTAAGATCTAGGCAATACTTAAATACAGAAATGTACGTCCTTTTAAAGTACATATTTTAGATGAAATAAAAATTTTGTGGCATTGAAGATTTGGAATATATTCCTGATACTGTTTCGAATTTTCCAATATTTCCACATCTTTAAAGTCGGTATTTGTTTCTTCCTGTCATGCGAATATTACAAAATGTCACAGCTATCACAGAATAATCCGCTTTTCATAAATTTGATTATAGCTTTAGCCTCTTGTATTTTTCTTATGGTTACAACGAACTGTGTTGTATTTTGAAGGTTTGTCGCGATTAACGAGTAGAAAATGAAAGAGAAGCTTTTGAAAGAACAGTAAGAGAGGAAGTTACATGAATGCAACTTATCAGAACTTAATAAAATCTGAGTACAACTTATTCTTCAGGCACCATTAATTGCTAGTATTTACCAGGAGTGTGTTTTGTTACAATCTTCCTAATATTATCAACTCATATTGACAGTAGCTTTTAATTGGAGCTGGAGCTTTTAATTCAACTCGAATAGTACATACTTTGTACTTCGTTCTATCGCGTCATTCATATTAGAATATATGAATCTATTTTAGCACCGTTTCATCCCTTGCTCTTTCATTATTATTTATCTCTCTCTTTCTTATATTCGCATACACACAGTCTCTCTCTTTCCATTTCCCTCTCTGTGAATGTGTTCGATATGCTCGATTTTCATGTTTTTGCTTTCCTCCATGAGCCCATGTCTATATTTAAGGCATTCGAGTTAGCCTGGACATTTTATCCAATGCATATTCTTAGCTACCGGTTTATTCACTTTTTTATTTCGTACTTTTTTCGTCTTTATAATCAATCCCATAATTATATTTACTTATACCAGTTCTTTTTCCTCTGCATATGTTAAACGTCATAAACATATATGTATGGATATTATTTTTTCTTCCCTATTTCAGGACTTTCTAGTCGTCTTCATATTTTGCCGCATTATTGAAGTTTGCATATTATATATCATTCTCTACACAAACCATTACCATTGGTATATGTAGCAATATTTATAAAAACGGTTCAAATACTAACTATAGAGTATAGAGAAATGCAAAATAAGTTTCATCTTATATCACATGAAATACCAGGGCTGTGAAATAAAGAATGATCACTTGTTTTTTTGACAACGTAGCTCTACTCATTCTCATAATTTTGATGGTCCTTCTCAAAATAATCTCCCCTAAATGCCATGCACTTGTTCCAGCGTTTCTGAAAGTCTTCCAAGACATTGTGGAAACCATTTTTGAGAGATCATTTAAAAGCGCTTCCACAGCCTTCACCACTGCTTCTGATGATGGATAATGCCTCCCACGAAGGCGTCTCTTCAAGGTAGGGAATAGAAAAAAGTCACATGACGCTAAATCTGGACTATAGGGAGGGTTAGGAATGCACTTCACGTTGATTTTTGCAGATATTCAGCAACAACATTGGCAATATTGTGTATGTGTAGCGTTTAACGGCCGCTTTTACTACATACGGCACCGCAGGCGATGACACTGATGATACATGAGATGAAGATGGAGCACCGGTGAAATAAGATGGCGGGGGAAACCGGAGATCCCGGAGAAAACCCGCCCCAGCGCCGTGTTGTCCAACACAATTCTCACTTTGCGGTCGCCTGTGATCGAACCCGGGCCGTCTTGGTTAGAGGCAAGCGTTCTAACCACTGAGCCACGGCACGGCCCCATTGGCAATGTGCGGCCGCACATTTCCATGGTGCAGCATCCAGCCTACTTCACGGAAAGGTGGTCTTTTGCGTCTGATATGGACTTACAATGTTTTCAGAACATCCCTGTAGTATTTTCCAGTTACTGATGTGTGTGCAGGTACAACATGCTGATAATCCATTCCATGAATATCAAATAATGAGATGACCACATCTTTCCCACCAGAAGCAACCACTTTTGCTTTTTGGGGGGTTGGTGAAGAAGGAGATTTACATAGTGAGCCTTGCTGTTTGCTCTCAGGAATAAAATGATGTAGCCAAGTTTTATCAGCAATGATTACGTTTGAAAGAAACTCCAGATCTTCCTCTAACATCAACTTTAACTACATGCAGACCTGCATGCGAATGTTTTTTTGTTCGGCAATCAATAGTCTTGGAACCCATCACGCACAAACACGTCTCATGTGTAATGTTTCTCTCACCAACGTATAGTTAGCACGCAAGGAAATGTTCAGTATTTCAGAAAGTGATCTTAAGGAAATTCGTCAATCCTGTCTCACAATGGCAGCAGCAGTGTTGATGTTTTCCTCCGTAAGAGCAGTAACTGGAGCATGGGGTCCACCTTCCTTTGAAATTGATTGTCTCCCCTCTTTAAACATGTTAAACCACCTTCGAGCTTTGCTTTAGGGAAGAACAGACTCTCCATAGGCCTCCTGCAACATTGTATAGGCCTCAACTTAAGATTTGTTGAGACGAAAGCAGAATTTCAAAGCCTCATATTCTTGCTCGAGTATTACCTACATTGCAGCGGTTGGCGATCGTGTACATGTCTGAACTTGTCTGGTTCTCACAGGCGGCAACCAGGAGTACCAACAATGAAAAAACTACGGCGTGTTTGCTTCACGTTAAGCTAACAGAATACTATAGGATTGAATTTTAGTGCAAAAAGGTATGACCGTAAAAAAATTATGATCATTCTGTATTGAACAGCCCTCGTAATAGAATATGAATAATTTCAATTGTGACGGAAACGACATGTGAAAACCTTTGCCAACTTCCACTTATTGCCACACACACACACACACACACACACACACACACACACACACACACACACACACACACACACCCACACACACACACACCCACACACATACACACACACACACACACACACACACACACACACACACACACACACATTTCGAGACAGCTATTTTATTTACGCCTCGGCATCAACAATTGCTTAAGAACATGTTATGAAAAAAGTCATAATGCTAAAGTATATAATGAAGTTACCTTAGTCTGGAATAACTTGTATGTAGTCACGGAATTGTCCGCAGATGATTTATGACATGGAAATGAGTAGAAAGTTCTGTATGCCACCAAATCATCTCAGCAAGGTCACACACAAATGCACGAGAGCCTGCGGGTCCACAGCAATCGGCCCTCCTTTGCAGGGGTCTCTGTCCTTTATGTAGAACAGATACCTTCCCCTAGCAACCTTAAAGTTTCTGAAGCAGGCGTTTTCTCCAAAGGATCAAAGAGACCCGCATATAGCCTAGTCAGCACCAAATTTCTTTACAGGATGAATAGGAGTGAGAAGAAGTGGAGGGTAAATGCGGAGAAGAGAACAAACTGAATGATCAGGGGAGCATGGATATGTTTTTAAAATAAAACCAGTTTCTCTATATAATGCTTATATGAAAATCTATTTTATAAATTATTGACACTAAATCACAGTTCTCTTCATCAGGTAAATTATTGATAAGATTTTGTTTGAATATGCACTGTAGAAGAAAATATTTATAGAATGCTGAGATGACAGCTATTTTATATACAATGATCTTGACAAATACTCTCTCGTGAGCTCACGAGGGAAATAAACAACAAAATGGTGACCTAAATTTAAACTTATAATATTTAAGACTTTGCACATTTTTTTTACAAACCACAGTGACTACAAATATTTCGAAAACAAATAAACTAACGAGGATTCTATTTGTATACCGTAAGGTTCTTGTAACCTGAATTGCTTGGTTTGATTCCAGGGTAATTTTTGCTTAATTAGAAATAATCTCTATCTCCACAGGTTTTGGAATATTAAATGTGATATGAATCCAACATTACGTCCTTGTGATTTGCTACTAATAGTCAGACAGTTATCTGCATCAGTTTACCAACCAACCAGCCTTCCCAAAACATCTAACAATATATTTTTCTCTATTATCTAGTTGTAATAGAATTGAACTTCTTTGTAACATTTAAAGTTATCTACTGGAACCCAAAAAGTTATTTTAGAAGAAATGTCCATATGTACATGGTGGGCATAAAAGAGAGGCCGATAAAGTATAACTCAAAAATTAAATGTCATAAAATCGCCGACTGTGAATGTAGGATTTATGCTTGAGATTTCAAAGTCCAATCTGATTTGAGAATACTTTATGTTGAAATTTGTAATTCTTATCAAAGGTTTCCCAGCGAAAATATACCGTTAATTTGATTTTTATGGATTTATGTACATGTAAATATTCAAGAAGATTATTCAAAGAATGAAAACTGAGTCTCTTGTAAAATACTTCGTGAGATGAAAGGTTATATATTTTTATATTAGTACATGAATAACCACATATTTTATTATTTATTACAGTAAAACTCTCCTGGGAAAAATTGTTACATATGCAACACTTCTGGGTTAAATTATTAAGAGTTTAAGGTTAGGCCATATTTAACGTCAAGCAAGGATTCTTAGGGTTGTTTATCAAATATACACCGAAAATTTGAAGAATAAGTTTCATTATAATTGCAACGCGAACATTTAAAAGCGCAGAAACCATATAGGCAAGAGGATTACAGTAAAATCAAGTACCAGAAAGCTGGTACCAAAATTAGTCAATCATACCTGAAATTAAGTTTCAAACAGACAGTTAAAATACAAATCTTAGAAACATTACTACCCTGACATCATGCGATACAAATTAAATTGATATTAAGAGGAGACCTTGTAATATTTAATGTAAACCGCATTATTTAAGTGACTTAGGATTAGATTCGGCAGTAAAAGAAAAATAATTCATATCAGTGGAGAGGATTAGTTTGGAATTGTTAGCAAAAAATTCGACAAATCAGTACATCATTTATACTGCATATGCTAGATATTACATAGCACTAGGATTGTGAAGGTAATCATCATTTGGTCAGAACTGGATATAAGGTACCTGTACCCCTTATGGTCTGCTACTCAATATGGCCTAGTAGCTATTTCTTGGTAACTAGGACGGTAATCTGCTAGATGCCTGCTCATTCACGTTTGGCAAGCTATTTGAATTATCTCTGTGCTACACACAGTGTGCAGTGACTAACAGCCATTTCACATTTGAGATTCATTTGTTAGGCGCCCAAGTGTTATTATTTTATGCAGGTAAGCATAAAATAATAACATGTGTTACTGATACATTAGAATGTTTCTACAAACGTGCTACCGTGTCAATTACTTCATATAACTCTCTGTATTAACTTATATAACTTTTATGAATGCAAAAGCCTTTGTGTAGCTATAAGTTTGAAATGAATTGCTTGTGATGTGGATCCAACATGGCCTATTAGGTCATACTGAGTATACATTTTAGCCATAGCAGGCCATATTGGATATAGACTTTTACTGATAACTTTTTTATTTATTTTCTGTAGTAATGATTTCAAATCACGATAATATACGCGGTCGATCGAGCCTAGATGACTTAACAAAAGCTTTGGAAGCCATCAGAAAGATAAAAATGTCGGACTATCGAGCAGAAAAAAAAATTGCTTTTCTACGAAGAACTCTCCGTAGGTATGTCAAATCTGGATGCAAAATCAAAGCAAAATTGGGGCAAAAGTTTACTTTGTCTGAAGAAAAAACTGGTGAACTCTGTGCACGCATAATGAGGTTGGCAGAAGTGGGATATCAAATAACAACTAACATTTTAAGATTATGTGTCTACAGATACTGCAAGAAAAATAATATTACTCATAAATTTTTTGATGTTAAGCAGATTGCAAGCCGCTAGTGGGTAAGGAAACTTATATCAGAAAATCCCAAACTCTTAATCCAGCTAGGGCAGAGAAGTTAAAGGAAATATCTGTTTAAGACTATTTTCAAAAGGTTAAAACTCTTCTTGAAAAACCAGCTATTTTTTAAAATCCTGAAGGAGTTTTTAACATTGGATAAGAAAGGTTGCAGACTGAATTTACACAAAGAACTAGGGTACTCGCAGAAAAGGATGCACGCAGAGTATACATGATTGGCAATGAATAGCCCGCCTCGGTAGCGTAAATGGTAGCATGTCTGCCTCACGTTCAAGAGGTCCCGAGTTCGACTCTCGGTCAAGGTGAGTTACCTGAATAAGTTTTTTTCCGGGCTTTCCCCTTATCCTGAAAGACGAATTTCGGGTAACTCTAAGCTTTATGGAACCCGGGCTCATTTGAGCATCATTTCACCCATTTCATTCATCGTCCGATACGACTTAACGTTGGAGGACGTAAATTACAAAAAAAAAAAAAAAAAAAAAATGGCAATGAACATAGAGAAAATGTAACTGTTGTCTCTTTTGCAATTGCAACAGGAGCATCTATTCAAAAACTTCCTTAAAATCTTTGTCACATAAGGAACCTCAGTATATAATGAACGAACTCTTTTTGTTCCTAAGTGGAGCATAGAGCCTTCTATACCGCGCAAACTCAAAGCCTGTGGATCAGAAGTGTCTCTATCAGAGATTCCAGGATGGGGGATCAGCTCATAGATGGAGGTGAAAGTTCAGTTTATATTATCTGGTGACAATAAACATAAGGCATACTCTAAAACAAATTTCCTTAGTTTCATTAGTCTCCGTCATTTTCAATGTGCTACTAACAGAAATAAAATACGCCATATTGGGAATACAGTCCACTTAATATGCACTTGTTATTATGACTTGTGTAATCATTTTAGTTGTTCCACATCATAATATTACATCTCCAGTTTGATGAACTTTATATTGTAAGCAAACACAATAATGTATTGCCACTCACAATAATGTATAATAATAATTATCCTTAGGTAGACCATATGGGGCACATAAAAACCGAACGTCATAGAACTGGAACTCACTGTGTCTCAATGTTCAATGTTCAGCGATAAACTTTATGGACTTCAATTTCAGCGATATATGCACTTTATAATTTAATAGTACATCTATCTAAAACATAACACAATACATGTTAAATGTGGTTTCATTTTACTCGAAGGATCCATACATTCCACTTTCAGCCCCGGTCCAGAAACATTACTACTCATACAGTTTTAACACTTCTACCTCAAACTTCAACACCCCACACTCTGCATGCTTCCATTTAAATCTCGTCTTTATGCATTTAAATAGAAACAAAGGCCAGACGGCAAATGAATCTTAATTAATTTAGTAAATGTAGTCTCAAGTACGCTTGGGGAGTTAAGCTGCATTTCGTTTGTCTTACAAGAGAGATTTGTAAAATATTGTGGTTACACTGAATCCCTACAGTTCACGACCACCAGAGAGCTGTTCAACAGCTTGTTGAACAACTCAAGTAGGGGCTACCTTAAGCAAGTGGTCGGCATAGATTAATCCGACTCCAAGTTAACGAACACTTGTTTTATCTGAGTGATGAGATTAATGTAAGCAATAGTCAGGAAAAGCTGTCATCTTTTTGTGAGCTCTTTTGTAAATGTTGAGAAGACAGGATCTAGGTTATATAGATATCATTTGGTTGGAAATTTTATGGGTCCGGCCCTTAAGTCCTAGCGTTTTAAGTCAAACTTTTTGGCAATGCGTTTTGTGTTATTCAATATAAATGTAGAGGTTATACAGTGTAGTAGTTAAGATTTTGTAGCTTATATACGAGAGCTGTTCAATAAAGAATGACTAAAATCTTATTTTTGCAACGTACCTTTAGTCATCCGCATAATTTTGATGGTCCATCTCAAAATAGTCTCTCCTGAATGTAATGCACTTGTCCCAGCGTTTCTGCCAGTCTTCAAAGACATGCTGGAAAACATTTTTGGAGAGATCCTTCAAAATCGCTTCAGCAGCCTTCACTACTGCATCTGATGATAGATGATGCCTCCCACGAAGGCGTTTCTTCAAGTTAGGGGATAGAAAAAAGTCACATGGGGCTAAACCGGACAATAGGGAGGGTGAGGGATGCACATCACGTTGATATTTGCAACATATTCAGCAACAACATTGGCAGTATGCGACTGCGCATTGTCGTGGTGCAGCAGCTAGCTGCTTCATGGAAATGTGGTCTTTTGCAACTAGCAGTGGTTTCAGGACATCCTTGTAGTATTGTCCTGTTACTGATGTATGTGCAGGTACAACATGCTGATAAACCATTCCATGAATATCAAAGAATGAGATGACCATAACTTTCCCAGCAGAAGCAAACACTTATGCTTTTTTGGGGGGTTGGTGATGGACATTTCCTCACTGAGCTTTGCTGTTTGCTCTCAGGATCAAAATGAAGTAGCCAAGTTTCATCAGCAGTAATTACATTTGAAAGAATCCCCGGATCTTCATCTAACATTAACTTTAGCTGCATGTTACCTCCATTGCAGCGGTAGGCGATACTGAACATGTCTGAACTTGTCTGGTTCTCACAGGCGGGAACGAGGAGTACCAACAATGAAACTACTACGCTGTGTTTGTTTCACATAAACCTTACAGAATACAATAAGATTAAATGTTAGTGCGAAAAATTATGACCGCAAAAATATTAGGATTATCCTATATTGAACAGCCCTCGTAGAATTTGCACTTTTCATTAAGTTCCTAGGAGTAGCTTCTGCAGCTTTGGCACCCCAATTAAAAGAAAGAAAAAGAAAGAAAGAAAGAAAGAAAGAAAGAAAGAAAGAAAGAAAGAAAGAAAGAAAGAAAGAAAGAAAGAAAGAAAGAAGCAGAAGGTTTCGAAAATGCTCTTTGCTTGTTGACTTGACACTACCTTGATTGAGACAAAAATAACAAACCTGTAAGCAATACAAAAACCAAACACACCATTTTGTGAAGCATATGATTCTTTATTGAATAACCCGAAACGAATTGGCAAAAATTCTATTTTGAATGCAAAACTTTCACCTAATTTAGGAAAATAAAGCTCCAGGTCCTACGGGCCAAACTATCGGTATAAGTTATAAATACAACTTATAATTCTATTATGCTCAAAATTGTCACCTATTTTCTTCTGCAGTTCTGTGTATTGTTATTCTTCTAAGGCGGGCAACATGGAATTAGTGACTTTCTGGTAGAAACTCCGCCGTTTTGTAATCCGACTGGAATTAGAATCCTCCTCGGCAGTTTGCTTTCAATCTACTGCACTTCCACAGCATCACTAGTTGGCACACCTGATTCGCACCGCATCAATTCTCTTTTTGTATTGTTCCCTTTTGAGTGGAGCAGGTTCCTCGTCGAACGAAATTGCATCGCAGCAGAATTTACTCAGCGCATGCTGTGACAAAGCATAAATAAAGCTTTTCCTCTGTATTTACCGACTTTGTACTTAATCACAGGCTTTTCTGTCTTTTCTTCTCCCCCGGTATTGCCTTTGAACAGCATTAGGAAGATAATGCGATACTTCCAAGTGCTGCGGGATAGAATGTGCAATTTAAATTCCTCTCAGAGACGCTGTTATCAACGAACTCCGGTAGCTAAAGAGTTTAATTCAATGCTACTTGCTCTTGTTAACTGAATTTAATAGTTATTTATGTGATTACAAAGGAAAGCGTTTATCGCGGAGTGATTAGGTGGAACCGAAGTTTGGAAACCATTATTTTCCTTAGAATTAGGCCGAATATATCTCGATTTTTACATTAGCAATCACGTATCTATAGTACCCTGAAGAAGTATTCAATCCAAAAATTAGATGCCAAAATGTCACCTAACATACTCGTTTTGAGGTTCCCTGGCATACTGATTTGGCACAGAAATTGTGGAAAATAAAGTGGCTATTTATTCAGACAGCAAAGACACAACATACTTACTGAAAAATCATGAAATATTGAAATACTGAAAAATCATGGATACATGTTTGAACAGATCCGGAAAATAGTGAATTCTCCTTAAACGAAACTGGTTGATCCATTTTAAATGGCTTGAAAGGCAGGCCGGCATATATGGTAATGAACACGCTGTCCAAACTCGCCAAACAGGCAACGGAAGATAACGATACAAGAGTAATACACAATAAAATACGAGGAGTGCAATAATAGAACACAAAGAAAGAAAGACAGAAAGAAATAAGGAAAGAAAGAAGGAAATAAGGAAAGAAAGAAACAAACAAACAAAAGTAAGAAAGAAAGAAAAAAGAAAGAAGGAAGGAATGAAAGAGAGAAAGAAGGAAAGAAAGAGAGAGAGAGAGAAAGAAGCAAGGAAAGAAAGAGAGAAATGCAGAGAAACAGAAAGAGAGCAAGAAGAAAGAAAGGAAATAAGGATGGAATGGAAGAAAGAAAGAAAGAAAGACGAGAAAGAAAGAAAGAAATAGAGAAAGAAAGGAAGAAAGAAATAGAGAAAGAAAGAAAGAGAAATAAAGAAAGATAGAAAGAAGAGAAAGAAAGAAAGAAAGAAAGAAAGAAAGAAAGAAAGAAATAGAGGAAGAAAGAAAGAAATAGAGAAAGAAAGAAAGAAAGAGAAAGAAAGAGAGAGAGAGAAAGAGAGAGAAAGAGAGGAGAAAGAGAGAGAGAAAGAGAGAGAGAAAGAGAGAAAGAGAGAGAGAGAAAGAGAAGAGAGAGAGAGAGAGAGAAGAGAGAAGAGAGAAGAGAGAGAAAGAGAGAGAAAGAGAGAGAATGAGAGAGAAAGAGAGAGAAAGAGAGAAAGAGAGAAAGAGAAGAAAGAGAAGAAAGAAGAGAAAGAAGAAGAAAGAAAGAAAGAGGAAGAAAGAAAGGAAAGAAAGAAAGAGAGAAAGAAGGAAAGAAAGAAGGAAAGAAAGAAAGAAAGAAAGAAAGAAAGAAAGAAAGAAAGAAAGAAAGAAGAAGGAAAGAAAGAAAGAAGGAAAGAAAGAAAGAAGAAAGAAGGAAAGAAGGAAAGAAAGAAAGAAAGAAAGAAAGAAAGAAAGAAAGAAAGAAAGAAAGAAAGAAAGAAAGAAAGAAAGAAGAAAGAAGAAAGAAAGAAAGAAGAAAGAAAGAAAGAAAGAAAGAAAGAAAAGAAAGAAAGAAAGAAAGAAAGAAAGAAAGAAAGAAAGAAAGAAAGAAAGAAAGAAAGAAAGAAAGAAAGAAAGAAAGAAAGAAAGAAAGAAAGAAAGAAGAAAGAAAGAAAGAAAGAAAGAAAGAAAGAAAGAAAGAAAGAAAGAAAGAAAGAAAGAAAGAAAGGAAAGAAAGAAGAAGAAAGAAAGAAAGAAAGAAAGAAGAAAGAAAGAAAGAAAGAAAGAAAGAAAGAAAGAAAGAAAGAAAGAAAGAAAGAAGAAGGAAAGAAAGAAAGGAAAGAAAGAAAGAAGGAAAGAAAGAAGAGAAAGAAAGAAGGAAAGAAGAAGAAAGAAAGAAAGAAAGAAGAAGAAAGAAAGAGAGAAGGAAAGAAAGAAAGAAAGAAAGAAAGAAAGAAAGAAAGAAAGAAAGAAAGAAAGAAAGAAAGAAAGAAAGAAGGAAAGGAAGAAAGAGTGAAATAAATAAAGGAAGGTGTAAAATGTGGCAAAAGCAGTGGACAAATACAACAATTGGAGAAATAACGAAATCTTTTTCCCGCAGGGTACAGGACAGTCGGAATCTCAAAATTCCTGTAAAACATAAGTTCACAACAATATTAAGTGCACATGGAAGACTAAGGGCATGTTACTACAGTTTGAGAATATTGAACAGAGCAACTTGCACTTGCAATAATGGAAATCATACGGTTTTCCACGTTCTGTGGAAAGGCACCATATAAGACCATCAGCGCCGTGACTTCAGAGTGGAAACTAAAATCGGTAATAACAGGCATATAAACTAGTGTGATATAACAAGAGAACACTTGCAATCATTGGTAAGATTTGTAAATAAAATAGTCTTTAAACAATTATGGTTAACATAACTTGTAAATAAGACTTGTAAATATGGATTGAATATAAGTTATAAATATGTATATGGTAGGAACTTACACATAATCAAAGAGTTATACAATCCAAGTAACATTACTTAAGAATTAATGGGGCCTGGTGCTATACAGCTAATAATAAAAGAAAGCAAAATATCAATTAACACAAATTTACGGTTATTAGTTATGTTGGAAACTCAAAATTACTTTAAAATGCACGTATAGAAGGTTATGAAAATCAGGAGGGAAAAAGCAAAATTATTGCACAAGTCGCAGAATGACTGAGTAGCTTTCCAGATGCGAATGTGGGGCTTGAATATCTGGCAAGGTAATGTAGGAATTTTGGTGATGAGTAATGAAGTTGGCAGGACTAATGCCGATATAAGTGCATGCATTTCCAGTATGTTATTCTTTTCCTTTGGGTTTTGCAATTCCACTGTTACACATTACCGGCAGTCCGTAAACCCCAATAAAGCACGTGCGACTCCAGCGGTTGATAGCAAGTTAGGCTTCGCATTACTATTGCGGAAACCATTGTTTTAAACCTTTAAGTATTTTCACGTTAAAATGGAAGACTTAATACAACAGTGATTAGAGCTTCAGATGCTGAGATTTAAACTATATCCTCAAACAGCCGGCAGCTCGCTTCAAACAGCTCATTAATTAACCTGATTAAATAATCTGCCAGCTTAACGATGTCTATTCTCACTTCACTCATAGCTATCCTGATAAAAAAGAACCCATGGACCATAGGCGTTTAAGATATTGATACCCATATACAGATGTCACACAGAACGAAGAAGCTCTCACCTGATTAAAGATGAAAAGAAAAATGTTAGGAAATATCCACGTGTAGGTATATGTGTGCGAGTGAGTACATGGAAAGCACAAAACTGAAAAATGAATTTTTATTTAATGCAAAATTTAGCATTTAAGCCCTGCATCGTAGAACAATTTCAAGAAAATATCCGATCCTAAAATGAGATTTATATAAGACCATTTTCATTATTACTTATTTTTTCAACTTACTTTTAACTTGAAATTAATTGTTCTTTCACACTGGCCGTGTGAAGGCTAAATTTTGGAAACGTAGAGTCAGATTGAAAAATTCAATGCCATAGCCGGGATTTGAGCCACGGATCTTCAGAAAACTGTACGTTTCCACAATTACTCTTAAGTAATTTTAATATTTGAACAATATGTTTAATATATATGTATGACAAAATGTTTATCTTGAATTTACTGGGTATAACTTGTGATGTGCAAGATATACTTGTACAAGGTTTCCTTACAAAAATTGTACATCCGGTTTAAGCACATGGCGCTACAGGCCATGTAGACCCTTGGCCTCCCTAACCACTCTCTTCCATTCCACTCGGTCCTCTGCTTTTCTTCTCCAGCCTTTAACCTCTAACCTTCTTAACTCGTCTTCTACATCATCTACCCATCTTTTCCTGGGTCTTCATCTTCTCCTTCTATCTATGGATATCTATCGATTCCTATGGTAAAGGACACTTGTACTACATAGTGCTTGCTGAAGAGGACGCTGCTGTAAAATCCTGTGTCCACCTATTTTCTAGTGAAAATGCAACGAATGAGCAACTGTGTCCAAAGCCTAGTAATAACTAACATCCAAAAGTTAAGCCACTTACTTACCTGCACGTTAATAATTATTATGTATTAATTTAATAATTACGAATTAATCAGTATTGATTAATTACTATTAAGCCACAAGTTTATTCGAATAATTTCATGCAATAGTTGCATATCTCCTTCCTATTCAAATATCCCCGGCTGATTACAATAATCAGGTTGCACTTCAGTTTTATCTGCGTAGCATGTATATATCTAATCTGTGCATAGCCTCGAACTCTCTGTGCAGTCGGTGTCTGTGTAGCACTAATACTACTTTTTTAGTCTGAGCATTCTTGGAAGTTGGAAATAGCGCAGGTGTTAGCGTATCTGCCTCACATTCTTGAGGTTCAAAATTCGAATCTCGGCCAGGGTGTCTTATCTGAGCGAGTTCTTTCTTTTTCGGGGTTTTCTCTTATCCTAAAGTATGAATAATATCTCTGAGGTCTATGGACCCTGCGCTCATTTGAGGATCATTTCATTCATTTCATTGATCGTCCGATAGGACTTCACGTTGGATAACTATAGGTGAACGAGCAGTCTCCGAGGTTGAAACGTTAAATCTAATTGGAGGTTGAGGTAACCCCGAGTAAAACCACCCAGGGAATAGCTTGACCCCATTGGGATCGAAAGTTGGCCTTATTAATACGCCGAAAGAACAATTAGCATGAATAACATTTGTTGGCTTAACTGTGCCCTACACACCACAGCGCAGCTACATGTTACCTCCTACGGATCAAGAGCAGGTGCTTATTCCTGGAAGTACTTCGTGAAATTGAGTCACATAACTAAGAGGATCTAACAGGATACAGAGCACGCTTTTGTCTCAACGAAATGGACTGTGTGTGCTCTTTGGTTTTATTTTAACTGAGGCAGATGCTTCTTTAAATCTTCATTTCCAGACGTACGTGTTGACTTCCATTGAACATCGTCAACAGCTTTCATTGTATGTAGCTTTGACGTTAGGTAACGTAAACGCTAAAAGCTAGCAGTTTTATACAGCACTTGCCTCGAAAGTTAATGAAAAGATTAATAATTTAGTTTTGGATTTTTTTATTTCTGCATCTAAAGAGTTAGCGTAGAGACTGTATTATCATGTTTTATACCACTAATAGTAATGGTTACACTGTTAAATAAAAAATAAGGAACTGTTTACTTTGCATAATAAACTACATAGTTTTTTATTCTATGGATATTAGCTATTAGGTTACCTATAACAGGATTCACTTTTAGGCCTAGTTTTATATATTATTCAATATTAAAATTAATCTCTGATGTTTAATAATTTTATACAAATTTTCTTTTTGACAGTAATTTTGATATTTCTATTATTTTATAGTGTGATAGTCAATTTATTGAGGATGACTAAAGTAGTTACTCATGTAATACACTAATATGTGGGGAAAATTACATTAAATTTTGGGGACTATGTAAACAGTATGAAATATCCGAGTAATTATACTTCATTCTAGATTACTATGGAACATACATATCATTATAATTTCAAAGATTAGATTAAATAACACTTTTAAACTTGTTAAGTGTAGAATATACTGCAAAAACTACTTTGCTCTATTTGACTTAGTTCATAGTCATCTCTCATAAATTCATGTGGAGTCATTCCTGAGCTAATGATACCTTTACATTAAAAAGAGGTTGTTAGGGAATGATTGTTAAACTTTGTTGGCATGGCCGCTCAATTACTTAGAGCAAAACGGCAAAGACCGGAAAATCCGTGGTTCAAATCCTGGCTATGGCATTGAATTTCTTAGTCTGATTCGACAGTTCAACCCTTGACCCACATGCGGCTTATACAAATAACAGTTATTATTAATACTCGTGTCTAAACGTTTGTGGATACTAAAATATGATAGATAAAACATTAAAGGATTGATTTCGGCCAAGCTACTTCACTATTGTCACTGAAAGTAATTAACATCTGTTGAGCTATCATTTGCCCTTGAATACAGGATTTTTCGCGTTATTTGCAAAACTTATGGAGGATGGACCTGCCAATAACCTACCTACAAATCCAGACAAGCCGTTGGTGCATGGTGAGGAAGCTTACAGAAAATAAATGCTGCTTGTTTTCATTTATTACAAATAGGTCACTAATAATGAACAGGCATTTTGCATATCACCAGGCTACCGTTTACATATTTAATAATGATTTAAACCAAGCGTCTACAGTCATGTAACTGTTCTGCTGTTTTTGGAATCAGGAACCATCTACCAAATGAATATTTTCTCCAAGTAAGTTTTGCGCATGTATGTGTATGTTGATCCATATTAATATACAAAAATATTAATGTAAAAGTAGTCTCAGAAAACTAACAGTTATCAACATTCATAAAAATCGGTACGTTATTCTAGTTAGCCAATTAAACATCAGCTGTTCGTCCTTACACAGAGGTTGCTAAATAATTTCATCAGAGTTCCATCATACCTGTTAACAGGTATAAATTGCTACACGTAAAATTAGTTCAAACTTGACAAAAGTTTAGAATGTGTAAACCCGTTGTCAGCGTAGTTAAAAAGGAACTCAATCCAGAGATGATGTGGGGTGAGACCTATGACAGTGTGGTGAAAGGGAAAGAGAGACCTCAACCCAAACGTGGCTACTGGAGAGCTTCTACATGCTTTACATTCCCAAATTAACACACTTGGAGGAACTAAAGGCTTCAATCAAAGTGAAGGTGTTCGCAAAGCGAAATTCCTGGGACCATCGCCACCAACAAAATGCTATTGCTACCGAGGACAAAGCAAACCAGCTAGCTTGTCCACATTGCTCAAAACAAAATAAGCATACCGAATACGGCTAGTAAAGGGAAACATTTACGCTAACACGTAACTCAGAATTTACACCTGAGGCAATCGAAGGTGAAATGTGTCTTATTTAGGCAAGGTAGGTATCTTCATCCAAGTTATATAAGCAATTTTTTATATGCTAATTTATCATTTGGTACTATTTTAGTATATTTAGCAAGAAGAGTAAATATTAATTAGAACGTGTTATAATTATACAAGTTCGAAGTTAAAAATGATACCGTTATTTCAGATATTAAAGTTAATAAACCGTTACTAACAAGTTACGTTATACTAAACAGTGTTATGGAAACAAAGGATGTATTACTGAAAGGAAAGTACAAAAGCACTTGAAGCTCTTGCTTCCTCGCAAAGCATAGGTATACATGTACACATCATATTAACTGAAGATATAATTTATATACATATCGGAGAAGTGCTACAAAAAACGTTAAAATAACTGCTGCTTTCTATCACTTCTCCTGAATGAAAATATATATTAAACTGAGCGATGACTGTTTAGAGCCACATAGCATAAAAGTACAAAGGAACGGAAGTATTATTAATCAACAATAAAGTGAATGTGTGTCCGCGACGATAAAAGCAGCATATAGAAAAAATATCTTGTTGAAAAAATTCTTTAGTAACAAATATTCAATTTTAAAGAAGAAGGAAGAATATAGCTGTAAAATTGTGCAAGTACAATCAATAAAATTCTAGAGAAAGCTGAAGCGGAAACCACAGGTTTCCGATAGAAGAATGTTAGAAAGGGATGATAAAACTATATAAATTATTAATAAGCAATTTGGAATAAATGATATATTAAATAAAGTCAAAAAGAAATGTTGTAATAGGAATAGCATGTAAATGAAGTAAATATAAGGAAAAAGTTGCCTTAAGCTAGAACGGGCAGACAAGGCCGGATACGTCAATAGGACAATAGAAGCCCAACACGGAGCCTCAGACAATAGCGAGATTTAAGCAAAATATGTAGAGGCAGGATGCGGTACCGTTATGACGCCAATGGGTCATAGAACTTTAAGGGGTGGGGCCGTGACTGCTGCACAGTTGACGGTGAATGGAAATGGCCAAAAGGGTAGAAATAAATTCCCCCAGTAAAATGTAGCGTAAACCACGTGATAGGCGTGAAAGAGAGCAAATAGAAAAATAGTAGAGATAGACAAACAAATCTATGAGGAAGCAGATAGGAGGGCGAGGTGAAAGTGTTACTCGGTTGGTTACAACGAAAGGGAGAAGATGCATTAGTTTAATATCTGATGTCGAGGTAATAGTGGAGCTAGATTTCAAACGTGATGGGATTAAATATTCTCAAACAGACAAGGTGACGCAACGAGAATGAGAGCAAGTGAGAAAAGCCGAGCAACCAGACAAGTAAGATCTGTGGGAATAAACAATTCACAAGAATTTGAAGCAGTACTTTTCATTGGCTGGTAATAGCTGCTGGACCCTGAGAGAGTACTCTTGCTCACCGACACGTAAACCTTAATCATCCTGCCATACCACTACAAAAGGCCACACCAAGAGAAATTTCCCACATCAAAGCCAAAGCAATTAAAGAAGGAAAAAGTAATATTTCTTGTAGAAATTCCTTTCTATTACATTTGTAAACATGAAAATGGTTAATTTCTGTACTTTTGAATGTTTATCGTACACTGTAAAGCTCCATGTAGATGCTACTGTGGTTTAAGTTGCTTCTTTCCTTCCTTCGTTCGTTCGTTCGTTCGTTCGTTCGTTCGTTCGTTCGTTCGTTCGTTCGTTCGTTCGTTCGTTCGTTCGTTCCTTCCTTCCTTCCTTCCTTCCTTCCTTCCTTCCTTCATTCCTTCCTTCCTTCCTTCCTTCCTTCCTTCCTTCCTTCCTTCCTTCCTTCCTTCCTTCCTTCCCTCCTCCATCTCCCCATTTTCTCTCGCTTTCTTTTTTTCTCTGCCTTTCTTTCTTCGTCAGGAACCATTTAAGCAACAGTGATGTCACCGATCGCATTGTTATGTTGGAGCCGGCGCAAAGCCATAACTGCGCGCATGGGCTGGAAAGAAAGAGACAGAGCGTAGCGCGTCAAGCTGGATGCTTGCCGAGAGAGAGAGAGGCTGTGGAATGTTCCCTCTTTCTCTTGCCGCCGCGATTTTTCTCGGGAGGACTACTGCATTGTAGAACAATGACTGGGAGGTATAAATGTCGCAAAGTGTGAGAAGCAGTTCGCTGTTGTTGCTGTGGTTGTGCAGTTAATTAATGAGCTGTTATATCCTCAAACAGCCGGCAGCTCGCTTCACGTTATAATTTCAAAATTTCCAAAAATGAAACAAAAGCAATGGCGTTTCGAGGTAAAGACACTAATAGAACCAAAATAGTAATTGATGATATTATCTTAGAGCAAGTATAATGGAAGACTTAATACAACAGTGATTAGAGCTTCAGATGCTGAGGTATAAATTCTTATATAACTTCTGTAAAATAGTTGTGTGATGTACCGCAATGGAACCTTTTGTTTGTTTACCTGCCGCTGAGCCTGGAGTCGATCTTAAAGACTGCTGTTTTTCAATGTCACGTCTTTTTGCTGCTGCCAGGGTTGCACAAAGCTTCTGTTTACTACAGTAAAGAGTATTTTAAATTTCAGTAAACAAGACTTTTGATTCTGCCAACCCATGAAGTCACAGTATGTCATATTTCTTGCCTTTTTTGATAATCAATTAACGTTCTTAACCGGGTAGGTCACATGGGATCGGGAGTGAACGAAATGGTTGAGATGAGGTTTAATGGGCCTTCGGGTCCCTAGAGCTTAAGTTGCTCGATATTAGCCTTCTCAGGATCAGCGGAAATCTCAGAAAAAGAGCTTTGTTCTAGTTACTCACACTAATATAACTTCGAGATCCAGATATTTAGCCCTTACATAACTGAGCGCCCTGTAAAGATTTGACTATTACTGGCCTGCTGTGTTCTTCTTACGCACACACGAAGTAAGTAAATGAATGATATACATTTATTACCAGTATTAATTAACAACAGATAAAAATAAAATTTCATAGGAGTAATGTGTGGAAGAGTCTACAAACAATGTCATGTGAATGCAAACATTACTGTTTTAATAAATTACAGGAGAACATTCTAATTAATCCGCCGATTCTTAAATACTTTGAATACGAAAATGAGACATTGTGTTGTCCGTAGACCAATTTTTTTTTTCATTTACCTACAGAGGAACTACCGTGTTTCGCAAAAAATGAGATTTTCCGGAAAATACCCATTGAAATCTCTCAAACGAGAGCTTTTACAAAATATTAAAAAAATATCCCCTCTCCTCAAATACTATTTACATGCGAAAGGACCCGATAGGATCTTATTTAAAAAATGACTAAATATTCTGATGCCTTTATAAAACATTTAAAATATTTACATGAGGAAAAAATGACCGTGAATTATGAATTTTCTAAGAGTAGTCTCCATTCACAAAAAATTTAGCATATCCTTGTGTAAGAAGTGATTAGGAAACCAAACAGCCTGTTGTTTGACTGAACCTAAAATCATGAAGCACACCGAGCTCCTTAACAAGCTATTCTAGCATTCCTATATGAAAAAATGACCTAATACAATCACACTTATAACAAAAATCAATAATATTAATAATGGTGATGATGATAACAGCAAAAACATAAAACTTACCTTTATGTCAAATGGCAACTTATAACATTCCACTCCAATATATGACCTACGAAGTATTACTTAACAGCTTGTAATTTATAAATATGCTTTCCTCTTCTAAAAGATTTTAATTAGCAACAAAATTTAGATTATCAAAGGATGATAAGAAAGACGATCTTGATGCGTGGCTAAATTAGGAGTAATAAATGAACAAATGGAAACCGAGAACTTTATACCTTACAATTGAACGTCACATAATACAAGTTAAAGTTCTATAATCAATAAAGGTCTAGTATATATCTTTTTTTGTCGCGAAAGACAAGGAATAAATTCCTTCTTGTTTAGTAGTCATGATTCGGCTATATCTCTCCCCCAATTTATAACTAAAATGGACTTTGATTCCTGGCAGTCGCATTCTCCTAGGAGAGTGCTTACAGAAATGAAGACCGCAAGGATAAGCATTTCAGAGACTAACCAAAGCCTCTTTTGTTGATATTGAATTATGGTTTTCTATTCCTACACATGCCATGCATATGATTTATCCAGATTTTCTGGCAATGCTTTATGCTTTACTTTGTAGAATCTGATTGTAAATCTTCCTTGTTTCATTACAGTTATTACTCTTCTTGCACATCTCATAAATTTTAATTCATTAGCCGTTATCCTACATTCTTCCTTATTCCTTAATGTACATGTTTCTGTACCATAAATGCGAAGCTTGCATACTTTATTAAGGCTATAATTTTGAGCTCACTTCCAATTTATTTTTTTGCTATGCCTAGTTCATTATAAAAGAATAAATTATATTCAAAATAAATGAGTTTCCTCCTGATATTTACTTAATTTAAGCCATTTTTCTAGATATGGTACGGTTATGGGATATATTTTCTTTCTCTACCCTTAGTGTACATACTAAAACGCTTATACATGTTATATGGTTAGCTTAATTAATAAATTAAGAAGATATTTAGGTTCGTAAGTGTGTCTTTTCTGTGTAGTGAGGTGTGTAGTGCCTGCTCATATACTGTCCACATATGAACGTCATTTAATAGCAAAAATCTAATAAATAACCAACTGCATACTTACGTTCGAATTACACCATTCTAAATAGCTCTTTATAGGGGAAAATCATATTTATAGTTTAGTGTATTAGAAGTGTTATTTATGGTTTTAGTTGCAATATCAATGCTTAAAGAAATATTTGAATGAAGAGTATGACGCTTATTCTGCCTTTCCCTAATTGGAGTGTAATAGAGGTAAAATATTGTGACTGCAAAATGGAGTTACCACCTGGCCGCGAGTGGGGGCCAACAGTCATGTCCTTCAGAACAATGGCCCACACAGAACTATGCCCATTATGTATCGCTTCTCTCACGGCAGAGGATTCCATTTGGCAGTTTCTAGTAGCTTCCCTTTGTAGAACGTTCTCTAGTATTCGGATAGATGACCAGCGCTAGGCGTACAGTTGGGTTGAGTTGATTAGGCAGTGGATTGTTGACAGTGACAGTTGGTTTGAGTTCAGTTAAGTATAGTGGCGAATTTGCAGTTATATACCATATACCGTTATCAGTTCTGAATTGTGAGTCATCGCTTTAGTTTGATACGAATTGAACGATCACTTGAGGTTTGTTTTGTGTGTAACATTGTGTCAAGTACAATTTTGCGTTATGTTAAATATTAAGTATAAATAATGGACACTTAGAAGCATTTATTACAAATTAAGCTTATTAAACTATACAATCTGACATTACTGGCCGCTGCCGAAATATTGCACTTACCGTGTTTAAGCTTTCTGAGTTTGAATGTTTCAAAATATGTGATTAGCTAGCAGAAAGGTACCAGCAAAATTGTTTCTGTGCCATAAACATTTGATATTTGTTTCTGCATATTGCATATATTTCCTAATTCCAAATTGCTTCCAGCTAAATATATACAATATTTAACTTGCTTAGAGGAATTTCCTTCCCCACTAATGGTTGTCTACGTGTCTGGAGTTGGTTTGCGACTAGTGCTAAACGATATTAGGTCTTATTTAGGATCATCAAGCACTAGATTTGAAAAGATACATTTTATTATCGCCACATAGTTTCCTAATGAAAGAGCAGGAAAATATGATTGGTTTCAGCAAAGAACATAAATTTTTATACGGTATAGAAGTATTTACATG
Source organism: Mantis religiosa (assembly GCA_030765055.1). Taxonomy (NCBI): domain Eukaryota; kingdom Metazoa; phylum Arthropoda; class Insecta; order Mantodea; family Mantidae; genus Mantis; species Mantis religiosa. The sequence continues at coordinate 295,368,820 of CM060948.1, read as the reverse complement.
ATCATGTAAATAGGTAAAAAATGTGGAAAACATGACTCGAATAAGCTACCCAAATAATCTCATTAAAGTTCTAAAATCTATATATATATATATATATATATATATATATATATATATATATATACATAAGGATACAACAATCAGCATACATATTGGAAATGAAATGTATAGTAAATGGATAAATAAAAATCAAGGTGTAAGGCAGGGTTGCAGTTTGTCTATCTTATTCATAATTTATATAGATGATCTGATTACAGAGTGGATGTTTAAGATTAACGGAGGCATTCATCTTGCACCAAGTTGTATTCTTAAGACGATGCTATTTGCGGATGACCAAATAATTATAAGTAAAACTGAAGACGAGCTGCCAAGAGCAGTATATATTTTACAGAAGTTATATAAGAATTATAATTTCAAAATTTCCAAAAATGAAACAAAAGCAATGGCGTTTCGAGGTAAAGACACTAATAGAACCAAAATAGTAATTGATGATATTATCTTAGAGCAAGTTACGGGTTTTAAATATTTGGGAACATATGTAAGTTGTAAATATGAAAATGATTTTAAAAATAAATTACTAATGTTTCAACAAATATGCTGTATAATAAATAGAAGCGTAAAAACTAAAACCAGAAAAAGAAACACGGATGAAATTTTATAAAGTAAAAACTGTGCCTGCTTTTGTTTTTGGTTCTGAAACATGGACATTAACAAAAGCAGACCGAAACAAGATACAGGCTGCCGAAATGAGATTTTTAAGAGCAGTAAAGGGATGTACTCTTTTAGATAAAATCCCAAATAATAAAATAAGAGAAGATTTAGAAATAATTCTTTAGAAGAAAAAATAATAAATTACAGAAATGAATGGAGAGAGCATATTGAGAGAATGCCGAGAGTTAGGATCCCAAGAAGAGTTATAAACTATAAAGCCAGAGGAAAGAGACATCCGGGAAGACCACGAAAACGATGGTCAGACATGTTTTAAGCCGGAACAGGCAGCATTGCTTAGCCCTTGGAGTGAAGAAGAAGAAGAAGAAGAAGAAGAAGAAGAAGAAGAAGAAGAAGAAGAAGAAGAAGAAGAAGAAGAAGAAGGTATAGGAGTACTCAGATAAAATGAGAAGAATGTTTGAGATAGAGTCCTAATGATGGTGCACGTGACTCTCTCGCTCAACTAATCGTCTGTGATTTTTATTTTAGGGTAGTCCAAATAAGAAAGCATATGCAAATAAATATATTTCCATACACATTCCTATACTCAAATAATCCATAAAAACATGCGAAATGAAATCTATTAAATGATACAGTATTTCAGATAAATATTTTTAGTTGGATTGTGTTTACGTGGTAATGCTCAAGTTTATTAAGGAGAATGAATTTCCATCATTTTCTCTGAGTAATGCCACAGACTTCTACGGTGTCAGTCCGCATTTCTATAATTATTCTGTATAAGGTATGATTTTATACTCGATTTGGGAACCCCTATATAGATGCAGCCGTCTATGACACATAAGACTGTTGAGTCGCAAATCTCACACAGATGGTAAATATATATTCTGCAAGATCTGATAACTGAATGTGCAGTAGCTGGAGAAAATCCTGTGTCACATATACGACGGTATGAATTAATGTTTCACGTGTTTGTCTTCAATTGATTCCTGATATCTTTTATCCCAGTCGTTAAACTAAAATAATTAACAGTAATATATCATTCTAGTCAAAATTAAAGAAAAATACATTCGTAAAATCCACACCTGATCTTTGTGAAAATTAAGGAACAGGTGGACAAGTCGAACACGGGAGCAAACGCTGAGAGCAGGGCTACATGCTTTGGCGAGAGGTTGGGGTTTTTCTATAAAGGTTTCATTTCTACAAAGGTAGGGTGAGGCTTATTAAATGTGGAATTCACTTAATAAGAATATTTACTACAACAAGCAGATTACAAAGGCTGCCATAACGGCCATTTACCTGTCCAGAAGTGGAGTCGCCTACAGATACATGTTACTCAGCCAAGAGCCAATTTAAGAGAGAGCATCTATCGCTTAGATTATTCATCTAGTCATAAAGCAGGGGAGAAAGTGACGTCACATCTACTGCTTGAGTCACCAGAGTGTAATTAATACAGTTATTTGTGGCATATATATTCGGTAACCACTTTCCTGAACATTAGAGGGATAGCAATCTCAATTAGTGCGGGATTAACATACAAAAAGGATAGGTGGATGGAAAAAAGAAAAAAGTTGTGTAAATAATAGGAACTATTAACTTCTTGTTGTTATTATTAGTAGAAGCCTCTAAGCAATGCAATAAAGACTAAAAGAAATAAAGTTGAAGTATTACTGGGATTATCGCAGTTCTATTGCAGGTTATAAACAACAATCCTTGTACAATCTGTTGGCTTTCAGAGACCATCTTGACGAGATTGCCTACCAGCCCGTCGATGACACTTGACCACTGTTTACATTGAATAATTGACATTCGCTTTAGAGTAACTAAATTATTCATCATCATCATCATCATCATCATCATTATTATTATCACTATCATTATTATCATCATCATCGTCATCATCATCATTATTATTACTACTTTTCTCTGCCAGGAAACAACAAAGTGTGTGATATTGAGGACTGCAGCGAATAAAAGTTTGTAGTTGAAAGAGACGAGGAGGTTGAATTTGGAAATCATTAAAGAAAGTGAACCTAAAGTTTGCCTGCGGCAGCCGAATTCTAGAAAGCATACATCTTCAGCTTTTATGCCATGCCCTACTTTACCTAATGGTTAACACGCACTGTGGTATCAAACATATTTTCCACGGCGAACCTTTTCATTTTTTTTATCAATCGTCGTAGATTGTTGAGAATGCCAGAAACGCAGAGGGGTGAGGCGAATGGAGAACTGTGATAAGATTTCACACCGAGTGAACGGGAGAGAAACGGGTTGAAGAAGCAGATGCGAATCTTTTCTTTGAGCAATTCAGAACGATAGGAAGTGGTGGGTAGGGGCGTTGGGGAGGAAATGTTTCGAATATCCAATATGGTTGCAGTGAGGTTTTCTGGGATTCCTTGATTGAACGTTGTACCAAGCAAGAAGTCAGCGATACCAACGCCACCGGGGAAACTGGCATTAAACAACTTTAGGGAGGCATTGTCACGTTGAGATATTTTAGTAATGAAGTGGATCACACTTTTGTAAATGAGACAAAAGTCTTACCAACATTCTACTGGATTAAATTCAATATAGATTTCGTAGCAGGCCTTGTTACATTACGTATAGATAATAATAACAATAATAATGATGATACTAATAGTAATAAAAGGACACTAGTTATTATAGGACCTATAGCGTACCTGTATTCCACCGCAAATTCAATCGAATGACCATTTAGCTCAGAAGAAAAGAGCTAATGAAATGCAAAGCATAACTCAATGGTCCATGATACTCCACGTGACCGCATATTGCCATCCAAAAACGGACGTAGTAAATGATAATCAATTTTAACATCTTGAAAAAAATGTGAAATACAAATAATTAAGCAGCTGCCTATCAAAATTGATACAAATGCATTGTGCCACTGCATAAGTCATTTCCTAAGTGTTACTTGGGAAGAATATACCAGTCATTAAGGCGCCAGTGGGTGGAGAGTATGCGTACAATCATGTGTGTCAGAAAATATAACCACATTTTGATACCATTAATTTATTATAAATAATTAAAATTATATATATTTTATAGCCATTAATTTCCATTTCCAATTCAGTCTTTGGTCACATAATGCTTTAATTTATGAAAAGAGGAATCACAACCGTCATAAAAATTTACTTTCTGGAGGTGCTATTTTCAATTCAGTTACCTTATAAGTATGCATTTCTGGTTAAATCTTGATATAGAAGTTTTAGGTGGAATTTATACTTATATCTACTTCAAGTAAATGCTAGTAGGAAAAAACTGGAAGCACTAAAGATCCATTAAACGCAAAATAAAAAAAATGTGGAAAGAAAATAAAGCAGAGGTATATTTCGATGAAAGTGGAATTATCATAGTTAATTTTAGAAACAGAATTTAGGAAACTGCAAACACACTTCTTCTACAGAAAAGCGCCTGAAAAGTTCACGGAGGAAAATCGCAGAATACTTTAAAAAATATTTCTGCTATTGTATTTTGAGCATTTCTGTTTTAGTTTATATCCTTTATTCTCTCTTTGCTAGGGTACAATGCACATTCTTTCTGGATTTTGTGGGCAATTGAAAAAAAAATTAGATCGTATATTTAGGAAATAACTTCACCACGGATTTTAACTTTTTGTGTTGTAAATATCGCATCTTGGAAAAAGAATTTTATTTTAACTATTTATTTTTGTGTACCTATGCTTTTTATAGATTAATTAACATCATGCCCTATTAAAGTAATATTTCATGCTTTGTATTCTTTGGAATTCAATTAGTTTCTTGAACTGATCTTTTTTATGTCCTTATAGGTCTTATTATTATTTTAATCAATGTTGATGTCACGCTCACTGTCATAACTTTAACTCTCAGTTTTTACACAGCACTTCACTTCACAGTCGTATTGAGTTGCAGAATTGTTGAAAGTCCCTCAGATATTAGGATACAAGCTGTTGTATAGTCGCTGGCCAGCTTCCTCCTTTCTCTCCCTAATTTCTTCTCTTAATTTGTTTCTTTGTTTTAGTACTTCTGGGCATTCATATATTATGTGATGTATTGTTTGGTGTCCTGTGTTGCATGAACAGTTAGGGTTAAATGCGATGTGGAATCTATGTTTGTATGAATTGGTTTTTCCATGTCCTGTAGTTAGAGCTGTAAAACACGGCGTGAGTGACAGATTCACCTTGAGTATCTCTGTCTAATGGAGGGGAAGGAATTCTTTGTTATTGCTCCTTTAGTTGAGCCGTTCCACCTATTCTGCCGATACTGTATTCTATTTTCTCTAATTTCTGTTTCAATTGTAGATTTTGCTATTGTCACCCGAACATCGGAATTCCCGATAGAACCAGCTGGCAGGTAGGGGCGAGACGGGAACCGTTAAGACCACGCCTACCCATTTATCTGTGTGGCGCTCACTGAGGGGATGGTTAGAAAAGTATCACGAGCCACTGTACCGTGTTTTACCCCTACCCCCGACGTCTGGAACAATCGGGATGATTGTTCCGAGCCGAGAAGCTTCAAGATGCAGCGATCTGCCTATATAAGCGACGCATTGGAAGGCTCAGGGTTTCTTAGTCAGATCGAGAGAGAGATTTGTACTGCAAGGCGCTGGGTAGCAAGTTTGGATTGTAATTGTGAAGGTTACGTAATTGTGAGTGTTATGCAATTGTGAGTGTTGCGCAATTGTGAGTGTTACATAATTGTCTGTGGTACGCAATTTGTGAGTTTACTAACTGTGATTCGGTGGAAATAAATAACTGTTTGTATTTCTGCAACATGGACTTTTAATTCTATGAAACCAAAAAGTCACAGTATCCTGTTGTAAGCTGTTTCTATTCCTGTTTCTTCTATTGCTTGCTTTGCTAACTTGTATGCTAGTTCATTTCCAGGAATGCCGATGTGTGCTTGAAATATAGTTTCCGGTTTTGTTGACTAAGTGCTTCTATAACTTTGTGTATATCTGTTGTTATGGAATTATGTTTCTTGTTGTTCTCGAGAAGTGACAGAGTTATTGACTGTCAGTATGAACTGTAACTGTCTTACCTATGCTTGTAATATATTATTCATACTCGCATGATATAATCGCATGTAATTCGGCACTATAGATACTGAAAGCTACATTTAACCAAACCTTCAAGATTTTATGTCTAATGTTTTAGTAAGCATTAGGTTTCTCAAGAAGCAAAACTTTGATTATTATTATTACTTAATGTGTCAGAAAATGTAGGGAAAACCATTTCAACTTAAGTGTTCACGTTTTCATCAGTATAACCCTTAACGACTAACAATGGTAACTTCAACTGAGTAGCAGTCTATGACTGTATTTATTTAAGTTAGTCGGTAAGGTAGGTGCGGAGTTATCTGAAACAACACTGCGCGCTCACTAATCTGGTGCGTGAAAACGGAAGGCTAAAGCGTACACAACTCAATTACTGGTTACAACTCTTGCTTTATTGTGTCCTGGCTTTTGCTTATTCCATATCTTTCGTACCGCAGTGTCTCATTCCTCTCAAACTGTTGCATTATTCAAAAGGTACACCATCCCCCTCGTACTGTCCTATATTAGTCACCTACCGCATAACATGACAACTTCCTTCCAATACTGTAGCCGTATCAGAATTGAGGTCATCTGCTTCCTCGTTTGGAAACGCTGAACTGTAACTTTCGGAATTAATTTGTTTAGTCAGGAACGTTCAACAAAACACAGTCAATTAAGGGTAGTAGAAAAGATACTTTTATCTAAGGAAAATGCCACTTCATATATCCCAGTACATAATTATCATATTTGACCTTCCAATCGAATTGTTATAAAGTATTGATACCGTCCCTGTTAGGGATATCATAAGCGTAATAACCGCGAAAGTCATATTAAATGCATAATCAAGGATGGAGAGATACCACACTATGAATTGAGCTAAATTATAACAAATACAGAGGATAATGCCCTAATATACATGTGCAGAAATTAAACAGGCCATCCCAATACAGTATATTAGAGAAAATAAATAAATTTAACTATATAACAAGCACAATAAAAAGAATATTAAGAAATAAAGCAAGAAAGGACTGTGTAATAAAACTATGCAAAACAATGGCAATACCAACTCTGATCTATGAATCACAAACATGGACACTAAAAGAAATAGTGTCATCAGAAATGATATTCATAAGAGCAATTGCTGGATATACCAAAATTTATAAAAAACGTAGTCAGGATATTAGAACAGAATTAAAAGTAGAAGAAATAAACCATACAATTTAAAGAAATAGAAATCTATGGAAAGAACATGTTCAGAGGGTGAATAATAACAGAATACCAAAAATAGCCTTAAACTAAAAACCTATAGGAAGAAGAAACCAGGGAAGACCGAAGAAATGATGGGCAGACCAATTTGGAGCCGGAACGGGTTAAACAATCCAAAGCCCTGAGGTAGAAGAAGAAGAAGAAGAAGAAGAAGAAGAAGAAGAAGAAGAAGAAGAAGAAGAAGAAGAAGAAACCCAGTACATATATTTTATTGCAAGCACGTGAACCCAACGTGTAGAAAGAGCTGAGAAAATGAACACATATCCACATAGGAATGTTCCTTGCGTTTAGCTAGACCCAAGCGACAACTAGTTGCCTGTCGATGCTTTGATTTGCCCATGATACGTGATGTAGAGAATCGACACCGGGATTTAAGCTACGCTTTTGCAAGCGTGCTTCCCCATTAATTACCTACACTGTGGGTAATGAAAAGTTGCCTGGAATACATGCCTGAGAATCTCAAATTGCGATGAAATTTAAGAGTAGGAATGAAACACAATCTATAAGGAAAGAGTAACGGATCACACGACCGCTAAAGTATCCAAAATTCGGCGAAAAAGGGGAAATTTTTGCAAGGGCGACGTCTGACATTTGCAAGGAAAAACACTCTGTTTTGGCGAGTGAAAGTTGCAACACGTACAAAAAAGTTCATCAAAGTCCGTGTTCGCGAATGGACGGAACAACACAAATTAGGTGGTTATCAAACACTCTGTATTAGCAAGCGAGGGAAGCAGCACACATTACAACATTATCGAGATTTTACCAAACTCTGTTTTTGTATAATCCTCCGGAAATACTCTAGTGCGCGAAGTAATGCTCTCGCGACGTCCAGAAATGACAACGCGTACACGGCTCCATACACCACTCGGCGCGTCCTAGTAATTTACAAGTTCACTCGCGACTGTGATTCAAACTAGCCGTCATGTCACGCGCACAGAAATGGGCAAATCCTAAATCTCGCGCCTAATGTGCGAGTAACACCAACACAACAGTGACGAGTGGAGAGGACGTCTTGTATAAATAAACTTGCCATTCGACGGTCGTGGTGCCTCCTGTGTGATAATAGCCCTAAACTGTCAACACGCACCCACTCCCTGAAACACAAAAGAGAGAATCCATGCATACCTGCCCTGTGAAAAACCCCGACCTGTTGTAAACCTCCGATCCGTAGCTCTCACCCATCACATATCCTATCATACGAGGTATTGAGTGCCGGGAGGGCTCAACGAGGTACTTAACGATCCAGTACCGCCTCAGTATCTAGAAGTATGATCTAGAGAGTCTGAAAAAAATTACGTTTCTTATTTCCAATTAAACAAAAGAATTATCTCAACAAATTTACGAAATATCTAATAATAGAGGTTTATTTGACTTTAACAATATTTGCTTTTGTTTTAAAATATGTGTATACTACTAAATTTAACAATGACACTATTAATGAAGAAACAAGTGAGGGTATAAATTAATATCAGGTAAACCTCCACTTCCATTACTACCCGGTTCTTCAGGTATTTATTTCAAATCTAAGATGCTGACTTTATATGTTCTATTTATTCTTTTATGTTATAAATGTATGCCTTATCATATAGTATACGTGTTAAATTACAAACATTAGTACTACTTATATGGAATACTAGTTGCGCGATTGGCTCTTTTAAAATTCAATGACTAATTGATTTCATTTACCTCTCATTTTATTTACGAAATTATGAATAAATAATCCAGCGGGCTCTGATAATACATCACCTCCTTACCTCTTATAATTTAGTACAGTTCCGGTTATTTCAACTGACACATAACCCTCCACCCGATATTTACAAGAAGTATGCAAATATTGCTCAAAGTTCAGTAAAATTTAAGGACACTGCCCTCTGCACTGTCATGGCTCCTTGGAACGTCAGCCATCTTTCTCCTATCGCCTCATTCTTCCTCCCGGGGATGCTCCACTTTGGAGCATAGATACAGTGGATCACTGGTCGCAGTGCCGAATACCCTCCCTAGTAATCCTGATCCTAACCCTAATCCTCTGCTTACTTTAAGTATGTGGAAGAGAAAGTAACTATCACAGACAGCAACTCAGGTATCCCCTTAATAAAGGTGATCATAATCCCGAGTTAGACAAGATTATCAGAAATTGCATAAATATATTGCAAACCATCATTTTAGTCTTTATTGAGATAGAATCTGAATTCTTTTTGCATTCCTACTTTCCTACAACAGCTTTGATTTTAATACAGTTTATACATATGGACATTAACCTCAATATAGGTCTTCAAATATATAGAGAAAATGAAAACTCCAGTGCGGTTTAGTTGACACTATCACTATTAAAATACAATTATAATTAATACTGGAAATAAATAGAATAAAATATGAACGAACTCATTAAACCTCAAACGGATTCCATGTAATGTTTTATTTCTATTGTACGATGTTGTGCTGTTTCAATGGAGCTAACTTTGAATAACTATGCGTAAAACAAATGACGAACGCAAAGCAATAAACGGAGCAAGGAAGGTAATTGTCAGAAAAATAATAGGCAGGTGCTACAGAGTAGCATGGGCAGCCTTGGCAAAACTGTCCTCTCAGTCTATTTAAAAACGCTCAAGCACTTTATAAGCAGTTTTATATATTGCATCATATTTTATTTCACTCTGTGATTTCGGTTTAGCTTTAAATTAAAGGCTACTAAATGCCAGTTCTCCTAGAATGCATTATTACTTGTTTGATTACTTAGCAATTGAAGTTGGAACGGAAGGAACAAAGAAAGTTTAACAAAGGTAAAACGTCTGGCCCAAGGAAAGGAGCTCAAAGTTCAGTGACGGATCGATGCTTAGTGGGCTAGGACCCCCCACATGGGGTGGCTCTCACGGCCATCTCAACTTACTGATGCGGAGTGGGGGCAATAAATACTGTAGCACAGGACGGAAACTTTCACATGAAACAGCTGACAGAACCAAGGGTTCACCTTCAGGGCTACCAACAGAAACTTATCTTGCTTTAGGAGTTAAAACTTCAGATCTGATACTACAGTTTGAATTTATATGCGTGTTTCTGTGAAGGTTAGTGCGACGGAGATATTTCAGATATCTGACGAGACATAAAGGAGTACGGAAACTTCGGAACATAGCTCTTCCTTCCGGTGCATCGCTAAGGATTTCATTTCAAAAGGATTCAACTTAGTAAAAGAAACACTGTTGAGCTATGAAATTATTTTATCTTAGAGAGTTGAATGTAAAGTTTCTAGACATAGGCAAAACAGTCGCCAAACTCTAAAAAGAATTTTATCTCTGTAAAGATTCCAAATCTTGTAGAATTAGATGTAAATTGACTCCTTTTTCAGTTATTTCTGTTACTGAGATTGTATTTATTCTTGGGTTTTGTTTAAAAATATTGTGTTCATATACAATATTAATAACTAAACAGTAATATAAATAAAAGCCAATAAATCTGACAGTTATGTATGCCACTAGATATGACTTAAATTTAGACCCAAAGTTCACTCTGGTTTTACAAGTATCTCACTAGTGTACTTATGTGAGATGTGTTGTTTTTACAATAGGAACACTCAGTGGAGAATTTCTTATGCAAACTCTGTGACATCACTCGTCCAAAATATTCTTTAAATCGGGGATTAACTTATTTACTGCGTATAGTAAGAGGGGAGATATTACATTCCACTCAAAATTAGATATCGGTAATTTATCCTAAATACGAGTTTTGAGACCCTCTGAATCCCCCCTCCCCCACATGTATGTATGTGTGAGCCGCGGACATTTCTGTAAGTGAAAAGTCCAAGATGGAAAGTCGGTTAACACCAAATTTGTTATTGAAGTTAAATGTTGTTCAAGGATGCAACTCAAATATTTTCAAGAAAGTTCCCTATCCAAAACTACTCTTTACCTGAAACATTTTATCAAAAATAGCTGTGATGATTTTTATTGAAATACACTAAGTTTAAGTTAATTGATGGAAATTAATCTTTCCTTCACTCTAGCCTTGTATAGTCAAAGGTTTTGGATAGACCGAGTCAAACTGAAAAATTGAAAGCCACGGCCAATATTTGAACCAAGTATCTTTCCCGTCCAGTCGCTCTTGCCCATTGTCCTACCAGGGCAAACGAGCCGTCGTGACATTAAACTCTCCAATTGACAATATATTTAACATACTTTTATGTCAAATGAGAAAATATACCTTGAATTTTCTGTTAAAAGCCTACAAAGTGCTAGGTGTTCCGGAGGACTTTATATCTGGTAAACCTTAAAAGATAGACAATTGTAAATTGTAAATTGTAAATTATAAATTGTGTTAATTCACACTAATTATGATACGCATATGCTCCGTAGTGCTAGCCATTTCGGAGAAAATCCTTGAATTTGTTTGCATTTTCAAATACTTATACCTTTGTCCAGTAGGAAGTATTTATGCGTTTACTTATCTCTTGGCCATACGATGAGAATTGGATTTCAAGCCCGTTATAAAGCAAACAACCCTTAAAAGACTTGAATATTCCTTAATTCTATTGTATTCCCGTGGTCAGCCTACCTGATTCAAGAGTTATTTTCGTTTTTTTTCCGGGTGGCCAGGCGAAGCTGTGTAGGTTAATTACATTCTCTGAATTTCCTACTTCTCCATTTCATCTCAATTTCACATCATCTCTCATCTGGTGGGAACTAATGTCGGTTGGTGCCTCAGAGCTGCCGTGACTCCTTGTTCGGCCTCCACCTGTCTCCTCTCACCTCATCCTTCCTCCCTAGGATACTCCAATTTGGGTTCACGTACAATAAACCACAGGTCTCGGTGCCGAACCTCCTCCGTAGTAATCCTAAACCTAAACCTCATATACTCCAATATTTCCGATATATCGACAAAGAAATGCCTTGATTATCATTATGTAGATAAAACCATAAGCATTACGAAGAATAATGTGATTGAGGTTGAATAGTGAAAGTCAAGTGGATGCAACACACCAGATGTTTCATTTCTTCTATTATTTTATTTAAGTGTATGCCATTCTAAATCTACGAAGTAATTTTGATTTAATCCCAATATGAAATAATTCTCAAATACTGTATATCCAATTGTAGTTTTAACCTCTGACAGTGTAAATGTCGAAACATTGTCACAAACGACTGTATTAATTGCTCTCTGGTGACTCAAGTAGTAGGTGTGACGTCACTCCCTCCCCTCCTTTATGACTAGATGAATAATCTTTAAGCGATAGACGCTCTCTCTGAAACTGCCAGCTGAGGAAGCAACATGGGTAAGCGACTCCGCTACTGGACAGGTAAATGGCCGTTGTGGCCGCCTTTGTAATTTGCTTGTTGTAATAAATATTCTTATGAAAGGAATTCCACTTTTAATTAGCTTTACCCTACCCTTTTACCAATGAACCTTTATAGAAAGATCCCAACCTCTCGCTAAAGCATGTAGTTCTGCTCTGAGTGTTTGCTCCCGAGTGTTCGACCTGACCACGTGTCCCTTAATTATTCACAAAGTAAGAACAGGTCGTCACATATGACGTTTAGATATTTGCAGTTCACATTAGTAGACGAGATATCTTAAAAGTTTCGTGTGCTTGCTTTCGTACATATTTTTCTATTTTAAAATATTTGTTGTGATGATATTTGTGTTTAGCTTCTTAAAACAAAACAAATAGAAAGAATAAAGAAACGTACTTGGACGCTGACATTTAAATCAACAAACGCTTAACCTAAAAGAATAGGACATTTATAGAAAATGCTTATAAAAGGCAGAAAAGTCGCCCAAAGCCAAGAAAAATTACCATGTACACGACATTTTAAAATATGCCTAAATGGTGTTATAGCAAACAGAGAAAATATGAAGTGGATACTTTATAAGCATGAACCACGAATACCAATTTTTGAGGAATAGAGGTACCCAGGATATTATGCTGGCACAAGGGATGATTTACTTGTGAAAGGAAAATAAGCAAAAGAAGCAAGTGCCGCACACAACCACAGAAGGAACACCAGAAACGAAGGAGAATAAGGAGGGGAAGGCTACACTAAAGGATACGTCAGATAACCGTGAAGTAGGACGAGATAGAATAAAAGGAGGAGAATGCTAACGGGTGGCTACACGAAAAAGAAGAAAAGATGACATCAGCGAAACCGATTCCCGAGAAAAGTGTAAATAGGTGTGGAAGTGAGGAAGATTTAGTTTATGATTAGTAAAAATGGATAGATAAAATAACAAGGGAGGAATACACTCGTTTGCTGGGGAGGAGAAGAAATGGGCAGAGGAGGCTAATAGGATACTGAAGGGTGCAAAAGGAGGGTGGCCAACAAGAGGGGAGTATATTAAATTACATAGGAAAGCGAAGAATATAAAGAATATCAGAGACATCATGCCAGGTGACAAGAAAAAGCAAATTTTGTAAGAAGATGTGGTGAAAGGAAAAGGGAGGAATATGAAAGTGCTAAAGGAGCCTGATTGCTCTAGCAGTTTCGTCTGTGGCCCACACTCGGGAGGCCCGTGTTCGATTCCCGTGGCTAAACTACCTGAACCATGGGGTTTTTAGGGGGTTTTCCCGGGTCGCTGATTGAATGCTACATAGATAAATTATATCCACAAATTTCCAACCCTCCATTTCAGCTCCATTATCATTTCATATCATCTCTCATCTGGTGGATTCTTTAAAGGTAGAAGTCCTGGCAGTGCATGATGATATGCTCTGAGGAAACTCTTTCTCTTCCAGCGGGACGGATTCCGACCTCCGAGCTGACCTAGTCAGCACTTTCTCCTCGGCGGGTGGAAGCCGGTCTCCGAGCCGGCCTAGTGGGCCGATTGTGGAGCGCAGCTGGCCGGATGCCTGTTGAGCAAGCCTGCCTGGAGTCTTCCTTGCTCTGGGAGAGGGTGGCCTTGTCTTGCACCGAAGGGGAATTTCTATCTACATTAAGTGTAGGGTCCCCGCCTTTGTACTGTAGTATCTCCTTAGGGTCGGCGGCCCCCTGTCTCATCCCAACACATCCTCTCCCCCGGGGTTGCCCTTAAAATGACCAGTCTGGTCGAGGTGCCGAGGCCCTTCCGAACAATCCAATCCAATGGCACGTGATAACGAGAGTATAGTAATCAAGCGAATAATGACAGTATTTAAACCGTAATGAAACCGGGATAAAAAGACATTAAAGAAGAGATAAGGGTAAACTTAGAAAGTAAAATATAAAATACAAAGAAGCCAACAAAGAAAATAACAAGGTAAATAAAATCAGTGATGTGAAGGTTATTCAGAAATGAGTCTAATTCAGGGCGATAAGTCGATAAGAATATTGAAAATAAATAGCAAGGAAAGTTGTGAAAACGGAGACAATTTGAGCATAGGTTGGCCTTTACAAAAAGTAAAACGTTGAAATTTAAAGGACTACTGGAAGGAATCCGCAAGACTCAGTATGCAGGGACACAGTCAGGACTGCTCAGAAATGAATCATGCTTAGTACATAATAGCTTTAAATTTAAAATTCAATAGTTTCTTCAGAATTGTGGGTATATATTGAAAAATACATTAAGATATCAACATAGGTTTTTCCTGATGTAAAATAATTTTCGATGTAGGGGTTTCATAATTTACTGGATGACAGAGATTGAGAAAATTAAAAGGGATATGTAAATTACAATTTCCCGAACATTTTAATCATTATTATCATCATAATCATCATAATTATTATCATCTTCTTCTGGTTCCTGTTCCGATCTCACACCTGTACATTCCGGCGCTTCTTGGTTTTCGTACCTATTTTTTTTCCTGTAGGTTTTGTAACCGCAGTATCAGGCAACGATTGGGAGGCGGCGAATTAATCAAAATCAGATAATTAAAAAATAAGAACAATTAATAAAGTGCTTTGCTAAATTAATATAAAATATTGTTATAATAATATGAAATTAGAATGGATAGAGTAATGATTAAAATAGCAGTTGACTTAAAGAATAAGAAGGGAAGAATACAATTTAATATAGCATACACACTAGCATCCAGGCAAGGAAAGAAATCATTCTTGTAAAAATCTGTACATTTCGGAGACAGAGGGAGGGAAAACAGTTATCTTCTTTGTGATAGTGAAAGTTCAATGTCTGGGAACTATAGTACACGTCCAGCCAGGAATGTGTTGGGACAAAGGGCTTTTAAAATTTAGTTGAGCATGAACTCTAAAGGGATTTACTTCGCTGATTTGATAACGATATACACCGTTACAAACAACTCAGGGTAGGCGTTCCCCAACTCAGGGTGGTCTGAGCGTCAATGAGTTGGATGAGTTTTGCAAACCAATGCGAGAATTCGAAATAAGTGAGAAACCAATGATAATGTAACATTTGAGAAGGGTGAGCTAGTTTGGTCATCTGATAAAGTTAGAGAGGGGGTCAGAGTAAGGTTCGAACTGAATCGTGAAGTAAGAAAATTTTACTTAAAAGGCGATACTACGACAGGAAGGATATGTTCATGCGCATTAAGAAGAGAAGCGAAGATTTATAAGTCTGAAATGTAGGGAAGTTAAGAATAGCGCAACCAGCGTAAGTGGAAGTAGCATTAGAAGTTTATTGGAGCAAAGTAGTCGCCGTATAAAGAAGAAATAGAAACCGCGGGGAAGTAACTTTAAACAAGTAATCCAGGGTTTCAAGTCAAATTGAATTTGTTAGGAATTTTACTAACAGGTGGTCACAGATCCAAGTCGATAAGCAAACTTAGTAGGAATTAAACCAAATAATTCTGCAACAAACAAAGTTTTATTAGTACGACTGAGTAGCTAACAACCACCAAAATCCATTTCCTACAACCATTCACCTGAGGATAAGAGAACTCATAGCTCCAATTAGAACCCAATCAATTTAACACTGGTATGCGGTTTTGGTTTTGCCGCAGTTTATACATCAATGCTGTCTTTGGTATCCTTTACTCTGGCGCTCTTTGCAGATGCTCTACAATTTGTTACTATATTGTTTGTTTTCGCAGCTTGAATTATTTATCTTTAGGACCCTAGTCTCACTTCCTTGCGTTGCACGGTAGTGCCATTGTTGAATAGCATCTTAGCTGCCTATCTTTTGTAATGCCGTTCTTTTAGTGTTCGTCCACAAATGTTCTACAAGTAAGTTGAAATGTCTGGATTTTCTTATTTATATCTTGACCTTCGTCATATGTTATATAACAGCCCGGCTACTGAAAGTGTGAAATATTTTAATATACGATATAAACTGAAATAAGATTTTATTTATCGATGCCCTTTAGATGCTGTGGTTCTCACTTTCGCATTTTGTACTGAACATGAAAAATACTTTAAGACCTGAAGCTTTCCTGGCGACGAATACGCTCACTTTCTTCTCGGGCAGCCAGCCAGGTGAAAAGATGATTGGATATCAACGTTTCGGGAGTATGCATCTCTCCCATCATCAGGATATTTATAAAATGTTATTCAGCAAGCGTCAGATAAGCCTACCGCTACAGCCTGCATCCCGTTTACCGGCAATCTATCCGGCAGAATCACCAGAATTCTCGCCAAATACATCATCAGGACCATCCACAAGCCACCTCCGAAGGTTAAACATCTGTTGAGAGCAGCGAAAGACAAACTGGACTTCCAAGTTCCGGGAGTGTACCGCATTACCTGTGAATGTGAGACACCGTGTATAGGACTAACCGGAAGGACGATCGCTACTAGAATAATCGAACATGAACGGAGCATTCGTTCAATGCAACCTTAGAAGTCTGGGCTGGCAGAGCATTGTTTTGATAACGACCATAGAGCCAATTTTAGGGAGTACACCATCTAGGCAACAGTTACCGGGAGCGGAGAATTAAGGAGGCTTTGGTGATTTCCTCTGAAAGGAGCACGCTTAATCGTGATGTTGGATTTCAGTCCTGCTCCTCTTGGAAACCGGCTTTAAAATGGTAATCCGTCGAATTAAGAAGCAAAGATCAATACAGCTTGATAATCAAGCTAAGTAGTTACCTTTCTTTGACACAATTTTCTATACTCACGCCATCTCCTGACCTGGCATTTCATTTTCTGAAAACAGTCTTTTGCTCAGTAATGCGAATTTTGATAGTGTTTTGTCTTTGTTTATAGTTGTGTTATATCCAGCATTTCATCTGTGGCTATATCATTTTATAAATATCCTGATGATGGGAGAGATGTACACTCCCGAAACGTTGATATATAATCATCTTTTCACTTGGCTGGCTGCCCGAGAAGAAAGTGAATGAAAAATAATGTTCTTTTTCAGAAGCTTCTTTTTTAAATTTGAGTAAAACTACGTCACGGGACCACCGACTCTACTTCTCTTCCAAAGGGAATCGCGGTAAGAAATTTTGTGCCCGAAAAAGTTCATAGCCCACCACCGGGTTTGAACTGTTTGATAAAGCAACCAAGAAAATTAGTAACTTACTATAGTAATGAATTTTAAAAGCTTGTCATTAATCTTTTAATTTGAGTAATGGAACCTAACATTTTGTCTCGGATATGTTTGACGACCTTCCACCCTTTAACTGTGCTGTTAAAACACACCAAATAACGCGAAGTTTTCTATTTAGGGAGACGCATTCTGAGAGTTTCAATACGTGTATCTCAGTTTGTAGTTCTTGGGTGAAATCCAGTACTTCCCCAACTTACTGTAAGTACGTGGTACAGAAAGTTTGCTATACTTATTAAAAGCTAAATAGAATTCTTAAGAAACAAGAAATGGCAGACGTTTGTGTGCTGTTAGAGCAGACACAACTGTGTAAAAATTTTAGTGACATTGCTAGGAAAGAAGACCTATTTTAGTAGTGAAATCTTACAGGAATTTTTCTCGAAAATGGAAAACAGGAAGGGAGACATAAATAGGAAGAACGATAGAATGGTAATGTTAGAGTTGTATAAAAGACATGGAACAGAATGAACCTAAGCACACGACCGGAGCAGTGTGTTTTGCACCATTGGGTAAGATAAAAGGGGTATGAAAATTTAAGGAAGGTGAAAAACGTACAGCATAGTACGGGATGCATCTTGGAGTCCAATAAGAACACGAAAGGAATTGACTTATTGAAAGTTCCTATGGTTAAATTTTACAAGTATCAGTAAAAGCTTATGTATGTCAGAACGTTCCAGACTAAATTGTCCAATGCACAATACGGGAGTCTTTTCTTTTATTCAGAATAGAAATACAACGAAATTCCATATGAACTGTAGGAAAGTGACCTGCCACTAGCAAACATATTGAGAAAAATTCCTTTGTGTTTTATTTATAGGACTATGGACACCGTATTTCGTATCCTATATTTTTTGTATTTGAAATGCTACACCCGATATCCCGTTGTTCACGTCTTTTCCATTTTATCTGTGTTTCAGGGGTCTTACAGTCCAACTTCTTTCACTATTTCGCAATATTTACATTGCCACTGTCTGAAACACGAATCCGCAACGCGCGCCTCGGTAGCGTAGATGGTAGCGTGCCTGCCTCATGTACAAGAGGTCCCGAGTTCGAATCTCGGTCAGGGTGAGTTACCTGGATAAGGTTTTTCCGGGGTTTTCCCTTATCCTTAAAGACGAAGTCGAGTAACTCTAAGCTCTATGGACCCTGGACTCATTTGAGCATAATTTCACCCAATTCATTCACCTTCCGATATGACAACGTTGGAGGACGTCTATTACAACCAAAAAGAAGAATCCGCAATAATGAGGTTTAAATTTTACAGGAGAATTCTACCTAATGGTTTATCACAGTAAACCACAAAGTGGTCATGTAACTTTTATGTTCTCTAAAAGAGCTTCTGGTTTTGCCTGGTTTACAAAAGGAACAAATGAATGAAGACAATAGGATTTTTTAAAATATATTTAAGGTCGCTTTAACTTCCTAGGTTATATCGTGTCCATTTTTACAAAAAATACAATTAGAAACATACATAAAAATTTACATTAAATATACAGGTTTACAATCAAACATATAAAATATACACATTAATAACATTAATTATGAAAGCAATTTTCATTAAATACAGATAACTGAAAACAAATACAAGAACATATTCATATAAGTTAACAACATTATTTTGCAAAAAAAGCTTCATTATTTTTACACCATTGTGTATATTATGAAGTACAATTGATTAAAGTATATTGTACATAATTTATATTAATTTCCAAATGTCTATCTCCTTTAGGTAAGTAAACAGATTTCGGCGTAGTTTGAAACTGTTTAGCAGTGTGGAGATACCCTGTGGGATTCCGTGTTGTTTTCTGTTTCTTTTGTATTCATTGCATTCTATGAGAAGGTGGTAAATGGTAAGGTTTTTATTACATCCTTTACACGTAGGCTGCGGCTGTCTTGAGAGAAAATATGAATGAGTGAGGCTGGAGTGACCAATTCGTAGACGGTTGAGAATGACTTGTTCCTTTCTAGTAAGTGGCTTGGTTGGGTGAAGATCGGTGGATCCTCTTAGTACTTGGTGTAATTTTCCCGGTTGTTGATTCCATTCAGATTTCCATTTTATACTGGTATTTTGGAGACATGATATATAACATCCGAATATGGATTTTGGACGTTCATTTGTTGACACAGTGATGTGGCGTCTTTAGCAGCTTTGTCCGCTCTTTTATTCCCTGTTATTCCTTGATCGGAAGGGATCCAAATGAAAATCATAGCTTTGCCAGCGTCGGTGATGTTACTGAATAGTGTCGGTGTGTCCTGAACTAATTTGTTGTCTGTTGTGTAGTTCTTCATGCTCTGCAAGGTACTCAGTGAGTCAGAGCATATTGCATAACAGTTGTGGTGTGCTGTCAGTATGTAAGTAAGTGCTTGATAAATGGCGTATAGTTCAGAACTGTAGGTGGAATAATAGTCAGGTAGCCGCTGCTGTAGTATTTTATCAGGAGTTATTATTGCACACCCAGTACCATGATCCGTTTTTGACCCATCAGTGTAAATATATTGATCATTGGGGAAATTGTTACACATTTCATAAAATAGTGTTTGGTAAACAATTGCTGCGATATTCCCTTTCAGGTGAAATTTTAGGTCGGTATATATCTCGGGAATTTTGAGTTTCCAGCATCTTGTTTTGGTATGCCTGTGGCCACCATAGAACAGCAAATCTGTTGATTTTATGTGAATTTTGATGCGCAGTTGTTTAATCAATAACTGGCATTTGTTTTCACTAACCACAGCCGTAACGCTGATAAAACTTTAACGAATATCTACTGAAATATAATTGTAACAAGGTTACCTTTATTTACACAGCAACTGCGGTAGACGATTTTGTATAATTGGTTGAATAACTACATATAACACTGTTATTCTTGAAATATAACTCTTAGAACAGGAGCAATGTAAATTGTGATAAGCCAAGGCCGCGACTTTCACTTGTTCTTTTTCAATAGGAACATTAAGCAAGGCGGATAAAAGAAAAGATTTGCAGGTGCTTTTGCAAATGCATTGCTTTCTCGCATACATTTACGGACATAATGTAGCTATAAATAGAGTATTCTAGTTATGTTGCATAAGTAATCGAGATGAACCTGTATAATACAGTACAATACCAAGAAATGGCGTTTGTCTGAACTGTTGAAGTGGAAGAAGTTCAGCTGTTTCTAACGTACTGCTGTAAACAGGAACTTCCTCTTTAACACATCCTTTGTTTGCTGTTAAATACTTTATGCTCAATAAGCCTCATACAAATAAGTCACAGATATTTTTCAGACAGTTAGCATTACATGTAAATCTTTTAACTTGGCCACTCATATTGCGAATTGGAAATTACAACACTCAGTAGAAGAGCATTATCATAACGCGCCATTGTTACCACCCTCATTTCTTAAATTTCATTAAATGTATATTGAGCGGATATGGATATCACTCGGAGATGAATTCGGCAGAAGCAAAACTTCTGTAACCAGCCTTGAGGAAAACGTTTGAATTATTACTAAAAGAAAACACGTTTGACATTACATCCAACAGACTTTTAATGGTGAATATTAAAAATCGCATATATTTATATTCATAAATTCAATAATGAAGAAAAACAGAATAAAGTTCAGCAACGGCTTTCTCTAAACAGTTAAAAAGTTTGTAACTAATGATGTTCTCGTCATGGTTCTATAATAGCCAAACCATACAGAATTCCAGAAAACAAAAAATAAATAAATAAATAGAAAGCAAAATAAAAAAAAGTAAAAGTAAAAAAAAAAAAAATAATCTGTTTTTCTTTTATCATGGAATCTAGATCCTAAACCAGGGTAAAATATCCGATCACTTACAATTTTGTTTAGAGTTTTACATCTCTACAGTTTACAATTTTATATTTTTTCCAATTCAGATAACCTCAAAACGCGCATTACCAGAATTTTTGAATGGAAACTTACTAGTGCTAAGAGAAAGAGAAATTGAAATATTTCTTTGTAAAAAAAAAACCGCTCAATATGACAAATTTTAAACAATTTAGATCATTTCGTTCTAAAAAAAGAGTGATTCAGGTTTCTGCAGAACTATGTAAATAAATGATAATCCTTAGAAGATAAAATATGGTACTTATTACTAGTTTATACTCTCAAGAGCAGCAAATTCATTCAGAGTTTAAAGCGTTCCTAACTAACTGAGAATAACCCTTCAAGAATGTATACGGATTTTCATTCGCTTCCAAAAAATTCATAACGTCATATAGCTTAGCATTGACGAGATGTGCAATGCAAAATTCGTTTAGAAGTAAACTAATTCCCTACAAGTATGCCAACCGTGCAGATGTATACAGGACTAAGGAGAGAGTAATTAATTTGTAATCGGAGTTCAGCACGACGTCCGAGTAAGGCAAAGGGTCCCCAGTAGATTTCAGTGACCGTATGGTGGGTGGGTGCGTTTAAACTTTGTAGTAAAGTTAGAGAACATCTGCTTTAATGTTTCTTCGCTAAGATACTCCAGAGCTCAAGAGTTTGTCTGTCGTACATGACACTCTATTACAGTGTTTCATTCCCAGCAGACGCATTCTGTCTGACCTCCAGATTTAAAAACCTTCTGCTTTAATCCCGAATTTGAAGAGACACTTCTTGCTTGCTTTTTCTGTAACATGCATGGTCTACTTCTACCTACTTTTTCATTCTATTTCGTCTTCTGCCTTTCTTATGTTACATTAAGCAGAAGTTTAAAGGTTGCGTTTATGTAATATACAGAGAGGCAAGATTAGAATAAATGGGTTTACTTTTAGACGCAATACATTATACATATAAAAACCCATTACCTTGCTATATCCTACGTTACACAAAGAATTTCAATCGACCCAAAAATCTGAGTTTCGAAAGAAATACGAGGGCTGTTGAATAAAGAATGATCACACTTTTCTTTTGACAACGTACCTTTACTTATTCTCATAATTTTGATGATTCTTCTCAAAATAGTCACCCTTGAATGCGATTCACTTCTCCCAGCTTTTCTACCAGTCTTCAAAGACATCTCTCTCTCTCTCTCTCTCTCTCTCTCTCTCTCTCTCTCTCTCTCTCTCTCTCTCTCTCTCTCTCTCTCTCTCTCTTGATTGCAAAGTAGACAAAGAGCGAGGCTAAAATAACCCCATAAATTTGAAGAAAATAACAATTACACACTACTAGAAATATCAATTGTACACTTTAGTTTGAGGTTAGCTTAGCATTTCGAACTACCGAAGCATATATTTTGTATTTCCATTACGCACGTACGAGTGACTTTTCACACATCGATCAGTTTTTTACGTTAGTTTATTTGTTTTTACATTAAAATTCTTCAAATAAGGTGTCGTGGTTTCTTTTTATAAAAATGAGGATTATTTTGTGTTCACCTAGTGATTACATTTCTATAACTCGATTCTGAACATAGTAAGAAAGACAATGCCTATGTACTGTATCACTTTCTTTTGTCTGCAGAATTATCCTCAATTCCAATGGCAACTGTTGTAATGCTAAAAATAACAAATGTAATACAATTACAGGACTTTCTTGACCCAATTTAATTTACTTGCCTATTCTACTGCATTTTTGCGTCAACACGCACCTTTTCTTTGTTCTTGTTAACGATGCTTCATGTTTTTGAACTTGTTTCAATATACATTTTATCTACATAGAACCATAGTGAACTCTATTACGGCTCCGAAATGTTACGAATGAAGATAGCTATATGTACCTATGTTGGTTGCATGCCCTCATGAGAAAATACTTATTTGTTGCAGTCGCGGGATCTTCTCTATTCAGTTTTCTACAAAACAATTCATATAAATCTTTATTTCCACACCTACTTCGTTTTAATAGTCACTTCTTCATTGTATAAATACATTTGGTTCGAAACACAAAGAGAATATTGTAAACGAAAACTGTAGTTAGGAAAGAAAAACTAACAAACAAAACAGGCTTCATATATATATATATATATATATATATATATATATATATATGTGTGTGTGTGTGTGTGTGTGTGTGTGTGTGTGTGTATGTGCGTGTGTGTTTATCATCTTTCGGAATAAAAAAGACTAGTTTTTATTCTGAATGAGTTTTCTATAACCGCCAAATCATTAGAGAGGCACAACTTTAATAAAGCAAAACATGAATTAGCACATGCTTCTGTTATTCTCAAACGAAAATCACTTGTTTGTGATGTACTTGTGTATGAGTGTGTGTATATATGTGTGTATGTGTGTGTAACTCAATGTAAAAATATAAGTTCACTCTGACAAATACAAGGGGCGGCCAGAAATCAAGTTCTGTTTCAATTTATCTCCGCTGCAGCGCTGCGATCGCAGATCCGCACATGCGCGGTATCAATAAGTAACCTGCGCCATTGTGAGACCGTTGTCAGCCACGCACGCTTTGTTGTCTTGTTTAAAATGTCGGTGTTGATTGAAAATCCCGCCGCTTATGAAGTCAGATGTGTGATTCGTTTTATGAATGTTAGGAAAGTGGAGCTAATCGAAATCTATCGGCTGTCAAAGGGTGTTGTGTTTCCTCACGACAACGCACGACCACACACTGAAAATGCTACGAAAAACTTCCTACAGAAATTTGGCTGGACGTGGTTGACCACCCCGCGTACAGCCCTGACCTCGCTCCTAGCAACTTTCCTCTGTTTTCTCATCTCAAATCTTTCCTTGTCAGTCAACACTTCAACAATGACGAAGAGCTGAAAGAAAATGTTTCCTACTGGTTGAAGACACAGGCGGCAAAGTACTATGCAGAAGGTATAAAAAACTGGTGCCTCGCTGTGACAAATGCCTGCAAAATTTCGGCAGTTATGTGGAAAAGTAGCTTAAGGGTTGTAGATTTTTTTGCAATAAATAATTTTTCTGATCTGAACACAATTTAATTTAATTACCAAATAGGACATACTTTCTGGACGAACCTCGTATTTACGGAAACATAATGAAAACGAAACAAAAGAATGTCACGTAAAATTAATTATGAAGTGTGTGAAGGATTAAGGGAGGAAAAAATCAACATAGCGTAATCGTATTTCATAAAATAGTTTATTTAGCTGATATTTCAGTAGAATATGAACGAGCGAGAAAAGGGCAAAAGAGAGAAAAGTGCCATTTTAGACGCTTGTGTAAGCTGATAAATTTGATAATATTATTGAAGGAACGACTGTGATATTGAAAACGGATCTTTTAAGCATGCTGCAATAATTCATAGCCTTCTTTGAATTCTGCATCATCTCACTGAACTAAATCACAGATCAACTTTAGTTGACACGAAATATAGGATTTAATTCTGAAAATCACTGTCATTATTAAATATATCAGTTTTGCATGCTCCACCATAAGATTACTTTGAATGTAAATATATGTTACTTGCATTCTCTCTTTTTACTTTGAGCAGCTTTTGGTAGGAATGCCATTATTTTGTATAATATTTGGCTTTCTCAAAAATATTTAAGACATTTAAATTTCAAGTTAATGACAATTTGCCTCTTATTTCGCTGCACTTCTGTCTTTAGTTTTAATAAGAATTGTCAGTTAACTTTTAAAATATAATTTTATCAAACGGTGGTAGAGTAAAAGAGCATCACATATTAGTGTAAACAAGCAGGTTGTACAGCAATAAATGACAGAACATGGAAAGTTTTCAGATAACAGAACATGAATTTATGAGATTTAAAATTGGTGGATAGGCGCTTTTAATCTCCTCTTAATTAACGAACAAAATTTGTCTGTTTCCATTTCAAATTCAAGCTGGAGCTAATTATAAAAAGCAAATTTGAAGAAAATCTCAGATAATGGTTGTGCCTGAGACGAGACCCAATAGTGGTTCAGAGTACTGCAGAGTTCAGGAGATTAAATCGCCTAAATCTTGTAGTCCCTATGGGAAAGGACTTGAGTTAATGAACTGTGCATTATTAATACTGCTTTATACTTGCTCCTTGTTTAAGACGTGAAGAGGTCAGGCTACAAATCCAGGCAAACTCAGCTTCAGGCGAGCGTCCTAAACTTTCTCGCAATGTCAATATTTACTGACCCAACTTTGTAACGTTGGTACTGTGCCACGATTTGTTACTTTATGTAACACACTCCTGCTTTTACCCAAAACTTCTGCTCAGTACATTTTTTTAACAGTGGGTTTCACCAATATTTTGAAATGTCTGAAAACCTTGCCTTATGACGAAAGTAGCTATGAACACTTTTGGAAATTTCATTTTGTTGGACTATATGTGAGTCCTGTCTAACAATGAAATATTACGATATTTATCGGTAGCTGCCTGATTGCTGATATGAAAGCTTAGCTCAGTCTTCACCGCACTTTGTTCACCTGCTAGGGTGTTTGTTTACCTTTGACCTTCACGAATCCCATGAACATCTCCCTTATATTATATATCACATCCTTCGGAGAGTGTGATAATGCTCGTGGAGAAGGTGAGGAACGAAACTTCCAGAGTTATGTTGTGGTGTCGCGAAGGAGTTCCTGATATTTTTCAGGAGAGCTCCTCGCTTCCTATCCCTCAATGCAACTAATTGTTAGCGAGCAATAAAGGACAATTATTGCCCGCGCTGGGGAAGCCTAGATGTATCATATTCAGGTCTCGGTACAGGGTTCGACACTCTTGAAGTTAAGTGCGCACAGGGGAATGTGTTGTTTAGTTCAGGGAGGTAGTGGGAGAGGGCACCTGTAGTCAGGCTATGCTCAACATGAGCACATCCGGTCACAAAAGGGCACAAGTAAAATATTGACATGCATTCAATACGTCTCTAGTACGTGAAATAATGGCTTAATATAACATGTTTGAAGTAAATTATAATTTCCCAGATTTAAGATTACGAAATAACCTTTTCCTATATATGAAAACAGAGCTATAACCAACCGTAAAGGGCGTTCTTGAAGTATTCATATATAAATTTTTGAGCAGAGTACAAAAGTTCTACCTACTGTAAGTATACAGTCGAGAAAGTAGAAATGTTTTTAAAATGTACCAAACATAAACTCATTCGTAAGAGAGGTGACTGAAAACATCTACTAGCTGTTTTCTTTTAGATAGAATAACGTGGAATTACTTTATTACCTATGAAGCTGGTCAAGTAAATAAAATATATGTCGCAGGAGAGGAGGAGGTGAAGGAAGAACGGGAAGAGAGTGCTGTTAAATTGCAACACCAACATCCTCTAAAAGTTAATGCGCTGTGTTGAACTCTCTAACCCCTGCATTTATTATCAGATTTGCACAATTTTAGAGCACCAAGTGTTGTGCTACAGTAACAATAATTAGGGCCAAAATTATAATACAAAAGCTTGAATAGTGTTTCAAAATATGAGCTTTAAAATTATTAAAATGTTTAAATATCGACACAATAATTATAAAAATTTTAAATACCTAACTTAATTAGTTTAAGTTAACTGCAACTGTTTTGCAGAAACTTACATACTAATTTATACTCATGTGTGTATTGCTACTCTACACACAGAAAAACAGACATGATAATCAAATAATGTAGGAATATGACTCAAAACATACTTCCTCCATATTGTTGCTGGAAGACTCCGAAACAAATGAAGAGATTTATTTTTGAAGCGACTCTTTAAAATCTCTGGTATTAATTATTTAGATTTCCGAATTATATGAAACACTATGCTAGTGAAGAGGATTTTACAGCCTATGGTACTGTAAAAGCGACAAACATAAGTCTTCGTTTATGCGAAAAATTGAAATCTGGCCACTTCCACCCTCAGTACATTTTTTAGTTGATGTCCTCGTACGAGGAATGAAATAGATGAAACAATGTTAAAATGAGAATAGGGTCCATAAACCTTAAGAGTTATCCAACACTTTCATGATTCAGAATGAGGTAAAACCATGGAAGAAGGCCTTATCCAGATAGCTTTCCCTGACAGAGATTCGAACCCGGGACCTGTTGAGCATGAGGCAGAGATAGTGCTACTGCGCTACAAGCACTAACGTTTCTGATTTGGGAGAGGCACTCATAATTGTAACAATACGTATTCCCCCTGGAAATTATTAGTCCCCTAGCCAGAAGCAACCCTTTGCATAGCGACGATTAATTAGAAATGTATTTCTCTTTTAGTTTTGGAAGAATGTGAATGAATATTGTACCTATTATTGTTTTCCGAATTAAATATTTATACTTATTATTTTTCGAAAACTTATTATATAAAAATTAGTATTTAATAATCTTCAAAAGCTTGATGTTAATACAAAACGGACTAAATGAAGACGTAAACGGCAGAAAAATTACAGGGTAATCACCAAAACTGAAAAAAAATGTCATAAAACTACAAATGAATTTCACTGACAAAATATAACTCAAGAATATGTATTTTTATTATGCAGATCCCATGATCTTTACTTCAGAAATGGCTATGATGTATTGACAATGGGATACTGTATTTGCTAAATTTAAAGCTATTTGAATGTAAATAATTACACATTAGTGAAAATCGGTTTACTATCGTTGAATGAGGATAATTACTTCTTCTTACCATACATTTTGGCCTAAAAGACCATACATCTGTAACGGTTGTTGATTTTGGTAAATTACTAATGGAACAAGCATAAATAAAGAACTAAGCTTTCATTTTCAAGAACTTCCTCCTCGCTTCTGGTAAAAAAGTATATCAGCTTACTTCTTTATGTACAAATAATCAGTGCAGTGTGACGCAGCCCCTGTCACTGAGACGACATATAACCTGATATCAGAAAGACATTAACACAAACAAACGAATAAATATTTATAAATGACGTATGCCAAAATAGATATATGCCATAATGCTAGCATATATTCCGGAGACCGCCACAGTGACAAGGCCACTCTGCGAAGGTCAGTAAACTCCATTTGAAATCCCTGTAAAAAAACAACCCTACTCTATTGTCTGTTTTACCCTCAAGACAAATTTGGCACCTTCCAGTCGGAAACAAACCCATTAAAATCCCAGAGTGCTTCTGACAACAGCCTATAAGATTTTGACCGTTGCGCAGAGCACATGCCTTCGCATAAATTTTTGCAACGGGCTGTTAGAGAAAGCTTTTCTAACAGTATGTCCTAAATTGGAAATTTAGAACACTGATCTCAAGTGGGGATAGTTAAGAGCAAGTAGAACATTGATATTTGCTCACGTGATTTTGCAAACTTCGAGAAATACCTAGAGTGGGGGTAATTCAAAGTGACGGCGGAAAGTAGGTTTTGGCTAGTAGGAATACTTCGGTCCTGAGTTCTACATGAGACGGACGCGTATTCGGCGCCGCCTAAGAAGTATACTTCCGCGCCATGGACAGGCACAAAATGCAATATCTAACAATCTCTCCAGTGAGAGTTAGCGCAAAGAGTAATATATAGGGAAGACGATAAGTATATCCAATTCGACTACGCAATGCTACTACCTTTGTGCTTCACATCACAATATTGACCGTGACGCTAAGCTCAGCAACCACACCGACGATGACATTACGATGGCGAGCAAAGGAGCCTAAGGATAACAATAAACTTCTGTCTACCAGATCCGAGGTGTCATCATTAACCCAAAACCAGTCAGGACGCACCCGCTTCTGAAGAACAAATGAGAGTTCTCATGCGGGAGCTACAAGTCACCTCGAACCGGTTACAATCTCCCTTTCCTTAACCTCCGCGCGCCACCAATCCTTAATTGTGAGGCGCTGAGCACAGGGAAAAGCTCGACGTGGTTTGCTTTGGCCGGACTGCCTAAAGTGTTTCGTATTTTTGCGCATACTGTAAGATACCAGAAAGCATTATGAAATTGAAACGAAGGTTTTCAACAGCCATTTTATTTATAATGTAGGGAAATGTTGAAAAAGATTTATGAGTAAATGAAATGGAAGTTGCCTGTTGAGGCTCATTAGGAAGTACAAGCTTTCAGTAAATTACAAACTATATTTCCTGTAGACTATCAAATTTTAATATCACCATTGAGAATTAAGAAAATTTGATATCTTAGCTTAATACGGTTCCATTGGAGATGCAAAATGTAGTAAAATCTTCATTTTTTGAAACGTGACGCAAAGTAAATACAATGATTCAGGTTCAGGAAGTTGATGTTACAAGATCCGTTTACGAATCTTGTACTTAAACATATTAACCACAGAATATATTCCTTCCGGGTGATTTTATTCCTTTAGTAAAATGAAAATAGCTTCATTTTACTTCACTGTGTAAGACTCTGGATAACAGTTCTTCAATTAGAAAGCAGCTAGTAATTAAAACGCACTATAGGACTGGTAGAGAACTTTCAAATCTAAAAGAGATAGAGATGAAGGTGACCACTGTTATTATATAACACCCAGAATTATTTTGTAGTGTCAGAATTGTTAATCAGAATTATTTGCGTTCGAATCCGGTGAACCTAATACCGTTTTACAAGTATACAAACTATGATAATATTTCAGATATATGTATATTTTACTTGCATTATGCTAAATAGCTGTAATTTATCTCAATGGCCACAGCTATACGTGGCAAATTATCTGCCTTTATAAATAGTGACAAGGAAATTAGGAGAAATGGAAAACCATAAATATATTCTCAAAATACAAATATAGAGGCTTTGTTATCCAAGGTAAATTTGACTGTGAACAACATTTATAATGTAAAATAGTATAAAATAAGATGAATAGCACATTTTAGCCTTTTTCAGTAGCTTTTAATAGGTAGACGAATTATTGGATTCCAGAGAACAATTTGATAGATATTCAGTTACGGAAACATAGTTAACGTTCAAAGAATATTATAAAAATCCAATTTTGTATGTATCGCGCGATTTTGTGTCCATAGGAAACTAAATTTAGTGTCTATGTTCAGCAACTTAAAAAGGTGCGCTTCGAAAATGTTCAATATTATTAAGGGGCAAATTTGGGTCTAATTTTTACTCCACCAAAAGTTTGTCTAAACATTTTGTTTATAACAACACAAGCTTAAGAACCTGCATTACTTATAAGACGGCTTTGTTAAATTTTCTGCAAAAGCTGTAAAGTCGGATTATTTGTGAAGGAATCATACAAAATTTCATTTACCTGCCAGCTCATTCGCTGGAGTTGGAATAAATCTGTTTTTTTGGGGGGGGGGGTGTCAAATGCTAGGCTTTGGCAGTGAAGCCATTAGCTCATTTGCTCTCCAATATTTCTGTGTAGTGGGTCCGGCAGGTAGAGCTTCACAGGCTAAAAGATGTTCCTCAGTCATTTCCTCTTCTTTGTAGCACAGAAACACAATTTGGGCTCGTATAAATTCCTATTCTGGTAAGTGCTTGGCCAAATAATCATGTTACGTAAGTAATCTAAAATATGCTACTGCAGCTTTACGTGGGATTTCTGGAATAATTTCTGGATTTTTAATTAAAATATTCCATTTTTTATCTTTGGCTTTGTTAGATATTGATTGGTTTTGTTTGTTCTTATATTGCCTTTTGATTAATCTTTTTATGGATGTAAAGGGTAAGTTTTTACTTTTGTTCTGAATTTAATTTGCACCTTTTTTGTTAAGAAAATCAGCTGATTCATTTACAGCAATTGCACAATTTGCAGGTATCCACTGTAATATAATTCTTTTCTGTAGCTTTTGAAGTTGTTGGATCATTTTGTGACATTCTTTAATTTGGATTGGCCTCATTTTATATGAACTTATTGCACATAATGCTGCTTTAGAATCAGAAAGTATTACATCATTTTTGAATTTATCTATTCTGTATAGAAGGTGTTGGAGTGAAATATGAATAGCCGTTACTTCTACATCAAAATGTGTTGTTTGGTATCCTGCTGGTTGATAGAATGAGAACAGTGCACACTTAATTCCTGCTCCTAAGTTGTACAAGTTAGATCCATCGGTGTAGATATGTAACCATTCTTCAGGTGGGTATCTATTGTTCACAGTTTCTAATGCTAGTGCTTTTAGTACAGGTTTGGAGGTTTCAGATTTTGTAACTATTTGTTCTAAATGTAATTCAATAGTAACTGGTTCAAACGTCAGTGGGTTTTCTTTGATTAAAATGTTTTCTTTAGAATTAGGAATATTGAGATCATTACTATACTATTACATTACTATAACTATCCATTACTATTGTTTACTTATTGCATCCATTAATATCGGTATCCCTCTTATGTTCGGTAAAGAGTGTTATCCAAATATAAGTATCATAACTTTCCTATTTCTGCACTCTTTTCATACATCTATATAATTATACAAACTTTAAAGAATGTAGGGGCTAAGAGACAGAATATTTTGATAAAGTTTGGCAATATTTATTATTACTCTTTAACCACATTTTCATTTTGACATAACTCGGAACATATTCAATCCTACGAATGAAATGAATAATTTGGCCGCGCCGTGGCTCAGTGGTTAGACCGCTTGGCTCTCACCAATGCGGCCCCGGTTTGATCCCAGACGACCGCAAAGTGAGATTTGTAGTGGACAACATGGCGCTGGGGCGGGTTTTCTCCGGGATCTACGGTTTTCCCCGCCATCTAGTTCCACCGGTGCTCCATCTTCATCTCGTGTAACACCAGTGTCACCGTCTGCGGTGCCATATGTAGTAAAAGCGGGCGTTAAACACTACACATTTCATTTGGAATGAATAAAATTATAATTTAATTTTTATATTTTTTAACAAAGACTGTTTTCTTATCCTTCGTTTCACAGATTATCTTATGTTTATATTTTATGAAACTGGCATAAAGTGTATTAACATTTTAGTTTCTACTCATTTTGTGGCAGAAATTGGAAAATCTCTAAACAGTGTCATACATTGACATACATTTTAAAATAATACAATCTTTGTAAATCGTATTCCTTCAAATGAAACTTGTGATAAGGTATACGTGGCCTGCCAAACCCGCCCCGGTAGTGTACCTGGTAGCGAGTCTGCCTCACGTTCAAGAGGTCCCAAGTTCGAATCTCGGTCAGGGTGAGCTACCTGGATAAGGTTTATTCCGGGGTTTTCCCTTATCCTTAAAGACGAAAGTCGGGTAATTCTATGCTCCATGGACCCTGGAAATATTTGGGCATCATTTCACCCATTTCATTCATCGTCAGATAAGACTTAATGTTGGAGGACGTAACAAAAAAAACATAAAAACGTCGCCTACCAATAAACGTAGAGGAATCTCTGGAATCAGTGTAAAGCTACTTTCTACATCGGCGTACTTCCTTTCACTCGACTGACCCAGGACCAGAACCCCAGTCGCACTTTTTACAAATGTTTTAGAAGCGCACTTGTGTATAAGCTATGATCCACTTAAACCGAAAAATGGGCTCAAAACTGTAAGCGGTAGCTCGATGTAAGAAAAAGTAATGGAGAAGAAGGCTGCAACTTTTGCGACTATTAGTAGTTATTCTTGCCTAAAGGAACAAGAAAGAGCAAGAGCTGTGTTCTGATGCAACAGAGGCTTTTAGGACATAAAGAAATAATGTGGAAAAGTCTGCCGTAGGGAGGGAGCGCGAGGTTAGACGTAACGCATCATTACATTATCTTCAAGCCAGAATAAAGGAAGAAAGGAACTTAAAAAGAGGCATTTATAAAGGGATGACAGAGGAAAATATAATAAAAGAGATATGAGTAGATATTCAATGCTGCTAAGTCTTTAGCGTCTGGATATTTGAATGTTAAGTTCCTTTTTTTTTAGCGGCGGGCGAGTATAATATTAGGCTTTTCCTTTCTTATTTCAGGGATAAAGCACAAAAGAGAAGAGAATAACAGCATAGTTTATTTAGAGCACGATCTAAATTTTCTTGCGCCAAGAAAAGAGTCAGCCCAAAGCACGTCCTAAGGTAAACGAGAACTAACCATCCAGGAAATAAAAGAAGCCGAAATACGTATATCGACGAAATTTCATTGCGTATATAAAGCTACCTGGGATACTGAAGGCCACAGTTTACGAAATTGAGTTCACAATTAATGTGTCCTTATGTCTTCATGAACTGCATGGCACAAATACAAAAGTAGATAAATATCAATTTTGATATCTAATTTCAGCACCTTCCAAGGATGACGGGAAGATTTACAGCAAAATCCTCCAAACTAATCTTTAAAAGGGAAACCTACTTTCACAGAGCTGCTGGTAAGGTACTAGACGTGTCCGTAGAATAAGTTCTCCAAGGCGCTGGAGCCATGAGGGACGCTATTACGTGAGATATGCCAACACTGGCGTGTAGCTTGGTTTCACCCCTTCAAAATCCTACCACAACGAACCTGTTGCAACCATTAGTCTTGGCTGGGCAGCCGTTTGCGTTGGAGCTTCCTATCACTTCTGCCGCCAATTGCGCGTTGCGTGCAGTGATCCGTTTTGTTAGTGCCAAGGGCACTATCCGCACTGAAATTCACCGTAAGTTATGCGAAGTCTATGGGCTACAGTGTATGGATGTCAAAAACGTGTGAAAGTGGGTCAGAGATTTCAAAGATGGACGTCCAGACCTCCATGACTCACGGCGTTCTGGTCGGCCTTCGGTTTCAGCCGAAACAATTGCAAAAGTGGAGCAAGAAATGCTTAAAGATCGGCGTGTGACAGTTCGCGAGCTGTGCGAACTTATCACTGAAGTAAGTAAGACTACGATTGACAAGATTTTGACCGAATATTTGCATTAGAGCACGGCTGATCTCCTGGCCCAGTTCGGATGGGACATCCTCACCATGTCACCTACAGTCCGGACTTAGCATCTAGTGATTATTATCTGTTTCCTGAGCTGAAGTCACACCTGGGTGGAACACATTTCCAGAACGACGATGATTTGAAAAAAGGTGGTTGACAAGACTATACACAAACTGCCACAGCGCATGCGGAAATACATCGATCACAATGGTGATTACGTTGAAAAAAGCTGAAAGTTCCGCCTCTCCATCAATGTAACATTCATTGACAATAATCGTTTTTTCTATATTAAATAAAATTGGAGAACTTATTTTACGGACACGCCTTGTACAAACCTCGAGCTAAATCGTTTAGTTTCGGCTGACAGTCCTAGGCCGAAACATATTTCCTAATTTATTCTATTATGAACTTGGCCCGCGACAAGCTTACATTATAAAGTTTAGCTCTGACTCTATCCAGGGTTAGATTGTTGGCGAAGAAACACCATAAGTTCGGTTGCAAAAATTAACTACGGGTATATGGTATCCAAGTCTATAATTGTTCTAAGAGCCGGTGGATGTCAAAAGCACCATTAAGCGTTGTAGCATCTACATAAAAGAGTAATTCTACAGATTACGGCAACTACATGAAAAGAACGGGCGTCTCTAGTAGAAGAAACAAAATACCAGCTTGCTATTGTATAATTCAGTGGTTGCAGTAACTGCTGTTAGATAATTACGTGATGAGAATTTCGCGATGGATTTACAGGACGAAGTAAATGCAAATGGGAGATGATTTATGAGCCCACCCTAGTTCATTTCCATACATCATCATTCATCATTATGCCCACACCCATCTCTAGCTGACCACTCTAAAAGTGCTCTCAACCACCACGAGATTGACAAGCTATATCTCTCGCTTGAAGAGAGCACAGTACAGGAAGAAGGCAAGATGGATCTAAATAAGGTTGCATGCTAAATATCTACCAGCAAAGGGGAAGTTGCAGAGGTGTGAGGAGTACATCCATCAGACTTCTTCTGCATTTTTGGTGCCACATTAAAGTTAGGCTTATCTCTCCACGTTTATTTTGTATTACTTCTGGTACACCTACTGCTTGCATTCGTTCTCATAGGCAATGAATAGTATTATAAGTATATTTGTTTACATAAACTAGTAATTATGAAAATACTTTGAAAAATGTAAACTTTTAGAAGACTTAATATACAGATGGGAAGTGGTGATGGAGCACAAATCTAAGCAACCTTTTGTATTACTTAAATTCTGCTTTCGGCACACCCGAAAATTGTAGGGGTATACTCCCGAACGTAATTACTCCACTCTGTCGGTTGGAGTCCATGTTTAATAATTTTGCAGAATAAATACAGTGTTCCCATATATTTTTGCAGCTGATATTTCATTGAATTAATATACTAACCTAATTTGACTTATATCACACGATATTGTGAATTTTGTATGTTAGCCGTACTAATTAATGGTTTGACTTGGGACTTCTGCAGCATCTGCGGTTTGATAGTTACATAATTTTTAATTCTACACAAATACACCTTTTTCTTTTGATTCATAATCAAACACAAAACTTAATATCCTCAAAAGACACGCGTTTTGTGCGATTCACCTAAGCTAAGCTATTCGTATCTACCTCCATTGGCGATGACCAGAGTATGACTTCAGATTGGATTCAGCACCTCAGCCAGATTGATTTTTTGTACCTAAGCCCCAAGAGGGACAAACCCCGGAGGGGAGGATGAGGTGAGAGGAGACAGAGGGCAGCCGAAACCTGGGAATCACTCAAGTGCACAGAGCGAGGTTCCTATACGGGGATGTAATTAACCCATTCAGCATTCACCTAGCGACAGCGAAAACCCCCCAAAAAGCCATTGGTCAGTAGTTCGGCCACAGGAATCAAACCCGGATCTCCCGAATGCAGACTCATCCCGCTCGGTTCTCTACCTCCATTATTTTTACATCATTTTATACTTTATGGTTAACCCTTTCACTTATGCTTGGAATTTCAGCTCTTATAAATTGAATTCTTTATTTATCTTTTGGTTGGGCGCCAGTTTGAAGCAATAAGTTGGTCGCGCAAAGTGTTCCACGTTGACGCTACATTTTGTGACGAATAATATGGGTAGCTCAGGGTTGAGCAATGAGATTTCTCTCAGGGGATGCGTGGGTATGAATAAGGATGGTTCTAATGCTACTGGAATGCCCGTTTCAAACCAGTTTAATGACTGCTTCTTTGTATCATAACGACAAACTCGAAGTTGCCGACCAAGGTTATCAATATCACTGTTTAGATTTACTGCATGTGAAATGCTTATTGCTCGATAAAACTTAATTCGTTCTTCACGTACATACAACTCGAAAAAATCTTGTCTGATCGCTTCTGGTCTGCCCTCGACCAAGACAGAGGCGATGACTTTCTTAATCAGCCCCAAGCCGCGGACTGTCTGTCCTCACACTATACACAGCTGTGCGTGGGTGTGTCACTTTCACTTTTGAAGCCTTATTTTTAGACAAAAATTCCATTTTTGACTATTTTGTACATTGTGATTATTAGTCTCGGTCATGCCATTATTAAGGGTCCGAAGAATACCTATACAAACAAAGTCAAGGCTATCTCTTAGAATTCTGTTTCTCCCGTGTCTTTTGTTACACAACTCAACTCAACCGCCCCTGCACGTGTTGTAACATAGATACAATATTCCTTTGAAATCCATCACGATTCTTTAATTATTGCAATCCTTTAATTTCGGTATCACAGTTTACAAGAAACAGTCTGGCTCGGAGGTAACGTGCGCTGTTCGCAAGCACCGATAACCACGCATCCTCTTTTTGGATTTTGTGGGTTTCCTGGCTCGTGGTTTCTATCATCACTTCCTTTTCATTTCATTTCTTTTCATATTTCAGGCTAGCTTTGTGTGTGTGCATAGACGATTTGGTAGACATAAGCAACCTTTTAATGGAACTAAAAATGTCAAACATTAGACCGTACAAACAGAGGAATGCTAGTGATAACCTTCAGTAAGCTTAAAAAAAGCCCAAAAAAGCTACAAAATATCTGGAAAATAACAAAGATAAATATGACACATTCCAGCTGAAAACTGAGAGAGTAGTAAACAGATGGTTGAAACCTTCACATGATTCGGTGATGATAATATAGGAACCAAAAGTACTGTCCCATCTACCTGTAAAATTGGTTCTAGTGCATTATTCAATTGTTAAGATGCCACTACCGCTCTTCATTCTTTAATTTGAAACCTGATCCAAACAACAAAATAGTACATGAACTGCACCACTTATATTGTGAAGCTGTAGAATTCGAAATCCTGAAACATAAACGGTTTCTAATCTAATATGCAAATTGACAAGACGATGGACAGAGCAAGAATTACTGTCACAAACGTGCTTGGTGTGAGATAGATCACAGTCAACATTTAAACGCGTCAAAAATATAAGCTAC
This sequence comes from Mantis religiosa, assembly GCA_030765055.1. Lineage (NCBI taxonomy): Eukaryota > Metazoa > Arthropoda > Insecta > Mantodea > Mantidae > Mantis > Mantis religiosa. The sequence continues at coordinate 295,331,362 of CM060948.1, read as the reverse complement.
TCACTGTTTGTGTAAAAGCAACTATACCATTAATTACCGAGGTTGTTCAGTGCAGATTCAGATGCAAGGATAAACGTAGTTTAACTTTTCTTAAGCAAAAGCATCTGCTCCCGACAAAAGGTCGGTCTGCGTGTCGTACAGAACCACAACCCAGTTTCATTAATAAAACTCATAGAGAATCTACAAGAGGTCGTGCACAACATAATTCATGCGCTAATTAGGTCCTTAGTCTTAAAATGTTAAAAATACAAGCAACCTTAAACTGAGCAAGCTTGTAGATTAAACAGACTCACTGATCTGTATTTCTACACCTTCACTCTTCAATGCATTGCAACAAGTGCTGCCTACACTGGTTAAAGCAAAATGAATTCCGATCAACCATTAAAATTTTCACATGCAATAACAAACGAATAGATAACAAATATTATGAATATAAACTGTTTCTATACATACATATAAGATTTACATTCTGCTAGCTAATTAAAACAACCTAGCTCCAGAAATTTACTTCAAATTACCAGGATACACCATCTGAGAGGTCCTTTATCTTAGTAATACAGTAAACAAGCAACAGATATTCATATTAAAACATCCTTAAACACAATTAACTAACTATAGTAAGGGAAAGTACGTACGAAATATGAACGGACTCCATACTGATAAACAACAACTTTTATCAAATTGGTTCATTCTAAACTATAAGAGAAAAGAAATTTACGTAGGTGATATCGGTGACTTAGCAGATTAGATGCATGCTGAGACTTTGTGGGCTCGTAGAGTTAAACGTCCAAGTTGCAGAAATTCAAGATGTTCTTTATTTCCGTAGAAGTACACTGTCATCCATCCGTCGGCTGACGGCGCGCAGCGTCACTCGAGGGGATGGTGATGACGACCCCGACGTGCCCCTCGCCACGCCAGGCCTTTCTCGTTCTTCCGGCTGCTCTTCCTAGTGTCGGCAGTCTCTCTTCAGGTGTCCACACCCACAACACACGCCACTAGGTCGTCACAGGCGTTCCTCGACTGGCCTTCGGTCTCAGTGTAACGGATACTCCTTGTTCACGACATCGGGATAGCCGTCACCTTGGCCACCTCGATTCTCAATTCTACCGTTATTGCCTCGTGGATGGTTTTGTAGTCGCTGAGCATTATGCGCTGACGTATCTCGGTGTGTCGTCAACGAATGCTTAGGCAGCCTCTCGGGATATGAGCTCAGGTGGGAGGTCGAATAAGGCTTTGCTGGCCAGCTGCTCAACTGCCAGGGCGAGCTCCTGCATCGTCTCCCCTGGCTGCTGCAACATTGACTTCAATTGGCTGCGGTAGGCTGGGGCTAAGCAGTGGTTTCCGAAGCGGTTCTCTAAGGCCTCCCAGATGTCCTTGGGCGCCACTGCTGTCTGGACCGCGTTGAGGACCTCTGCGGCCCGTCCCTGTAGGCTGGCCATTAGCTGTGCGGCCTCTTCCTCTGGTGACCACTTGTTCTGTTTGGCCACTCTGTCGAATTGACGGCGGAAGCCTTCGAACGTTGACCTGCCGTCGTACTTTGGTGGCTTGACGCGCGCAGATGTTGTACCTCGTCCTGGCGTGTCGGCCTTTAAGTCCTTCAACCTACTGCCGACGACGTCCTCTACCAAGGCGTTCAAAGACTTGGTGTTACTTTCGGCCATTCCCTCCAGGTCGTTAACGCGAAATGCCAGGCCTTCGACGCGCTCGCCCAACTCCGTGATGTCCTCCTTCACGCCGGCCAACTGCTCCTCAAATCTCGCGGTGAGGGATTCGTTCGCAGCCTTCACTTCGGTTGTCAGCCTATATCGTTCCCCGCGCTCATTTCCGTGGTAAATTCGGCCTTCTTCGCTGTCATCGTCGCGGCCAGGTTTACATCTTTATGAACAGTTTGTTGTTTGCAGTTTCAATTGTCTCTAAAACGTTTTCCAATACAGCGTCCATTGTCGTACGCTCCACTTCCTGACACCAATTGTGACTTTGTGGGTTCGTAGAACTGAAAGTCCAATTTGCACAAATTCAATATGTTCTTTATTTCCCTAGAAATACACTTTGTACAACCCTTACAGTAGCATTCACTTTCAAACTACAGCTGCAGGCACACGATTGAGTTCCGATTACACTCTTTACGACTCTCTCCTGTCGTGTCACGATTTCTTATATATACCTCTACTTATATTTCTGGAATGAACAAGAGGGCACTAGAATCTTCTAGTTATCTAACCTTATTTGTTTCGGCAAGCCCTTTATCTCCGCGCAATCTTTATCTGCTTCGGAAAACTCTTTATCTGCGCGCTGCACTATCTGTCCCTTATTTCCGCGCTATCTTTATCTGTTTCGGCAAGCTCTTTATGCGCGTCGGCCGCTAGCCGCGACACGTGGCTGAAGAAAATGTATATATCTTAAATAGCACTTTGAATTAAAATAGGCACAGCTTATATAGGGAGCTATGTTGCTTCACAGAGATATAAACGGATAATGATTTTAACAGAGCGCCTGGAGTAATGCTAATTATTTATGAGACCCATAATTAATTTGGTCTCATTTCCGTTGATGCTCAAATGAGTCCGAGGTCCTTGGAGCTTAGAGTTACTCGACATTCGTCTTACAGGATAAGGACGAACCCCGGATAAACCTTATCCAGGTAACTCACCCTGACCGAGATTCAAGCTCGGTACCTCTTGAACGTGAAGCAGACATACTACCACCACCCTACTGAGGTGGGCAAGTGAAAAGTGCCTTATAGAACAGGATTATCACAATTCTTCTATTTGCTACACTGGAGGGATCTTTGAAATATCAATAGGCAAGTAGTCTCCTATGAACAAGCAATTGCCTAGTCGTAAGTGTATTCTCGATACTGGTATTAATTAGCATTGAATACTTTGCATGAGGGAAATTTGTTATTTTACCAATATTGATTATTAAAATAATTATAATTATAATCACTATAATTATAGTCATTATCATAATTGTCATAATTGTCATGACTGTCATAATTATTATTGTTGTTATTATTATCAACATTATCATAATAACTCTACCATCATATATCAGTACATTTTTTTTTTTTTTTTTTTTTTGTAATTTTACGTCCTCCAACGTTGTCATATCGGAAGGTGAATAAATTGGGAGAAGTTATGCTCAAATGTGTCCAGGGTAGAAAGAGCTTAGATTTACCTGACATTCGTCTTTCATGATAAGCGAGAACCCCGGGAAAAACCTTATCCAGGTAACTCACCCTAACCGAGATTCGAACTCGGGACCTGTTGAACGTGAGGCAGACATGCTACCATCTACGCTCCCGAGGCAGGCTCAGCACAAGTATGAACAATGTGCTTGTTGATACGGAAATAAAAGCACCAAAAATATGATAAATAATAACAATGAAAGTCTACTAACTGCCTCATCCTAAACTTGTAAAAGTTATATCAGAGAATTATATCAACTAGCAGCATTAAATTATGTTTCGTCTTAAGCTATATAAGTGGGAACAAGACCGTAAATAAAGAGGCCAAAGTAACCAATTGGACTATTCTATGCAATTCTATGCAAATAGAATTATGTGGCAAGAATGGTGGTCTACGTCAGTGTTGTCGAGGCTAAACGCAATTCATGTCACAATTGGGCACAAGTGGCGCACACACAGAACGATGGAATACATGGGCTGAGTGAGTTTTCATTCATCTGTGTTCTACCTTAATCTGGCAGCATCCATAGCTATATACGTTGTTTATAATGCTTAACTATACGTTAAGAAATGCTTTCATTCAGAATTGCCTTATACTTGCAGAAGAATACATAGTATACAGATACAAGTTAAAGAACATAGATAGAAAGCCGCTTACTGGTTTATATATTTATTCAAATTGATCAATATAGTGATAAAATGGCTTGGTTAGATCATAGAGATTATCAAAACATAGCCCAGCCCTTAAGTTAGTGGTTCTCAAACTGAAGGATTTACGCACTCATATGTTTCTTAAAGGGAAAGGAATGTGTTATGATCTTTAATTCCAGGCGGATGCAAATCAACTACAGATATCAAGTGAATAAAATTATAATTACGTACTATTAATAAAAGTGCTTTGGTATAAACTTGCAGAGTACATCGAAAGCGTAATTTTTTGCTCTCAAATTATACTACCTATAAGTAGATATTCCGAACTTTTGGAGCTAGCAATAAGTCAGAGAATATATACTTGAAATATATTCAGGTAACTGGAGTGATATGAAGGCTGTTCAATAAAGCATGGTCACAATTTTTTTTGACTACGCACCTTTGTTCATCCTCATTATTATGATGGTTCTTCTCAAAATAATCTCCACTGAATGCGATGCTCCTGTCCCAGCGTTTCTGCCAGTCTTCAGAGACATGATGGAAACCAATTTTTGAGAGATCCTTAAAAATCGCCTCCGCAGGCTTCACCACTACTTCTGATGATAGATAATGCCTCCCAAGAAGGCGTTTCTTCAAGTTAGGGAATAGAAAAAGGTCACATGGGGTTAACTCTGGACTATAGGGAGGGTGAGGGATGCACTTCACGTTGATTTTTGCAAGATATTCAGCAATAACATTGGCATTATGTGACCGCACACTTTCGTGGTGCAGCATCCAGCCTGCTTCACGGAAATGTGGTCTTTTGGGCCTGAAATGGGATTGCAATGTTTCCAGGATATCCCTAGAGCATTGTCCAGTTACTGATGTGTGTGCAGGTACAACAAGCTGACAAGCCATTCCATGAATATCAAAGAATGTGACGACCGTAACTTTCCAAGCAGAAGCAACCACTTCTGCTATTTTTGGGGATTGGTGATTAAGGAGATTTCCATATTGAGCTTTGCTGTTTGCTCTAAGCATCAAAATGATGTAGTCAAGTTTCATCAGCAGTGATTACGTTTGAAAGGAACTCCGAATCTTGCTCTAACATCAACTTTAACTGCATGTTACCTTCATTGCAACGGTAGGCGATACTGAACATGTCTCAACTTGCCTGTTTCTCACAGGTTGGAAACAGGAGTACCAAAAATGAAACTACTACGGCGTGTTTGTTTCACATTAAGCTAACAGAATATAATAAGATGGAATTTTAGTGCGAAAAATTATGACCGTAAAAAATTATGATCATTGTTTATTGAACAGCCTTCATATAAATGATAATTAGTAAAAGGGCTATGCGACCAAAATTAAGCTGATCGTACTCAGACTGGTTTATCAGACCATGATGTATTGATATGTTGTATTTTTTAGCACTACGTACCGATGGCTACTGTCCATTGCAACTTTACATAACAATGGTTTTTCCCATTTGAATTTAAAATACCTACGGAGTAGAAGATGTAGCACAATTCATGTCCGCTGTCTCCGACACAGCCTATTTTCTGTGTGCACCTCACGAAAGACTACATTAAACTGAATTCTGACGTATTGACCCGTTATGCATTGGGCATGGCGAGTGACCCTTTGACGCTCAGGCCACGATTGACACCACTGATCTGTGAGGGTGGGTTAAAAGTAATTCCTGATATTATTTCCCCTTAAATAAGTAAGCTATGTGAAAACGTTGAATCTGGCGCAATCCCTCAAACCTTCTTCTCCAATCCGGTGCAGCAGTAACTTCCTAAGTCAACACGAAGCAGCACTACATCCTCTTGCAAAATGGCTGACATCGAAAATCGTATTAGATAGCGTTTTGTGATTGAATTTTTGACTGCGGAAGGTGAAACTCCAATTCGTATTCACGAAAGGCTAAAAAATATGTATGGTGATGCAATGGTGGATGTCAGCATTGTTAGACGTTGGGTTCGTCGCTGTAACGAAGCTGAAGGACAAACACCATTGGCAGATGAAAAGCGAAGCGACGGACCGGTGACTGCAGTGACTCCATGCAACATTCAGCGAGTCGATTACATCATTCGTGGTGATAGCTGGGTAACAACAGGTGAATTGTGTCGCATTACCTCCCTCAGTAAAGGCAGTGTGATGACGATTTTTCAACAACTTGTTTACTCAAAAGTTTGTTCACGTTGGGTACCAAGAATGTAACCACCGAAAACAAAGAAACAAGGAAAAATATAGCCTCCGAAAACTTGCAGCACTTAATTGTGGAGGGAGAGGAGTTTCTGGAAATACAACATCACCGAAAAAAAATTCAAAACTCAGCGGTCGGCAGGGAAAGTTATGGCGACAGTGTTTTGGGAAACAGAGGGTGTGCTTATGATTGAATTTTTGGAGCAGGGATGCACAATAAATTGTTTCCAATACGTCAGAACTCTCAAAAAGCTGACAACATATCTTCGCGGAGTTCGCCTGACAAAAACTATGGCGGATGTTCTTCATTTGAATGACAATGCAAGACCACAAACCAGCCGTTACACCACTTCAGAAATTGAGAAATTGGGATAGCAAGTCTTACCTCACTCCCCTTACACCCCTGACCTGGCACCAACAGACTTCTATCTGTTTGGGTTACTAAAGGAAGCTCAATGTGGGATATATTTTGAAGATGAGGAGGCTGTGAAAACGTCAGTGCAAGAACGTGTGCTTTAGCACCCTGGAATATATGCCCTAGTTAAAAGGTGGACCAAAACTGTGAAACGGATGGAGATTCTATAGAATTGTGACAAAATAATCGCCAATGTTGAAATTTTCAGGCTATGTAAATTGCATTAAATTTTCTTGGCGATTAAAAGAGAAAAACAAATAGGAGGCATTACTTTTTGACCCACCCTCGTATGACCACGAGCAAGCTGCACATCTTGTATCCTGACACAAATCCAGGTTTTCATTACCGTACATTCTACAGAGGCAAGTTGTTCTCACCAGGATCCGCAATGAGCGCACCTTTGCTTAGACATATCTTGCTAGTTCACCGTACTTCACAAAGATGTGATCACTATCAAGTCCCCTCACGACAATTCTCGACTTGACATTCAAGCACTGAATAATGGTGTTCACATTACCGTAAGAAACTATTTGTGCATAACGTCCTACAGTTGTTTAAAGATCCTAATTTATATAATGGATGGCACTGCAATGTTTATTACAACACTAAAAAGTCAATCTATATGGTGCGATCGCGATATGATTTCGGGTTAAAGCGACATTGATAACAAAATAATAAATTGGAGGTCAGCCACAGGACTAATATGTTAACATGCAGTGCATGTTATTAGCTAAAGGTACAGACTACTGTTGTATTGATTTTCTTTTTCCGATGTCCTGTCAGAACAGAGCAATAACACTACTTTTGTTAATTATTTTTTTTATAAATTTATACATTCTATTTATATTCATATGGTGAACATGGAGCTAGTTTGCTTTCAGTTAATAAATAAGTATACTGAATAATCTTTCCATAGGATCGAAACTGCAGTCATACGATACACAACTCCTAATGCGAGGTACTGTAGCAGCTCTTTCTTATATTTATGATTTTTATGATACTTATTTATTTGTACAGTATCCATTACAAATTCAGTATAATAAAATATAACATAGAACATACTGTATTATATCTCCTGTACAAATACATGAAATTGCTGACTCAGGTCCCCTGGCTATAGGCCTTTGGTTTTGCTGAGCAGCTTGGTGTCACTATTTACCTTTTCTTATTGTATCCTAATCCAATTTTATCTTATCCTATACAAGAAATCTCCTATACACCTATTTTTCTTTTCTCCCACCCCCGTTAGCATGCGTACCGCCAACATCTCTTTACCTAAACTGTCCCATTTCTTATCCCATATTTTTCTCCTGTGATTTGTTAGCTCCTTACATTCTACCAGGTAATGAACAGATGAAATGCTTCATCTCCACAAAATTCACATATTCCTACCTCATTATTTCTCAACCCGTTTAGGTGTAAGATTCCTACCCACATCCATTCCATGCCTTCTCTTCCAGTTTTGCCACATTTATCCATATATTTTTCCCTACCCCATTCTCTCTTTAATCGCTTATAAAATTTCAAAGATTTCTTTTCCTCTATACTTTCCTATATCTCTTGCCTATCTCTGTCTTGTAGTCTATTTCTCACTTCCTTCCAAAAAAAACCCTATAATTTGTCTCCTCTGCTCTCCATAGATCTCCCATGCCTATCTATAAGATCATTCTTTCTAATTCCGACCACCAACTATTTGTATTTGTGATGCTTTTCTGTTGCTTCATGCACAGATTCAATAATTCCCCTTTCTGCCCTTCAATACACTTATACCAGAATTTCAATATTCGCTCTATTATTATTTCCCTCCTTTTTGTATTACCTAACTCTGGTAATGCCACCTTTCTTGGTGCCGATTTTGGCAGCCCTAGTAGTTCTTTGCAAAACAATCCATACATCTGGTCTAATTGTGTACCTATCTCTGATGTGCCCCATACCTCCTCTGCATACATTGTTCTGGCTTCAACGACCGCTTCATACATTCTTTCTAACCATCTAACTTACATCTCCAGTTTATGTTTACATATTGTTACCCCTGACATTAGCTATCACTTTTCTGGCTTGTGCAGCCCATCCTCCACTGCTACACATCCTTACACCTAAATAGTCATACTCGCTTACCACTTCTAAGTTTTGGTCTCCCATTAACCATTCCTCACCTTTCCTAAGTATCGATCCTCTTTTAAATACCATTATATTTTATTTTTCTCTGCTTATTCTTAGTCCCCAGTCACCGCAAAACCTATGGATTGGCTCAATTGATTTTTGTAGACCTATTACGGAAATTGCTCCTACTGTTAAATCATCCGCATACAATAAACCAGGGATCTCTTTGTTCATTATTATTGGGCAATGGACATTGCTTTCATTAACCCTCTCTATAATGTCCTCTATAAATAAATTGAATAGTATAGGACTCAATTTGCACCCCTGTCTTAAGCCTAACTTCTGTTCGGCTTCTTCTGATAATACATGCAACCCACATCTTACTCTGAATTTCACCACACTATAAATTTTATCAATCTCTTCCTTATAAGGACAAATGTATTGCACCGAAGCAAAGCTAAGGAAACGAAAAACTTAACATGCCCGAGAAAAAAATGTGTGGTGAATCAAAGTTCATGATGTGACAGAGAGTTTTATACTTATCAGGGATTATTAGACAAAAGCCGTATTTTCTTTTGGTGTAGACGAATCCGAATTACAACCTAAATTGAATCGGCATGTACGTAGGTATTTATAAGCAATGCACGCAGTAAAGGAAAGAACGAAATTCCCACAGGGATCATCTACGTTGGAAAACAGGGCTCTGTCTGGTATTATAGAGAACGGCAGATTTAATTTGGAATTGATATGAGAGAGTGCCAGGTCAAGAGTCGATCGAAGTGGACGCCCAGATATTAAATTGTGTCATCTGCAGGCTTCCAGAGTTTGCGAATGGATGAAAATGTCGTAAGAGAAGGTAAGGTCTGACGAAGGAAAGTTTATATATATACTCATTTTGGCTTCCTCAAAAAATATTTCATCTATCTCTCTACATATTTCTCATTTGCTGCACTGCTGCGTAGCCGGTAAGAGAAATGCTTCACTTGATCTAATTTTACGTATTGTCGCGGCAACGGGCATAGAAAGTTTCGGCGCAAATAGATAACGGATAGTGTTTCACGGAGATAAAGAGCTTGCATAAGCAGATAAACATAGGGACGGAGATAAAGATCTGTCGAAACAAACAAACTGAGGTAAATGGAAATTTCTGGTAACATCATGGTTTATAGAGATTATTCGGTTTCTTTATTTTTCTGGAACAGTCTGGAATTATCAGATGAGGTATCTAAGGGAGCGACGACTCGCCAAGAGAGAGTCGTGAACAGATGTTGCAACGACAGCTGATGTAAACAGGTGTAATTAGAACGCTGTTGTGGTCATTGACTTTGGTAGATTGTGTTGTGTATATGACGTAACGTTGTTACGTGAGAATTGCACAGAGTGTATTTCTACAAGAACATTTGGAATATCTACAACTCGGACTTTTAATTCTACGGACCACAAAGTCACAGTACTAAAACCACAAAATTTTCACAAAATATGTGATAAGTTTACTGTTATGCATATACTCAGTGTTTTAAAGGATATCTGAACCTAAAATATTATATGCCTATTTGTTTTAGCTACAAAAAGCTCTAGGAACGAATTACAGATGTGATTCGTTAATTAATTTTGTTTGTATGACTGATTTACAAATAATAACAAGAACCCTTATGCACCACAATCACATGATTTTTCTCTACCCCATATATAGCAAATGTATTCTCATGAAATCGTATTTCATTTTAAACGATTTAAAACATTGCAGAAATAGATGTTTCAACTGATCTAAAAACTCTATACCCTATCCATGCAGTCAGGAGAAATCACTGAATGGGGACGGACGGAACTTTGAAGGAATGCCGAAATACTGAACAATTCCAACTATTAATATCTGATATCTGGACATGGCATATTCTGTAAAAACTAGTTCAAATAAATTCAGCGTTTTTAAGATATCAGCATATTTGTTTTGTAAGTGTAACTATCTCTTAACATATCTCTGTTGTGCAAAATTATACTGTAGTAATGTGTGATTGATGAAATAATTATAACCTAATTTCTGAAAAGTAAAAAATCAACAATTTAAGAAAATAAAAAAGATTATAAGGATATTCGAAGAAATAGAATATATACTGCACTTTTCAGTATAAACAGATTTTTCATAGTTTCCAAAGATCTTCCAGAAGTTATAAGTTAATAGGCTAACGCTTGTTGCAAATTACGTGAGTGATTGTGCGTATGTGAACTATGAACTTCACAAAGGCATTCCAAATGCATTTTATTCTTAAAATAATGTAAGTCAAATACTCAAAGTAAATGGTTTGTACAGATTTTATAAGATATATGTTGAAGAAATACTCTGAAATGTATTAATAAAAATTTAAAAGTAAAATTTGATTTCATATATCATACGTAGTGTGATATTTGCGTCTGAGAGGTTAATTAGTTTAAGTTGTAGATATGGTTACGCATTACATATGATTTGTCATATGCAGAAATATGTTAATTACACCGTGTTCGCATCCCTTATTGTCTGGAGAAGCGCCCTTTCTACCACGCTTCTTACCAGTATAAATTGTTTCATATCAAAATTTAGCCAATCAGACACGTGGGTATAGCTTCCTCATCTGCAGTAAATCAGGTGAAAAGATATGGTTTTGCTTTACGGTTGTGAACACCTAGTTTGTGACAACAGTCTAATTATGAAATAGACAATACATAGAACTTAAAAGTTACCCGACATTCACACATTCAATATAAGGGAAAACACCAAAAAGCCTTTATCCAGGTACTTTACACTGAGCCAGATTTGGCTTCTAGACCTCTTGGAATGTGAGTCGGATATTTTATCACCACATCACAAAGAGGGACAGAAGTGGCCTTGGCGAGTGCACTTAGGAGCTATGTTGCAGCTCTCCTACAGACCATAACAATGCGAGCCATGTATATTTCTCATTATAAATTATGGTAGATTTTCAGCTGTTCTGTTACAAACATATATCTGTCCTTTCTCTAAACAAAACTGTAACTTCAATATTACTCATTTCCATAGTAATGCACTTGTAAATAAAACAAATAAATTTCCTATTAACACGAAAGACGAACTAGAAGCTAAGTTCCAATAATATGTATTTAATTCATTGATACCATCAGACGTTGCTCACTTATTTGTGTTTACAATTTAGCACATTCCTCATTAAAATCTCCACTATTTTTTGTTTGTTCTTTACACTACTGATACATAAGTGGCTTATGTTACTCCTTGCCGATGAAGGTACCTCCAGAACAAACTCTTATAAAGTACAGCCTAACTTAACTGTTGAGACGGTACTCTCTTCCTTGAGTTGATTAATTAACGGTTAAGGAACATATGGAAGATTAACTGAATGTTAAAGGAATATATACATGTATTGAAACAAATATCTGGTGTGTATTGTCAAGTATTACGAACTTTGAAAAGGTCGTTTTTCCTCCCCTAGTAGGACGGACGCAACCATAAATTTTAAGGGTCGCACTCGGTGTTTATTTTCAAGCATAGTTTTGACAGGGGACATCTTAGGTGGTCTAGAAAAATGAGAGAGCGGTTGTTCTCGTAAAAGGGACACCACATACGTTCTACCTGCCAACTAATGAAAAATAATGAACTGAAGGAGAAACAGAAGTGTCATATGACCTATCTGGGAACAAATATCTATCCAAAGTCATTTGGCGGCCGAGGGCCAAGCTGAAACGTCGTTTGATAGCACGCGGACAGAAATCGCGTCCATTAAAGTTAGTTGGCTACTGTGGGCCAAACTGAACAGAAGTGTAAACTCAAGAAATCGCGTTCAATTAAAGGTAGTTAGCCACTAAGTGCCAATCCGATGAGTCGTGTTATAGACACGGGAGTACAACCACGCCAGCATGAAGCCAAACATTCAGAGTTCGTCTCATTAACATGTATTTCGAGAGTAACTGAAACACACCCGATCGTCTAAAGAGAATAAAACTGTGTTTCTTTCCTAATTGTACCACCCAAAACGCCCTGAATCAATAGATCCTTGCTACAGATCCTATATTCGTGAATTTTAGGATAACTCCAAGAGCAGCCGCGGATATCGATATTTTCAAAAAAATCACTGGCGATGCTGACGACCCTAGGAGTCAAAACTCCGACCATATAATGGCGCCGAACTGATGGGCACTAACCTTGCCACACTGTGTATATTGTTCTCTACACCTTTTTACTTTTCCAACATTATTCACATTTCCGTGGTTTTCCTCTTTCACTTCGCATTCAACATTTTTATTACTATTATCTCTTCTGATATACCACTGGATTGGGTGTAAAATTAGGCGACAATGCAGAGAGAAAGCGATATGAATGTAACGCACCAGATATTTCTTTTCCAGTTGTAGCTCCTTTTCATTGCGGGTTTGACATGAGAAGAATATGTGTAGAATTACAGCAGTGGCAGCCAAGTGAAAGCTCTGCAACGTCAGCGAGCAAGCTTCCTCTTGCTCCTGCCTGTCATCTATGAGCTCCTCACAGGACGTAGGGCAGGTCAAGTAATGCGAAGGGAGATGCGATGTTACTTCTGGTGAAAAAGAATAGAGAAAGGAAAATACTTGTACTTCAGATCTAGAGATATTGAGAAAGAAACTCTTCCCTTCCCTTCCCTGCTACCTGCATTGCTAATGAAACCTTGGAATGACGTTACGCCACACGACTGTTGTACGTCATGCCCGATTAAATTAACTGACTCTAGCTTGCAGTGGGCTATAGATGCTATTAAAACCAAATGTTCATCCTTTACTGTTCATGAGCAGCCACTTCAGTTATGTTTTATACTGGGAGCGATTGCTACATATCATACATGACAGTATATTTAGTTTATAAACACGGGTACTACCGCACGCTAAAGGAAAGCCATTTCAAGTCGCAGTTTCCCTTTTTGCAACTACGTGACGCTGGCAAGCGAGTTGATAACTGGATCGCTAGATGTCATGAGAGCGAACGGCCATGAGACATAATCTGATTTCCCATCCTCCTCCTCGTCATATGTCACCCTACATGACAGCAGTGCCAGCTGCAGTGAAACGCATTACACAGATTAGGAATGCCCAACTTCACGCGTTTGTCTGCTTCGGTTTATATTTGTTTAAAACAATAGTATTATGTTTTAAACAGTAAACATTTTTCGATATGATATGCGGACAAAAGTGGAGGCCCCGTGCATATACCGAGAGATAATATAGACGGATAATATTTGCATGGGATGGCTTAAATGACACAGTGGAATTTTAGGTAACGAGTGAGCTGATTGCTTGGCTAAGAATCCAATCTTCCCGTGACATACTCTTTATGTCCTATGTCTAATGCAAATTCAACATATTCTTGAAGAATGGAACCAACAATGGCTAACAACTCCAAATGGAAGTTTAACAAAAACATTATTTTTCCTTGGTGTATATGACAGAGGAAAATGTGAAACACTTGTACCAAATTTTGCTTTGACTCAATTTTTAAGTGGACATGGTAAATTTGGTGAATACTTATCACGCTTTCACTTAACATCCAACCCCGAGTGCATGTGCGGTGAAGAATTTCAAACTGTGGTTCATCTCCTTTTCTGTTGTCCCTTTTTTGGAGAGAATGACAAGAATTAATATTCAAGCTAGAATCTCTAAGAACTGAATTTTCTGCTCCGCTCACATCTTTGCTAATGAAGCCACAACAGTATAAGTACTTCATGATGTTTATAAACTCAGTGTTTAAACGTATGAAATAGTTTAAATTAATATTCATTAGATGAAAACATCATAACCCTCTTCTAGTATTTAAAATATTTTGATTAAAATTGTATATTTATATGTATCAATTCTAAACCTAATATACCACTGTATAAACTAGGGTTCAATAAATCTGGATAAAAAATAGACGAATTTGAGGTAGTCATCTGTTGTAGGATTTTACTAACGCCTGGCCTTCAAGGATGGGTTCAAAATGTTCCTAGAAATTTTCTTCAAATGTTGCAAAACGAACAATAACCCCTATTGGCTTTTGTGTAAATTCAATGAATAGATATGGTAAATCATTATATATGTAAGCTTATTGATAGCCCCCATTTATTTTTGAATGTATGCAACGTGCTAAGTGAAATATCTGGCATGCCTTTCTGGAATGCTTTCCAATGGATGATTTGTACAACAGTTTACAAAGAGGACTAGATATCTGAGAACATCAGTATTGTATGGGACAGAAATCAATCACAATGTATGTCGATTCCATAAAACATCATACCCAGATACAGAGAGCTGCAGTAATATCTTAAGACGAGATTACAAACTTTTATTCATTATCATATATTCACACGCACACTATTAAACACGCCCCTGTAGGGAGAACCTATCTCATGCATCAGTTGACATTAATAACATTCGAAGACAAAATGAGAGATCTGCACAGTGGAACAAATTTGATTTAAATCTTCAGTCAATACGTGTTTTCGTTATACAGCCACGTTAAAATTACCAAGAAATAGGTGGATTATTTTTTGCTTTGGTCACAAATTACGACAGCTTTTAGCTCATACAGCAATTGTAATGGCAGTTGCAGTTTTTTGTGTTACAACTATTAAAACCAGCTGAAAGCACAGTACGAAACTATAGAAAGCATGTCAAAATTCTAGGCGAGTCCTAGGCCCGTGGTTATTTTTTTGTCCTTGTTCCATTTATACCCCGCCTTTAACTGCTATGGTCATATTGGCGGCAGTTCTCCTTTGGAACATACTGAAGGTGTTAACTCGTTATCTTTGGTTTTAATCATTAGATCACGCACACGATCACACTGTCATTCATATTTCCAGACTCTGGGGAAGATGGGGAATTATCTTCGTTGGAGAAAAATGCCCAACCCCACCACCGGGACCTCTAGCACGGTAGGCAGGTGCTCTACCGACTGAGCTACAGGGCCAGCCCCCGTGGATATTTATTCCTATAGGAACCTTCCCTCGCAATGTAGCGTTGGCCAAATGGCATTTATACAGGTTACTTCATCGTTATGCTACTTCAACTTGGGTTCAAATCCTTCTTGATCAGTTTAAAATTTTAATTTCCCTTCGTTTTACCTCTTGGGGTGTATAATTTTACCAGGGCTGTTCCATAAAGAATGATCATAACCTTTTTACAGTCATAATTTTTCGCGCTAAAATTCAATCTTATTATATTCTGTTATGTGAAACAAACACGCCGTAGTAGTTTCATTGTTGGTACTCCTGGTTCCCGCCAGTGAGAACCAGCCAAGTTCAGACAGGTTCAGTATCGCCTATCGCTGCCATGGAAGTAATATGCAGTTAAAATTTATGTTAGAGGAAGATCCGAAGTTTCTTTCAAACGTAATCACTGCTGATGAAACTTAGCTACATCATTTTGATCCTGAGAGCAAACAGCAAAGGTCAATGTGGAAATATCCTTCATCACCAACCCCCCAAAAAGCAAAAGTGTTTGCTTCTGCTGGGAAAGTTATGCTCATCTCATTCTTTGATATTCATGGAATGGTTTATCAGTATATTGTACCTACACACACCAGTAACTGGACAATACTACAAGAATGTCCTGAAAGCATTGCAGGGCCATAATAAGCCATGGCGCGACAGCCCTTAGAGCGCCAAGGCCTACCAACCCGACTGCCGGTCTCACGCCCAATTACGCACGGCAGAGGTGGTGCTCCCGAAAAGTTAGGCCCTTATCCAGCTTGACTCCCAAGTATTTGATTGAATTCTCCTAGCGAATCCTTTGCTCAAAATAGGTAAATATGGGGAAGTTGGCGGGAAAGCGGTGCTCGGTGAACAGGATCGCTTGGGTTTTCTCCGTGCTGACGGACAATCGCCAAAGCGTGCACCATTCTTGGAGGAGGTTGAGGTGTCGTATGGGGTTGAAGGTTCTGCGTGGATTTCTGTCTGTAGTGTATGCTGACGATGTGCTCTCTGACGGTAGGGTGAGCTCAGCGCAACTTATATGTTGAGCTGATACCTGTATATTTCTAATTATCGGATTGTAATTCTTGTGTATTTGCCTCTTAAGAGAACCAATATCAAGAATGAATAAATTAGTAACTAATATACAGACAATAAAGACTAGGAGATATATTGTTGTTTCGAACCTAGCCTTTATCATAATCCAAGTTAACCCACTCGACCAGCTGTCATGTATTCTACATTGCTCTTTGGGAAAGCATTTCTTCATCACATTTCTAGTATTATATACATGAAAAGACGTCGATTATTTAAGTTTATCGCAGTTTCTTGGTCCTCATTCAGGGTTGTAAGTATTAATGCTGGTTGCATATAGTACCGAATACGAGGTCAGAGCTTCAATAACGGCTTTTTATGCTAAAATTGTCAATGTTTTCACATTAGAGTATAAACTGTGGCTTGCGTAGGAAAGAATAAATAGGGACAGCTGACTCACCTGGTATATATAATGGATCCTCTTTGTACTGCCGGCCTACCATGAGGTGTATATACGAGTATATGATCCATTTTTTTTTTAAACTTACGCTCTCGAAATTAAATCATATCGGACGGTGAAATGGGCGGAATTATGCTCATATGAGCACAGGGTCCACAGAACGTAGAATTACCTCACATTCAGTTTTCAGGATAAGGGAAAACTCTGGAAAAAAACGAACTTATCGACGTAACTTACCCTGACTTATAAAGCTTAAGGCAGAAACACTAGCATTAATGCTACCGAGGAGGCCGGAAGAAGGTTCTAACTTATTACGTTTAGTGTCAACTTACAATCATATTGGGAAAGAAGTCTGGTCTTCACATTATGGCTTATTGCCTTTGTATAACTGGTAGTGTTTTAAATAATGACCGTGTAC
Source organism: Mantis religiosa (assembly GCA_030765055.1). Lineage (NCBI taxonomy): Eukaryota > Metazoa > Arthropoda > Insecta > Mantodea > Mantidae > Mantis > Mantis religiosa. The sequence continues at coordinate 295,313,965 of CM060948.1, read as the reverse complement.
AAGAATGTTGAATCATCCACTTTGCTTCACACATGCAACTAGTTCAGATGATCCTGAGCTTTGTATGTTTGTGTATCAATGTTTCTATTCTATAGTAGCTTTTATTTTCAAACAGATATTAGCATTGGAAATTAATTGTCCTTTCACACTAGCCGTGCGTAGGACGCACTATGTAACAGTAGAGCCAGACTTAAAAATTCAATCCCATAGCCGGGATTTGAGCCACGAATCTTCTGGTTACCGTCCAGCCGCTCTAACCCTTGATCTACTATGGCCAACGTGCCGACATGACATTATATTGTCCAACTGACTAGTATTTTTTCCAACTGACTAGAATTTCTCATAAACACATGAGAAAACTACCTTAATGGCGACTTACTATGCTGTAAGTACTTTAAGGCCCGGGCTTTATAGTTCGGACCACTATTAGGTACAATTAATGGAAATTAATTGTTCTTTCACACTAACCGTGTGTAGGACGCATTATGAAACGCTAGAACCAGACTGAAAAATTCAGTGCCATAGCCAGGATTTGAACCACGGGTTTTCCGAACCAGAAGATCCGTGGTTCCAACCCCGGCTATGCTATTAGCATTGTCAAAACTAATAGATTTAAACACATCACATATTTTTATTTGAACTGGGAGGAACTATTTGTGCATGTGATTTCATTGGATCTTCAGCAAAAGGTAGACTTGCATTTTGCATTCAAAAATTGGTCCTGGCAGATCTTCATATGATTATAACAAATGACGTTATGTTTTGCCGAACTTCCGACGAGGATATTTAAATAATTAATGCTTAATGACAGATATGTTTAAATTGGGAATAGTGATATATTTTCCTTTGCTATATTTGCCTCACATGATGATATATTTATTTTCACATATAACTCAGTTAAGCCATACAAGCATTGTGTGTGAGCAGGAATGGATAGGCAAGCAATACATGTTGTGATTATAAACCAACGTCATAATCAATGTGTTGATACAGGCAGGAAAACTGTTCCCCCCTTAGGTTTCATCAAATAACAAGGTGAGTCTGCATTTACACAATTCATATTGAAAAATAGTTACAGCCAATTGTAACTGGTAACCATTAATGTTATGTAAGTGCGAAAGTGAGAACTATGGAAAGAAATAATTCATAATTACTGGTAAATGTTACATGTAACCGCTAACATGAATTGTAACTGTGGTAATTATAACCGTTACCCGAAAATAACTGTTACGTCCCCACTATAAATCTGTGTCATGTAGTAATTAGCCGGATATGTATTGATTAGCTTTGCTCCTAATAATGGTTTCATTCGAGTAGTTTCATTTTCCTCCGCAAAGCTTTCAGCAATCTTAAATATGGTCTTCCTCAATGTCACTGTGTTGAGGTTGTTTAGGCCCCGAAAAATCAATGTTATTTAGAATTTTAAACATTAATGTTTAAGTCAAATCGGTGAAATAGGAAAGTGAAGGAAATTAAGAAACAACTGAAGGTAAACCTTTGATTGAATATGTAGAACCGAAGGAAAAATAATAATATTCATGTGCTTAACGACGATAATAGTAGTCCAGAATTATAAAAATTGTTATTCAAATATTAGTTTGTTTAAATATGGTTTAAACAAAATATTATATAAATTACTTAATTTGGCAATAAAAAGTGATTCACCGCAGAAGACGTGAACAAATAGGAAAGTAATTACCAAAACAACGGTAAAATCAATAATTTCACATTAATCCTTGCTTCACGTAAGCTTGCCCCGTATCTCTACACGGACACGTGAGCTTATCAGCCCTCATTGGCTGCTATTGCAGTATAGACTGTTGTGCGGTAATAATTAGTCCGTTATTTAACACGGTGATATAGCTTCATATGTTGGAAGAGAATTGTCAAATTTATACCTTCGTAGCCCGCCTTGGTAGCGTGGTGGTAGCATGTGTGCCTCACGTTCAAGAGGTCCCGAGTTCGAATCTCAGTCAGGGTGAGTTACCTGGATACCAGGTTTTCCCTTATCCTGTAAGACGAATGTCGGGTAACTCTAAACTCCATGCACCCCGGACTCATTTGAGCATCATTTCATCATTCCATTCATCGTCCGATATGACTTAAGTTTGGAGGACGTAAAATACACACACACACACACACACACACACACACACACACACACACACACACACACACACACACACACACACACACACACACATATATATATATATATATATATATATATATATATATATATTCTTAACTGTTTTAATTAAATATATTACGCTGAAATGCATGTTAATTCTTAAACGAAATAACGAGAAGGTTCCTTTGCACAGAAGCCAAGCTTTCAGATGACATAATAGCACGTGCTTTAGCGGTGGTGATGACATACTTGTTTATATGATTCTTATCACTGATCTTGTTTTGAACTGCATTAGTCATATCGGAATTCGAAGGTATGCTGTGCCGAGTGCGAGAGCTAAATTATTTTATTGATCGTTCATTGCGCGTGTACTTATTATATGTGTAATGGCAGTCTACCGCCAGCATTTCGCTGAAGCATCACAAGGGAAAACCTTTACAAAGCGTCGATAAAAGAATTGTGTTGCATGTGTTTAATGCACTCACAGAGAGGAATCCGTCGTTGTCAGTGAGAGAAGTCGAACAGCTGTGCTCTGAACTTACATGTGTGTTAGATGCGTAGGAACTTCGCAACATGTAATTGAGACAACAGGAACTCTTACCACTCCAGGGGCGATATTGCTCTGTGGCGAATACGTTATTTAAGGAAAATCAGACTGTACCGGTATAAAAGTTGCAAAATATACTACCTTGACGAAATTTGGGTGAATGAAGGACACACGACAAGTATGACATTACACGGCATTTAAGACTGAAAGACTAGCAGTTTTGCAAGGTATGTGTGCTGGTTTTAAAAACTCGAAGCGGAATAGGCCAAAGGCCTTTCATTATAAACTTGTTTCAGTTTCATTGCTCATTCATTCAGTTTCAACATACTCAGTTTCATTAAAAACGTGTATATTTGCTTGCATTCATATTCTTATTTATATGCTTTTATCTATCTTCCTGGCAATTATGACGTTTACTGCAGGTTTAAATGTAATGGGAAGGCACCGCCTATGGCCTATGGCGCGAAAGCATTAGCCAATTAGGGTGTGGGAGGAAGGTAGTCGAGTTAAGCAAAACCTTATCAATGTGAGGGAACCCGATTTGAAATTAATTTCATGAAGGAAACTGGCGTTTATAAAGTTATTCATTCAATTGAGTTAAAGCACGTTTAATTCATTTTTAAGCTGAAATAAAAATCAGTATTCTTAGTAAGGATATGAATAGTTTATTTCAGTTATAGTAAAATATTTCCGAAGGATATAGCCGTCTGACACGACGCCATGAGGTATATCATCTTCATGCGTCAGCTGTTGCAGCAAAGGGTAGCAGAATAAGAAATATTTTGAAAAAGGGCTCAACAACAGGGACAAAAACAGCATCACATCTTAAATTGTATTCGAACTGTATATGTGAAAAATCTTCCTTTTCGATTTGAGCTATTTTAAAACATTCCTGGAGACCTTGCTTGACGGGCATCTAATTGTAGAAATTTTAAAAGCTGTATAAGTGGGGACCTAAGTGCTATATTAATCCTTTTCGTAAAAAATGGAATTTTGGTTTGTTGTTGCAAAATATGCACCATAATTTAATTTACTTCTTTACAAAGTTTCATAACCGTAGGGCAAACACATCACCTTGTTTTGGACGCCATTTTTAAAACTCCATGCGGTTAAATACCTCTCCATGCTTTAAATGGCACACCCACATATTTGAATGCAGAGAACTTACGAACGATTTGATTTTAAAATACGCGTTAAAATAGCATTAAGCACCCGTAGCCTATTTTAACAAGCCTTCATATGAATCCCCTAGATGGCAGTCATGTCTCCGGATGTTTTTATTCGGTTCCTTGATATACTTCCTGTGTAATGGCGCGAAATGTTTGTTTATGCTTTCTTTTGTTTTTCCAGTGTTTTAGAAGTGATACTTGGCGTTTAAAGTTATTATTTTCAGGTTTTCTCCTCTTTGTATTATATTTATTATACTCAAGTGTGCATTTGTGCCTAAAATTACACCGTAAGTTGTGATACAAATTTATTTCCGCAAACCTGCCTAGAACAAATATGTATTGTGAAATTAAAGAGGTTGAGGTACCTATATTGTTTTATATGGTACTGAATTGTTTTAATGTTTTAGAATGCCGAAGATAAAGGGTAGTAGAGCCCCTTTGTGTAAATTAATGAATAATAGCAGATGGGGGATGACAGATACTTCAGTTGAAGTAAATCAGGAAGAAACGGAACCTGTAGCACTGTAAAAGGAAAACATAAGCCTTTCTAAATTGGAGGTGCAGTGCAGTACCTATATACCAGAGGAGGATGTAGGTGAGAGCAAATATATTATTTTAGATTTTGGACAGTTGAAGGAATTGATAAAATATTTAGCATGTCCACGTTGTTTTCACAAACTCTGAACCTGGAGGTGCTTTACACCTCTGTTTTTGCTTCTCAATTAGCGGTAGGATGTGAAAATAGACTACTATTTCAGTAAATACTTCTAAAACCGAAGGCTCAAGAGACTACTAGGAGGGAAGGAAGTGTAAGTTACACTGCTGGATCTTTCTAATATAAAGAAATTATATTTACTTTTATGTAAACTGCTTGCAAAGCTTTAAAGCTATTTTTCTCAGGTTCAGTTTTTTGCTATTTATCCATTTTCAAAATCTATCTTCTCCAACAATGTTACTGTTTGAGCTCTGAAAATTGTACACAATACACTTCAGAAGCAACAAAATAATTTATGGGAATTTTGATATTGTTTAAGTTTAATTTAATTTTTAAAAAATAATTACTGTGACCTAGCACTGATTTTTGGAGCTTTTTTCGCCTTCACACATAAAATAATGTGTTAAAAAGTAACTATGCAGAATTTCAGAAGTCCGAACCTTTAATTTGTTTTCAACGTGTTAAGGAATTTGTAATAAAATTAGATTTATTGTGCAAAATCTGTCAAAGAAGATAAATTTTAGTTTTAGGTAATAAAATTGTATAAATTAATTCATATATAAGGAATGCAGATACATATTGGAATGAAAACTGGTACACACACTTCTTTAGTTATTCGTAGTATCTGTACAAAAATTGAGGCTCTAGCTTTAGCAGTTTCAAAAATCACTTTTAGCACTTCGGTCCCCATTTAAAATATTAATCAATATACCTTTCAGTAATATAATTCCTTTTCACCGAACTGTATCTCCTTGATGTTCCAGAATTGAGAAGATACCTTTCCTAGTAAGCATTGACAGCATATTTTATGTAAGATGCTATCTGCGCTGTTGAATGAACCCCCACCCATATGTAACAAAGTCACAACAATAAAGTGTATAAATTTCATATCTACTATCGAAATTCACACCATTTCAAGGAAATTATTTTATGCGGCAATATTGATGACTATGGCAGTTCTACATTAAGAACTTCAATACAAGGCACAAACTTGAGCCCAGGAGGATCATTCCCTTAACTGGTAGATCAACTGCGCTCACATGATACCTGAATCTATATTCGTCTTAATGGAACTTAATTACACTGCATGGTGACTATTCACAAACAGTATTAAAATTCAGAGCATATTTGCAACATTAAGAACAATGTATCTTTAAAAAAGTTTAGTTCTTTCATATACTAAATACATAAATATCGTCAATTTTATTTATTTGCCTTCTCGAAAGTTTTTGGCACACACACACACACACACACACACACACACACACACACACACACACACACACACACACACACACACACACACACACACACACACACAGAGAAAAAATAACACGAAATGAAAACATTTTAATACTTAGTGTTAAATTTAAAGTGGGGAACAATACTAATAACAAATCATATATTAAATAACATCCCAAACACATATCCACTAGATAGAAAAGTGTTTCTGCTGCACGGTTTTCACCAATTGTATGTTGGTTATGGCTAAATATGCTTATGAAAAAGAATTATTTGATAATTCCGTTTTATTTAGTAACTGTGTCATTTATTTTGTTGTTGCCAACAGCCATTTACGAGAATAACTGGGAGATTAACCAATTATATTTGGAGCTCGAATCGTTTACGGTCATCGTAACAGCTGGTGAAATTTTACGAGAGAAAACTGCAGAACTGGCGACTTTCGTTTGTTTCAATATAAAATCTATTTCAACGACTTTCATTTTTCTTCTGAATACGTCTACAGATAACAAATATGCAGAAGGCATTCAGGAAACAGCAGGTTATGCCGTACATATACGGTGTGGACCAGCAATTGATTTAGCTACGCATGCATTTTTCGCAATCATGATTTTTCAAACTATATTTCAATGTAAATATAAGTTTTGAAGTCTCCTGTATCCAGAAGGTAGTTTGTTTGATACAGGATCGTGTGTGTATGTGCGTTCGCTCGACTATGAATAACATAAAACAAAAACGTAACGTTGGTTAAACACCAAGCTTATAATGAAGTTCAAATGTTTTGCAATGCAGCCCGAAGGTCTTCAAGAAAACCTCCCTCATCTCAAACTACCCTTTAATTGGAAAACACGAGGGTCCTTCAATAAGTAGCCAAACTAATTTTTAATTAACACATAATGGCTTTATTTTACTAACATTTACCTACACACTTTCGAAGTATTCTTCCTCTGATGAAATAAAATAATTCCAACGATTTATCCATTGTTTGAAACACTCATTGAGCCCATTTTGGGACAGTCTGTTCAGGATACCCAAGACAACATTCGTAAACCCCTTATCACTTTGAAAATTTCGACCACGAAGCTCCTATCTCACTTTAGGGAAGAGGTGAGAATCGCATGGTGAGAGATTCGGAGTATAAGCTGGATGAGGCATGATCTCAATGGCCATTTCTGCGATGACATCTTGAGTTGCATGAGCTCGATGAGCAGGGGAATTATCCTGATGCAAGATCTATCCTCTCCTTGCAAGATCTGGTCGCTTTTCGGTGACTTTTTCCTTCAGCGGCCCCTTCAGTGCGTCACAATAGCAAGCAGCAGTTACTGTGCGTTGATTAGTTACAACATGATCATACAGAATGCCCTGTTTGTCAAAGAATACAAGATGCATGACCTTTCCTGTACTTTTCTGAACTTTTGCTTTCCTAGGCCTAGGGCTGGATGAATGTTTCCACTGCGAACTCTCCTGTTTTGTTAACGGGTCGTAATGGTTGAACAAACTCTCGTCATAAGTGATGCTTCTATTCAGAAAGTCTGGCTCCCGTCGTAACCTTCCGAGCTATTCTTAACATGTCATGACGAGGTGAGCCTTCGGTTCGTCCTTCAGCACTCGCGATACCCATTTCGTTGCAACTTCTCGATAGACATGATTTTTGCGAATATGTCGTTTACAGTTCCAACAGACAAATGCAGTATGTCTGCAAATTTCTTAAATGTCATGCGACGATATTCTCGCACAATTGCGTCAATTGTGTTAATGTTGACTTCCGGTTTTGCTGTTACGGGTCTTCCAGGGCGCGGAGAATCTTGAAGGTTTTCATGACCCCGGTTAAAACGTTTATACTACTCAAAGACTTGTGTTTTGTCTAAAGCTTGGTCCTTGTATGCCTGCTGCACCATTTCAAAGGTTTCTGTAGCAGTTTTGTCTAACAGAACACAAAACTTTATTGGTGCGCGTTGCTGCAGTTTCAGTTCCAATGTGGGTGCAGTAAACACGACCTCACGTATCGGGCTCTAACTATCAACTGATTGACTCTGCATAACTGGCAATCACAGCACTGCTAGAGGAAGGATTCACCTTTCTACCACTAGCAGGCATGGTGCTCCAGGGCGGTTTATTTAAATACAATTAATTTAGTTCGGTTATTTATTGAAGGACCCTCGTATTTCGGAAATTGTGGTTCTCTCCAAAACGCCCCTTTAGGTTTTGATTAAAGTGCCATGTTCCATCGTAGTGTAAGTTGTGGCCGTCAAATTAAAGCTCACAACCTAAATGGACTGTATTGCGGAAGAATCGGCGAATTGTCAGGGGAAGAAAATGTGTGACACTTATGTTGATGTATTTAATTTTCCACTCTCAAAGCCAGTACATTATTTTATTTACACTATCTACTACAGTTTCCAAATATCACATATAAAGAATCCTGAGTGGTTTAAACCCTAAAACGAATTGCAAATCAATCTAACCGCACCTGCTACGAACATGCTTCATGTTTCTTCACACAACGATTCTTTATTTTATTTTTAGAAAAGGTCCACCAAATCCTTTAAACACAATATGGCCAACTGTCACTAAACATGTTATGTGTTTCAGATACCTTCACAGCTTGCATATATATTACATATTATGCACATGTTGCATGTTCTGGGAATATTCTATGAGATACAGGTCATTATAAATTAATGTTCCACACCAGCAAACTGTGATAGATAAAACCCCACTACTGATGCGGGAAATAAAATGTCGTCCATCGATATTAATATCTCGAAGACTTCACTAGCATCCGCATTAATCCAAGCTTACTTGCCAGAGCTATGAGAGAAATCATTAGTGTTTGCGTAGGTATTGTTAGAAACGACACAGATAACATTTTCTTTTTACCAAGTTTTATTGTGTTGAAACTTGATATTAATTGTTCAAAATGCACTTGTTACGAAAAAAATATATTAATAAATTCTAGATTTCTGAAGAAGTTTAAGAGACGGAACGCCACATAGGTCCGTTCTTGTTGCGAACCAGAGGCGAAGTGAGTTGGAGAGACGCTGTCAACGATTTGGTGATTTAATTAAAAAACTGTCAGTTAGGCAACCATTGGTTTCAAATCAATACTAATTTATTTATCTCTTTACTTCTTCTTTCTTACTTTTACTGTTATTAACTATTTGTATTCTCTTTTTATTTATCTATCTCATTATCTTACTAATTATAATGTCGCCAGGCATTTTTGAGTTGCTGCCGGGCCCTGCGCGGGCAGTAAACAAAGAGATAGAGCGGCCAGCCCGTGGGCACAGCGCTAATCATTCGTCGAGAGAGAGAGAGAGAGAGAGAGAGAGAGAGAGAGAGAGAGAGAGAGAGAGAGAGAGAGAGAGAGAGCAACAGAGGGAGAAAGAGACAGAGAGTCTGAGCTTTCCTGCTACACCATGAAAGACTCTGAGGCTTCGGTAGCTTTAGAGAAATTTCGACAGCCTTCGAGAAACAGCGGCTAGGGTATATATGCGTCAGCGGAAGAAGTCATACCCATAGCGCCGGGAGTCCGGGAAGGCAGTGTACTATCGCCGTTACTCTTTGCTGCCTACATGTCTGACTTCCCGACAGAACCTCGCACTGTTCTGTGCCAATATGCTGTCGACGTCCTCATCTTGGCACAGAACAAAAACGTCCACTACTGCCTCCCTCCGCTGCAGCGATCATTCCGGGCCATCGGCACGTGGAGTGAAAGGTGGAAGCTGGCCATTAGCACACAGAAGAGCTCTGCCCTTCTGCTGGGGAAGGTCCTCCGCTGGCGCCCGGAAGGAGATATGCGGTTGAGGCGGAGAAGGATCCCTTGAGTCCAATTCACCAAATACCTGGGTGTCAGACTGGACCGCGACCTCAGCTTCACCCCACATGTCCATGAAAAACTCAGCCTCGACCATGCAGCGCTCAGGCAGTTATACCCCATGTTCCGATTAACCATGTCCACTCGCCTAAAACTACGGGTGTATCGTGCGATCATCCCGACACTGATCATGTATGGATGTGAGGTCTGGGGCTATGTGGCTCGTACCACCATCCGCAGACTGCAAGCCGTGCAGAACAGGGCTCTTAGGATGATCTACGATACCGAAGGTATGTTTCAATCTCACATCCTACACACCCATTCTGGCACACCTTACGTTGAGGACGTTGTGCGTGAACGTTCGCGCAAATTGTATGCCAGGATCACACCTTATCCTAGCCACCTAGTTAACACACTAGGTCAATATGACCACCGTGAAGGAGAAAGAGCTACCGCCTCCCCAAAGGTACCCTTTGTTGGTGAGCCCAGCCTCTCATCCCTTCACTGCTATATTCTCTCTGTCCCGGCCATACCAGGGCTGGATTTGACTTGTCGGCTGAACCCCGTCAGTCCATTCCAACCTCCTTTTTTGTGACCTAAACACGACCCGAACCTAAATGTTCCCCAACTATCAGATCTCTGGCTACTGGCTCCACCACACTGGACGGACCCTGCAAGCAGGTTGTTCCTAGCGTGGCAGCTTCGGGCACTGGCCTCCTTCCTGGACGGTCATCCCGCCGCCAGGAGCACTAGCAGAGGTCGAATAAGGCCATCACTTTACAAAGACATTAAAGCTTAGTGGAAACGACTAAATTCTATAAGACCACACGGGTAAATCCGCTCAGCAGATAGGTACCGTGGCGCTCTGTCTACCGTCCGGGAGCTCCCGGACAACCTGTTCTCGCTCATGGCTCATGGCCCAATGAGTCAGAGTTGGCAGGGAGCTACTAGGAGATGCAGTTGTGAGCTGTTTATTTTGTGTGTGTGTGCGCGCGCGCGCGTGTGTGTGTGTGTGTGTGTGTGTGTGTGTGTGTGTGTGTGTGTGTGTGGACATTTAAACCGTACCGAGTCGAGAACTAATAATCGTGTAGGGATCTGAAGATGAATTGTTTTCTTTGTTTATTTGTTTGTTGGTGTATGTTGCGTCATCCTGCTGCAAAGGGGTATACAAGCTGTCTTTGTATGGAAATAAAGAGCATTTTGGACTCTTAATTTTAATTTTACTAACCGAAAGTCACAATAATATATGAATGTCTCTTTTGCTCTGTCTCTACAATTTTATTACGTATTTAATGTATCGTATCATTATCATCATCATTATACTGATGACGTCAAATAAAATCACTTACTACTGACACCCAATTCATTCCAGTAACGCTACACAAATCTAGAACACATTAAAGACACACTTTCTGTCAAATGAACTTTTGTGGACTACAACATATTCCCTGTTGTTGCTTCAGATGTTCAAATATTTATTCTTTTTCTCAAATAGGGAGTCGTTATTCGTTTTTCTGTCTTTCGGCTATGTAAAGAGATAGAGACTTCAAAGTAATCACTTAAAGACAAACATTTAACATAGTTAACTGATACTTAAACATCTTGAGTTTGCTTATTCCACATGTACCCACAAGGAAGTGTGCAGTAAGACAATTTATTCAAATGTGAATTTCATGTAGTAGATAAAGGAATATGAGTTTGCAAGAGCAGTGCGTATATGAGTGAATGGAGAAAATCATTTGAAAACCGCTGCTTTTTTATTCCTCCAAAACAGTTGACATTCGTTTTCCATATCAGTGTGTTGTACTTTTACTAATTGCCATGACGTTTTAGAAGTAAAACAATGTTGAAACATATGGAGGAGCTACAACTAACGCGTCAAGCGACGAATAGAGTGATGTCAAGAGACGCCAAGTTTTTAGCTCTTACATCGGGCTCAGCGCTGCCTGTGCAACCTAAACCTTCCACATGTAAGAAATGTGCCATTATCGTGATATAATTTAGAGAATCTAGTGCTGACATGGATTTCTAAAGTAAATTAAGCAGTTTACTCAATGATGTTATTAAACATCCAAAGAAGTTTTAATTGTTATACACATACCTTCTAAGAGAGTTTATTAAATCGTATTCTATTCTGTGCATGCTATGTTGTATATTCAATGTTTCAGTAAACTTAAAGAAAATGAATTACTTTAATCCAGACCTCAGATTTTTATTTTAATTCCTTGAGTAATTTGCTGAGCCATATTATCTGTTGGTCCCCTCCCAAAGAGGAAATCCTATTTTGTTTATGTAGAAAACACGTAAATAAAGTTAAAAGCCTTTCGCAATCGCTACAGTGGTGCTTTTCTCTGTTACCTACTTATTTCCTTTGTATCTTCGAGATGCTATCTCACTAATTTGTATTAGGCACAACATGAAGTTAAGAATGAATTAGTTTGGTACTCAGACCACTAATCGGAGACCTACAAAATTTCTTGGGGTGCTTTAATAGGCTATCATTGCGACAGTTCACTGCAATATAAGCGGAAGGACAGTTTAGATAAACGCACAAATCCGAAAAGCATACCATGCTCTGTGAAAGTTGAGCATTACAAGTTTTTCGTGCGGCGGCTTGGGAAAACCCTTTGGACAACGGATGTAGCTTAAGAATCCTAATAAATAATTCGTTTTGGAAAATGGATCTTCGTTCATTCAATATATACATTATATATGTCGTTAGTAAATTAGAGGTCTGTTTTGAATATACACACACCACACACACATATTATATATACTGAGGCGGTCCGGCCCGTAGCGAACCACGAGGTCTCCCTTATGCTCAACGCCTCACAATTAAGGATTGGTGGTGTGAGGAGGTGAAGGAAAGGGAGATTGTAATCGGTTCGAGGTGACTTGTAGCTCCCGCATGAGAACTCTCATCTGTACTTCATGAGTGTGTGCGTACGGACTGGCTGTGGGTTGAATGATGACACCTCGAATCTGGTAGACAGAAGTTTATTGTTATCCTTAGGCTTATTGTTAGTTTATTGTTATCCGTAAGGTCGTCGTCGGTGTGGTTGCTGAGCTTAGCGTCAGTGTCAATATTGTTATGTGAACCACGGAGGCAGTAGTACTGCGTAGTCGAATTGGATATATTTATCGTCTGCCCTATATATTACTCTTTGCGCTAACTCTCACTGGAGAGATTGTTAGATACTGCACTTTGTCTCTGTGCATGGCGAGGAAGTGTACTTGTTAGGTGGCGCCAAATGCGCGTCCGTGTCACGTAGAACTCAGGACCGAAGTGCCCTTACTAGGAAAAGCTACTTTCCGCCATCACTTTGAATTACGCCCACTCTAGGTATTTTTTTGGAGTTTGCAAAATCACATGAACAAATATCAATTTTTCATTGGCTGTTACCTATCCTCACTTGAGATCAGTGCTCATAATTTCTAGTTTCAGACCAAACATCAGAGACGCTTTCTCTAACTGTCCGCATGCAAAACTTTATGCGAAAGCATGCGTTCTGCGCGTCGGTCAAAATCTTATAGCCTTTTGTCAGAAGCACGCATGGGATTTTAACAATAGGTTGGTTCCCGCCTGGATGATAGCAAATTTGTCTTGAGGGCAGAAAAGACAATATATAAGGGTTGTTTGTTTACAGGAATTGCAAAGGTAGTTCACTGACCTTCGTGAGTGGCCTCCGGAGTATATACTAGCATTATGGCATATATCTATTCTGGTATACGTCATTTATTTATATTTATTCCTTTGTTTGTGTTAATGTCTTTCTGATATCAAGTTATATGTCGTCTAAGTGTTCCTAGGTGACAAGGGCTGCGTCAATATCTGTGTGTGTATGAGAGAGACTGAATATGTCATAGATCCTCATTGGAGTAGGGGTTGCGTCTCATGACAGTGCAATAGATCTTGTAAGTATGGTTTCGTGTTTCAATATATATTCCGAAATATTCAAGAGAGAGTTTTGTGGTTAGTAACAGAAGATGGTGTCTGGCAGCAGCAAATTTAGAGTCTTTCAGCATTTAATATCAATGAACTTTAGATTTGGGTTCCTCTTAGGAATGACAATCCAATAAGAAATGAAAATACTCGAAATAAGGATAGTTTAACCAGTTATTTATTCATTTATGGCATATATATCTTTAATATAAGCATCAAAAGAGCCTGTATTACATTATGTAAACCACAACAACACTTTATGGAATATAAGGCCAACAAAATGCAACGTTTTTCAACCCTCTAGAAATAGTTTTACGTAAAAGCTGTTTGTAGAATTGAAAATTGGCATACTTTGAGAGTACTTCACTGCCGTGAGTTGTAAACTGAATATTTTGTCAGCCAGAAGGCTGAAGGTAAACATGAGACAAAACCTCCATAAAAACTGACGGTCACTCACAAATTCCCATTTTAGCCGCTCATTCTTTTCATTCTTGAGTGTATTATTAAAAGTAATAATTTAATGGATGAAATAGGGTAACAGGCTCCGTCAGCTTTTAATTTAATTACACACATCCAATATATGCGTATATTTTCCCCTGTAGAGTTGAGTATATGTCCATAATTAAATTAGCATTCCCTATAAGAGTAAACACCCACGCTTTGTTCTGACCTACAGGAATTCAAACAATAAACTGGTACTAATTTAGGCATACAGAATTTAACTGATTAGTAAAAGGTAATAACAAAGTTTCCCTTTGCAACACTTTTTATGTTATCCTCTACGTCCATCTTCGTTGAACCTGCCGCCCACCACTACAACGGTAAACTGTGCAATTTTTTTCCTCTCAGGATGTGCGTGAGTGGGTTGAGATTAGACAAAACCCAGTTAAGTTGTCAAATACACTAAAGGAGGCTATTAAATGAGCTATTTCAAACGAATTGCCGATAGTTTGAAGGAGGTGTAGAACTGTTTTTGATCATAGTACCAGAAAGTGTAGCTGTTGAGGCATTATAATCTGCTAATTTCTCACGTATCAGTAAGTTAATGGTTTCTGTTATAACAATGAAAAGTTTAATATGTTGTGAGTGATCGAAATGTTATACAAGGAATCCCCTTGTGGCGAACCCCTAGCCGGTCTGCCAATAATCGATTACAGTAACTCGATTACGGTATCGATTACAATGGAGTAATCGATCACACTTCCGTATGAGTGTAAGACACGCAAAACACCAAAGTCACGAAAGATACCCTCGCAATTAAGAAAAATGTACCCTTTAGTTAACATATGTAAGTCCCACCAACATAATCACTACGCCGACAAAATTCTTACATTGAGAAATTTCAATTCCTTGTTCACATTTGAAACACTGTTTTAACCTATGACTTATTAAGTTCTAATCAGTTTGGCTTTCTAGTTGTCTTATGTGTGTATCTGCTAAACTGGACACCCCACCGTCCTGAATAACTGATAACAGGAATAGAATCTTGTGTGTCTTTTGTTGACTGAGTTAACTAGATGTCTACACATCCTTGGCTACACTGACTTTAAACTAACTGCTTTTGCTGAAAACCGAAACGATTCTCGGCTTATGCAACGTTAAGAGAAACTGAAACTAAAAAATAGGCGTTCTCTAACGTTAACACTGGAGTCTTGATATCAATGGCGCCTGGTGGCTCTGAAAATTGGTGGTTCACAAAGTTATCCATACAACTTAATTTTTTAAAGTAACAAAATTTCTTTAAGCCTGTCACTACAGACTACTGTACACACTAGTTAACGGTAATTCACAGCATATAACACAACATGCACATTTCATAAACGCTCTAGAATATATAACGCTCACCTATATATGTAGAAACTCAGCTCTTCTCTCCTTTCTGCTGACAAACTTATTAATGACCAATTCGTTGAAGTTCTTGATCTGCATGATGAAATTCCTTTCAGTGCAAAGCATGACCAATGCAGACAGTCTGTCTTCACACATTGTGTTACGCACAAATGTTTTAATTCGTTTGAGTGTAGAAAAACACCTTTCTGCCTCGCATGATGTTATGGAAATTGTCAAAGTCACATTAAGAAGCTTAATGGTTTCGCTAAAAGTGGAACACAAGTTATTGTCTCTGAAAAAATCCATTGGTGGAACAACCCCAGCTATGTTTTTAAATTCCTTAGTGCTGTAAACTGTAGAAAGCACTTTGATCAGTTTCTTTTCTTCAACAAGTGATTACTGCTCAAGAGTAACTTTCACATGATATGCTGGAAACGATACATTTAAATTGTGAAAATCCGTCAGGCCGAAACAGAACTGCTGTTCCCATATGGCCAATAGACCTGGAACTTTATTTTATTTCATTAATGATAATATCGCATATTGCAATTGCCTCTATTTTTCCCTCAATGTGTTCTAGGAGTTTTCTTCTTTTTGTTACATTCTCCACAACTTCACTGAAATTTATGGAACTTCTAATTTTAAGGATTTCCACCTCAAAAGAATTCAATCCATTCTGCACCATTTCAGGAGTACAGTCACTCCTCTGAAGGTGATTGTAGAAAATATCGACATTGGGCATAATTTTGTGGAAGAAATCAGCCAAAATAGGAAATCTGAATCAGTAAAAATTCCAATAAAACCAGATGCTTGAAGAACGGAGTTTGTATTGGTGATTCTCTCGCCGCCCCTAATTAGCTTCATGCATTCTATTAGTTCCTCTCTGTGTTCGAAAGCTGTATTAACGTATCTGGATTGAAAGTTCCACCTCGTAGTCACTGACCTCGGCAGTCGTTTCTGTACCACTTCCTCTAGAACTACCGTTCCCTGTGATGAATTAGAAAGAAAAGCACAAATTCCTTGAAGATTAATGAAAACGATTCTTACACTGCTATTCGCTGACGCTGTATTCAACATAATTAGATTTAATTGATGCGCATGGCAGTGAATGTATTCTGCATATGCATACTTCTGTTTTATGAGGCACTGAACACTTTTCTTCGCCCCAGCCATAACATTAGCCCCATCATATGATTGAGATATGAGTTTATGTTCACAGTCTTCAGATGTTGGTGAAGCTCCGGCAATATACACTCAGCTAAGTCTTCTGCTTTGTGCCCGGTATGATTTAGAAATGCCCAGCACCTTTCCACTGGCATGTGGTTTACCAAATATCTGTATACAAGCACCATTTGATAGTTGGAAACTACATCACTGGTTTCATCTGCTACGACAGCTAAAAATGGGGAGTCTCTGATTTCTTTTGATATCTCTTCATGATAGACTTCAAGGATACATTGTAAGAATATCGTTCTGGATTGTCTAGGACGTCCCCTTAAACACTGTAGCATTCTCCAGGTGGGTTTTCAGAACACAGTCTAGCTCTGCACTGAAGCTTATCAGTCCTCGAAAATTACCAGGATTGCTTGACGTAGCTGACTCATCGTGTCCTCGTAGAACTGACTCAAAGGCCCCACAAAACCTAATGCAGTTAACAATAATGTTTAAAACATACCTATTTTGAGCCACTTTCTGGTTGTGTTCTTCAATTGTTCTCCGATATGCACTGTCCATCTGCTTTGCTATATTTAAGATGCCAAGCATAGCAAAATTGACTGTGTTTTTCATGTGCAACTTTGAAGCTACGTGTTTTTTAGCGCGATCATGAAGGTGCTGCAAATCACTCACGCCATGTTTTGTCCACGGATCTTCACCGCTAAACAGAACGCAAAGAAAGCAAACCAGCGCATTTTTAATATCACAACCACATATCCAATTTTATTTCTCGTATACATCGTTGTTATAGTTCCTGTTAAAACATCTTGCTTTTGTTTTGACTATTTGTGTGATGTTTAGTTTCGGCGTGGATCTTCCAAGTTCAGTTTTTCTTCGAAGGTCATGTTTGAAAAAGGATGTGCTAAAAGACACTTTATGGAATTCATTGTTTCTTCTTATAACACAAGTTACCTGTATTTAAATAAATATTTCTGATGCAATACACAAAACACGGCAGAGTTAACAAAACACGGCAAAACCATGTGGCTATGTACTCGTAGGTTACATTTAACATAGGCGCAATAGATGCCGCTGCTGTAATGAAAGAACGAGCAAGTTAGGCATCCACTATTCTCTGGCAGCTAGGTTAACCAACTACATGCAGCCATACGCCCCACATCACACCTCTACTTGCCTCGGCAATTCCTAGGTTCGTCCTGCCCTATACCTCCCCATTGTATGCCAGTGCTTTGCATCTGGGAGTGAACTACTTGGCACCTGCAAACAATACAGTGCGCTCAGGTCCCCTGCAGTAGACAGGGTCGAAATGAACTCCAAATGAAAATGCCATTACATTAAAGGGAGACCCAGCATTTTGGTTGTAGCGCAAACATGCTAACCCCTTCAGAAGCCGCCCCTGCTTGGTATAGAAACTTAGTTAGATCCTTGGTCCATAATAGCACAATTATTTATTAAAGTTCAGTTAGACATTTCATATGTATATTAACCAACAGTAAGCATTTCTACGCCCAATGCCCAAAGCGAGCTTGGAATAAACCAGAAAAACTCTTTTATCAATAATACGCAACGAAAATTATTCTCAAAAACCTTTCTTTTAAAATTTTATTTTTACATGTAAGGGCTTCCCGTATGGGATGGGTTCCGTCCCCTTCAGCTGCCGAGGTGCGAGCGCTGCGGACCCTTAGCACTCGTGGTACCTCTGACGTTACTAGAGGAACCTCGGCCCGAACTGCCGAGCACATCCCGTCGGGGAGTTGTTCGGTTTGGGTTGGATTTGAGGGGGCAGTGTGTTCTCGACACCCACGGGGAATTGGATACCTCCGGCCAGGCTACGGCCACCGGAAGAGGTAGAGGGTTGCCTAACAAGTCCCAGATACTAGCCTGCAGAGCTCCTAGATGGTGTGCTGGATCACCAGCCGGCCCCACCGCGGTTTTCGGTAGTCTTCCCTGCGCGGTTGACGCGCGTAATTGGCGTATCCACTTCCATCCCGTCTTGACGTTGTGCTCAGCGGGAGGGGGGCTTATCAAAAAATCAGGTATTGCCCTATGGAAAGAGCCCCGGAGTATCCATCCTTCCGGGTAGAAGGAGGCCCGGGTCCTTGGTCCTACGGGTCCAGGACTAATGGGAGTAGAACCTCTGCACTTAACTAACTACATATAAGGGCTACCAAGCAGGATGGCTGCGAAGGTTTCGTCCGTGTCTTGCATTCGGGAGACCCGTGTCTGATTCCCGTGGCCAACCTAGCTGACCCATGGGTTTTCCGGGGGTTTTCCGAGTCTCCTAGCGAATTCTGGGTAGATTAACTACATCCCCCAAATTTTTTGTATCTTCCTTTCATCTCCATTGTTATTTCACATCGTCTCTCATTTGGTGGTCTCTTTCAGGGCAGAAGTGTCGGCGAGAGTCTCGGCGCTGTCATGATTCCTTGGGTCGGCCATCCTCTGTCTTCTCTCGACTTATCCTTCTCGGGCATGCCCAACTTGGGGCGTAGGTACAACAAACCACAGGTTTCGGTGCCAAAACCCCTCCAAAGTAATCCTAATCCTATATAAGGGCTTAGATTTCACTGGAAATGTGATATATGTAGTTGTAAAGAAAGATACTGTAGGTATACCAAGTAAGTCAGCTGCCCCTATTTATTTTTATCTATGAAAACCTCAGTTTATTTTCTAATGTGAAAATATTGAACTTCTTAGCCAAAAACCGTTACTGCAGCTCTGTCCTTCGATTTGATAATATACGACTCAGCATTAATGCTTACTGCCCTGAATGACGGCCAAAACGCTGCGAGAAACGTAAATAAATGACGATTTTTCATGCATAAAGTACTAGGAAGGTGATAATCGAATGAATTCCCAATGAGCGACATAGAATACATGGCAGCTGGTTGAGATGGTTAGCTGTGGGCATATGATGCTGCACGGGCTAGGTTCGAAACTACGTCACATTGTTTCTTTTCTTTCTCCTAGTCTTTATTGTCTACATTTTAGTTACTAAAATAGAAACAAACAAAATAACCAATAAAACTGTTTGTTGTTGTTATTGGTTCTGTTATGGTATTGGCTCTCACATGAATGACAATCCGATAATTAGGGATCGCGCTGAGCTTTGTGGCCATTTATAATCGGTGCCGTATCTGGTGCTGTAAACCATATTACGTAGTTAGATCTCATTGTTAGGAACATCAAAAGTTTCATACTTATATTTTACGTTTCACTTCTTCTACTGACAAAGAAGTTGTGAACCTGTTAAATTCTCTGTTAAACAGAAAAATAAGTTGTGAAGGTGCGATTTCAGCAATGCAGTAAATATTCAAAATGACGACCCCCGACAGTATTTGACAGGTTTCAAATACTGAACACCCACATAGATAACGAAGCGTTCATTTACGCCAAACATTTACGCAGGCGTTAGTAGCTAAAGCCAATTTGCTTTTATGGTGTGCTTGAAACTTGGTTAAATGGATCAAGCAACATAATAAAATGTCTACTACAAACTATAAATGTATACCTATCTGCCAGTGGAAGATATGACAATTATTGTATTTTAAGAACACCTCTAGTGTTAAAAAATTCTACTTATATCATAATTTCAAATTATAGGCCACGAAGGGTATAATAAAGGATAATAAAAATTTCTGAGCTCAACGCGAAGGACTTGAACGTAACTTTCAATGGCAGAGTGGTGAGGTAATCTGTATAATACCATTTAGCCAACGCTACCTTGCAAATTTGTAACCGCAGAACTCAGACTCCCACCTCGATTCTTAACATGTGTTTTATAAGTGCATACAGTGTTTTTAGCTCTTTTTGGTAGTTATAACACAAATAAAACAACTGCATTCGTCATTACAATTACTTAATAGGCTAAAAACTGCCGTAATTTGTGACAGAAGCGAAAAAAATATATCTAATTCTTAGCAATTTTTTACATGGCTGTACAACGAAAACACGAGTAGGCTTCAGATTTAATTCAAATTAATCCTATTGTGTAGATCTGCCATTTGTGGTCCAAAGTTATATTCAATTGATGCATGTAATCGGTAGCTCCTTCAGGGGCGTGGTTAATGGCGTGTGTTAATGTAAGCTAATAAAAAAATTGCAAACTCACCTTGAATTGTACTGGAGCTCTTTGTCTCTAGGTAAGATGTTTTTGGAATCGACATACATAGAGATTGCTTCCTGTCCTATGTAGCAGTTTTGCACTGAGTTGCCTACCCCGTCTCTGTAAGCTGGTCTGCAAAACATCGATTAGTGGGCATTCAAGAAAGGCGTAAGTCGCATTTGTCGCTTAGCACTTTGCATAAATTAAAAATAAATAGGAGCAAGTGAAACAAATGGTATAATAAGCACTAAGTTTAATACCCAACCACGTTTAATCGTTTAACCGTCCATTCTTGTAACTCTAAATTTTGCGCAGCAGGTGGTGGACCCTCAACATACATTAACAAAGCAGCTGGAAAAGAAATTAAGAAACAAAACATCCTAGGCCTAGCAGTAAATTCAGAATACTTCTCCGACATGTCCCGGTTATAAGAATTTCGAATAAATGAAGTTGGCCGTGGTAGGATTTTAGTAAGAGATCACCCGCTTACGAATCTGTACCTTAACGACCTAACCACATGTATTGATTGAATGATACTCCCTGCTCTGTCGATCGTGAAATTTTTACTATTCCACCGTGAAACTTCAGATGTATATTCCCTATGTCACCCAAAAAGATAAAGAGAAACAGGATATATGCAGGATAGAAGAGGGAGTTCTAAGAAGGGAATATATACGTTACTTTAATCATATTTTTCCAAGATAAATTAATTAAATTAAATTCGGTAATTTTACGGCAACCTAACAAGTTCATTGAAAAATAGTTCTGCAATATTAGTTGATTCTGCGAAGCGTTTCCCTGTTAAATTTTGAAATAATCCAGTTACCCATTTCTTGTTATTCTTATAACATGCTACATCACTGGAATTGTAGCTAGTCAATTAAATTAGAGGAGTATTACGTACAAAATTTGACTTTGTTTCAGTTTTACTTTGAATCTAGTTACAAGTTTCGAGGATGGCAATTAAGAAACTGTTATCAGTATTCACGCACTAAATTCAGGCATGGATTTAGTGGGATTTTAACACATACGTTCCTCCGAGCCCTTTACTCTTTTCTTCTCTTTTCTTATCTTTAGAGACAGAAATTACGTTTCCCGCACCATTAACCCGTTCCCCTACCACTTTCCTTATCCCAACTCCATTATTGAGGGAAGTCTCTAAATAAGGCGGAGACGGAAAAGATGTGCCGACGAGGTTCACGTGATGTGGAATCCTAGTTAGTGTCTCCTTGACTGGAATACAGCGGCAAACCTCCATTTTGTCTCTCCGTTAAGAGAAACGGAAATAATAATTTTGCGTTAATAGGGAACATTTTATTTCAAGTTAAAGAAACAATAAGGGAACACATAATTATACACGGGGCATGCTCTCAGTTGAGCGCTTGTCTCTCTCTCTCTCTCTCTCTCTCTCTCTCTCTCTCTCTCTCTCTCTCTCTCTCTCTCTCTCTCTCTCTCTCTCTCTGTCTCACACACACACACACACACACACACAGGTAAAATATTTAATTTTGATTAGTGGTTCCACTATCAACACAAGACATACAGTATAGTGTAACCATGGCTGAGGGTTATACGATTAATACTGGGAGGTTTGCTGTACTGAAAGCCTATATCTGAATGTTTGCACCTTGAAATCTTCCTTACAGTACCTAATAAAATAACAGTTGGATGAGTACAAATTAAATACAGTATAATATTACACACTGACGCAGCCCGTGTCACCTAGGAACACTGATACGACCCGATATCTAAAAGACATTGACAAAAACGAATAAATATAAATAAATGATAGATTTAAAAATATAAATAAATATCAGAATAGATATATGCCATAATGTCAACATATACTCCGGATCCCGTCAGACTGACAAGGCCACTCTGCGAAAGTCAGTAAAATCCCTTTGCAATCCCTGTAAGCAAACAACCCTACTCTATTGTCTGTTTTGCCCTCAAGCCAAATTTGGCGTCTCTCATTCGGGAACAAGCCCATTGTTAAAATACCATGCGTGCTTCTGACAACAGCTATAAGATTTTGACCGACGCGCACAGCGCATGCCTTTGCATAAATTTTTGCATGCGGACCTTTAGAGAAAGCGTCTGTGATGTCATGTCCGACACTGCAAGCTCTGAACACTGATTTAAAGTTGGGATAGTTACCAGGCAATAGAAAATTGATATTCGTTTATGTGATTTTGCAAACTCCAAAAATACCTAGAGTATGGGTAATTCAATGTGATGGCAGAAAGTAGGTTTTTCTAGTAAGGGCACTTCGGTCCTCAGTTCTATGTGAGACGGACCTGCATTTGGCGCCACCTAACAAGTACACTTCCGCGCCATGCACCGAGACAAAGTGCAATATCTAACAATCGCTGCAGTGTGAGTTAGCGCAAAGAGTAATATATAGGGATGACGATAAATATATCCAATTTAACTACGGAGTGCTACACTCCGCACACCACCGGTCCTAAATTGTGAGGCGCTGAGCACAAGGGAGGGTTCGACGTGGTTCGCTACGGGCCGGACCACCTCAATACTTATAAACTAGGTAAGATGTGTGGAGTTTTGTAGTTTAGGGATGCCAGGTTAGACGGGCCAGGTACACGAGAAACCATTGAGCACTCCAAACGCTCTTTTAGACAAGGAAGGGTTTTTCCTGGCAACGGACGATTGTATTATACAACGGCACAGTGTCGAAAATATAATAGCTACAGATAGTGGAAGGAACACTTACACGTGACAGCGAATAAGACACTCTTAAAGTGACGGCGGATCGGATACAATTCCGTAAAGTCTGGCTAGTCAAAGGCTGTGCACATCAGGCTCAAAGGAACCTGACCCTACCACCCACTAATGACCGTCATAAATCTATCTCCACACTTCTGAAATGGAACACTGTCATTGAGGATCAATAGCAACTCTGATTATCTAGATGTCACAGTCGCATGTTTACTCCACGTGGAGTCTCAGTTGCCAAAGTTCCAACTTCCGGTTGATCTGTTTCATTACGTGCAGCAATTCGTTGTGTGTCACAATGTGGAGACCGTGGGAGGGAAGTGCAGTGGTAAATGAAAATGAAGTAGTAGATAACTTTCAGTCAAGTGAAAGTAATCAAGGTGATTATAATAATGTGAATAAATTTGAAAGTGCTGCTGGGCCGAGTTATGTTACTGGAAAAGCCTCAAGAAACAAAGTTAAACGGGAACTGTTTCTAAGAAAATTTAAGCGCTTGTTTTAAACACATATAAATATGTACTGAAAAATAATCTTAGTAAGGGGTCGTGCAATGAACCTGATGATAAATTATGGGTATTCACAGAAATACAGTATGAAATATTGTGACGAAAGGAATACCAAAGAAGCCGATTAGGTGTGAAAACAAAAGGAAACGTTTCTCTAACGTAGATAATTTAACACGCGATTTAATTCACCGAGAAATTTATAGATTCCATGCAAAAGGGAGAGCGCCCACCTTAGACGAATTGGTTGCACATTTGCAAGAAATTTGTGATTTTCTTTATGGGCAGTGCACTTTGCGCGGCCTTCTAAAGGAGCTGGGTTTCAAATACCGCACATTGAATAAAATAAGGGTTATTATGGAATAAAGTAGAACTGTAGCTTGGCGATATATATGTCAAAACTAAAGAAAGTTTCGCAGTAATGGACATAAGATAATTTATTTAGACGAAGCCTCGTACGATACCCATGACGTATTCAGAAAGTTGGCAACCTTGCAGAAAGGTCTGGGAGAAGGAGGGTCAGTGTTGTAAAACGATTATAAGGGTTCGTCTAAGGAGTCGGCCGACGTGCACACGAGTTAACTAAACAGACTTTACTCAACACCAAACACATGTTATCTAGCACCTAGTGAACAGAAATAATTTTCGAAGCATTAAATTTTGTATAAACAGTCGAGTGTGTTTTCCTTAGCAGAACTCAACATCAGATCCAGGACCCTCCCACATTCTGATCTATCGACAGATATCTCAAAGCTAGAGCAATCTAAGGGAAATCACAAATCATCACCCATCCACTTAACACAAACTAATACGTTGAGGGGAGTAGGCAGCCTCAACCTTTTGTTGCAATAAGATAGTCATAGTGTGCGACGGAAAGGAAAGAGGAAAATACCAGTTGAGTCAGCTGCCCCTTATTCTCAAGTTTTATGCAATCCGCACTTTACACTCGAATACAAAAACATGGACTCCGTTGCTAGGTTCTACTCGCGTATTTAACATGGATGTTAAACACTCGATGGAATTAGTACTAACAAATGCTATCGCATTCCCTGTAGTATATTCGTAATTAGATAGCTGACGTTTGCACGTCTACAAATGTTCACTAGAACCAGTGAATACTGTATGTTAGACGGGATATGTGCCTCACACGTTACTAGACAGATCAGTTAGAAGGAGTACAAAACTTCTATGTCAGCTGTCCACTGTGAAGGTGGTTCAAATCCCCTGCATAGGTATACAAACTATTTCTTTTTTTGCTATGTAATATAATTGACAAGTATTATTCTGAAAATTATCAGTTTTATGTTTTTTATTGATGAACTACAAGTAGTGAGTCGTTTAAAGATACCTATAGGTAGAAGCATTTGAATTAAAAATCATTTATTCATACTTCAACAAAAAAGCAAGGAAATCACAGTGCCAGAATTTAACGTGGAAGTTAAACACAATTACATAGACATAGAATTATTGTGCTATTAAAATCTCGCTTCAAATAAGTATGTTTTGTGGCGCTCGAACGAACCTTTTTCTGTTCCTTGAACAACATTGCCCTAACGAACCAAGTGTTCGAATTGATGAGCTTCTTGGGTAATGCACGCCCTCAGGAACTTCAAAATTAAATTATTGTGAATTCGGTTTCCAAGTCATGATTAACATAAAAAAATAATTACGATGTTGAGACTCGAACCTGCGTCATGGGGAGCTAGGGCACAGGAGAGGTCATAAGCCCATTGAGCTATTTATAGATTTGCCTGAAAGTACTGTGACTGTGGGTTCGTAGAATTAAACGGCCGAGTTGCAGAAATTAAAAATCTCCTTTATTTTCGTAGAAATACTCTTATAGATTACAGCAGCATTACGTTAGATGCACTATCAGTATACCAAGGTCGATGACAATAACAGTGACAGCTGATTACATTAGCTCTCGTTACAATAACCCTTTTTACACAACTACTGCTTAATCATTCATGTTTACAACAACTGTTTCAGAACTGTCCTGCGGGCGTGTCACAATCCTTTTTATATGTCCATTCATAACTCGAGAACATTCTCGAAAAAACAAGAAAAACAACCACTCTCCGTCAATCGAGATATCTCTAGAAATTTCCAGACATGAAACCCTACCTGTGCCGGCGAGTCCTTTATCTGAGATAACATTATTTGCCGGCTTTATGATCACTCGCCGCGTTATCGTTGACTGCTTATGCAAGCTCGTGAAACATTATCCACCGTCTGTTATCTAAGTACTAGAATCCGTTATTTTTTTCAGCTGACGTTCTTAGTGTACTCGTATGATGGTTCCATTTTTTCTGAGGCGTTTTCTGAATTACTTTGCCATCTTGTAAAATTTGTAAAAAGTTTGTAAAGTCGTCTGGTAACCGAAATTCGCTCTCAGTAAAGGAGTGGTATGCTTTCTACTATAACGAGCAATCCGTTTTATCCCTTATAACGCTATTTCTCTGAATTTGGCGCATTCTTCTTTCTAAAAACATCAAGCAATGCAGTTTGGTAAGCGCAAAACTTGACTAAGACCCACATGCCGTTTGATAGGTTGCCTACCTTACAAACGAATAAGGCGAGGCTAACTTACCTGGTATAAAAAATAGAAAAGAAGAGAGCTCGTAAGTACCTAAGCCGGCAAGGCGGTGATTGCAGCAGTTAAGCTTCTGTAAGGAGCTTCGAAAGCGAGTTAGCGAATCTTCACTACAATTTGAGTCCTAAGATAAAATTTAAAGTAGATAAGCTACCGTATAGGAACCACAAAAGCTACAACAATGTATAAATAAATATTTAGTGCCGTAAATATTAAGTGGTAGATGAGTACCCTCACGAATGTGAGTCGCATACGTCGTGACATACGGCTCGGCTTTCATTACGCAAATCTAGCAAATGATCAATAGTACATGTCTGATTTCCCCTTAGAACCACAGACTGTTACGTGTCAATATGCCGAAGACGTCCTCATAATGGCACGTAACAAAAACCTAAGATATTGTCATCCTCCGCTGCAGCGCCAGCTCTGAGCCATTGGCCCTTGGAGTGAGAAGTGGAGGATGGCCATTAGCCCCGAGAAGAGCTCCGCTCTTCTCCTGGCTAAGGTCCAAGCTAGCCGACTGGATTGGTCGCTGAGGTTGAGGCAGAGGCAAATCCCCTGCGTTCCCTCTACCAAATACCTTGGCGTCCTCCTCAATCGCGACCTCACCTACGCACCTCACGTCCGGGTCAAAGCCGGACAAGGGCATACAGCACTAAGGCAGTTGTACCCTGTACTTAAATCCACCGTGCCAACGCACCTCAAACTACGCCTGTATCGGGCGATTATACCGCCCCTGATTCTGTACGGCTGCGAAGTCTGGGGATCAGCTGCTCCGACCACTATTCGCAGAATACAGTGCGTCCGGAACAGGGTACTGCAAATGATCTACGATACCTGACGTAGATTCCCGTCCCGCATCCTTCACACCTACTCCGGAGTCCCGTACATTGTGGACGTGGTGCGAGAGAGATCCTGTACCATCTAAAATAAGCTAGACCCCCATCCCAATATCCTGGTGAACATCCTTGGCCGTTACGACCACAGGGTTCTTCGCCGCCGACCGAGTTACCGGTTGCCCAAATATGAGTTGGGTAACCAGAACTGAACAGGGCCACATTCCCCCGACTTCATACCCGCAAGCCCACAAATGGCCTTGGTAAGTCCCATGCCTAAACATTTGTTCCTTTCCCTCCAACCTGTTAAGCGAACTGTGCTCAGACGCCTCCCAGTGAGGCGGAAGAGGGCAGCCAACACTGGGCGCACAACCGCACGGGGCGACAGCGCCCTTTTAAAGGTTAGACATATCGCTGCCTAAGACAACCGCCTGAGACATAAGACGACTCTAGTATACTGCCCAGATACAGCCGCAATAAGCGGCTAGGTGCTGGGCAGCAAACACTCCGTCCAGGTAAACCTGGACGACTCGATTCTTCTGCTGGTCTGCTGCTGATCAATAGTCATAACTCTATAGTCTCTGTGCCAAATAAAGGGCACTATACAAGTTTCTGCTGTCTCAGAATTCCGGATGCTTTGCACATTTTATTCAGTATTCAATAATTGTTACGATTAATAAGAAATAATGTAAATTTACTGGTATTATGAACAGTTTATTAAGCACTACGGCGCTAAATGATAAATGAGTGAACAATCCACAGATCTCCAGATTAAAAATTATGTTAAAAGATTGGATGTTAAACATTTGCAGCTTTATCGTACACAGAACAATTCAATAAAACAAACTGAATATATTAAAGCATGAACCCTGTCTGAATAAGCATGGATTTAACTTTTATGACCCTAAAGTTTTATAATGCTACTAATATGGCGTCAGTTGTGTATTCCACACTTTATCATGAGGCCTTCAGCGACAAATTAAGCGTTTCACGTGTATATTAAAAATGGTTTAGAACATTGGGCTCTCTAACTGATTATAGAGCTTAATTGCCAATAACATTGTCGGCTCTTCATGCTTAGGAACGTCGTCACATTACTCAACTTATATTTGTGTATCTATTAGGATTCAAACATATTGTAAGTGCGACTCACAGCGCCCAAACCGTCTCTATGGACATGAATAACCTTGAGAAAATTAAAAAGTTTGCCGTCCCCAACATCACACTAAGTGCTGTCGATGTTGGTTTACTATTAGATGCCTGGTATTTTAGTCACTGTGTTAAATTTGCAGTTTTAGACAACACAAAATTGTCGTAACCACAATGGAGAACCGCATAAGAACATAAAATTCAATGATCCAACTCTCAAATCTCGTGCACAGTTTACAACTAATACATTACGAGAAAAGGTCAGCGAGTGTTCCAGAGATGTAAGTAACGTGGCTATTTTTATAGCTGATAATAGATTTCTGTTTGAGACTAGTGCTCAAGACGTGAAGCTGTAACTGGGCACCGTTCCAAATGGGCCAAGAAGACAAAACAGCAAGCACAGTTTGTAGTTCACACTCGAGGAGCATCCTAGCGTTCGAAACTTTCTGGAACACACACACACACACACACACACACACACACACACACACACACACACACACACACACACACACACACACACACACAAATTAAGCAGAGTGAAATAGGACGGCAATCGTTGCAACTTCAAGTCTTCAAAGTTTCTCTGAATTAGGAAGTGCTTACAAAACCATTTGCTTTTAGAATTGGGACGGCAGAGGGAGGGATTCTGACACCCCGGCGGCGTTTTAACCCTCCAAAAGTTGAAACAAAAAGGGATAAGAGAGCACAGAAGGGACGGCGGTAAAGAAATATCACATAACAAAGTTGAAAAAAGAAGCAAGAGTGCGTTAGTTTTAAGAAGCAAGAAGACGAAGAAGTCTTCTCCACAGCTGCTAATAAACTTGCTCTTTTATTTCCTTACGGATTTACTGAACTTCTTTCGTTTAAGTGTTGTGTTAGAAAGTCATGCGGAAGCTGTGAACGGCCATAAATTGGTCTTGTGTAATCAGAGCATCACATGTTGGTTCTCAAGAATTTTCCATTACAACTAAACTGAGTGAAAATAGCACAAATGATGTAAACATCTCATACTTTACATATAGATGACTTTTTGTACACACCCTTCTAGACACTATTGCTCCAAAATTTATTCCTCATATACATATCCACTGTACAATGACTTATCCTTTTAGATACAGGGATACAGCAACTGAAGGAATAGTGAGATTTCTAAAAGCCCGACCGACATATAAAGGTTTTGAAGTATAACTTAATACATGAAAAATGTTAAAAGTATTGTAAAATTAAAACGAATACTAACAAAAACCTCTGAAATGATTAACGTCGAAAACCTTGACAAAAAATGGGGAAGGGTAATTAGCGGGACCTAAACTTTTTGTACAGTGATTTTGTTTATATTTATGCTTTAGGAATTACACAATTATAAATTTTAATGAAGCAAACTCACATTGTTTTATCACTAGATCCAAGATATACCTATGTTTAGTATGTCTTTCAAATAGTTGAATGTGTATTTTAATTTAAAGCTGAGAGCCATCTTTTGCTCTTCCACATAGATGTGTCTGGAGTATAAGGATACAATATTAATAATTTGATGTACAATTTAAGTTCAATCTGTTAAAATAAATTTATATTCATTTATATCCACTATATGGTGTGAAATTTAGGTTTCAGGTTGCACTTATTACAACAGAGATGTGAGCATCACAGTTATTTAAGTGATGCAACAGTAATTTCTGTTTCCCTACAATTAGGAGGCAATTGTGCTTGTGTTTACATTGCTGTTTCACCACTACTGATAATCGAAACTTAATGGATATTTAAAGCTTCTTCAGTCGAAGAAATTTTGGCTTCAGTCCCTGAGGTGGGATTCAACTTTTAAAATTTCATCAAATGTTTGTTGTCTACTTCAAAAAATAATTGGTTATGAAATATTGAAGGTAATATTCCCGTTTTATGACTTGTTACTAATTAGTAACAAAGGCCAAATACACTTTTATTGAACCAAAAATCTTGTGTAACTTGAACCGTAATAAAAAGTGGATGAAATCACTTGCACCTGACAGAAGTACTTAGTTTTGAATGTACACTTTCATGATGTCTTTTAGGATTTGGTGAATAAGCTTAAAACAGAAGAAGCAAAACAGGATAACCAGCCAGTTAGCCTTTTAAAGAGTGATGCCTGTAGTCAGCACTTTAGCACCCTCTACGCCTGGGCTGTGGCTAATTGAGTCTTTAGTTCTGAACGTCCCTTAAATTCTATCCTTCTCAACGTCCCAGTGTGTATATGACATAATTTTGCAGTTATGCCTTTTTATCAGGTTTCACTTTATCTTTACGTGTGATACATATATGACACTGGATTGTCAGCTTTACTTCCGTTCAGAAGTAAGCAACAGTAAGAAGTTTTACACTCTAAAAGACTTCTGTACCTCCTTCTGCGTTTGATTCCCCGACCTCTGGAACCAAAGGTTTGAGTATTATACCTAGATCATGGAGGACGTCAGCTAACTGGAAGAACATCCCTTCAGGATCACGTAACAAAGACGGCAAACTGATGACGGTAACCCAGGAATTAAACACAATCCATTCAATTTTGTTACTCGTGGCTTTTCTGGGCCTGTTTGTTACAACCGCTGAGTAAACTAAACATTAGCGGCTAATGAACTATTAATCATGTTTTATCATCGGGTGTCCAAATAATGCTCTGCTCCAATGAAAAGGTGTTTACGTATGGTGTCCAGTGCTTATTAAATACTTTTATTACGAAACGGAAGCTATGGGGATATAGTTTCAATAGTTTGTTTTAAAGCACTATCATAGTTCTATATTCGTTTAAGGATATATATATATATATATATATATATATATATATATAAATGTACCACAAAAGAAGAAGAAACCACATTTTTCTCATGAGCAGCTGTGTCGTGTGCTTTAAACATAATACTGAATACAATTTATTTGTGCTTTAAATGACCAATTAATTAATTATTAATTTATTAATAACACATTCCATTTGGATTCATAGTGGTCCTAGTTACTGGTACTGGAGCACACATGACTTCATAAGTTTATATAGCGAATTTAAACTTACAACTGCGTGAAATGTGATCTGAAATAAACGTGAATACATTGGTTAAAAGAGATCAGAACTTCAAACTAAATTTTATAGGACAACCTATGTAAATATTTAAAGCGAATAAACAGTAATAGTTTCATAAATTGTTGAAATTCCTTTAAGTGTCAAAGACAGATCTGCCAGCGTAACAGATATAAGTTTTAAAATGTAATGTAGAAACAAAGTTTCCAAAAATCTGGTATGTTGGACTCATATGACTTTCTTTAATCCATGTTGTTGGTGTTGTGAGTCTGTCTCACGATAGTGGATGTCAACATTCACAGAACATGCATGATTACCATTTTCTTGTAATTACACCGTGTTTGGGGAAATGAAATAGGCCTTAAGCAATAGACAAATCTTTTAAGCGAGGCTGTCTATCTAGTAGCTTTAAAATTCCCTTCTCTTTGCATGGAAAGGCAAGTGACTTCACGTTTGAAGACGGTACAGTGTATATAGTACGTAAAATTTGAAGCTATTGCTAACAGCGAAGAAATACAAGTATCGCAATAATATATAATTATTACCACCGAATATCAATATTAATTGGACACAGGTATGTCAGGCCATAATCCTACAGGTTGAGGATGTTGGAAAATCCAAAAATTCCTTGTGATAACAGAAACTAAAGTGTTCAAATTATGTGGGCACACTCATATTAAAACAGATTAATACATTCAAGATGGTAGTTAAACATGTTTGAAATTTAAAAGTTAACGATTACGTATAATGAGATAATTAAAAAAGGAATTAGAGACCACTTTCACTTTCTGTTAAGGAAGGTTCATCTTTGAACGTTTGGATGCATAAACTTCCTTAATAACACATAGGTATGAGTTAGTTTAATTTGTTAAAAGAATAAAATGAGCAAGATTTGATCACACTGTTAATTATAACGTAATCTCAATTTCAATTTTGCTTTGAAATAACTGAATTACCGTGGTTCTATAAACCGTGTAGTGTTCATATTATAAATGGGTCATAGGCGTACTCTTTAGTACTCCTTCTATTGTACAGTCACACGTAGGTCCAGTAGCGAGGCGTGACTTTCTAAGCAAGGGAAGCTCCAAATAATAATTTTCATTAAAATAACAGAGAATAGTGACTCAAAGAACTAAGCGTACTCTTCAGTACTCTTTCTATTCTACAGTCACAAGTCGGTTCAGTAGCGAGGCGTGACTTTCAATGCGAGGGAAGCTCCAAATAATAATGTTCATTAAAATAAGAGAGAATATGACTCAAAGAACTACGGCTACTCTGCAGTACTCTTTCTATTCTACAGTCACAAGTCGGTTCAGTAGCGAGGCGTGACTTTCAAAGCGGGGGAAGCTCCAAATAATAATGTTCATTAAAATAACAGAGAATATGACTCAAAGAACTAAGGCTACCCTTTTATTGTACAGTGACAAGTTTTATTGCTCTTTTTATTGTACAGTGACAAGTTGTTCCAGTAGCAAGGCATAGCTTTCAAAGTGAGGGAAGCTCCAAATAATAATTTTCATTAAAATTTGAGAGAATAATGACTCATAAACCTAAGACTACCCTTTATTACTCTTTCTATTGCTCTTTTAACTTCTTAAAAGAATAAAAATGAGCAAGTTGTGATCACACTGTTAATAACGTAATATCAATTTCGATTTTGCGTTGAAATAACTGATTTGTTGTGGTTCTATAAGCCGGGCAGTGTTCATATAATAAATGGGTCATAGTGGCAGAAACACACATACATACACGCACACACAATATATATATACACACAAAGGTTATGTAATATGTAGGCGGGAATGACCAGCATTATACATAAGTTCAGAGATTCTGACACAACCGACTGCAGGTTTGATTGTGTTTAATTTATAAGTTAGGAATGAACGGCAACGTCTGAGACAAGTTAAATCGTGTTCTCAAACTTTAAGAGGAATTAAGTAGTTCAAATGACGGAATAACTTATCGATAGCGGTAATCAAGATACTCTCAGCTTAATTGTGCTTGATTGCCATTAGTACTCTGGGCAAACAAAGAATTAGCAAGAATTAACTTCTATAAAACCGTCCTAAAAATGACATGTTTCTTTCTTTTAAATGCGCCTGATTATGTGTATCATTTGAAAAGTTCAATATTAAACCTCTCATGAATTGCATTCACATGACACTATGTACTCTCCCTTACACTCTTCCTAACTTCAAAAATGGGTAAAAAGAGACCGGCCCTCGTAGCCATAATCGCTAGAGAATTCATATGTCTGTGGCGTTCCGTCACGTAGAGTGTCCCGGGTTTGAGTCCTGCCTTTGGCATGGGTGTCTATATGTATAATGTATACGCGTAAAACCATATAAAACAGCCAGTAAGCTAAACGGAAACAATAAAACGTTTACATAAGAAATATATATATATATATATATATAGATGTGTGTGTGACATAAAGCAGTTAAAAATGCCACACTTTGACCCAGAAAACAAAAAGAAATGTCTTCTAGTTCAATCCTTGGCATAAGTTTAAATTCTACATATCTTAACCATGGGGTTCCTGTACCATACATTTCCAATAATTTTGTGAATGCCATTTAAGATTTGAATTTTTGAGAACGCTCTCCGATACCCTCTCGCTCTTAATGAACTACTGGTATTGCGAAACCTTGTGATATGACATTTTAAAAGACATTTTGTGCAAAAAATAGCTTTCTGTAAGAACATAATATAAAATTACCTATTTGTGGAACTATTTTGGAAATATTGGCCTTTTTTAATGTTCTTACATTTTCAAGTTATACTCTCAATACTTCAAAAGGTCCATTTTTCTTCTGATGAGCTCTTTACCAATAAGCGGTAACTATGCTGTTTTACACCCTCAAAAATGAGCATTAACTCTAATTCTTGTGTGTGTTTACTTTGTTTTCGTACCTATATACGAGGGCTGTTCAATAAAGAATGATCATAATGTTTTACGGTCATAATTTTTCGCACTAAAATTCAATCTTATTATATTGTTAGCTTAATGTGAAACAAACACGCATAGTAGCTTCATTGTTGGTACTCCTGCTTCCCGCCTGTGAGAACCAGGTAAGTTCAGGCTAAAAAATATGATGGTAATATAAATCTAAAAGTACAGAGTGACACTGTGTCAGAAGTGAAAACACATAAATTGTTGGGTATTGTGTTAGATTATCGACTAATTTGGGCTGATCATATTGAAAACATATGCGGTAAAATTAGTAAATCATTATATCTCTTAGGATATTTTAGCAAGTAAAACAATACAAATATCCTAAAATTAATATACTATGGATGTATCCATCCATATCTAATCTATGGAATAGAAATATGGGGTTCAGCAGCCAAAACACACATGGATAAACTGCTTATTTACCAAAAAAATGTGTTAGGGTCATGTATAATCTAAAAGCAAGAGAATCTTGCAGGGATACCTTTATAAATAACAAAATAATCACCATCTACTCTCTGTATGCTTATACAGCTATAATGTTTATTGTGGACAAGTGTAATCCAGTTAAAAACAGTCAGGTACATGAACGTAACACCAGAACCAATATGAATTACTATAGAGATAGTGTAATTAAAGCTGTCTCTCAAAAGGATGTACATATACTAGGAACTAAGCTTTACAATAAACTGCCATCTGATATTAAATCAATAGCTAGCATCTCAAAACAGCAGTTTAAATGGAAGTTAAAGGCTTTCCCCATAAATAAATGTTTATATAACTTAAATGAATTATGACTTTGAAGCTTTAATTATACCTGAAAGTGATAAATTCATTAAGCTGATTAAGGGATCATGTGTAGGATTAGTTTCTAATGTTGTAATTGACTCCGTAAATTAGATTCTAATGCTGTAGAATTGACTATGTACAAGTAGTATTAAAGATGACAAATTGACTATGTCAGAAATTGTAACCAACAATCTATAGGCAATATTTATTTGCTTTATCTACTTTAGACTTTTGTTGGATCTTGTATCTGTCACAGCTTTTAGTCTTATGTAACTTTTTATATTTATCTTTGTATCTTGAACTGACGTGTCCTATAACATATGAATTATGTTCCAAAGGATGAAATAAATACAATACAATAAAGTACATATTTAGTATCGCCTACCGCTGCAATGGAGGTAACATGCAGTTAAAGTTGATGTTAGAGGAAGATCCGGAGTTTCTTTCAAACGTAATCACTGCTGATGAAACTTGGCTACATCATTTTGATTCTGAGAGTAAACAGCAGAGCTCAGTGTGGAAATTTTCTCCATCATCAACCCCCAAAATAGCAAAAGTGGCTGCTTCTGCTGGGAAAGCTATGGTCATCTCATTCTTTGATATTCATGGAATGGTTTATTAGCATGTTGTACCTGTACACACATCAGCAACTGGACAATACTACAGGGATGTCCTGAAAACATTGCATGTCCATATCAGGTACAAAAGACCACCTTTCTGTGAAGCAGGCTGGAAGCTGCACCACGATAATGTGCGGCCGCATATTGCCAAAGTTGTTGCTGAATATCTTGCAAAAATCAACGTGAAGTACATCTCTCACCCTCTGTATGGTCCAAATTTAGCCTCATGTGACTTTTTTCTAGATCCTTAACTTGAACAAACGCCTTCATGGGAGGCATTATCCATCATAAGAAGCAGTGGTGAAGGCTACGGAGGCGATTTTGAAGGATCTCTCAAAAAATGTTTCCATCATGTCTTTGAAAACTGGCAGAAATGCTAGGACAAGTGCATCGCATTCAGGGGAGACTTTTTTGAGAAGGACGATCAAAATATGAGGATGAGTAACGGTACGTTGTCAAAAAAAAAAAAAAAAAAAAAAAAAAAAAAAATTGTGATCATTCATTATGGAACAGCCCTCGTACATTCACATAACTTAGGATTTCCCCAAAATACCAATTTTAGGAAGGCTATGCTTCAGTCTAAGGTTTTATGTTAATAATGACGATGACAATAATTAATAATAATGATAACAACAATAATAATATTAATAATAATCTAGTTTTAGAATAAATTCTTCAGCTGCGAGTAATTTTTTGAGTAGTAAGACTCTCAATCATATACCGACCAACATCGAGAACAAAACTTTGAGCGTTCATTTCAAAAATGCGTATTACTGTCTAATTGTATCAGGTACATTTTTTCAATTTACGTCGTCCAACGTTAAGTCATATCGGACGATGAATGAAATGGGTGAAATAATGCTCAAATGAGTCCGGGGTCCATGGAGCTTAGAGTTGCCCGACATTCGTCTATCAGGATAAGGGAAAACCCAGAAAAAACCTTATCCAGGTAACTTACCCTGACCGAGATTCGAACTTGGGACCTCTTGAACGTGAGGCAGACACGCTAACGTCTACGCTACCGAGGCGGAAACAGCTACTTTAAAGTATCAAATGGACGCATATACTCATGCCGATTAATGCGCCTCCTATTCCACATATATATTCCAGGGATTTTTTTTTATTTTTTTTAAGAGTGCGTAACCCTTAACATCCTTTAAGGTGCTTTAAAGCTTATAATCCAATAAAAGAGTATTACAAAGGGTCAGTTCACATCACTTGACTGGCTTGACACAGGGATGTCTACTTTAAAGGGGGAACCTCGAATCCCTCTTGCCGCAAGTTTGTATTTAAATCCCCGTTTAGTCTCCTGTGCAGTCTTCCAGGAATCCCAGCAGGATGCAATAAGGCAGGCAAACGATTATGCATGCTAAATGCTTACTTTGTTACAATTAACTCCGTTACCTTCATTTTGAAACAAAGTGTGCTTTATATCACAACGCACCATGTGGTCATTCATTACTAATAGCAGAGATGTACGTTCAGCACGGACTAGATAAAGTAAGGTTATATTATTTTATAAGGTGGTAAACGCATGGAATATCGAATAAAAATAACAATAGAAGTACATGACAGAAAAATAGTTTTAATTAATCAGTAGGTTATATTATTTTGTAACCACCAAGTAGCTAGAAATTTGACGGCTGTTATTAAACATGTGGCCTGAACTGGTGCCATGGTTATGTAACGATAGTAAGGTTTTCTTTTTGCATTGAAATTTAGCCCTAGTAGACTTCACTGTTTCAAGACTTTCAGGTTGTCATGAGCGTATGGGGACGGAAATGAAGAATAGCGGCAAACTAAATTTTCATTCTTGGTGATTAACCGAAATTTCTGCTCGGGAAAACTAATCTTTAAACAAGTATACTTTTGAATTGCCTAATGACACAAAACATTGCTTGTCATTCATCAAATAGAACTAGTTTGCTGAACTTTAATTTTCTACAGTGGTAATCTTTTCGACTACTTTAGTATTTCTTCCTTTTACAAAATTATAAATTTTAAAGAATAGGATTAAGACTAGGATTACTACGGAGGGGATTCGGCACCAAAACCGCGTAGTTCACTGTACCTAATCCTCAAGTGGGGCTTCTCCGGGAGGAAGGATGAGGCGAGAGGAGACAAGAGGGCGGCCGACCCAAAGAGTCACCACATTGCAGTCACCCGCCGACATCTCTACCCTGAAAGAGATGATGTGAAATAAGAATGAAGATGAAGTGGAGGGACAGGGAATTCTGGGGATGTAATTAACCTACCCAGCATTTGCCTGGCGACCAAGGAAACCCCCGAAAATCATACCTGGTAGGTCGGCCATGGGAATCGAACACGAGCTACAGACGAAGCTGCTCTAGCAATCCCACTCCGGTGAATAGATAAAGATATGTTCAAAGTGACCAAATAAAATTCTAGATGCATTTAAAACATGTAATTTAATCAAATTTATCACCCATTTGTTGAGAAAGTAAAACAGAAAACGAAATGTGTTCATTTTAAAGTGTTAAATGAGGAAACAAATGGCAATATATTTGTAATTCACTTCAATGTATCTGTACTTAGACAGAGAATATTGTGTTCTTCCGAAATCTTTGTTTCAGAGTTATGCTGTATGCAGTTGCACACGCGCACATATTAGACCCAGATCCCTTTTTCTAGAAAAAAATTAATTTGAGATTATGATCATTTATTTTGAGGAAAAACATATTACCACTTCCCCCGATAAATTTAAGTGGTGAATTCACACGTTACTTCACTGCTATATAAATACAATGCTTTACAAGATCTCGTAATATTTCGTTGATTTTCTAATGAAGTAATTGAAGGTGCACTAAGTGTCTGTAATCTGATTCGTACATCCCAATGAACCTACCAAGAACAAATC
This sequence comes from Mantis religiosa, assembly GCA_030765055.1. Classification (NCBI taxonomy): domain Eukaryota; kingdom Metazoa; phylum Arthropoda; class Insecta; order Mantodea; family Mantidae; genus Mantis; species Mantis religiosa. Next base: position 295,275,187 of record CM060948.1, on the reverse strand, counting down.
TCATAAGAGATAAAATTGATCAGCAACATGCCAACGGTTTTACTTTCTCTACCACTTAAGTAGAGAAGAAATGCATTAAAAATGGTGTACTTTGCTACATTTTGTAGACCCGTACACCAACGAATATATTTTCAAAAACAAAGACCCTTATGTGCGTGCCTATGTATTAGTATGTGGTTTTCATCTTTTTGTCTGCTCCGTAGGAAAAAGAAAACAGCAACCCAAAGTGAGATGAACATACCTTGATCTTGAGGTCAGGATATTTCAAGGGTCCAAGGGGAATCTTAATGAAATTGTGCTAACTTCACGTTGCCCCTTTCAGGAGTAGGGCAAAATATTCAGTTTCTTTAATATTTTCCCCTTTCTTTTGTTCTTAATCAGATGACGTTGATCTTAATGTCATATGTTCGAGATTTGGTGTAATCAGAAGAAAAGTGTAAATTATACTTTAAAACCGAAATTAAAGGATTGCAATAAGTACATAATCGTGATGAATTTCAAAGAAATCTTGTATCCTTGGTAAACGCATGCACGTGCAGTTGATTTGAGTTGTTTTAACAAAAGAGAACGTAAGAAAGATGGTTTCATAGCAGGAGGGAATTTTAAAAGAGTAACACTTGCCTACATTTGAATAGGTATTCTTCGGACCCTTAATGGCATGACCGAGACTAATAATCACAACGGACAAAATAGTCACAAAGGGAATCTTTGTGTGAAAAGACAGCGTTTCAGAAGTGAAAGTTACACACATACACACACACACACACACACACACACACACACACACACACACACACACACACACATAAAGGCAGCTGTGCCAAGTAAGGGCACACAGCCCCCGGCGTGAAGCCGATTCAGGCTGTTATCGTTTCTGTCTTGGTCGAAGGCAGCTCAGAACCGGAGGGAAAATCTGTCCGTTCATACGTAACGAATTAAGTATTATCGAGTAATAAGCATTCCACCTACTGTGACACTAAACAGTGATATATTGGTAACCCTTGGTCGGCAACTTATAGTTTGATGTGATGATAAAAAGAAGCAGTCACTATATCAGTTTGAAGCAGGCATTCCAGTGTCACTAGAATCAGCCTTACTCATACATATCCACGCATACCCTGGGAGTATCACATTGCTCGTACCCTAAGCCACCAATTTTTTTCTGAATCAACTTCCTGCAAAGGTCTTCTTGCTCTTCCTTTGATTTTCAATAATCTTATAAGCTGAGCAGCTACATAAACGTAACCTAAGTATACTATCTAAAATAAGCAATTTATACTAAAATTCTATTATTTAGGTTTAGACGCTTCTGGACTATTTAATTTTCGAGTACTTCACTGTTTTAAAGAAATCACTTCTTAAACGGTAATTCGTTTCTCGAGACATCCTGTGAAGCACATGTAATAGCTGTCTTCAAAGCTTCTGCCTGTATCATAAATATTTTTATTGAAAATATTTCTGCAGGAATTTAAATGAATGTCTGCAGATCAAAATTTTGGTGTTTGTTTTATAAACAAACAATATATACTTGAAGGAAAACTCTATCAATATAACAGATAAGATTTATATACAGCGAAATAGAGTAAATGAAAATACTTTTTATGTATGATAATGATTAAGGATATTATGCTTCCTAGGTTTTTATTAAAAGTATGGCGGGAAATAGGCCATTCATCAAAAATGTGTATAAAAAGCTTTGGGCAATTTTCAACTTATATCGTTCTTCCGAGTATTATGGTTGAGACTTTCTTTTAGATAATAGAAATCCTCGACCGATCAAGTCTCGGATCAAATGCAAGGCTTCATATACTGTAGATAAATGATGTAGAAGACCTATAAATTTCAGATTATTTAATGTTAGCGTTATACATAATTTCAAAGTCAGATATCGCACTTCTTTGACACGTTTTTGAATGATATCAATGATGTAATACCAATAGTCCAAATTTCTGTGGCTAATAAAACCAAATTAGACAGTTTTATTATATAATTTGCCCTAAGAAACAAAACCCTCCGTATATTATTGAATGTATATTAAGTTGAGAGTTTATAATTACATACCTTTCTGCGCTCGTAATACTCCGTAACACCTGCTCACTTATCCTCCAGGAAGAGAATACATGCAGACACCTGTATTGCACGCCTAGTAATACATCGAATGAAAAGAGGGAATATGACATACTAAAATATAAATATACTCTCATTTAAGTAAACCGCAGATAACGAATTATTTGAAAATAAATTTTTACAAATTATAATGCTATGATTACATAAAACTTTGAATTTAACTCATGGGTAATCTTAATATGATACTCGTGGAAATTCACCCCTGGCATAATTACCAGGACTATCCAATTGTATACAGCACCAAGATCTGGAGGAAATAAATCAGCTCGTCACTGTAGAATAAAGTCGTCGGAAACAAAACGTATAGAGGATAATTATTTGGAAATGCTTCCTCGATGGTATAAGTTTTACATAAGCCGTGAGCACTGAGCTCACCCCCCTCACACATTCTTCATCCTTTTTGTTCCCTTACCTTCTCCCTAGTTGCGTGAAGCAAGTAAAAAAGAATTGGCATGCGTTATATGTAGTCGAGTAGGGCGGGCGGGCTAATTTAATTTTGCCCACGCGTGCTACGTGTACAAGGGGCTGTGATGGATTTGTAAGGGACAGAACTAGTTGGTATTCCGGACAGAGCCGTGGAGTTCCTCACCGAGTGTATACCCCAACTTAAAGAGAACTGTCATAAAAACCGTCGCGGTCGTAAAGCTCAGGTGCACGCTTCATGTCCCAGCTGCGAAATACACAATCCCTGCCACGTACTTGCGCTCATCATGGCCATTTTTATGGGCGTTCGGGTCACCACTCGCTGCATCCTGACTCCAGACGTGATTAGCACTTCTGCTGAGCTCACATTTCTCCAAGTCGCTTTTAAGAGACTTGCCTTAAACGATAAAACATAGCGTGTGCCCCTCTGAGGCCGTTTTACGTTCTACATCAATTGCGCCTCTCACCTTTATGCGAAGAAAATAGAATGTACACAAGATTGCAATCGGGATTATTTCCAGTCTATTATTAAATTAATAATTAGCGTTATTATCAGTGAATCTGCACAAGTGCCAGAGGTCGTTAACTTGTGAACGGAGATATACGGTTAAAATGCCACCAGAATAGCCGTCGCCTATGAGAAGAGGCGGTTTACATCGCTTGGTTGTACAACTGTCTTTGGGTTTCTAGGAACCGCGAACTGGAGGTCGTGAAGTCATTTTGTTTTATTATTTTCCATACAATTTCTGTCCAAAAGTTGTACATATTGTTTCCAGTGTCAGCTATGGCCGATTATACAGTAGCTATTCCAGCTTCTCTTTGATGTCTTTCGTTTGTGATCTATTCTTAGGTAGGGAGGAACTTTCTTTTAATGAATGTTATTTCAACTCCCTTTATTGCCTTCTCTGCCACTAACATACAAGTATTAGATAGAGGAAACATTACATTCAACCAAAATATTCGATATAGATATTTTACTAGAAATAAACCTTTTGAGCTCCTTGAACCTTTTATAATCCGGAAGGCATGTGTGTGTATATGTCAGTGTGTGTTTGTGTGCGTTTGTGTGTGTGCGTGTATTTGTGAGAGAGAGTGAGAGAGAGAGAGAGAGAGAGAATAACACAACTCTTCAATGAATATCGAATGAATATCAAATTAAATATCTACTACTGAAGTACGAAATAAGTTCTCCCTACCTGAAACGTTCGCTTATATGTAAAAATGTTCGCTATTCTTTATTTTCTCAAGCATAAAAGACAACTGCTTTTATTAATTAAATGTAAATAAGAATACCTTCAAATTTCATGAAACCCATGAGATACTGGCAGCATTTTAACACGAAGAAGTATAAAATACGCAATTTTAATGCAAAAATGTATTTCCCTAATGGATGGAGTTCTCTAAGAATACGCTGAAAAGTTGTCGATTTCTTCTGTTTTAGCAGCCATCAAAGCAATTTACAACTTTGAAATCATGCGGGAAACTTATTTTAGCGTAATTAACATTGAACTCTGTGATATCTGAAGATAAACAACCTTAAAATATGTGGAAACGTAGAGTCAGACTGAAAAATTTAATGCCATAGCCGGGATTTGAACCACGGATTTTCTGGTTTCCTTTCAGCCACTCTACGATTGAGATACTATAGCCAACGTGCCGATATGACATTAAATTCTCCAACTGACTCGTGTTTAGTCCGGTAAACCACTTAGGAGTTCTCATAAACACATGAGACAACTGCCTTAATGGCGACTTACAACACGTAAGTACTTTAAGGCCCGGGCTTTGTAGTTAACCACTATTAGGTCAATTAATAGAAATTAATTGTTCTTTCACACTAGCCGTGTGTAGGCTAAATTGTGGAAACGTAGAGTCAGACTGAAAAATTCAATGCCATAGCCGGGATTTGAAATTGAAATTTTCAGCCTGACTCTACGTTTCCATACTTTAGCCTACACACGGCCAGTGTGAAAGAACAATTAATTTCCATTAATTGACCTAATAGTGGTTAACTATAAAGCCCTGGCCTTGAAGTACTTACACGTTGCAAGTCGCCATTAAAGTTGCCTCATGTGTTTATGAGAACTCATAAGTGGTTTACCGGGAAACTACGTGTCAGTTAGAGAATTTATTGTCATATTGGCACGTTGGCCATAGTAGCTCAATGGTAGAGCCAGAAGATCCGTGGTTCAAATCCCGGCTATGGCATTGAATTTTTCAGTCTGATTCTACGTTTATACAATTTAGCCTACACACGGCCAGTGTGAAAGAACAGTTAATTTGTAAGCTTAAAATAGTTTTACGGATGAATTCAACAATGGTCGTAACATGGTTGCACTCTAAATTTCTTCATTTCAAGTCTTTTGTTGATATATGGTCATAGAGATCCAAACATTTACCAACGTTGCAGCTTCGCATATAATAATCTTCCTGATTTTCTTTCAGGAGTAACGGAACCACATACTTCAAGGAAATGCAGTTATGGACGCCATCTCATGAACACCTATAGCTAAAGACGAAATCATTGCATTCATCATCATCATCATCTTCTTCTTCTTCTTCTTCTTCTTCTTCTTCTTCTTCTTCTTCTTCTTCTTCTTCTTCTTCTTCTTCTTCTTCTTCTTCTTCTTCTTCTTCTTCTTCTTCTTCTTCTTCTTCTTCTTCTTCTTCTTCTTCTTCTTCTTCTTCTTCTTCTTCTTCTTCTTCTCTTCTTCTTCTTCTTCTCTTCTTCTCTTCTTCTTCTTCTTCTTCTTCTTCTTCTTCTTCTTCTTCTCTTCTTCTTCTTCTTCTTCTTCTTCTTCTTCTTCTTCTTCTTCTCTTCTTCTTCTTCTTCTTCTTCTTCTTCTTCTTCTTCTTCTTCTCTTCTTCTTCTTCTTCTTCTTCTTCTCTTCTTCTTCTTCTTCTTCTTCTTCTTCTTCTTCTTCTTCTTCTTCTTCTTCTTCTTCTTCTTCTTCTTCTTCTTCTTCTTCTTCTTCTTCTTCTTCTTCTTCTTCTTCTTCTTCTTCTTCTTCTTCTTCTTCTTCTTCTTTCTTCTTCTTCTTCTTCTTCTTCTTCTTCTTCTTCTTCTTCTTCTTCTTCTTCTTCTTCTTCTTCTTCTTCTTCTTCTTCTTCTTCTTCTTCTTCTTCTTCTTCTTCTTCTTCTTCTTCTTCTTCTCTTCTTCTTCTTCTTCTTCTTCTTCTTCTTCTTCTTCCTTCTTCTTCTTCTTCTTCTTCTTCTTCTTCTTCTTCTTCTTCTTCTTCTTCTTCTTCTTCTTCTTCCACCTCACGGCTTTGGATTGTTTAACCCGTTCCGGCTCCAAATTGGTCTGCCCATCTTTTCTTCGGTCTTTCTGGTTTCTTCTTCCTATAGGTTTATAGTTTAAGGCTATTTTTGGTATTCTGTTATTATTCATCCTCTGAATATGTTATTTCCATTGATTTCTATTTCTTTCATTAGTATAGTTTATTTCTTCTACTTTTAATTCTGTCCTAATATCCTGACTACGTTTTTTTTTATCAATTTTGGTATATCCAGCTATTGCGCTTATGGATTTCATTTCTGATGACTGTATTCTCGTACTATTTCTTTTTGTTAGTGACCATGTTTCTGATCCATAGATCAGAGTTGGTATTGCCAATTGTTTTGTATAGTTTATAATAAGAGTCCTTTCTTGCTTTATTTTTTAATGTTCTTTTTATTGTGCCAGGTTCCCCTGCCCCGAGGGCTTGGTACCAGGAAAGGGGCCCTTGCCCAGGTATACGGCGAATACCTCAACGGCGGGATAAGCGATGAAGAACTTTCTTCAAACGGTTAGACTGACGGATGAGGCACCCAATCTTCAGGGAATAAGTGAAGACCCATCTCCGGGGTAACAAGGAGAAAGTCCTCAACGGCCAAAGAGGGCGGAAGAGGCAAACCTCTGCCCGGGGTTAATACGGGCAGCAGTTTTGTTTAGATGCTCAAAGAGGCAGCCCCTATCTCAACTTACCTTGCGATACGTTGGTAGCGTGTCGAAGGGACATAATATTACTCATAAGCTCCAAAGAAGAAGCCGGATTACATTCATATGCCGGTAAATTACGCTCTCATTTATCAAGACGGAAAATGACAAAAGCTTTAGTAATCTGCCAGGGAATTATTAATAATTAAAAGAAGCCTGATAACCAGGTAACAAGGCAGCTACTGTATGTACTTTAGAGAGAGATTCAGACTCCATACGCACAAGACGTGAATAGCTTACAGAGATTTTATTATTTTCTATTTTTTATTTTTATTTTATTTTTTTTTTATTATTTTTTTTTATTATTTATTTTAATCTGCGAGCTTAGATCCAGGTGTCTATAGTTTAAACCTGGACTTATTGTGCTCTTTAATTACAAATGATATATATTTAACTAATAAATAGAAATAAAAGGTCTCTTCTTGCAGACAAACTTATGTCTACACCTACTAACCTAATGACCACTATCTCCAGTGGCCTTATAACTAAATCTAACTTAAAACAGCCTTTATTATTACTATATACATTTCTAATAAATAACTGAATTACAATTACAATTTTAATCTGACCCGAATAATAAATTATGCTGATAGATGGCTGTTGACTTATTTCTAAAATTTTACGCCTGCAACTGAAGGCTTCGCAATCTTGTATGCTGAAGTCCATTAAATTTTGTTGAAGCTCCATGTTGATTGGACATCCAATATTTACTTAATAGTTGTAGGTGTTTTCGTCAATTATTTTATCTTACTCCATGGTCCTGGTTACCTTCGACGATCTTTGAGTGCTTTTTCATGTGTCGTTTGGGTTTCATGTCCTTCTCCGTAAATTCATATTGATCTCCTTCCAATAAATGTTAATATTAGACGATGTCATCTCTTTATGAAGGTCCTATGGATGTTGATCCTCTTCCAATAGATGTTGATGTTAATTAATGCCATCTCTCTGTGTAATCTGGTTGATCTCCTCAATTGTATCGGGGTATTAACTTGATCTGTTGTCTCTCCCCTTCTTCTATTCCGTAGTTGTGCTCTGTTCTGGTTGTAGTCTTCCATTTCTAAATTGGATACTAGTTCTGACATAATTTCAAACTGTTTATAATCTTCTTCTTTCCTCACTATATTCCATATTTGTTGTCCTTTTAGTTTTGTTCTACATTCTTGTAATTCGAATATATTATATATATATATATATATATATATATATATATATATATATATATATATATATATATATATACTGCATTGAAACAATGAATTGTCTGGGTTGCCTGGAACATTGCAGATATCACTATTACTATTTTCTTTCTTGCCTATTCCATTGAATTATGTATCATACGGTCCATTCCTGATATGTAATGTATAATTGCCTTCCTCGGTTTCAAGTGTTTCAACGGTAACATTGCCTTGATGTTTGGTAATATCTCATAAATTCTCCTTCCTTCATCCGCGTTATTCCACTCTTGTTGCCAGTCATTTAACATTTTATTCCTAATTTCAGTTTTAGATTTACATTGTTTGCCGATCAATTCGTACACCTTTGTTAGGTTCTGTTTCTTTAACCAATAATTTGCTGCACGTAATTTGATTACATAATCAATTGGCCATGTTACCATAATAACAAGAAGTCCCATTGAAGATGTCTTAAATGTTGCTACTCCTCTAATAATTATCTGTTGTTGAGATCTGCGTAATAATGTTATGTACTTCTTGTATTTTAATATATGCGCCCAGTTACTCGCTCCATATCCAACAATTCCTATTGTTGGCTTACAGAGAAGTGGTGATGCTCGAAAGAAATAATAATTGACGAAATCAAACTCGTTCACTCTTTACAAAATGGGCGCTGATGACCACGCTGTTGAGCGCCCCAAAATCCACATAATCAATCAATCAATCTTTACAAAAATTTGTACAATGGTTAACTTGAATGCCGTTTCTTCGAATGTAACATTTTATATTTTCTTTAACCGTAACACTAAGTACATATGAAGCATTTGACGTTAATTAGATGGATGGAATGTTCATGGAATCAGCTTTGCGTATATAGCCAACAATGTATTATTGTAAGTTTCCCTGAATTGCTTTTAGTTGCTATTTGGTTGGCCGTTTTGGAACCAGCATGATATATAGTAAACTGTATGTCATTACATGGTCTGTTGTGTTTATTTACCTAGTTTAGAAGTTATGATATTCAATCGTTTATTGAATCTGTATTAAATGACAACAAAGAGAGAAAGTCGTTTGAGGGCTACATATCAGACTTTTAAAACAATGAGCAAAGCTAATCCAATATTTGTAACTGTTTCTGTTCCGTAGTGTTAATATTGTGAACAAATATTGAAGCTGGATTTTCACACTCGATGTAAATATATTTGTCTACGTGTGCTGATTATTATGCCCACTACTTTGTATAGGTATATGTTGACATATTGCTATACATATTAAACACTGAATTCTGAAAACATGGCAAAGGTAACATTTTAGGAAATCTAAAAATTAAATATCTGCTACGGTTCTACTGATAACAAATAAGGTATTAAAAATATAATACCTATAAAAATTGTATCAAACACTGCTGAAATATTTTCTTAGGATCCATAAAGTTCCCTCTAAATTTCGTTTTTATTTACGCTTAATATGCACCTAGTAAGTAGAGAGGCGATTTACCGAAGGGTTCCATGTTTGAGATTTAACTGGAAATTAATGCTTTGGGGTGTACTGAATAACAGAAAAACATTTCAGAAATAGGTGTATACAAGCCGGTGTGCCCGCCTTGGTAGTGTGGTGGTAGCGAGTCTGCCTCACGTTCAAGAGGTCCCGAGTTCGAATCTCGGTCAGGGTGAGTTACCTGGATAAGGTATTTTCCGGGGTTTTACCTTATCCTGAAAGACGAATGTTGGGTAACTCTAAGCTCTAAGGATCCCGAGCTCATTTGAGCACCATTTTACCCATTTCATTCATCATCCGATATGACTTAACGTTGGAGGATGTAAATTACAAAAAAAAAAAAAAAAAAAAAAAAAAAAAAAAAAAAAAAAAAAAAAAAAAAAAGCCTGTGAAGTAGAATAAAAAAAATTGGTATTTAGGTTTAATGTCTTCCAAAATGCTGAATATAATAATGTTTAAGCAAACCCTCCTATTCAAAACAAAGATTTACATATAAATATTTTCGAAATTTGTGATTTTTAAAAATATTTTAGAAATAAAATATATGCATAAGACATTAACATAGCAAAAAACGTTGATATTGTCACCCAATTATTGGAAGGTCGGCCAGCTAGCAGCCGGGTGGGCGGCAGGAGGCATTCAGACCACGCCTAGCCATTTATCTTGTAGCGCTAACGAGGGGATGGTTGGGAAAACATCACTAGCCATATATTTCCCCTCCCCCGGACGTCTGGAACAGTCGGGATAATTCAATCAACCGCCTGGCTTTCAGAAATAGCGATCCTCCTATAAAAGAGGCTGCAGTTGGCGAGTCAGTTCTTGGCGAGCAGCCGGAGGAGCGCCGTGCTAGAGAACGTACGGGAAGTTTGTATACGTGCATCAGAGGCGTTGTACGTAATTGCAAGTGCGTAGTGGACCTGTTACACGAACTGGTGAATTGTAATTGTGTGCGCTACGTAATTCTATGCAATCGGCAAGTGTTCCAGCTGTAATTCGGTGGAAATAAAGTACACTTTGAGTTTGTGCAATTTTACTTTTAATTTAACGAGCCCACAAAGCCACAATATCTATGGCGTTTGAAGCTTCATTCTGAGGGCAAAGAAAGCATATAAAAATATGTGTATTTTTGTGCGTGTATTTTGCACTCACGCTTGTGTGTGCGTCAGTTTTTCCTCCTTATAGTGTACGTCCTTTAACTTCTTAAGTCTTATCGGACGATGAATGGAATGGGCGAAATGATGCTCAAATGGGCACAGGGTCCATGGAGCTTAGAGTTATCAAACATTTGTCTTTTAGGATAAGGGAAAACCCCGGAAAAAACCTTGTCCAGGTAAATCACCCTAACCGAGATTCGAACTTGGGACTTCTTGAACGTGAGGTAGACATACTACCATCTACGATACCGAGCTGGGCATGTGTGTGCACGCGTCTATTAGCAGCATAAGCTATCATCATCATCATCATCATCATCATCATCATCATCATCATCATCATCATCATCATCATCATCATCATCATCATCATCATCATCATCATCATCACCATCATCATCATCATCATCATCATCATCATCATCATCATCATCATAATTTTATTGTGCAGTATGCTATGGAATATTATAGTCATTCAGGGCAACCCCATTAGCTCTATACGGTATTGGCACTTTCACAATAACAAAAACAGATAAAAGCAGATTACAGATAGCAGAAATTAGATTTTTAAACGCATTTTAATTTATTAGAAGAGATAGAATAAACACTGACTACATAAAAATCAACTAAGGATCTTTATCCTGAGGTAGAAATAGATCATGAGAGACAAAACTGGTTAGAACATGTAGAGAGCATGAACCAGGAGCGCTACCCGCATAAAACGTTACGCAGCTTACAAAAAAAAAAAAAAAAAAAAAAAAAAATAATAAGGATAAATCAATGAATTAATAATTTCCGCTACGTAACAAGATTCAGGAAAGTAAGGCCATGACATTAAAAGAGCAATCTGATTCTTAACACAGTACAAGATAACTATACAATTTCTAATACGCTATAATGTGCTCGTTAGTTCCCTGTCCAAACCTGACTTTCAGTACTTTAATATCCAACCAATTACTGCGTGTTCCCGGCAAATATGTAGTGTACACAGTTAAAAGCTTGTGTATAAAGGTTAAAATTCTATCACTGTCTGGTTCACCTTTATTCTGGATTAATTTTAATAAAATTTTAAATATGACAAAACTTGTTCCTTTAAAAAAAGTGTGTGCATGTGTGTATGTGTCTGTGCGTGGGGGGGGGGAGAGGAGTTTATGCTGGAAGGATGAAGATGGTGCCAATCGCAAGGCAGGAACAATTCAGTATAAGAACACGGAAAAAAGCGAAAAAAATAGACTCACATAACCTGAGAATTCTTATTGTATTTATGAGAGATATACGCGAGGGGAGATTCAAAAGAAACTGGACTCCGAGGGCGCTGCCACTCGTAGACGTAGTGTAGGGTTCTCACGCTAGATGGTGTTAGTAGAGACCTTTATGAAACAGCTGTGCAGACGGCGTTAGTGTAGTGCTCAACGTGCAAGTGTGTTATTGTGTTTCTTTGCCTGTTGGCTGGTTATCTCTGCGAAGTCGTTATGGCAACTTTAAAAGAACAAAGAGTATGTGTTAAATTTTGTTTCCTGCTTAAAAAAAACTGCAATGGAGACCCACCAAATGCTTCAGGAAGCATTCCAGAAGGACACTATGAGCCGCACACAGGTTTTCGAGTGGTTTGGGCGCTTTAAACGTGGTGAGCTGTGAGTAGCAGACCAAACTGGTTCTGGACGCCCTTCAACATCGCGAAATGAGAAGAACATTGAAAAGGTCCGCTAAAGATCGTCGCCAAACGATCGACCAAACTTCAGCAGCGACAGGAGTCACTTGGAGCTCGGGCCAGAGGGATTTTGAGGGAGGATTTGCACATGAGACGTGTTGCTGCTAAATTTGATCCGCGCCTTCTAACACAGGAGCACAAATCCATCCGCTGTCCAAACTTCTTGAACAAAGTCATTGCAGGGGATGAGAGTTGGTGTTACGGGTATGATCCAGAAACAAAACAAGCGTCAAACATTGGAGGACTCCCAACTCTCCCAGACCAAAGAAAGCAAGGCAAGTGATGTCAAATGTGAAGATAATGATCATTGTCTTTTTTAAAGTTCGTGGAGCTGAGAAATTCGTACTCCCTGGCCAGACTGTTAACCAGCACGTTTACTTGGATGTTTTAAGGCGTCTGCGAGAGGATTTGAGGACGAAAAGCCCGAAACTTTGGCGTTCAGGTGACTGGTTTCTGCATCACGACAACGCTCCAGCACACACGGAGCGAGTGACCCACTATTTGGTATCTCAGAGGTGGACTGTCGTTCCCCACGCTCCGTATTCGCCAGACCTTGCTAAGTGCGACTTTTTCCTATTTCCACGAATGAGAAAACCACTAAAAGGGGAGCGTTATGAGGATGTAGAGGCGGTAAAAACAGCTTCGCAAAGGGCACTGGACAATATCAAACCTGAAGGGTTCTAAACATGCTTTGAACAGTGGGAAAAGAGACTTGCCAAGTGCATCGCATGTAATGGAGAGTATTTTGAAGGTGACTGAAGTAAGTTTGTAAAAAATTCATCAATAAAGTTTTTATGACAACAATCCGGTTTCTTTTGGGCCCCTCCTCGTGTATATATATATGCATACCAAATAAAGTAATTGTAAGATATGGTTTCAAAGGCATAGTGTATTATTTACTACTGCAAGTCCCTTAATTGATTAAGTAGACTTATGCATTACCGACGGATGGAATATTGGGTTAAAAACGTGCAAAGCCACCTTTTGCATTTAATTTTGAAGAATATAAAGCCGTATGCCAAAATGTATTAATCTCAAACTGTGAAATGCAAGGTTTTCCAAAGTTGACTGTTTGCAGTGCTAGCAGTTATATCATTTTGATGTTAGGTAACCGCAACTTTTGCAGCGCAGAGCTTTAAATCTCTGAACTTATCAACTTCACACACAGAACCGCTAAAGCAATACGCTACGTATTTCTCGATAAATAATGGCACAGACATATTCGGACCTTCTGAACACCGTAAATATGGTTCTTTGCGGACAGTTTTATTTCATCTGGAACTGCTTGTGATATATTACAAACACTTTCCCCGTCGAAGCAGAAGAAAGCATTCAATAAACTTGAAACTGCATCTCGGGAATGTATGGATTTCCTTCACCATCCTTCAGCACAATACGCAGCTTAAAGCCACGGTTCGCTAGGACGATTGAATATTTCGTCTCATTATTTTCTCACATCCTGTCAAAGAACCAAAGAACAGTAATCAGGACTCACACAACAGGAGGATTTACGGACTGCTTAACACAAAAGGACCGTCGTCGTAGCGTTCTAGTTGTACTACTGACTTTGCATAAGTAAATAAGGGATTTTACTCATACTGAAAGGTCTGATACGGGGTGAATTCAACCTCGTGAATTTCAATGGCCAAAAAGCTTGAGCAAGAAGGATGTGATGAAATAAAGTAGGATTTCTCCAACATCAATCACCTAAAGAAAGGAGTACCTTTTTTTAGTTAATTGATTGAAATTAATCATTTCTCCACTCTAGCCGTATATAAGCTAAGGTTTTTGAAAAGATTAATGAAAAATTCAATGCCATGGCCGGGATTTGAACCACGGATCTCTTGGTTTCCGTCCAGTCGCTCTTAACATTTGAACTACCATAGTCAACGTACCGTCCTGATATTGAATTTTCAACTTGACTCATATTTCCCCGGTAGACCACTAGGAGCTCTCGCATCCGAGATACACCGTTTCTGGGAATTACTATCGGTAGTACTTGAGTCCCAGGCTTCACCATTTAACGCTTATTATTTTAGTTAATTGATTGAAAGTAATCATTTCTCCACATTAGCCGTATATAGGCTAAGGTTTTTGATAGAGTCAACATGAAATATTCAATGCCATAGCCAGGATTTGAACCATGGATTTCCTGGTTTCCGTCCGGGAGTCCCCAGTGTTCTACCGAGGAAATATATGAGTCAAATGGAGAATTTAATGTCAGGACGGTACATTGGCCATGGCAGCTCAAAGGTTAAGAGCGACTGGACGGAAACCAGGAGATCCGTGTTTCAAATCCCGGCCATGGCATTGAATTTTTCATGTTGACTCTATCTATCAAAAGAGTACTTATTATATTGACGAAAAGAGTATTTCCTGAGTAATGACACTAGATGATTGTAATGGCGGTATTTATTACTAACAAGAACCATAACCTCTCTAAAATTATGTACCATTATTACTCATTGTGTAAACCATCACAAAACAATATGTACAGACGTCTAAACTGGACACGGGGAAGCTACCAAAATTTTCAAGGCCTTTTGTTGTAATTTAGAGATAGGTTTACTCCAGATAACCTGAATATGACAGAATGTGGTATACAAGGAGCCTTCAGGGGGATAAAAATTGTTACACTGCGGTTTTGTATACTATGACATCCCAGTATACTTCATGTCATAAATTTAACGTAATGTTTTTATAAAGGATACTGTAACATTTCTGGAAAATAAGATTTACGGATCAGCACGCAAGCTGTGACATTTATCAAAAAAGCAAATTTAAGATAAGACCGATTATCTGTGGAACTAATTTTGTCAAAGTTTTAATAAAGTAATTCGGTTTAAACTATGGATTTTGTTGAATCTTTTGGTAAATCAAAATGGTCGGAGATATTTGAAGAGTATTCCTATTTCATTACTCGAGTAAAAGAAACTAATTTCTTAACAGAAATGTATATGACATAGAAATGTTGACCTTTTCGTGCACGTTTGCTTCAACTAAAGTGTGACAAAATTCATATTTTCTCCACTTACTATAGCCTAATTTTACATAGGCTCTACAATTCCTTCTTCGAAAATGGACAACAGGTAGGCAAACATTCATGTGGCGGCTCAGTAAGCTCAATCGGTACCTACCTCTTGCTATGCGTCTGCGTTCGATTCCCAGCTAGAAAGTGTAAATTTTGCTCCAGACAGATTATTCTCCCCAGACTCTGGAAGTGCGGATGAAAGTTGTAAAGTGTGTGGGTGGTTTATTGTATCACTATCATTACACTAAACATCTATAGGCTGAATATTTAAAAAGCTTTGGATATATTTTGGTAGCAACATTGTTTCTACCATTTTATTTTCTGATAACTGTTACAACTGAAACGGCCAATTCTTATTTGTTATGCTGTCTACAGAAAGAGGAGGGCATTTTTATGCAACCCAAAGCTCAATATCAAGATATCCCTGAAATACACGTTTTAAAATAAGTATCTGAGCCATCGCTTTAAGTATTTTAGACCTACTCTCGCTGCCTTGTTCTCTCTATGTCTGGGAGGCATGTATATATTACTTATTACCAAAACTGACATACATGACTTTCAAACTTTGTATTCAAGTCAACTTTTTCATAGTGTTTAACACGAAGACTCAATAAATACTTTCTCCCCAAATTACTGAAAATGGCTTTCAGAATGTTCAAATATATTGCATTACAAATGACATCTATATGTGTCTCTATTCTGACTGATGTACAGGTGAATAGACTATGAAGCCCTATTCATTCCGAATGAATGATATAACGTTTCATCATCACCATCACCATCACCATCACCATCATCATCATCATCATCATCATCATAGAAATGAAGCTTAGACCATGAATTGTCTGTTTTGACTCCAAACTAGAATTTGTTTATACATCTTCTAGCAGGTGTTCCTCGACTTCGTTGTGCTCTTGGCCTGTAACTTAACGCTCTTTGGGGAATCTCATTATTTCCATTCTGCAGACAAGGTTGTATCATCTTTCCCGTATTCTGCTATTTTGCTGGTTAGTTTAAATATTACCAAATGTTCTCGACTTGCTATACCCTTCTTTTTCTACATTAAAATATAACCTGCAGAAACCTCAGGAATTTCATTTCCGCAACTTCTAACCGTCTTAATATATCTTTATTTAGAGTACAACTCTCAGACCCATATAATACAGCTGGAATTACTAAAACTTTATAAAATTTAAAAAGGGTTCCTTTGCGAAATTTCTTTGATATAGTTATTCTAATTGTTCCACATATGTGTTGAAATATATTGAGTTTTCTATTTATGTCTTTTGTTTTATCGTTGGCAATGGAAACTCCTAAATACTTAAAATACATAATTTGAGTAATATTAGAACTTTATAGAGCACAATTTTAGCTCTGACAGAATCTTATCCATAAAATGCAGCCTTTTTCAGCTGAAAATTTCAAATTGTATTTAGTAGCCACTATACCTAAAATATAAATAGCGCTTCGCAGATTGTCCTCCGTAAATGCTATAATTGCTGAGTCATCTTTTTATTTATATTTTACCCAAGGGCCAAGGCTTACCAACCCGACTGCCGGCCTCACACCCACTTACGCAAGGCAGAGGTGGGCGACCACCCAAGCGGTACGGGGAGGAGATGTGGTCAGCATCTCGGCATCCCCCAGCCGGAATTTTGGTTTTCGTGACCAGGGCCGCTTACCTAGTGTAAGCGCCTGACTTTCCTAACGATGCTGAGTGGACACCGGTCCTATACCCGGGACCTAAAGTCCCCACCACATGGGTGGGATCAAACCCGGGCCGCTTTCCGTGGCCAGGGACCAAATAATGCTGCCTTAGCCCGCTACACCACGGCGCAGTACAGCTTAGTCGTCTGCAAAAGCTAAAATATCCGTGCTTATATTACTCATGTCATAATGCATAACTTAAAGTAGTTCGCCATTGACGGACGACATCGTCTAAATAAATATTAAATAATACGGGTGAAAGTTAGCACCCGCTGTCGGAAATCTTGATTAATTTCGATGTCATGTTTCGAGAGTTTACTTCCACGTTCGACTATTATTTTTTCCAAATATTGACTTTGTGTTGCACGTATTATATGGTTAGTAAAACCTATATAGTTCATTATTTGCCACATTTTATTTCCATTTCATTTGTCAAATTCTTTGAAATAATCTATGAAGGTTACATAAAGTGGAATATTTATGCTCCATATAACCGGTGAACCATAAGAAAAAGGTAGAGTAAATTATAGAAAAGTTAAGAACTCTCATTGAAATACATATCGTCAAACATATGTATGACATATATATGTTGTTAATCTGTATATTTCAACACATATTTTGTAAGACACTAGGTCATGGCTCTATAGTTCCCCGTGAAGTAATCGAAACAGTTCGGAATATACCGATCCGTTTTTCGATATTTGATTATAACTTCTATGTTTCCTTAGTACTGATAATGCAATGAAACTGATTCTACAAGAAATTATTTCGATTAAGTTAGACTTTGTATAATTGTGAGGCAGGAGATATATACAATTACTAGGCATGTTTTTAAGTCAGTACCGTTTTGGGATTCCGCCGCCGCAGCGCTACAGTCGGCGTTCCGCGCATGCGCGCTGGTTACCTACGTCTGTTGTCTACGCACTGACACCATTACAGTCTGATTCTTCTTTGTATATGTTGGTTACTGAGTGTTTAAGGTGCCTCCGACAATCGTGAGTGCCACCGATTGGGAAGTATGGGCTGTTATACGATTTCTTAGTGCTAAAGACGTAAAACCGAACGATATTCATCGTGAGATCTGTGAAGTTTACTGACAAAACATTATGAGTGATCGAATAAGGAAATGGGTGAGAGCATTTAAATATGGCCGCACAAATGTGCATGATGAAGAACGGTGTGGGCGTCCTTCGGTCGTTACTGAAGATTTGGTACAGAAAGTGGACGACAAGTTGAGAGAAAACAGACGCTTTACAAATTCATCATTGTGCGACTATTTTCTTCAATATTCTCGTAGTGTTTTGTATCGCATTGTGACCGAGAACTTGAAGTACCGGAAATTGTGTTCACGTTGGTTTCCGAAAATGTTTACGGATTTGCACAAAACCCAACGTTTAGGCAGTGCATCGACTTTCCATGAGCGGTACCACAATGAAGGTGAAGATTTTGTAGACAAAATTGTTACTGGTGACAAAACATGGGTGGCCTACGTCACGCCAGAATCGAAACAACAATCCATGGAATGGCGACATTCATCATCACCCACAAAAGTGAAGTTTAAGGAAACAATTTCTGCCCGGAAAATCATGTGCACAGGTTTTTGGAACAGAAAAGGTGTATTGTTAGTGGAGTTTCTGCCTCGTAATGAGACAATCAATGCAGCGCCTTATTGTGAGACACAGAACAATCTGCGCCGTGCAATCCAGAACAAAAGACGTGGAAAGTTTCTACATGACAATGCCCGTCCACATGTGGCTAATCGGACCAAAGATCTCATCAACCCTTTTCAATGGGAAACTCTAGATCATCCTCCATACAGCCCTGATTTGGCACCCAGCGACTACCATTTGTTCCTGCACTTAAATAAACATCTGGGCGGTTAGCGTCTTCAAGACAATAACGAAGTCAAAACAGTTGTGATACAGTGGTTAACACGTCAGGCGGCAGAATTTTGTGAGGACGGCATTCAAAAACTGGTGCCACGTTATACCAAGTGCCTCAATATTCACGGAAATTATGTAGAAAAGTAGATTGAGGAACAGGCTTTCATGTAAAAATAAAATTATTGCGATATCTATGCACGTCGTTTTTTAATTCCAAAACGGTACTGACTTAAAAAACATGCCTCGTATATTACATACCTCATTATTTTTCAAACAGGCGGCATAATAAAGTTCCTTTGTCGTCAGTTTCTCTGCACTTTTGCCTTTAAAGGCTCTTTTTATCTCGGCGTAATACCTGGGAAACTAAATTTGTCAGCAAATGTTACTACAGGTGTGTTAACCAACTGGAATTAAAATTCATAAATTGTATAAATTATTATCTTGCAGAAAAATGTACATCAATAGAGAATCTTGTGTTCTCTGCCACAATAGCATTCCAGACATAGTAATTTACACCTTGCATCAGTCTCATATTGCCAGTACATGTGGTCTGAATATTAAATTTCCTAATTTTCCGCTCTCTAGTCATAAACATAGCAAAGCTGTTCCGCCAGATACCCATCTTACGGGCTTCATTATTCTCGAGATATGCGCCAAATTCCAGCAAAATATACCGGCACACACTTGTACCGCTTCCTTCACCTGTAACCTGAAAGGTAGAATTACGGATTTTCACACCCCGATGCAATTCAATGGCATGTTGTTAATTAGTACACGAGATCGCATGTATGTAATATGCAGATCTACAGAATGCAGAATTAACTCCTACGGAATGTTACGCAAATGTACACACATATGCGATAATCTGTTGTTGAAACGTGCAAACTCAACCCATCGCCTCTCTAAGCATGGGAAAGAGTATTAAACCGATGACGTCGTGTTTAATAATGAATCTAAAGTAAGAATCCACAAGATTTCACAAGGGAGGAACAAGTCCCGCACTCTAAAATTTATATGTTTTATTTTTATATATAATTTATTTTTCGACTTTTACAGGCGAATAATTGCTAAAGCATTGGTGAAACAGGAAAACCGTGAAAGTAATGCTGCTTGTAGATACTGTATAAAGTCGGCTATACGTAGTGGCTCATAACTGCCTACATTTAGAGGCCAAATGTGAAAATCTTTATCCTAAAACATGCTTCCTCAAAAAGGAAAATTTTGACAAAAGTATTTCATGTTTTGCATTGTGTATAATGAAATGCAGATGACCGAAAATGTTATGATTCACAATATTTTCAGAAATGTTTCATATTTTAAGCAAATATTCACTTTTAATAACATTTAAAGCATTTTAATTTTAAAATAATTTCCAAATAGCATTAAATGACGCTTTTAAAATATTCTATTCGGGTAATCTATCTGTGATAGGCATTCAGCAAATCCAAGTCACTCTTAATATGAAACGTTGCTAAAAAAAGGCATCAAGCTTTCTAGCAAATAAAATATTCTTGGAAAATTGTAATATTTCCTAATTCGTGAAGCAATTTACTTTGGCAAACTAATGTTATATATATATATATATATATATATATATATATATATATATATATATATATATATATATATTATAATTGGTATAAGGAAAAGACAAATCAACCAACATCTTTGTCCTTTTTCTGTTTAAAGGTTTCATAATGATTAAACTCTATAATCACTGTGTATTTTTATTGTATTTTATATCAATTTTCTTATGCAATATGGCAGGATATTTACAAAAGCTATTCTTTTATTCAAAGAAGTGAACCTACTATAAACTATTTAGTGCATTATGGCTTTAAAATATATATTTCATAGTGATTTTTTAAAAGATTTTCTTTATATTTTCATATTTTGGTAACTCGGTCTTCATGTTTTGTCTGTCTCTACTCATCTTCCGTAGGGGAGGGGATCCGTCCACTTCAGCTGCCGTGGTGCGGGCGCTGCGGACTCCTAGCCCTCGTGGTACTTCTGACGTTACTAGAGGAACCTCGGGCCAAACATTCGAGACCCTTCCTGATTGGGAGTTGTTCGGATTGGGTTGGACTCGAGGGGGCAGTGTGTTCCCGACACCCAAGGGGAATTGGGTACCTCCGACCAGGTTAAGGCCGCCCGGAGAGGGTAGACGGTTGCCTCATAAGTCCCGGGTACTAACCTGTAGAGCAAGTAGAACGTGCGCTAGATCACCAGGCTGCCCCACCGAGGTTATCGGTATCTTCCCTGCGGGGTTGGCGTGCGTAAGTGGTGTATCCACTTCCATCCCGTCTTGACGTTGTACTCAGTGGTGGGGGGCGCTTTTTAAGAAATCAGGCATTGCCCTATGGAAAGCGCCCCGGAGTATCCATCGCTCCCGGGCAGAAGGAGGCCCGGGTCCTTGATCCTACGGGTCTAGGACTAATGGGAGTAGAAAACCTGAACGTAACTGCCTCTGCTCAACATATTCATGGTTCATTTCTAATAGTTTTAATTGTACAATCATCTGTCAGTCGGTCGCTGCTAGCAGGCTGTGGTCAGCCAAAAGATTCTGCTGCGTACCCACGCTAAATAGTCTGTAACAGCAGGACGAAATTTGGATGGGTTTAATAGCGTTACTTTGTTAATTTAGGTAGAAAGTGAGAAAGAGAAAGCGAGTTGCCACTTGATGCTATTTTTGTAGAACGCAGTAACCCACTACAACTTGGTATAAATAGTATTACGTTAAATTGATAAACTTTAATATGAAGCCCAGCTTTACTGCTGTTAGGGAGTTTTCCAGTGTTATCTCGGATGTCCGCATGTCTTGCGGGTTACTCAATGTCACCTAAAGTGGTCTGTTCTGGTGTCATAATCTACTGACCTAACCAGGGTGCCTTGGTATTGAGGCAAATTTGCGTAGAATTTTTAGCCCGACATCTAATTTCATCCTCCACGAATGGAATTGCTAAGTGGCCAACAGAATAAATGGACTGAGTGCTCTGTTCTGTGCCGTCTGAAGCCATCATAGGCAGCCTTTGCAGCCATGCCATAATTGAAACTATCAGTGAAGGGAAGAGGTGCAACAGGCATCCCGGATCCCAGCATAGGATGGAGTGAGGCAATAGCTCCTGCAACTGCGTGGAGATTCGCTGTTGCTCACAGAAAGCCAGACCTCTGTCCAATTTCACTCCCAAGTAGGGAATGGAATTTCCCCACTCAACTCCTCGAACTCTGAAGGTGAATGTCAGGCAGTTATTAGGGAAGAGCATGCGTAACTCTTGTCCAGGTTAAAGGACATGTGCTAGCATTGACACCTCATCTGTTTCCATTATCAACTTCTGCACATTCATGTTGGTTACGTATACAAAGCAACCAATAATGTTGCAGAACGAAGCTGTTACGGTTGTTATGGCTGTAGCACAGCGTGAAGGATGCGGCTGTTTGATTTTTCGATTTTACCGGATCTTCTCTTCAGATGGATGCGGAACAGCGGATTTCGATTCTCAGCGCTGAGCCAATAATGATACTTTGCATATTGTTTGTGTTGCTAATCTCCAAACTTGTCTAGCACAGACACATAGATACCATCCACTTGTAGATATTTTCTCCAAAAATGAATTAAGCGTAAACATGATACAAATATCTATACAATTTGAGCGTGATGGAATATTCCTATTACCTGTGTTTAGCTTCATAACATCATCTCTTGTTTCACTCGTATGCAGTGCCAGTACTGTGGAAGTTTCTTTTCTTTTCTGTTCTTAAAGCCGTCATATGTCAATAACTGATAGGTAGGCTTATCCTTTCTCCCATATTTAATTAAAAACGTACACATCTTAATGAAACACTTGTACAAAAAATACTATTCAACCAAATCAACTGGAAGATAGTTTTGCATAGTAAAACTTTTAAGTACTCAAGGTATGGATGAAGCTGATGAAATTTAGAGGCACTCATATTCATTTATAAGCACAAATATGGACAGAGTGTATTAAAATGAGATGAAAAGAAAACATATGAAGACACGACATTTCTAGCCAACCTATTGGAACAGTAATAGTTGATACCGAAATTAAGATTTGCAATGAGCAAAAATTCGTAATGGATTTCAAAGGAGTATTGTATATTTGTTACGACACGAACAGGTGCAGTTAGTTGAGTTGTGTAACAAAAGACACAGGAGAAACAGAATTATAAGGGATAGCACTTGACTTTTTTTGAAAAGGTATTCTTCGGATCCTTAATAAAGGCATGAACGACACTAATAATCACAATGCACAAAATAGTCACAAGGGGAATCTTTGTATGAAAAGAGGGCTTTCAGAAGTGAAAGTTACACACCCACGCACAGCTGTGCATAGTGTGAGGACAGACAGTCCGCGGCTTGAGCCGATTAAGAAAGTCATCGTTTCCGTCTTGGTCGAAGGCAGATCAGAAGCGTTGGGAGAGGATTTTTATTGGTTCATATGTATGTGAATAACGAATTAAGTTTTATAGAGTAATAGGCATTCCACATACAGTAACTCTAAACAGTGATATAGTGATAATCCTTGGTCGGCAACTTCGACTTTGATGTGATGACAAATAGAAGCAGTCATTAAATCAGTTTCAAACGGGCATTCCAGTGTCATTAAAACCATCCTTACTCATACATACCCTGAGAGAAACCTCATTACTCAACCCTGAGCTAACCACCACTGCTTCAAACTGTAGCTCAAAGTGGAACCCTGTGCGCCACCCATTTTATTGCTTCATAGTATATTCGTTTTGTGATCAATTAGCAACCATTAAGATAGAGGCTGTTCCTCAGAATATATTTGTTGCAAGGAGAGGTCAGTAACCTCCCTTGTGCTAAAATCTACGGACTGTGTATGCACATGTGATTTTCTTTGAAACTGAAAGCAATAAGACGAAGGAATTGGCTCTGCAAATAATATTGCTATTCTCCCCAAATACTAATTTAAAACATTTTATACAATTTTAAATTTCACACACAGAGCTTATTTTTGTGCACGAAATAATCCTAGAGCCCTAAACTAGCCCCTATACATAAATTGCTAGGGCGAGAAAACTACTTAAGTTTGCATATTCAGCGTATCTATTTCCTGCCATTCATAAGCACATTTTCATTTAATTTCCCTTTCAACTAAGCGGGGCTAAAGCTTTAGTTTAAGTTTTCCACGTTTCGCAGTAGGGCAATCAAGTTCGGCTTTACTGAAGTCCTTAAAACAAGCTTTAGTAGATTTGTCCAGCAATATATAGTTAAAATAACCAAAAATTAAGGTTAACACTTACTGCCAGCTTTACCTCTCAAGAAGTCAGCATTATTCTGGAAAAAGTGAGGTAGCATAAGCACGTAACAAAGTGCAGGTATCGAATAAATTACCTAAGAGTAGGGGGAAAGAAGGGCGGGCAAAATTATGATGGTAAGGATGTTATAGTAGTGCGAAATAACCCTGTAGCTCTGATGGGGAGCAGCTGAAAACGAAAATATCTACAACAACGTATATCTGCGTACATATGAATAGCATATCACTTGCATGTACAACTAGTTTTAATCATAAGCAGCTGTGCGCCTTACGTACAATGTCAATGCCCTAAGAAATGTTATATTGTACGAAAGATTTTTGATGGTGAACACAAAGCAATAGATTATAGGTGTAACAGGATTACAAAAGGTATAAATAAAAGTACGAAACCTATATTAAGATTCCTGTTCTAATAACAAGAGAACTATGCCTGTGCTCATACATGTATTTGCTTGAAAGTTTGATGGCATCATCTCTGCTCTATGTGGGGTGGGTGTGCCAAAAATCCTGTTCAGAGTATAGCTTGAAGTACCCGAAAATGAGTCCAGAATACCTAGGAACATATAGACAACGGGATGGACTGTTCATCCCTGCGGGCAGCGTCTACACACAGGCATAGGTAAGGAGCGCCGGCACAGAACTAACGATGGATGTCCAGCAGCTACTTGCAAGTGGTTCCATGCGGCACCTTTCAGGCTTCTGTTTTGGGCGTTGTGGTTCTACTTCGCAGCATAGTTTTGGTGCACAGGCCCCACATAGAGCAGAGATGATACCATCAATCTTTCAAGCGAATGCAGGTATGGGCTAGTGATATTTCCCTTGTCAGTTTTATGTTTCACTTCCCAGTTTTGCTTTTGTGCCATATTTGCCAACGTCAACCAAACCGAATCTCTCTTACAGATCTGCTATTGTGAAAATGAAAGTGATTTCCATGCATTCTGAAAATTCGAGATCATCCTCTTTCGTTGCATAACTTATATATTCTTCTTCGGATAACATTGTGAGCTTTTGCCTTAATGCTCAGTAGCAGTCTCAGCTTTAAACAAAGCTTTAAACATTTAAGCGAAATCAAATAGATTTACCAATCTAATCCTTGAGTACAACAATTCATCTAAAAAGGGGGTACCCCTCTAAGTAGCGTAGATATTAGCGTGACTACCTTAGGTTCAACAGGTCCCGAGTTCGAATCTCGGTCAGAGTGAGTTATCTGGATAAGGTTTTTTACTATGGGGTTTTCCCTTTTTCTGGAAAAAGAATGCGGCGTAACTCTTAATCTCATTGCACTCAGGGCTCACTTGAGTATTCACCATTTCATTCATCGTTCCGATATGACTTAACTTTGTAGGACATAATTTAACAAAAAAGGCTTGGTTTACTCCTTCTCAGTTTGTAGTTTGAAACTACCTGCCGTAAATAACAGAAATATGTGGAGTTTCAAAGCACGGTATCTATTTTGTGAACATTTACTCCAGTGGATTTTGTAGCATAATGAAACTCTGACGTTTGTGCTAATTTTAATGTAAACACAAAAAGTAACAAAGCACTCCCAGGGAGAGCGTGGCAGCAGCACTATTGCCCAAACATCCCCTCATTGTCTCAGGTTCACAATGCTTCATAAAACGCAGCTGATTATGCATCAGGGATGTGAAGGATAAAATTAATAAATCAAAACAAGCGTGCGGCTGCCAGCGCTCGCAAATATTATCGGAACTAACAGCGAACACAAGGGAGGAGAATTCCTGGCGCTTTTGATCTGACAATGCAATGCTGTTTTAATTACGTAATACTATTTTGGTTAACTTCCTTCTGAATTTTAAACTTTGAAATGTGATATTAATTTTCCGTTTACAATGCAGTTTGTATATATAATGCGGGCTTGATGAAAAATGATCGGGTATTTTTTTAAAAAGCTCTAATTTTGCTGTTGTCACCAGTGGCTACTCTTGAGGATGAAAACCGCTATAACACCGATCCTTTTAGAGTAACACAATAGGCTGCGCCTTGGCTCAGTGGTTAGACCGCTTGGCCCTCACCAAGGCGGCCCGGGTTCGATCCCAGGCGACCGCAAAGTGAGATTTGTGGCGCTGGGCGGGTTTTTCCCCGGGATCTCCGGTTTCCCCCACCACCTCATTCCACCTTGCTCCATCTTCATCTCATGTATCATCAATGTCATCACCTGCGGTGCCGTATGCAGTAAAAGCGGGCGTTAAACACTACACATACACGTAACACAACGACCTATTTCACACCTTACTTTGTATTATCATCATCATCATCAGCATCATTTGGTTAGTGTTCAGCTCTGCTGCTCTCATCCATCTCCATTTCCATTTATACGAGAACTGAAAGAATGCAGTCCGCGCTGATGGCAATGTGTATGTACTATTTAACGCCCACTTTTACTACATGTGGCACCGCAGGTGGTGACATTGATGTTACATGAGATGAAGATAGAGCACCGGTGGAATGAGATCGTGGGGAAAACCCGCCTCAGCCCCGTGTTGTTCACGACAAATTATACTTTGCGGTGGCCAGGGATCGAAACCGCACCGCCTTGGTGAAATCCGATCGGTTTAACCGCCTTAGGACTCGTTGTACCTCTGACGTTACCTCAGGAAACTCGGGCCGAATATTCGAGCCCCTCCGTAAATGGGAGTTGTTTGGATTGGGTTGGACTCGAGGGGGCAGTGTGTTCCTGTCACCCACGAGGAATTGGGTACCTCAGGCCAGGCCACGGCCGCCCAAAGGGGTTAGAGGTTTGCCTCATAAGTCCAGGGTACTAGCCTGCAGAGCTAGTAAAAGTTGTGCTAGATCGAGAGGTGGCCCCACCGAGGTTTTCGGCAGTCTTCCCTGTGGGGTTGACGCACCTAAGTGGCGTATCCATTTCCATCCAGTATTGACGTTGTGCTCAGCGGAGGGGCTTTTTAAGAAATCAGGCATTCCCCTATGGAAACAGCCCCGGAGTGTAAATCGCTCCCAGGTAGAAGGAGGCCCGTGTCCTTGGTCCTTCGGGTCAAGGACTAATGGGAGTAGAACCTCTGCGCTTAACTAACTCAGCTACGGCACGGCACAAAGGTCATAAAAAGGAGGTTACTAGCCGTAATTTCTGTGACGAAAAACTTTCTTGCCATTATCATACTATCGGATGGAATGTTTAGATAAAAGTCAATCTACTTGGCCAAGAACTCTATTAAAAATTCATTTCCCTTACGATATACTTAAACTATGTCTGAAATTAATTCCAAGGACTATTTAAACATGATGTCTGAATTACGGCTACTGTTCAATCTTTGTACTTGTTGCAACAGAAAGCTTATAACACTAAATTTAAATTGGGAAAGGACCATTACTTACGGAACTGAGCGTCTGAAAAGATTTCTTTCACGGAAATACCAACATTGGTACACTCAAGGCCAGGTTTAATATCGATTTGTTAACATACGTACTTAACGCAGACTGACCCAGGGAGCGAAATATTTAAAAATAAGGAATTCGAATTAAGTCCAAAGGAAGGCATCCATAATTTCGAATAGGAAGAAAAGTGAGTAGAGCTGATTAAATACTCACCCTTCAAGTATTTTTAAACAAAATGCGTGTCAAAGTATCTGTGGTACGGTTACGTAGCACTTTCTTACAATATGCCTAAAAATTCCTAATTTCCACTCCCGCGGGTAGAGCAATGGGGGTAGAATGACCCGTAAACGTATTGATTCGAAGCTATGGCTATATTTTATGTTGCTATCAATGGTTTCTAAGGAGCAGGACTAACTGCGTAATGCCATTTTAACACAAGAAATATCTAAAAAGTGCAAACACTTTTGATTCACGTTCTTCACTTTAATTAGTATGTACAGAAAAATTGCAGAAAAAATAATGCTCCGCTACTATAGGGAACTATGTTTTACTGAATATCGACTAAGAGTGTGTGAAGCTTGTGTTGTAAGAAGAATCTTTCTATACATGGTGGTGCACGAAATGCTATACATCGAAAATTGTTTATATAACTTTTAATAACCAAAGCATGTCAATACTATCTGTTTTTACATTATCTGAATGTGTATGCTCAGTGAGCGTGCCGTACATGTTCAATATATGTAAGTATGAGTAGCTGGCATGCTTAATTTATAAGAGCGTTCACTCAACGGTTTGATTTTCACCTTTCCTCCAAAAGCTTTTCGACCCTGAATTCGGGTCATCTTCAGTGAAGTCTGGTCCAACTACTGCTTGAGGACGATCTTCCTCTCCAAGAAAGTTAAGGCTCCGCTACTAGAGTTCTCCTGATTTCTGATGCCAATCTTTGGAAATGGAACGTTGGTACAAATCTTACTGACCACAGATGAATGGTTGTCACAGGTTGAAGCTTTATCGTCTCTGGATGTGAGGAAGTTAAACTGTTTGTACTTCCCCTTCTATCTCCATTTCTGGAACAATACCCTGTTTACCAGCTATCTGTTGAAGTAGATGTACTTTCTCTTCCATCTGTTTCATGGGTGTGCGAGATTGCTTGAAATCTGAGTTGAAATATTTAACTTTATCTATAGTATATGTTGATTGAGCTTCATCAGTGTTGACTTTATTAACTTGTTTAATTAATTGTAGAACCCTATTACATGCTGTTATATCAAAATTCAAAATATTTTCTTTTCCACTATTTACAATATATTTTTTTTCAAATATCCAGTTCACTAACAGATTTTACATGTTTTAATAGTTGTATTTTTTGACCAATTTCATGGTTACATTTCCAGAAGTGATTGCAAACTGCTAACTTATCTATCTGTTTAAGTTTTATATTTCTCAAGTGTTCCTCTTGACGAGTTTTAAGACTTCTCTTAGTTGTTCCAATATAGCATGATTCACAGTTATTGCAAGGTATTTTTTATACTCCAGATTATTTTAATTTGTCCATTGTATTGCTTAAAGCTTTCCTTAGTAAATTCTTGGAACTGAAGTTAGCTTTTGGGGCTAACTTTATAATATAATTTTGAAATTTTCCTTTAAATTGATTAAAATCCCAAGGATGATAAGTAAACTTCTTATATATAACTGTAGTTTCTGGTTTCTTTAAAGTAGTAATTGATTTTATGCGATTGTTGCATATATGCTCATTAATAATTTTAAATATGGTTGATTTCTTGAAGCCATTGCTTTCAGCAACATGTAAGATGTGTTGGTATTCTAATTGATATTCAGACTCAAGCATAGGAACATTTATAAGTCTGTGAATTAAACAATTGTAGTTCATTGCTTTGATATAGTCATTCACATGTGTGTTTTCCTGTAAAAAGCAAATTTCAGTTTATTATGATATTTGATAATCTTGAAATCCATAAAGGACAAGAATCCATTTCTTCTATTTCTATGTTAAATTTTATAGACTCATCTTAATTGATAAGAATTTTTAAGGCTACATCGGTTTTATCATTAGGTAGAATGGCGAAGATATCATCTACTTATCTATACCACACTTTAAATACGTTTGAGTGAGTTAACGTTACTCTAGTTTCTAAGTTACTCATATATAAGTCAGCTAAAAATGGAGACAATGGATTACCCATAGCTAAACCATGTGTTTAAGTGTATAATCTTCCATTAAATATAAAGGTGTTCTGATCAATGCAAGTGGTAGTGAAGGTTAATAAATCCAGAATTTAAAATTAATTAATGATGATTGAAGTAAGCCAAGCTTGTAATAGTGGAAAGATCTTTTCACTTGGAACATTCGTAAATAAAGATGTAACATCAAGGGACACTAGAATGTCATTTTCAAGGATTGTAATATTCCTAATTTTTTCTATAAGTTCAAGGGAACTCTTGATGCTTCTACTTTCAAACGTATTTAAAGATAAAAATCTTTTTGAGGCCAATTTTTCCTATTCATACTTATATATGAATTATATATTACCTTTAGTACTTTGAAGATTCTTCTTAACATGTTCAATATGTCCATCTTTATGACGTTCCACCCCTTTCAGTCGAACTGTGACGTTACTGACCACTACGACACGTCTTCCGTTATTCTTTAGAATACGGTTGTGATAGCCGCTCGTAGCTGCATTAGAATGCGTGGTTTGTTGCGGTAAACTGTCTCCTTCAAGTATCCCCATAAGAAATAAACACACAGATTAACATCCGGGCTGCGCGGTGGCAATATTTAACCACCCTGAAATCGTTCAGGATGTCGATGGGACATCACATGGAGCCCGAAATGTTGGTGAAGGAAATCCAAAGTAACGTTTACTGTATGTGATCGAGCTCCATCTTGCATGAACCATTGAATCTCCATTGGTAACCCTGTTGCATAAAGTTGCGGAAGAACATTGTTCTGCAACATGTCCAAGCAGAACGCACAATGATTCCATGGCTGGATATTGCATCGCATACAACCTTTTCTTTGTAATTTTCAATCTCGTGTGCAACACAAGGAGGTTCTCATGCCCTAAATCTGACATTCTGTCTAATGACGCTACCTCAACAGAATAGCATGTGTTATGAATCACGACATCATCATTTGCAAAAGCCGAAATCGCAAACTGTAATATCCGTACTTTGTCATGTTCTGTCATTTTGTATGGGAATAATTTCAAGTCAGTATGAAGTATTCTTTGAAGTGAATGACATGAGATGTCCATTTCGGCCGAAGCTCATCTCGTGGGTTTCCTGGGACTTTGTGTCAAAGCCACTCTCACAGCCTCGATATTCTCTGGAGTACGGATTGTGTTGACCCGAGGTCGCCTTTGCTCTAAAATATGGCCGTCAGTTTCAAATTGTGTGGTTGGTCTACTCTGTCTGTGTGCAGGGGGCCCACCTCGTACGAAAATGAACACGAAAATGTCGTTGCGTCTCTGTTACGTTCTTGGTTTCCCCGTAAAGCAACACAGTTTTAATACTTTGTTCTAGCGTCAACCGGCCTTTGTCCGCCATTTTACCAAATTGAAGCGGAGGAATCACGAATGCGCAATATTGACAAGCTGTTGAACCATGCATGAACTACGGGTTAATTGTCATACCATTCCAATGTTGCCAACCCGCAATCAACATATTTATTATAGAATTTCAATGTATGACATTTCATGAGCCACCCTGTATTGTCCATTTGTATCATGCTTATTTGATACATTCACTATATTAAGAAAGATTGAATATGTTTCTCCTTTTAAATTTGTAAACTGTAGCTCATCAAAAATTTGGTTTTCCGAGCCCTAATCATCGAAACCTGGGAAGTATGTGAATTGAAGCAAACGTAACTAAAATTTACTTTTACAGACATTTGTCCGTGCAGTCCTCTGCTTAGAGTAAGACAAATACGTCCATGTAGCACTTATTCTATATCATGGAACAGCATGGCATTATTTTGAAGAATTATATGGAAAATCTTTTGAAATGAAGATAGTTTAAATTGAGGAAATAATGAAAATAGCTGTAATGAAGAGCTGTAATTTTAAGGGAGGAAAATTCTTACAGTAACAGATTCATTATACATAACATTGGGAGACTAGAGGGAAAAGAAACCCAAGCGATAGTCGCTTGTTTAAGATCGGATGAAATTTCGTAAGCTTTACAAGACAAAGAAAGAAGCAACGGTGACACTACTTCTGAAAGTGACAAAGTATTGGGTAATTCAAACCATATACAGCGGATGTCTCAGAAATGACTGATTGCAGAAAGGAGTTATAACTTTACCAGTAGTTGAAATTTTGCCTATTAAAGATTAATCACTCAGATATTGTGTGGTCTCTCTGGAACGTTTTCGGCTGACAGCATCTACTCTGCCAGAACCTTTAGTTTAAAATGGCTTAGATGTCAGCCAAAAACGTTCCAGAGAGTCCACACAATATATGAGTGAGTAGTGTTTAGAATGAAAAATGTCAACTACTCATACAAATTATAAATGATGTCTCTCATTTTAAACATTTGGGTGATAGTTAGAAAGTAGTTATTTAATATGAATTGTGTGCTTAAAAGTTTATTTTCTCTCACAGAGCACATTTTGTTCTATTACGGCCGGTTATACGATATTACTTTTGCATGAAGAACACTCCAAAGTATGAAAGGGTAGAGCCGGACTGAAAAATTCAATGCCATAGCCGGGATTTGAAACACCGATCTTCTGGTTTCCGTCCAGCCGCTCTAGCCATTTGAGTTACTATGGTCAACGTGCCAGCATGATATTAAATTCTCCAACTGACTAGTGTTCTCCCGGTAAACCACTAAGAGTTCTCATAAACACATAAGACAACTACCTTAATGGATATTTCTATAACATTTAATAGTATATATTATTTTTATTGTTATTATTATTTCAGAAAATCTTTAATTCGCTATTTGAATTGTTCCTCCGGCTGCCTCTCCCAGCCGGCTTAAGCGTGAGTCACCCGATCCCACAGCCTTTGTTTGCAGCCCAACTAACACGGTAGTTAGTCCTCCAAGATAAGTCGCTGCCTGCCCTCAGATCGGAGAAGTACGCAGTCTTTTCTTCAGCCGAACAATTGTCAAGACCCTTGTATTTCGGAAAATCAGTAACAATATAATTTCATATTCTTATCAAAACATTCTACTGTGAGCTTTACGTTTTACTTACTCTTGAGAGTTTCTCCACTCGTAAACAGTTACCCTGCAATCCCAATTTCCACCTTTCTTTGTCAATTCTCTATCCGTGTTAAAGACTCCTGTCTTTCATCATCCAGTTAACATCGAATTTCCATGAAAGCCTAGGCCGTCGCCTCGTGGCCAGTCCAGAAGTGTCATGGGCTAGCTCTAATTGTCCATTTGGCTGAAAAGTCCAATCTCCGCTTAATCTTTTCTATGACTGACTCCCTCTTCCATTGTCTGTCTGATCCCCACATTCATTCTTTTCTGAAGTCTCGCTCCTCTACGAATTTCATCCATCTTCACTGCTTGTTTCTTATTCCCTTCTGCTTATTAAGGCCCAACCTTAAGATCCCTAAGTTATTATACTCTACACAAATGTTAGGAGATTTCTCATCTTTGTTTGTCTATTAATATTTTTGCTCCATAAACCTCCATTCAGCACTTTAATTGCTTCTCCTTCTTGTATAGCCCCATGATCTACATTTATATAACATCTGCCTGAATCATGAGTTATGGATCATAAAAATGTAAATGTTTACCTGCTTTAATAGCTCCTTCAGTTGTTTTAATATCTTTTCCTCCATCCCTGTCACTATACATATTAAGCCTGACCCCTCCTTTCATATATACTTGTTTGTACTTCATTATCATTAACTTTGCACTTCTTCTATTGGTTTTTCCACGCCACTACATGATTTATTCCAAGATACCAAAACATGTGGAACACATAGGTTAAAAAGCGTTGGAGATATATTGCACCCTTGTGTAAGTACTTTTATTAGTTTTAATGAGTTACAGAACTTTCTGGCTATCTTCACTGCTGCCTGGCAGCTTTCACATATTTTCTTTATAAAACATATCAACCTTTCAACAACAACATTTTCCTTCACTGCCTGCCACATGCTCTTTATAGACACTGAATCTTAGGCCGTCTCTTAATCCCAAAATATTACATCGATATATTGCAGTAATTGATCTGAGACAAAATATATTATGCATAGAGGATCGTCCACATGTGAAAGCTGCCTAATCTTCTAATATTTTCCCTTTAATCTGTTTAACTACTGTTAAGTATACTACAGTTCGGCCGCTCTATCTCCGGCTCTGACATTTCCCGAGTGGGTGAAGCAGGCTCTTGCCAGTACTTTAGCGGGAATTTCAAGCAGAGGAACAATGCGTATTTTAAATATTTCATGTGGTTGCATATTTCACGAAACTGTAGCCATATTATTAAAATAGCGATAATAATAGGACTTACGAACACTAAAATTAGGAATTCACGCACGCAAAATATACCAAAGAAAGTTCACCAGCGCAAGCAGCTAAAGCCCCGTGGCTCAAACAAATTTTACCTGGCAACATGGTGTTGGGTTCGGGAGCCACGCCTAGCAGCGACAATGCTGATTGGCGTTAGTAGACAGTTTTAACTTCCTGACCACAACACCGGATGTAGAGCCTCCCATTACTACCAGCAGATGCAGTTAGTGTGTGTGAAAGGTGTGAACGAAATATTCGAATAGAGTGTTGTTGTAATAAATATCTTGCATGATAATGAAATTGTCACTTGTTTTTCAGTGTTTCAAAAGTAATATAGTCCTACAATTTCATTCTAAAGATAATTATGAGGATATGTTTTCAATTGTTCATTACTGTATGTTGGAATTATTAAATTTCCCCCTCTACCTCTTGCAGTCGCAAAACATCAGAGCCGGAGATACAACGGCCGGACGGTACACAAGATCCTGCTAATTGAAACCATTACACTAATTGCTCTATCATTACTTTGGTCTCTCCTCTTTACCTTTCTGTATATACTGTTATATTTGCCATAAACCTGTCTTAAGGAATATTATCTCCTTCTAAACTCTGATTAAGTATTTCAATAGATTGTCTAATTAATTGGTCAGACTCAAATTTCCAGAATTCTGCCATAATGCCCCCATTAGCCGTTGCCATTTCTTGCCCCCATCAAACCCTATGAAGATCAAGGTGAAATGTACAGATGAAATTACTAATGCGATAAATATTATTAATTAAAATAGATATTTAGTACACATACTGCAGGAATATAGTGTACAAATTTGTATATCAGGAAAACCTTAACAAACATTATTATCAGTAATTTGGCTAGTCCCGTAGCTTAGTCGGTAGAGCAACTTACCTGCCGTGCTAGGGGTCCCGGGTTCGATTCCCGGCGGTGGGGGCTGTGGATTTTTCTCCGTCCAAGATAATTCCTCATCTTCCCCAGAGTCTGGAAGTATGAATAAGAGTGCGAATGTGTGCGTAATGTAATGATTAAAACAACCGAACAAGACTTAACAACTTCGATATGTTCCAAAGGAGAACGGCCGCCGATATGACCATTACAGCTAAAACTTTTCATCGGATGTGTAGGAAAAGGAAAATTGTAGTATTTGGTTGTTAGAATATTATTTACAATAGGATATGAAAAGAAATAATAACAGGAGATTAGCCTGAACTCTTGAACAGAAGATCAGATAATCTTGCATCTGTCTTGCATCAAGCACTGCACGAGGTTTGACAGATGTCACTTATGATGGACGGGTGACACGCTGCTCCCTCTCTTAACGATGAATGGTACCAGAGATGTTTGCCTCTAGCATGTTCCAATGATTCATTATTCGCTTTGCTAGCGTGTAACACAAATCGATCCAACTGAACACAAACTGGAAAGAAGAAAATTAAATTTTAAGGTAGCTATAGTGCAGGAACATACGAATTACCCACATTATCCGAAATAAGTATTTTAAGCTTCTTCTACAACAGGATATCCGCGGAGGTTTAATATCTTTAGGAACTCCCCAAAAGTTGTTCTAAGTCTCTTGTATTAATTGAGAGAAATCATAATCAAAATTTTCAAGTACAAATGAAAGAAGATAGTCCATAAGTTCGCTTCAGTTTAGTGCAGAACTCAGTTTGGAGAGAGGCTCCAAAAAGAGATCGATTATTTCTAAGGTATTTCTGTTTGAGTTGTAGAAGATAGCAATATTAGTGGGTGTGGAACTTTTCAACTGAATGTTGGAAACTAAAGGGCACCCTAGTGATGAATGAGAATTGTTTAGTTTCATGAGTACTGTAAACACACAATGCATAAGTTGGTCCTATCAGTTTCAAGCTGCAAAGCATTTAAGCCAATAAAGTAAAAGTACTTTAGGCAGCAAATAAAACACATGCCATTGTAGATTAAGATACCTCAAAGTAAATTTAGATTATGATTTAACCAGACTGATAGACCTATCTCACCGTCGCACTTGTGATTTACGTAAAAGGGAAAAGAGAAATTTTGAAAAAGGAATTAGGAAGATGATCCACGCTAGCTCGGGCGGATCCCCAACGATTCCTAAATTGTATCAATCCGATACTGATGTGCGCCTGCTGAAAAATCAGACGAGAGGTCCCAGCGATGACCGTCCCCTAAAGTGCCACCCAAGAGGGTTAGAAAACAACACATTTCACAAATTTAGAAATTCAGTAGTTTACGACTCCAAGTAATAATTTAAGCCAAAACTGTAAATGCACAGAATATTAAAATAATATAATTTGGAAATCAGCGCGTGTTAAAATGCTACAGTTAGTGGTGGCTTAGTTGGAGCTAAAAGTGACAGAATGGGATAAAAGTGTGCAAGCAGGTAAGAAGGGTCACAAGCCAGATACTTTGGCCTAATCCCCGAGACCGGTTTTCTCGGAAACTAACTGCACACCTGGTCGAGAAAGAAAAGAGAAAGGTCTCTTGGTTGGCGTGACCACGCGATGTTTCGCGCTAAAATTTGAAGAGGTTAAGGGGAAGTAACGGCGTGATCTGAGACCACGAGGGAAAAGAAGTCACTTGTGTCGGAACACTCGTGGAAGGAGGTTGGTCTAGAGGCAGCTGGCCACCAACCTAACTAGCATTGTGGTATATTGTGATAGTGAACCTACCCGAGGGCCGTAGCAATGAAGACGTATCGGCAAACTTTCAATTCTGTTTTTTAAATAAATCGCATTCCAGGAAAGCTCTGGTTTTTCTGCGTTAATATCCTACGCGTACCCAGAGTGCAAGATCCATACGGAGCAGCTGAGGCAGAAACCTACGAGAAGCAGCATTTCGTTTAGTAATAGCGAAAGAGAACGTGGAGCCATTGTATTCCACCTTCTACAAAGCAGCGACGAGAAGACTGTTTATCGACGTGTCGTTAGTTCCCGCTACATAATTTCACCGAATTAAAATAAATTTCCGAACCTCCGTTCGTCAGGAGAGCCACTGCTCTATCCTCCAGGAGGTTTACCTTGTTGTTGCATTTCACCAACTAAAACACACTTCACATAATGTAGTGATTATGCAAGGTGTAGAACTCGTGGATGCTCGGGGCGCGAACGTATATTGGGCGCCTTCTACCGTATTAAATCTCAAGTTTTCAATATATTCTTATTTATTTTCTATTGTGATTTTGTCGAAGCCGTTTCTCACTTAACATTTGCAGCGATGAAGTGCCTCCAAATATGTCGAAAGTGTCTAGACTCCAGGTAACAGATATTCTCAAATAATAAAGTTAAATATTGTAGAACCCCATGCACTGAAGCAATAATATTGGCGAGCAACGAGTTTCACGTTGGGGCTACAGTTTGAAGCAGTATAATGTGTGGCTTAGGGTAAAGCAATGAGGTTTATCACAGGGTATACGTGGATATGTGTGAGAAGGATAGTTTTAATGACACTGGAATGCCCGCTTCAAACTGGTTTAGTGACTGTTTCTTTTATCGGAACATCAATCTCGAAGTTGCCGACCAAGGGTTACCAATATCACTGTTTAGAGTTATTGTTTATGAAATGTTTATTACTCGACAAAACTTAATTCGTTCTACACGTCTATATGAACCGACAAATATCTTCTCTCATCATTTCTGGTCTGCCTGGCCAAAGACAGAACAAGAGGACTGCCTAATCGCCCTCACGCCTCAGACTGAATGAATGACTACAGCTGCACGTGGGTGTATGAGTGACTTTCACTTTCTAAAAGCCCCTTATTCAATCAAAGTTCCACTTCGTGACTATTTTGTCCTGCCATTAAGAACGTTCCGAAGAATACCTTTAGAAACAAAGTCAAGTGCTATCCATTCAGGATTCTTAGTAAGAAAAACCTTTCTCTCCCGTGTCTTTTGTTAAACAACTCAACCAACTCTGTTGCTATTCAACCCAACTGCACCTGTTCGTGTCGTAACAAGCATACAAGACTCCTTTGAAATCCATTACGATTCCTTATACATTGCAATTCTTAATTTCGGTATCAGCATTTACAAAACATTCTATCATATGAACAATTCCACATGGCCAGATACTCATAAGAAAGTACACATAGGTTTACTGACACCCTTTATTTTTCTGTTTGGACTGATAGAGGAATTATGGCAGATGCAAAATTTAATGGTGGTTGGCAGGAAGTGCTGGTCAACACAACATCCAATCAAATGCTTGCCACGCCATGCGGTTTTGTATCGTTGAAGAGGCTGTGAAGTCGGGCTGTAAAGCCGGTGGCTGAATATTGTGACTTTGTGGGTTCGTAGAATTTCGGACGAAGAATGAAGTGGGTGAAATGATGCTCAATGCATCCGGGATCCATGGAGCTTAGAGTTACCCGAAATTCGTCTTTCAGGATAAGGGATAACCCCGGAATAACCTTATCCAGGTAACTCACCCTGACAAAGTTTCGAACTCGGGACCGCTTGAACGTGAGGCAGACATGCTACCATCTACGCTACAAGGGCGGGCGAAACACGATCTATTAACTTCTCACAAAAGCAGAATTACATCACATACACAATCACAATCTACCACGGTCGATGACC
Organism: Mantis religiosa; assembly: GCA_030765055.1. NCBI lineage: Eukaryota > Metazoa > Arthropoda > Insecta > Mantodea > Mantidae > Mantis > Mantis religiosa. The sequence goes on along the minus strand of CM060948.1, from coordinate 295,236,766 downwards.
ACAACAATGAGCTTACTTAACATCCACTGTTTACAACACTCCTGTTACCACATCTGTTTACGACTGACTCTTGGCGAGTCTTCGCTTTCTTAAATTCCTCATTGATAATTCGAGACTGTTCTGTAACAATCAAGAGATCAAATGTTCTCTCACCAGACCAAACTCGAACCTACCAGACGTGAAACCCTATCTGTGACGGTAAGCCCTCTATCTCGCGCTATTTTTATTTGTTCCGACTTGCTCTTTATCTCCGTGCGGCCTATCAGTTCGTTTGTGTGCACAAGCCGCGTTATCACAATCGGGTTCGCGACAATATCATTTTCGCCCACAAAAATTTGTTTCGCAACAGGAAAGAGAATAACCTGATCATGAAGAGCATTTTATTTTGAAGCTACCTGTCTAAAAACCAATTTCGTACATTAACTGATTGCAGAGATATGAACGAGCATTTAATTCGTCTTTTAACAAGGACTATGTTAAGCCACTTTCATTATATGTCCAAATCCTTTGGTTATCTACCTACAGTTTTGTTTATTGTGTTAGCTTGTGACTCAACAAGGATTACAGAACCACGTGGCTAGTATAAGCAACTGCAACCTTCAAGCTATTATAGCTTCAGTTCGGATTTCTGCTTTCGTGGTAATTTCGGTTCCCGTAATTGATTTATATTGATTGTGTAGAATTGTTTTGTTGGAGTTTAACATTCTTTGCTGGATTATTCGAAATGTCACATAATGAACACGGTGCGAGCAGTAAGAGTGAACCAATAATACATAAACGGTAAGTCTTGCGTCACCAAAGCAGATGTATAATTTACAGCTTATATTGTCCGCAACCAACTTAGAGGAAGACAGCGATGATTCTGACGTGGTCAGAAGCGAGGATGAAGATGAGTGCAATGATCACAAGGTAGATACAACAGGCTCGCCATAAGATATTTTATGCTTGGCCTGCGCACATTTTTGTTACCATTTTTAAGGAATGATTTTCAAATTACTTGTTAAATTAGCATGCACGCCAAGTTTATGTTTACTAGACAACTACAGTAATACCCTATGAAGTGTTTTCATTTCTTCTTGTTACTACATGGCAAAGCGAGAAGGCGTATCGGAAAAAAAATCGTAACACAGAGATGTTTACCTGAGCTCATCGCACATATAAGTACAAGGCGAGTCCAGGTGTGTATTCTATTTTAAATCCAACGTAATTTAAGTCTCCATGATACATTTGAAATTATATTATATTCAACTCTATATTATATTCAGCACACAAACCATGGACTTTATTTTTAAAAAATGTTAATATATGGCAACCTTCAAAAAATGATGAGTGCATGAAAATTAAATAGATAAGCATAAAATAAATAAATGTTTATATTGAACTTCATTGAACGAAATACGTTACCTTTTCTGTACCTTTCTTTCTTTTCCGTTATGGTCAGTCATCCATAAACCTGCCAGTGATGAGAAGGAGGTTAACTGTCAATAATCTAGGCCATTTGGTCGGTTAAAAATGTAAAATAGGTTTCAACCAGCTGAGATACACAAAAGAACTTTAATGATGATGATAAGGAGAAGAAGAAGAAATAAAAAATTAAAAGATAAAAAATATGAAGAAATAAAGAATTACATGGTTTTTAAAAGACAAGGCATTTACCTCAGTGCTGCTGAAATATCAGGAATGGTACCATTTTGGAAAGATTAGATACTGAAGAAACAGTGATGGATCGGTTAGACGGTAACTCTCTATAGTGGTATGGTCATGTGCAACATATGTGACAGGAGAGGTGGGCCAAGACAGTGATGAACTGGTTCCCTATTGGGCGTAAGGAAAGGGTACGTCCACGGTTTATTTGGAAAGAAGGCATAGTGCGATGAAATCCAGATGACTGCACGAGGGATCATGGGAAGTTCGTCGCCTTTGGAAGCTGGGAGAGAGGAGGAAGCTCTAGAGAGTTCAACAGTCTTTAAGCGTAGAGTAAATAATGATTTTCCTACTTATTGTTTATTACATATCACTTTTAATTTTATAAAGTGTTCATTAAAATATACACAGTTTATTAAGAAAAGCCACAACACATCAATAACGTCTGGAGAATGTGGCTTTATTAAAACGGAAATCGCTGTACGGTATTGTTATATACAGGTAGCTTAAAAAGTGTTAAGAAACCTTTATACTACTTTCATTTGAACTGGAGCTGACTGCAGGTTTCTAATTTTAAACAGTGGATCTTATACTTTTACATTTAGGAACAGTAATGTTTTAATAACTTTTTAGTAAGTACCTATTCACAAGGAAAAAAATCAAAGAAATAATGACAAGAAAAGCATGCATAGTTCACCTTCTATTTCCTGTGTTCAAACTGGCAACCTATAGCTGCTTTACAATGTTTACTTCGATCATATGAAGCATTTCGGGATGAGTTAAACAGTGTTTAGGAATGTCTAATCGCTTCTATTATTCGATGTTCATGGCTCAATGATAATTAAATCAGGTATCTTGCTGATTACTCTATGTGAACTCTCTTACCGATCCCTAGCTGTAGAAAAACCTGGCCTTTAATTCCGGTGAACAATTTGTTCAAGTTACCTGGAGCTCCATCTTGTTAGGAAAGATATCATTTTTGGGAGCGATGCCTGACTGAGTGTGAAATCAAGTTTGCGGTGGCGGATATTAGTTGATTTCAAAGCTCCTCCAGTAGAGTTTAGCATTTTTATAAAGACAAAAGAACCAGTATGATCACCAATAATAACAGCACAAACGTGCAGATATCATGGATACCTTCTCCTCCATTCCTTTAAGGATTTATGTCTGACTGGTGTAGGAACTAGAGTCTTATAAAAATTACATTCAGGCAGGCCGTGGCTTCATATGAGAGCGCAATGTTTTAGGAAATCTGAATTGTGGTTAATATACACTCTACCATTAGAAAACTACATTAGCTCCTCTGAAAATTCATTAAAAAGTTTCACTTTATATTGACGTTGCTTGGCGCGTTTAAGAATTTTATCTCGAAACATTGCCTTATAGATTCAAACGCCACATTTGTTGTAGGTATATAATTTTAGCTTTTCTTTCACATGGAGGAGAATATAAAACGAAGAACTTTTATCTATTTTCGGACGAGCGACTCATATTAGATCCTTCCGCCTCCAGTTGCATTAAATTTTCCTGCACTCTTAGTCACCTTTGTGTGGAACTGATCTGGATGCATACTATTAAATAAATCAGATGTCTCGTGATTGCCTGTCTCTAATACCAAATGGCATAAAAGCTAAATTCCTCTCTTTTTCATTTAACATTAGGTGGAACATTTAGCACACTAAATGCCAAAGTCAAAACAGCAAATTTGAAAAATCTATCAATAAATATGTTTTCTTAGATATAATCAAACCACAGCAAATGAGAAACTTTCCATTGATATAAACATAGGACGATCCAACATGTTTTCATGGATATAAGTAATTAAAGAGCACTAATATCACAGAAAAAAGAAAGCTCTATCCGTGGAGCCTATGCTTTTTTATTTAACAAATGAATCACACAATTCTCTATGTAGCTGCTTATTAAAATTTTTAAATAATACATTTTAAACTTTATAAAAATATAGTGTTCCACTTAAATAAAGTACAATCATTTTCGGTTAAAAAGAAATATCAAAACTTTTAACCCCACTTTTACTTGTTGCATATGATTATCTCCGTGTACCGAGTTTCAAGTTAATCAGCAGTTAGTCGTCACATTGTGTGAGACTTACACCTAAAGGTCTACGTAAAAAGGTGCACACGATTATGTTATGATGCATGTTCCTATTGTCTGTCAGAAGAGTTCACGTAGGGGAGGGGATCCGTCCCCTTCAGCTGCCAAGGTGCGGGCGCTGCGGACCCCTAGCACTTGTGGTACCCCTGACGTCACTAGAGGAACCTGGAGCCGAACAATCTAGCCCATCTCTGAATGGGAGTTGTTCGGATTGGGTTGGATTCGACGGGGCAGTGTGTTCCCGAAACCCACAGGGAATTGGGTACCTCCGGCTTTTTAGACTCAAGATATTGCCCTATGGAAAAATCCCCGGAGCATCCATTGCTCCCGGGTAGAAGAAGGCCCGGGTCCTAGGTCCTACGGGTCCAGGACTAATGGGACTAGAACCTCTGCACTTAAGTTAACTGTCTGTCAGATGAGTACAGTTTTAAAGAGAGTTAATTTCAGTTTCTGCTGTGCTGAAATATGTAATCCCCTAGTGCGAATTTTTGGCAATCGCCAACTAGTATCATTTTAAAACCCCTTCTTTGCACATTATAGTTGTGTTAGTACTCAGATTTCTGCAATAACTTTGCAGTGCCTGCCATTTTAATAAAATAAAATTACCTTCATTTTACAAGGCAACCTCTGTCCAAAAGAATACAGCAGATGAAAACCCACCTTTATATATTTAGAAATCCTTAGGGCACACGATTTTGTTCTGTGCAGTCCCGTCATACATTACGTTGCAGTATCCACTCAATTCCCTAAACACCTGGAGGTAAATATAATGATAAAAATGGATTTTAACTAAGCTAAATTATGTTTTTTCCCTCTAATTATCTTTTTTCAGTTGGTCAATTAGTGAGTGCCACTGAACCGACAACGAATTAAGCTTTCTATCACAGTGTTTTATTTTACATTTGAAATTTGCAGTGTGAATAATTATTTTGCTGAATATAATTGAATGTTAGCTAATTTCAATTAAATATATCCAATACTAAAGTATAGGACATGAGTGAACTAACGGCATTAAAATATTAAGTTAGCAAGTACACACAACTTAATATACAGAGTGTTCCGGAATCGTCATGCACGTTGAATAGGCATCTTATATGACAATGTGAGGGGTGGTAGTACCATCTACCTCAGTTCCATTATATTAGGTTGGACTACTTGCTGCCGTTTCACTTTTATGTACAAGCTTTCCTGAATTGCTAATAATGTTGCAGCGTATAAGGTGTATTTAGTATATTAACATTTACCCATTCAATTGTTACTTAGAATATTCAGTATACTCTGTTAATAAATGGTTTTCTAGTAAGGTGCAATGTTTATTATCATTGTTATGGCTGATGTAGGGTAGACTGCTAGGCAGGATAATTCATGATCACCTGCTACCAGTGGTCTGTGCAGGGTAACGTCAGTGTTGATCAGCAGGTAAACTTGACCTTTGCTTTCACTAGGGTAAACTAACGATCATAGAATTTTGTTCCCCTTGCCTCTCCAACCCCCTCGTCCATCGGAATACTTTTGCACCCGTGGGTACAAGGGCGCACTCAAAAGTACGGTATCCTGGATATACATTAACGACGAATGTGTAACGATGATACAAATGGTGAGACATAAGGAAACTTTCTCCTCCACTAAGTCTGTATCAAACATGGTTTCCTCAACGCAGTTTGTCTTAAGTTTATGCCTTTGTGCCTGTCGTTTTGAAACTGGAGACGCTGGGGATCTCTGCGAATAGTACGTAATAGTTTAACATCCAGGGGAACATCGTCACATAACCTCAGAAAAGCTGCAGCTAAATTAAAACTCAACAATGCACTCAATACTCCAATGATAGAATACTACCATAAAAACTCCAGTAGAGAAGAGTTAACACAAAATGAAGTGCATATTGCTGTACTATATAGTGATACACTGTTTCCAAACTCTACCAGACTTCATGAGGAAAGTTGTTCGGTCAAACGAATGTAACTCCACCAATACTGTATAAACGAATACAACATTGTGTATGCTGAGCAGTCGCAATACTCAATAGCTCTGTGGAGGTGACATCCAAAGTCGGTGCAAACTGAATGCGTGTGTCTCTCTTCATGAAATACGGTCCTCCAACGTTAGGTCATGTAGGACGATGACTGAAAACGGGTAAAATCGTGCTCAAATGAGCCCAGAATTCTTAAAGTTATGTGAAATGTACAGTGTTTAACTCCAGCTTTCACTACATAAGGCACCTCAGGTGGTGACACAGCCGAAACATGAGATACAGATGGAGCAAAGGTGGAATGAGATGGCTGGGGAAGCTGGAGATCCCGGAGAAAACCCACCCCAGCGCCACGTTGTCCACCCCAAATCTCCATTTGCGGTCACCTGGGATCGAATCCGGACCGCATAGGTGAGAGCCGAGCGGTCTAACCATTGAGCCGACATTCATCTTCAAGGATAAGTGAAAACCCAGGTAGCAACTTTATTCAAATAACTCGCCCTGACCGAGATTCGAACTCGGGAAATCTTGAATGTGAGGCAGAATCGCTACCACTTACACTACAGAGGCTGTCGGAGTGTAAGGTGGTATTAGAGGATCATGTTATTGCACCAGTTTTCATGGACAGCAGTTTCAATCTCTTGAAAATCTCATGCACTGAACTGGACGGTGAGCTTTTTCCAAGATGTCCCGCTGGATAGGACACAAGGGACGGAGGCTCCCAACGACACAACCACAGTTGTTGACTAACAAACATGATAGTAAAGCCAGCCTTGTGTTTTTATCTAGTAATAAATAATTTACACTGTCATTATTACCATTTTAGCTGAATTAGATTAAAAATATTCATAAGTCAAATAAGACCTGAAGCTTTCCTGGCGACGAATACGCTCACTTTCTTGTCGGGCAGTCAGCCAGGTGAAAAGATGATTAGATATAAACCTTTCAGGTGAGTACATCTCTTCTATCATCAGGATATTTATAAAATGTTATAACCTCAAATGAAACACTGGATATAACAACTATAAAGAAAGTCAAAACTCTATCAAAATTCGCATTACTGAACAATGGACTGTTTTCAGTAAATTAAATGCCACGTCAGGAGATGGCGTGAGTATAGAAAATTGTGTCAGAGAAACGTAACTACTTAACTTGATTATCAAGCTGTGTTGATCTTTGTTTCTTTATTCGACGGGTTTCCATTTTTAAGGCCGGTTTCCAAGAGGAGCTGAACTGAAATCCAGCATCACGATTAAGCGTGTTCCTTTCAGAGGAAATCGCCAAAGCCTCCTTAATTCTCCTTAATTCTTAAAGCTAGGAAAGGGAAACCTGTAACTCAGCAAGCGTCAGATAAGCCTACCGCTACAGTCTGTATCCCGTTTACCGGCAATCTATCCGGCAGAATCAACAGAATTCTCCCCAAATACAACATCTGGACCATCCACAAGGCACCTCCGAAGATTAAACTTCTGTTGAGACCAGTGAAAGACAAACTGGACTTGCAAGTTCCGGGAGTTTACCGCAATCCCTGTGAATGTGGGATACCGTATATAGGACAAACCGGAAGGACCATTGCTACTAGAATAATTGAACATGAACAGAGCATTCGTTTAGTGCAACCTGAGAAGTCTGGGCTGGCAGAGCATTGTTTTGATAACGACCATAGAGCCAATACTCGGGAGACGACCATCTTGGCAAAATGCAACAGTTACTTATACAGAGTCTTAAGGAGGCTTTGGCGATTTCCTTTGAAAGGAGCACGCTTAATTTTGATGCTGGATTTCCGTTCACCTCCTCTTGGAAAACGGCCTTAGAAATGGAAATCCGTCGAATTAAGCAACAAAGATCAATACAGCTTGATAATCAAGTTAAGTAGTTACGTTTCTTTGACACAATTTTCTATACTCTCGCCATCTGCTGACCTGGCATTTAGTTTACTGCAAACAGTCTTTTGTCAGTAATGCGAATTTTGATGGTGTTTTGTCTTTGTTTATAGTTGTGTTATGTCTAGCACTTATGATGTGGTTAGCACTTGTGGTTATAACATTTTATAAATATCCTGATGATGGGAGAGATGTACACTACCGAAACGTTGAAATCTAATCATCTTTTCACCTGGCTGGCTGCCCGAGAAGAAAGTGAGTATTTTCATAAGTCATTTTATTCCTCACAATGTTTTTTGACGAACACACGCCGCTACACTTGAGGAGTTTTAACCCAAGTACCGTATTCTTTGTATAATTCTGAAACCCCTGTAACATGCAACCAACTCTACCAAAGCGCCTTATGTGTTTACAATGTAAAACTTTAATAAGCAGACGACGATTCGAGAGCACATCCTAGCTTTACCATTTATGAACACCTCTGTTTTTAAGATTTAGAAATGAAAATTAGAATATCCCGCCACTGTACAGTTTTAGTTTGCGATATTCTTGAATTCTAAAAACCACAAATTTACATACTCGTGTACTTTTTAAAGATACATTTCTTTGAAAGGCCGAACTTAGTGTATCTTATTTAATGCTTGGGAATATCCAATATCTCAGACTTCTCTAAACTGAAGGAGCTGTGGTGAAGCCCTGTGATGTGACGTCTGGTACACAGATTTGCATCAGTCTTATATTATTCATATATGTGTGAACCATTCACTGTATAATTATTAGCAGGCGTGGGATAATGTGCTTTCCACTATTTCAATTTATTTTTTTTCTCCCTACTTCATGGTAAAGAGTATTTTTAGCATTTCGAATTGTAGGATTGCCTTGCAGAGCAAGACCACTGCCATATTGTATTGACAAATGAGTTCTCCGAATTAGCAAATATCATAATCCCATAGTCCAGTCGAAAAGCATGTGCACGCTGCGTGAGGCTTGCGGGGTGCGATTATTACAAATTTTTCTCAGTAAACATTATTCTATATCCTTTCTAGATTCTGCAAATATAACACTAAATAGGTGTGTAATGTATCATACAAAAGAAACACTGTATACAAGTTAACACCATTTCCGACAGGCAATATGTTCCAAAGTAAAAGATCGCCGATATGATCCTTGTAGTTAAAGATGGGATGTAAATGGAACAAATAGAAAGAACATTCAATTTGCAGTATAGACCGGAGTGATGGTGGCTATATAGCTAATTAAGATTAAGAGCAGTGAGGAACAGACTTCATACTGCTTAGTTCTCCTTTTATAGGTTTTCCATTTCCTTTCGTTGTTTTTCAAGTCACCGCATTCACGACTATGCGGAATGTTTACACCTTTCCTTGTCCAAGTCCTTAAATTAGATGAAGTACAGTGGTCAGCATGTTGCAGGATGAATACAGTATAGACTATACTCGATAAAAGGAGATTGTTATCTTCGAAACCAATAAACCCAGTCAATTCAAAGCGAAGCATGACAATCACCCTCGGAATTTCTGGTAACAATGCAACGCAGAGTGGACGCTGAAAGGAAGCTGAACAATGGCTGATAATTTCTGTTCCCACTATGGAAATATTTGACATCTTTGGCCTTTGTTGGCACAACAATAGTGGTGCTGGGCTCAGAAGGGCCCCACATTTGGATTTGGTACGGTATCACAAAGTGGATTAGGGTAACCTGGCCACAAGGAGAGACGGTGAGCTCAAATATATCAATATATAATTTCTATTCGAAGAGAAATCTCTTCAATAGAGTAGCGATTGTCCCTGATACATGGGTCTTTGCTTTTTGTCCGCATCAGGAATATACTCCCATCAGAGGACCAAACGTTTCGGGGGTGAAATAATTCCATTACGATAAAGGGGCGCACCAGTTATCGACCTATATCGATTATTACTTTCTCGCATGACGTCACTCAGGGCCCCATTCAGTTTATGAAATGGGTAACATTTGGCAAAGCTTCCGCTCGGTGTTTGCAGGAACTGGAACCGCATCAATAAGCCACTAAAATAAAAATAAACATAAAAGAGACGGAACCGTTTTAAACCATTATTTTGCACGTAGAGAGGATGTGGGTATGGATGGAGATCAAACATTTCCAACGGGTTCGCACATCAGACTGTTTATTCAAGTAATATAAAATTCTTAAAGGGGAAAAAAATGCCTTAGTATAAGAACTTATCAGGCATTGGATAAAAATATAATAATAGAAACAAAATATTACAAGATAAAGACATTAAAAATATGTGGAGCATTTATATCGCTTTCTCTACTCACTTTTCTACAAAGTATTACTACAAGACCTTATCTTCTATGTCCTCGTTAATACAGTTAAATCTCTATTTCTCATTCAGAAATGTCATTCTTTTACGGGTATACAAAAAATAAAGAAAGAAATAGCAATTTTCATTAGACCAAGTACAAAGAATTTGAACATTAAATCCAATAACAAAGAAAGTCTCGGAAATGGTTAACATCTAAAAGTCCTTTATGTGAAAGCAGTATGTTTTAACGAGATTAAATGTTTATGAAATACAGTTTTCTCCTACGGTCTACCAGTCATATTACAAAGGTCAATCAGAATGAAGAGAACTTCGGAAGCTATTCGTGAAAATAAAAAATAGATTGCATCTTTCATGAAAAAAAATTATCCCTATGTTATCTTAATCCAAATCGTTTGAGCCCACTTATTGAAAATTAAAATTAAATTAAAAACGGTCAGTGGAAGCTAATTAGTTTCATGTGCATGTCAGATTTCTGGAAATTGGTAAACGTAATAGCAATTTATTTTTATGAAACGGACTATTGGTTTTTGATTTAAGCTGTTCTCTCTCTTTCTTACCCTCCTTCACATACATGTGTGGAACTTTGTGTAAAGGTGACGCTGTTGTGTGTAGGGAGTCTGAAAAGATTTTCCAGGAAATGGGGTTATGAAATTAATTCCTGGTTGGATTATAATATTGCCACTACTTACTATAAATATTAGAGAAAGCAAAATTCATCAAAGTATGATACAGATGCAGCATCTGTAATTGGTAAACATTAATTTTGAAGTAGCTCTTTTGTATTCTTCCGTCTAAAACTGATATCAATACATCTGTTTCAAGATTTAAACAAGCATTTTGCAAAGAGACGTTAAAACACTAATTGCCCTTTTGATATGCGATAAAAAGAAAAAAAGAAGTAGAAATGTTAATCGTATACTGTAGACTAAACTTTAGCAAATAAACGCTGAAAACACATCGCATTCTACCTTTATTATTTATTAAGAAACCAAACTTGTTAATATTAACTGTAAATGATCACTAGAAACTGGCAAATAGAATTATATATTCATACTTGCTAGCAGGAGAGAAATAGGCAATGTTACGTCTTGCAGTGTCTAGAAATCAATTTATGCTGCATAGAAATTCTACTTTAGCTTCTACAAGTAATACGATGTACTACTTCAGGTATCGCAGGTCTGAAATTAAACTTTAACAGTTGTTAAAGCTAATGTTTCAAGGGGAATCAAGATTGCACTTAATATTAACAAAATAAAGGATTGGAGAATGAAGTATTGCCTTATTTGTAAGTTATTAATATTCCGAGTAAATTACTTAAAGTTTATTAACATTACATATATATTGCTTAAGCTGTAATAAAAATTTAAAATGTGCTTATGACATGTGAACGGTTGGGAGAGCAAGTTATTGCAAGGGTTAATGCAGTCAGAACATTCTACCACTAACATTTGTTAAAGCATACTCACACTATTATATATAACAACGATCAGATATCTGTAATAGTATTATTAAGAAATTTTTAAAGCCAATTACTATAACACGTAATTTATTATCTTGGATGCCTTAAAATTAACTTCAGATTTACCAAAGTATTCATATGTCACACTTTTTAGGACATGTCCCGGTTATTTTATTACTTATATGTCATTCACAATACAAAAATTAACTACTGTAAAAGCTTAATAACATAACCTGGCTTAAAATGCACAGTTCCTCAACACCAAAACATTTTGTCACCTTCCGCACAACTTTACTTCGTTTGTAATTCGGAATGGTAACTAACATTCATTACTTTCCCTACCATTTTCAGTCTCTTTCCTCTCTGCACCTTAATTAACCACAGCTCTTACATGCGTAACTGCGTTATTGTAATTGCAGCATTACACATTACGATATCACATAGGCTGAGCATCAGCACACAGAGAAGTTGGATGTTGAGCCTCCAGTATAGGACACGGGAGACATGATACAGCGAAACAAACAACTGCGATTGCACACGAAACTGAAAGTTATGGAGAAAGTTGGTCGGGTATATTGAAGAAAACAGTACCTAATCACTCGTTAGAGTTCACTTCATGAACAACGGGTACGGTGGATGCTGTTGAAATAGAAAGTGAAAGCAAATCCAAAACACTAAGTTCTGCTAAATGCGCTGGTACTGAAAAGCTACATATAAAATGGCTCAACCATATACGTACTTCTACTCTTAAGTGGTCCCATTTTTTACAATATACAGGATATATATTATATATAGTATATATATATATAACAATTAGTAAAAATGATATAATGCTTATGCTTCCAAACAAAAGTAAATGTGAGGAACAATGGTAAAATTTCTAAAAAAAATATATTACTAATCAGGGTGTCAGACAAGGGTGTACTTTATCACCTACACTTTTTAGTATTTATATTGACGACCAAGTGTGCAAGTGGAAGCAGCTAGTGAATGTAGGTTTGAAAATTTCAAATAAAAACTTTTTCAATATCTTATTGTTTGCTGACGACTAAGTTATTACACAAAATAGCGAGTCTGCCCTGCAAAAATCTGTTTTTAAACTTAGTGAACTTTGTAAGCAATATAACACGAAAATTTCTTTTATAAAATCAAAGGTAATGGCATTCATCGGGAAAGAGTCAATTAGAACAAAAATAGTTATAAATAATCGTTGCGTTGAACAGTAAAGCCATTTTAACTACTTGGGAACTGATGTTTGTTATGACAAGGAATATGATGTCTACAATAAAATATGTAAATTCCAAAGAGTGTGTGGAACAATAAATAGAACATTTAGAAACAAAATACGTAAAGAAACAAAATTAAAGTTCTACAAAGTTATGGCTGTACCTATACTGACATACGGAAGTGAGACTTGGACGTTAACTAAAAAGCAACAGAGTAAAATACAGGCTTCAGAAAGAAAATTCTTGAGAAGTGTGAAAGGATGCACGAAGAGAGACTTAATTAGAAATGGAAATATAAGAGAAGAGCTGGATATTTTTAGTATGAATGATAGGTTGAAAGATCTCAAACAAATATGGAAGGAACATGTTGAAAGAATGCCAGATAATAGACTTACAATACAAATATTACAATATCATCCTAAAAGTAGGAGATCGGTAGGCAGAACCAGGAAACGATGGCTGTAGGACTTCGAAGGCGGAACACGCACTTTATTGCCTATGCCATGAAGTGAAGAATATATATATATATATGAATATCGGGATTTAAACATATTATAATATTTATTACATTCATCTTGCAGTTATAAATGATATGTCAAATGTGAAAGCAGCTCAAACAGTTTTACCAAGAATCTTATAAACGTTCAGTGTGACTAACTTTTGTCACACGGCACACATCAATTCTTTAGCCAAGTACTTCCCAAACGTTGATAAGTGTGTATTCAGTAATTTTAATCGCTTTGTCGACTTTATTTGATGATTTATGGTTTGTAAGAAGGGAACAAAGGTGATAAAAGTAGGCGGGAATAAAAAATTTCCTGAATTTGATTTAGTGAAGAAATATATTGTACTTCATGTGAATATGGACGAAATGAACCAGTTCTATCTTTAATAGCTTTTAGGACTTTACTATACAAAACGGAAATTTCCTTTGATACTTCTTTCAAAAAATACCTGATCTTTGCGTTCCTTGAATTAGTGTATAGCAGATTCAACTGCACTTCCCAATATTTTTTTCTCCATTTTCTAGATCATTTTGCCATGCCAGTAAGACAAGAAAGTTTATTACTAAAATTAGAAAAAAGAACACATTTATGTCTCTTGGAGTTGGAAAATTCTGTTTCTTTAGACGAGACTTCGCACATTGCGATCTACTCAAATCTATTGTAGCAACTACCCCCAGGGAAGAATAATATTTGGAGTGAAGAATGCACAGTAGGTAACGGATCACAAGCAGACAGGCTTCGGAGACCTAATGTTTCATGGCTCAAATACACTTTACACTACTATTACGTGTTTCAAATGGGAAGGTGTTTGTCCTTGAGCGCTACTAGGCAAGCAACCAATCGGAGTCCTGTGGTGTTCCTGTACTGCATTGCCGCTAAGTGGTATGTGACGAGCGCCAACCTAATCAATGTGTATGAAATACTATTCGTGCTAAGAAAAAAATTCAGATTTCGCCAAAATGCATGTGGATCGTAGAGAGAAATATATCTAACATAACCATGAACATCTCATATTGTTAGCTCAAATAGTTTTTCTAATACAAATAAATAAAATTCTATTACCTGTATTATAACAATAAATCGCGACGTAAGCACTGTATGAATATCAATATTGGTTGGCATATATGCGTGTACGTATATTTGTAATCGCTCAGAATTGAAACGTAAATGTTTGACATGACGTGATAAAAGAATTACTTTGAATAAGCCAATTCGAGCGAGCGGAAACAATAAATTTCCTTTTGCCCTGGCAGAACGTGTGTGGTCACATTATATCTTTGTTTATGAATGGTTCGTAATCTCAGTTCAACGTGGTTGGTGTTTATGTATGTACATACACCTTTCATTACTTAGAACTGAAATTTAAACTACTGCATGACGTGAAAGAAGAATTATTGTGAATAAATCAGGGTGTTAAATTCCAGAAAGGGCAAGAACTTCATTTCCTGTTAGCCTGTGGAATGCTGTATGCCCATGTTTATGAATGAATGCTGGATAAGAAGTGTTTATTTACTCTGGAGAATTCAGATCCATATCATTCAGTTGTTCTTTACACAACAGTAGAGTAAGAGTTGAATAGTGCAATGGCTTCTTGCGGTTAATTTAGTGGCTAGTCATAAAGGAAATTATTTCGAAGTCATCCTCGAAGAAATTGGGCAATGAGGAATATAAAAATCAGCTCTATTTAAAAAATGCTCAACGGCTTACTGCTGAAGCGTATGGTGTAGGTAAAACAAGTGCGTCCCACATTTGGATTAGAAAAGCAGGTAACTCATGAACTATAATTATTGTTATAGTATTTCAAAATATACGTAATTTACGAAAATGCTTTTTCCAATTTTGATTTTGGCAACTGCATCATCGTAAAAGTTTGTAAAATATAATTCGCTTACCCTTACATCTAGCGCCAAGCAGACCTGAATTTTGTATGCGTGTGCGAGGGAGAGGGAAATATAAAAGATGTGGTGTAACAAGCTGGCCACGCTGAGTGTGATATATCTGATTAGCAGGACTCCAGAACCCATCCCATTTGAAAAACATAATAGAGCTGCCTAGACTGGGCAATGAAGGACGCATGTAACCGTCTGGTGTGCACGCGTGGGAATGCTTTTTCCTTGAACCAAGTATTTGCACCGTGTTTCCGGCACGTCCTCAAACCATAAAACCTGAAAGAGAACCTGAAACACGATAAGGAAATAGAATGAATGGGCATAATGGAATTACTCCATTTGCTTACCGACCGTGAAAAAAAGACAACAAAAATAACACGAAGCATTAAAGGCTAAAGTTCATGATGAACTGTAATTAGAACCGGAACATCCGAAATGCAATTCTTGCGCGTTACTGTAGAAACAATTCGTTTGGATCTTCTGTTTCTTTAGCTGTAGTTAGGAATTACGAAGCAATACATAAAACATTAGCAAGACGATAGAGATCACAGCACTAAATGCACTATAGGACTATGAGAAAATGCAAAATTTAACGATGTATGAAAACGGGTCGTAACGTAAACTCCAGCTTATAAGTGCTGCACACACCTGAACTGAGAGTTACTAATTTCATTCATTAGGCTCGGATAAATACTTGAAGATGAAATAGATTAAACGTGTAACTAGAAAGAAATTTATTTTCTGATCACGACTGTATCAAAATGTTGCGTCTACGATACTAAGATAGCGAGCTATGTATTTTTTTTAATTTCGGTGTTATTGTCAATCAGCATTTTTAGACAGAGATAAGGCTGAAAAACACCAAAGTTGCTTGTACACAAATTGCTCATCTCTAATGTATACTGTAAAAATATAAACTGCACAGCATCTAAAGTAATATGTAAACCTTCAGTTCGCTTTTGAAGCATTGGCGTGTTATTTTATTATTAATGTGATGAAACATGTGATAAGTTGTGTTTCAAAATCCAGCTGGTGTTATTAATACACAATTAAAATACAATGTTGTATGCAGTGGAGAACTAGGGGGGGGGTGTCACAGAGTGAAACAGAACTGTGTACCAAAAACTAATGAAGGTTCTGTAAAGAGCTACTAGGCTTACCAAGGTCAGCATCTGGGGAAGTAGCTTTAGTAGAATTAGGAAATTTGAAAAGAAATGGAATAATAATGGATAGAACAATAAAATTTTGGTACAGTTGTTTGGTTAAAGAAGAAGGGGAAATTATGAAATTATGCATGAGACAGCAAAAAAGATTAGAGAACTCAAATAGTTGGTGGGAAGAGATAGAAGGAATTATGGAAAAAATAGGAATGGGGGATATATGGAGATTAGAGGAAAGGAATACATGCGATGTGGGTAAATTAGTAAAATGCATAAAATAAGATATAAAACAGAATAAATATGGGGAAGTCTAGAAAATATGAAATCATTACAATTTGACAAGCAAATAAAAAGAAATTGGGGACGAGAAGCATATGTAGATTACTGCAATAGGCAAGAGAGAGAAGGGTGAGCATGGATGAGAACAGGAATAGTATTTCTAGGAGGGATGTGAGGTAGGGAAAAGGGAATTTGTGAATTGTGTGGGGGATAAGAAAGCATAAAACACTATGTAACAGAATGCGATGAGGTTGCAGTATGGAGAAGAAAAGGTTGGGGAAGAAAAATGGGATAAAGTAGGGAAGAGGATAGTAGCTATCAAAATGTTAACGGCAGGGAGGAAAAGAAGTTATGAAGTATTGGCGCGTTCTTGCAGAAGGTAAAAGAAAAATGGGCCAGAAGTTTAAAAAATGTAAGTAAGGAAGTAGAGGGGGAAGAAAGGGACAAATTAAGTAATCAAGGGGGTATGGAGGTTAAGATCTACCTGGCAGAGCAAAAGAACAAGTTGTCGTGCAAGCCAAGGTAGCAACAAGGTAACGACAAATAAATGTAGCCAAAAGTTGTAAATTGTAAAATTTTGGAACCTGCACAATAAATATATCATATCATATCATACAATTAATTTAGTAGTACATTTATGTACAAACACACACACATACACACACACACTCACACACACACACACACACACACACACACACACACACACACCAGAAGCTGGGACAAGTTGTTTTTCTATTGACAATTCAATCACGGTGCAGAGGAATTTTGATTTTTCAAAATCTCAGGAATTGATTTAAGCAGTGTAAACAGTATCACAAATTCGTAGTGAAGCATTTTCATCAGAATGATAAGTTACTGTGCTCGTATTATATTCTCAAGGAAAAACCCATGGATTGACTGGTTTAACAATTAAAAAAGGTATGCCTCTGGTTTAATACCCAGTTAAGATTTAAATGAATTAAGGATATATAATGCGTTGTTATTGTACGGAAACATTAAGCGGTGGCTCGGCTGGCGTGTTAAAGGTGCTCTGATGTAAAGTTATCGCCGGAATATGCCTACTACATTTGACAACAGCCCGCTGCGCGAACATTGGCAAGCGTTTATATACCATTAGGTTTTCCGCTTCTTTTAAGGAAGGCTGCTTACATGGCTCGCACAGATAGGCGCAACCGACCATCGCACTTCTGCTCATCCTTCAACATAGTGACGACCGAATGTAAAGAGGCTTTGGTGGTAATCTCTGGAAAGAACAACCCGCACAAATTTATTTTCACTTATTTTATCACCTTTTTTAAATTCTAATTGCAATCTCCAGAACTCCTTAGATAAATCTTTAACAACCAATAAATTGATACCGTCCCTGTTAGGCATAACATTGGCATAATAACCGCGAAAGTCATATTAAATGCATAATTACGGTCGGACAGATATCACACTATGAATTAAGCTAAATTAAAACAAATATAGCGGACAATGATCTAATATACAGGTGCAGAAACTAAACAGGTAATCCCGATACGTATATTTTATTGCAAGCACGTAAACCCAACATGT
Source organism: Mantis religiosa (assembly GCA_030765055.1). Classification (NCBI taxonomy): domain Eukaryota; kingdom Metazoa; phylum Arthropoda; class Insecta; order Mantodea; family Mantidae; genus Mantis; species Mantis religiosa. The sequence continues at coordinate 295,218,751 of CM060948.1, read as the reverse complement.
AAAGAGAGCCGGGAAAATGAACACTTACCCTCACAGGAATTTTCCTTGTGTTGATCCGACAAAGGTGGCATTGATCGAGAATCGCCTGAGCAGTAGACCCAAGTGACAGCGAGTCGCCTGCCGATGCATAGGTCTGCACATACGTGATGAGAGAATATACACCGCAGATTTAAGATACATATTTTCAAATGTGCTTCGGCATTAATTGCCTGGACCGCGGGGAAGTGAAAGTTGTGTGGAATACATGCCTCAGAAACTAGAAATTGCAATGAAATTTAAGAGTAGGGATGAAGCACAACCTATAAGGAACGAGTAACAGGTCACATGACCTCTAAAGTGTCCAAAATTCGGCGAAAGGAAGGGGAAATTTGTGCAATGGCGACAATTGATGTTTGCTAGGAAAAACACTCTGTCGTGGCGTGTGAAGGAATTTTCCCAAATCTCACGAATTTTAGTTCATGAAATTGTTACCGAAAAACTGAAATTTCGTAAACTTTGCTCACGTTGGGTGCCAAAGATTCTTACTGAGAAACTCAAAACCAAAGGTATGGGTGGTGCACTTCAGTTTTTGATCCGTTATGATGAAGGCGGCGAAGAATTTCTGACACAGTCACAGGAGATGAAACTTGGGTTTCTTACGACACCCCTGAAACTAAGCGTCAATCAATGGAATGGAGACAGACCTCATCCCCAGCAAAGGTTAAGCCGAAAAACATTTTTACACCTTGAAAAATGACGTGCACAATGTTCTGGGACAGTAAAGGAATCTTACTCATTGATTTGTTACCGCGTGGTCAAACAATGAGAGCAGATGTTTTTTGCGAGACACTTAGGAAATTGCGCTACGCAATACAGAATAAGTGCCGAGGAATGCTGTCAAAATGTGTTGTGCTTCTTCACGACAACGCACGGCCACACACTGCAAATGCGACGAAAATTGTCTAACAGAGATTTGGCTGGGAGGTGCTTCACCAACCCCCGTCCAGCCGAGACCTCGCTACTAGCGACTTTCATCTGCTTTTGCATCTCAAATCTATCCTTGGCGTCTAACACTTCAACAATGAGGAAGAGCTGAAAAAAAAAAATGTTTCCAACTGGTTGAAGGCACAGGCGGTAAACTTCTATGAAGAAGATATACAAAGACTTGTGCCTCGCTATGACAAATGCCTGCAAAATTTCGGCAGTTATGTGGAAAATTAGTTTAAGAGTTTTAGAAATGTGTGCAATAAATAATTTTTCTGTGTCTGTAAACAGTTTAATTTTATTGCCAAACAGAACTTACTTTCTGGACGTACCTCGTACAATAATAAGATTAAATAAATAAACTAAGTTACCAAAATATTCCTAACCCCAATAATCGTTTGAGCAGCAGTAATAGTTAAATTCTGCAATAACCGGTAGTTGCTAATTATAAGTATAACAATAAACAAAAATTAATATGGAGAGAAAGGAGATTATGTTCTACAAGGTTACTGTGTCAGCAGTCTGTTTTTCGGTTATGTATATCAGAGGAAAACGAACGTGCTATATATCGCTAAATGATAATGACAATTCAATATCAGCTCTACAGTAAGCAGATACTACTTTATGATTTTACACGAGTTTTAAATTAATTCTAGAAATAATGAATCTCTTTTCACACTACAGTATTCCTCTTCGGAATCACCATAATATGACGCTCAAAGAAATAAAGTTCTATGGAAATGAAAGACATACCAACAGTAAGCTCGTCTCCTTTATAGAGAAGTCTGAAAGCCCTGTTTGAAAGCATCTTGTTGAATGAAATGATACCGACCTGCCTGCAAGTGCCAATATTTAATTTCTGGTTATTGAGGAGAAAGTCCTGGAAAGTCTCCGACACACAACGAAGCAAAGTTAGAAAGGATAATAAATCTTGCTTAAATCAAAGAAAGACATCCTTTAGGTTTCTTAGATATAGAATGGAAAATTAAAACTGTACAAAATGTACTGGAGGTGTATTCATATGTATAAAATATTGATAAAATTCCGCAATGATATTCATTTGGAAAAGATTGCTTTGGTGTTAAATAACATTTTTTCTTATGCTAGAGTGAGTGTGAGGAAATTCCAATGTATCATGCTCACTTAATTTAATTTCTTTACTTAAAGTATTTGTATTTATTTCTGACCTTTCTTCTATCGTACATAGAATTTCATTGATACATTGAAATTTATAACATTTATTTCACACAATAACAAAATGACTTATTCACATCTAACATACCCTTCCCACCTGCTTGCCCCAAGTCTCGGTCTCAATACACATAACCCCTGGTTTTCCGTGTATTGATGAACCTCCTCTCCCTTGTTTCCCTCGTTCTAGTTCTCCTGCCCTTAATTGTTAGTTATTCTTCATCAATATTAACCATTTCTCTCTAACTTTCCCCATACATTCACCTATATTTCTTACATTCTTTTCTCCTTTTACCAATAACATTTTCTTTATTATTACCCCCTCTTCCCCCATCCCTAAAACTATCCCACTTTTATTGCCAAATTTGGTCTCTCCATACCTTTGTTAGCAATAAAGTATACTATGCCAATCTGCATCTTCTTCTCCACACATTGGGCTTTTCCCTGTATCCTTTTCATATCTCATACCTTTCAACTCCGGTTCTTACCCAGGCAAATCCTTCTCGCCCTGACTTATTATACAACCTATGCACTTCTCCCTCACCCACACTGTCTTTATTTCCCTATATGTCTTCAATGATCTTTTCTCCCTTATACTGGTAAATGTAACTTGGCTATCTAAATCTTCCAGACTTAATTCTACCTCTTTCCAAACGCCCCTATAATAATACTCCTCGTTTCTCCAAATATATCCCATACTTATATGTTCCATCAGTTCCCTTACTTTTTGCGCCCAAGACTCTCCCCATTTGCTTCTCATCTGCAAAATAAAACATTCCTTGAAAATATTGCCTTCCTCTAAATTGACAATTCTGTATAGATATTTCAATATCCTTCAGACAATTTTAACAATTGTTGAATGTCTTCCCAACTCTAATTGTGCTGCCCCATTAAAGCTATCAGTAAGCCCATAATATATTTACATAACGATCTGTTAATAACGTCCACCTCTTGCCATACTTCATCCCCTCCCCATATCTCTGCCCCATGCAACATCTTATTTTCTACTATGGCAGTATAGATCCTTTCCAGCCACTTGACATTAATGTCCGGTAATTTCCTTAAATATGCTCTTAAAATACTCATGGCCACTTAACCTTTTGCTATAGCCATTTTTTTCTGTTAAGTCCATTCACCCTCACAGCTCAATCTTATCATCAGATAATCAAATCTCTTTACGGCCTCTATTTCTCTTCCATTTATCTCACATTTCTAATACTTACGCAATCTATAACCTTTCTTAAAAACCATGATCTCCGTTTTCTTTTCGTTAACTCTCAACCCCCATTTTTGCCAATAACTACTTATTGCTTCAATTGCCCTTCTCAGCCCTCCAACAGATATAGCACCAACTACCACATCTGCAAATAACAACCCTGGGATTTCTTTGTTATGGATAACTGGTGAGTGAACCCTATTTTTAGCAATCTCCTCTAGAATATCATCTATAAAAAGGTGAAATAGCACCGGACTGAGTTTACATCCCTGTCTTACACCCACCTTGCTCTCTATACAATCAGTTACTTTGTTTCCTGCAGCTTGATGCAGAACTCATTATTTTGTGCAGTATTTCAATAAATTTACAACATGCCCCCTTTTTTATTTAATTTTATTCACAATGCCTCTTTATTAATTCTTTACTTACTATGGCCTAATTTAATAAAACTCGAACATTCAGTATACATTATTATTCACGTCACAATGTTAAATATATCGATTTTAAACAAAATCATTATTTACCTTAAGAAGGAGGTGCAAAAAAAAAAAAAAAAAAAAAAAAAAAAAAAAAAAAAAAACGAAACACTTTCCACCTAAAGAACAGAAGCTGTATCGTATCCCTCAAGACGTTTTATACATAAATACGAAGTTTAGTATTATTTTGATACATTATGTACAATTTATGCTATTCAAGATCACATAAATATACACGCGTGAACGTAGCTCCTAATGCACGGCGAAATTTCTCTAGAAAGTTTTTCTTCCTTTCGGATTGTTTTTCTTCCCCGCAATATGATGGAAAGAGCATAGAGTTTCAAAACCAGTATGCAGTTACCTGATTTTAAATAATTTTAGTGAGTGACACTTCAATGTCTTATTTCCATCTTCTACATTCACCAAATATACTTATATTGAAATAAATTCTAGAACCTTCTTTGGTTAACCTGGAGAAATAGCAAAATAAGCTTTTGTAAGAACATTGAATAGGAGGGATGTAAAAAGAAACTAGGTACAGAAAAGTGCACATAAATGTAGGATATTACTTATTCTTTTATTTTAATTTATGAGCTTTTATTGCAATAAGGGTCATGTTGGATCCTTTTATATACTTCGATCTTTTAGAGGAACGCGAATAGAGGGGTAATCTTTTAAATAAAAATTGCCATATGTAAGATACCTTTTAGTAAATCTTCAGAGGACACAGAAAGCCATGGGAAACAATTTATTTTTCGCCAAGTTAGCAATGGAACTTAACCTTAAAAGAAAATTACGGCCTTCTTTTCCTTACTTCACGTCTGTCGAAGTTCTTGAGCGTTTTCTATTTTAAGCTTAATTTGTATATACTTTTACTGGTATTTTAATATCTATTAATTCACGTTTTAATGTAAAAAATAATGAAGTGTGTGCATTAGAAAACGTGTTGAGTTCGAAATGTGCTTTTAAAGACAATTCCAATTTTAAACTCGTTTATTTCCATCTGTCATATAAGCAGAGATTCCGACAGAGGAAACCATTACTTTTTTGAAAAATGTTTCCACTAAAAGCAATCTCGGCAATTTCATAACCAATGAAACCTTTTAACACGCTACATTAGGCCACAAATTCTTGACTTTTTGCTATCATCCGACCTTCAAAATGCAATACGTAAGGTTCAGTTCAGGCTTTCCGATACTGATTGATTCCGTTTTCTACGCAATGGATATCGATTCACGAAGCATTTCGACTGAGCGAAAATGAGACACATCTCGCTGCAGACGAGACCTGCCTTCATCCTTCACAACACGTCATCATGACAAATTGCTCTCCCCTTCTGGTACCGCATTTGGAGAGAGACAGAAAAAATACATATACATTACCAACTGTGGCAATGATTTATCGAAAACCATCAACTGTGTAAATCCTGTACATACATATATACATGGCGGGGCGCTATTTAAGAGGCGGCTGAGGGGGGGGGGGGCATGCTGTGGGCCTGGAAAACAGGGGCGTCATATGTGTCGGTACAATATCACGCACGGAGGCCAGCTTTGCCATTGGTTCGTGGAAAAATAGAAGTTCTGGGGAGGGGCATTCTGTGGTATAATCAAATGCTGCGATGCAATTCACACACAATCAGCATGTATGTGTCCAGATAATGCCTGGCCGCATTTGGTGCATGTACGCAAAATATTGATAAATCAGTGAAAAGGGCGAAAGAGATGGAGAGCAAACAAAACGTTGCACATCATCACGGTTTGATGATCATACACAACTTTGTTTCAACTGCATGAAGTCGCTACGATGCTGATCCTACCATTGAATGAAGGATTAGGTCAGAAAAGGGAGACAGTGGGAATCCCGCGATGGTGGGCCATATTAAAGCATTTACGTTACCACATGCTCCGCTGGAAATGCTTGTAATCTTGATGTCTCTAAGCCGTGATTTGAGCACTTCTGTTTCTTTGTCTGTTATCTGTTTTGCAATTCTAAAAGGTCTAAATTTGCTTTGTAATTTGTTTTTGACACTTGGTGTTCCTAGGCTGATAAATGTAGAGGCAAAACGTCTTAACATTTCTTAAATTTATAGGCTACAAAAGACTTCTGTAATTATTTCGTTCCTAAGGACACCTATGTGTGTAAAAAGTAGAAAGTAAAAGGACAATATATAATAATTCTATCATCATCATTATTATTACATATTTTTGTTGTTGCTGTTGCTTTTATTATTGTTATTGCTATGCTATCATTTTACTACCATTCAAGGCATGCCACATAGTAATTTAAATGTCTGCAGCAAGCCGAATTCCTTTAAAATTGTAGCAAAATAGTAAATTTCTTCTAACTATAAGTAAACAAATTATTGAAGAGAGCTTCAGAGTCGTAGCTCTGAGCTGTAGAGCCGTAGAAGAAGCCGAAGTAAGGCGGTATAATTTGTACCAATTGCTTCTAAGGTAATATAATATCAGAGAAAACGTTATCTTTGGATTATACATTTTAAACTCGTTTATGAAATTGCTGTTTTATTTTAAAGCTATTCCACTGTATATAGACAAAGTTTACATTCCTTACATACCACAGAGTATAAAATTATTTGTATGGATATTTTTAGCCTTTTCAGCTATGACACTATTTAGCTTAATAGCAATTACAGTCTCTAAATTTTAGGCAAAAATTCCAAAATTTCTTAAATTAGAAGGGTGAAACAGCAAATATGAGAGTGATTATCATCACATGATTACCCTATCATTTTGCATTATATTTCTGGTAACCAAGTGTTTATCCGACTAACTGCATTTTTGTGTAACATAAGTCAGGGATATGTAAAAATTCGCAGAAAATCAAGTTATACTTTTGTATGGTATATCTTGCGAGTGTAACGTACTTTAGTTGGATATATTGTTCATTTTGATGCTTGAAGATAATTTCGTTTGTTCTCTGTTTTCCTTTCGAAGACCGCCATATTAGCTCTGCTATATCACGCCTTCTTGCGAATAGCTGCTGTTTATTTAACATTTAGCGTTAAGTTTATCTTAAGTTTCACGTCGATATAGTTAGTTATGCTTTATTTTCATTGTAAGGCCCCATAGTAAACTTAAAACAAGTTTTGAGGTTATTGCGATGACAAAGAGAAAGCAATGCTCTGAACGGAAATTCCGCGCATACCGTGCATTCCTCAAATTTTTATCATTCTCTTATGTTAAGTTGACATATATTATTACATAATAAAATATACACCTTTATAATTCATTGTGCAGAAAACCTGAATTAAACGTACACCATCTTTATTTTGTACCATCATGTCAATTCGAATCTCGGTCAGGTTGAGTTATCTGGTTAGGGTTTGTCCGGGGTTTTCCGTATCTTGAAAGACGAATGTCGGGTAACTGTAAGCTCCGTGGACCCCGAACTCATTTGAGCAGCATTTCATCCATTTCATTCATCGTCCGATATGACTTAACGTTGGAGGACGTGAACTAAAAAAAAAAAAAAAAAAAAAAAAAAAAAAAAAAAAAAAAACTAACATGCAATAACATATATTCTAAACAATATATTTATTTCAGTTTATGTTATGCCAATTTAAGTTCCGCTTTATTTAAAACAGTCGTCAAAGCTACAATTTCTCATAAATATATAGCTATACGTACCGAGGTTACATTAAGCAGCTGATTTGGTAGTAGGTTCAATATCTATGACTCGTTTAGTGCTATAGTTACTGCGAAGAATGTTGGCTGAAAGTGAATCGGGATAATACTAAATAAGTGATACTTCTAAATGACAAGTTATAATAGGCTGGACCCGTAGCTCAGTCGGTAGAGCACCTGCCTGCCGTGCTAGGGGTACCGGATTCGATTCCTGCCGCGGGGGGGATTTTTCTCCGACCAAGATAATAGCTCACCTTCCCTAGAGTCTGGAAGATGAATGAGAGTGTAAATGTGAGCGTGATCAAATGATCAAAACCCAAAGAATACGACTTAACACTTTCGATATGTTCCAAAGGAGAACGCTCGCCGATATGACCATTGGAGTTAAAGGCGGGGTATAAATAGAAAAAATAGAAAACAGTTACTTAAGGAGGAAGATTGGCAATAGATTCATGCTTGGGGAAACAGGAGAACATCATGGCGAGGAAGAATGGCTATGGGAGCAATATGAAAATATGAATATTTTATGCCAATAATGAAGGTTGAATTACTGAAATGCTATATTCTGCTTGGCTGTATCAACGTAGATCTATGGAAGGGTAGTTTGGGGAAAAGAGAGCAAATGGTACAGTCTAGATTTAATTGAAAGTCGATCCTTATTATGTAGTTCACAACAGTATTGCGAATACAACTTTGATAGAACTAGGCAAGATAATGTGTGAGGGCTAACGATGGATAAAATGTTTATTTCGTGTGCACAACTAGCGGATATAGATATTGTTAAAATAAGTCTGAGGTGTGAAGAGGAATACTGAAGGATACTGAAGTATTGAAGTGTAATGTAAAGCTATAAATGGGTTATGTGATTTCCAGACAAGAATTGCATATTTTCGAAGGAGCTATCTGGAGGAAAGTGACACCAAAAATGCAAGGTACGAGAACATAATTCTTAGTGGCAGTGTCACAAACAAGTATTAAAGCTCATTGATATATCCTAGAGAATTTTAATAATGGTATAGAAATTGATAATGATACCGAAATTAAAGGATTGTCGTAAGTAAAGAATCATGATGGATTTCAAAGCAATGTTGCTTCTTTGTTACAACACGAGCAGGTGTATTTGAGTCGAATAGCAGTTGGGGAGAATAGTTCTTTTAACAAAAGAAATGTAAGAAACAGTGTCCTTAGCAGAGTTCTAAAGGGTTGCAGTTTACTTTGTTGAATAAGGCATTCTTCGGACCCTTAATAATGGCAAGAGCATAATCAAAATGGACAAAAATAGTTACAATGGGAATCTTTGTGTGAAAAAAGGGCTTTGAGAAAGTGAAAGTCACACATACAGCCACGCGCAGCTGTGGTCATTCAGTTCGTGGCTGGGAGCCGATTAGGGCAGTCCACTTCTGTCTTGGTCGAGGGCCGACCAGAAGTGATGAGAGAAGATATTTGTCGGTTCGTATGTACGGGAAGAACGAATTAAGTTTATCGAGTAATAAGCATTCCAACTTCAGTCTCTCTGAACAGGGATATATTGGTAACCCTTGGTCGGCAACTTCAAGTCTGATATTCTGATAAAAAGAAGCAGTCATTAAACTAGTTTGGAAAGGGCATTCCAGTGTCATTAAAACTATGCTTCTCATACATGCTCACGCATACCCTGTGAGAAACCTCATTGCTTTACCCTGAGCTAAACATTATTGCATCAAACTGCAGCGGAAAGTGGAACTGTGCGACACCCAATTTTTTGTACCGGTAATTACGAATATATTTCTTATTTAAGAATAATGAATGATAAAGGACTGCATGGTTTCAAGTAGGTGTATAGAAATTAAGGGAAATGGTAGGGAACATTATTCCCGTATTATTTCCAATTTATTAGGCAAAGAAGAATTAAGTTCATATAATTTTTCAATATAAATATTCCAATAATAGGATGGTAAGTTTAATTAGTAAAATCGAGCAGTTAGGAACAAATAAAATGCTTTAAAAAACATATATGAGGACTACAAGCAGAAATCAAGGATAGGGTGGGGGGGTTCCAGTGGAAGATACAGACATAGAAAAATGACCAGTGGAAACACAGGGTTCTTAAAATAGTCCGTAGTTCATAAGAATAAAACACCTGTATTGTTCTACTTCATTTAAGTATATTGAGTCAGTTATACTTATGCGCAAATAAGCGTAACGATCAGACCATAATGAAATATGACGTAGTTCTGAATGAATAAAGCAAATAAAATTACTGGTACTAATGTAATAGGTTATTATATGTTGTTATTAATGTGCAATAAACGTACGGCACTACATAAATATTCTCCGTAGTTCGTATAAACCAGGTGTACCAAGTTAAAGTTCACAGACACAGACCAAGTTTGCCAAATGAGGCCAGAACACGAAATCCGGCTCCCACAGCATCCAATACTTACGATGAGAGTTCATCAATTAAGGTGCGATGAAAGGAATGGAACCCCATCCCTGAGAACATGCCGCCTGGTTTTGTTTCCACGCACACCATGTTGAAAATAACAACGAGAAAGTTAATCCTCTCCAACATTTAATTACATTTCGAGTAAGTTTGGTGCCAGCGTATCTATATGGTGCCGTGTAGAAGTAGTGAATAGTTTGTCTCATGGGAACATAGTGAAGCGAATGATTAGATGCTACGAACTGCTAATTGCGAGCGTTTAATGTAAGCTCCATATATACCTACTATAGCAGAAGAACGTATTTCAAGAACTTGTGCTGGAATTCTAATCATGTAATAGTCTTCAGAATACTGCTATGCGTCAGAGTCAAATTATGAAGAAAGCTATGAGCATGCTAGGAATTTTCATCAAACTCTGGATGCCCTGAAAACTGAAGTTCAGTTGAATTGAATTTCGAGTAAATTTTCATCATTATAACTCTTGCAGCACGAGTAACATATCTACGTCTTCCCGTAACTTCAAGTGAGCAGAGAGCATGTCACGTGCTGATAAAAGGATTTTCTGTCCTTACCTAGTTTAAGGGAAGTCTTATCATTACCTCAATAGTAACAATAAAACGAAATATTAAAATGTATTACAGAAACCTATCAAAGCTGTAGCCCCTAAAATTTTTTGACCAAACCATCTATATTTGCCACCTTTTTTTACATTTGTTTCACATCCTGATCTTTATATGTGTTTTACATCCTGATATTTACATGTGTTTCACATTCTGATATTTACATTTTGTACAAAAACAAATGAGACAACGAACTTGTTTGACAATAATACTAGATTACTAAAAACACTAAATAACTTAGAAAAAATTACCTTCGTTCAAAATCAATTGATATGCCTTATAAAACTTGGAGTTTAGCATGTTCTGTTTTCAGATAACTCACTTAGTCAAAGGGATTCACATACTCCGAATGTTGCAGTACATAATACACTGTATGAGCTAGTAAACGACACACAAAACCGATGTCTGGCAAGCGGAGTGATCACAAAGTTCGGTTCAAGAAGAATTTGTGGGGTACACCAGGCATATCGGGTCAAACAGAGTTGCTGTAGATAATCCATGAAGCGGTCCTTAATCGGCGCCACAACTGGACATTCATAAAGTCCATGCTGTAGTGTATCTTCCCTATCACATTGCAGACACTTACTTGAAGCTGAGAGCCGTATCCTTTGTAATGGACTTCGGGTGGCCAGGATGCCATGTACCACTATAAACCATAGGGATCGGAGTCTAGCTGACAAATGTTTCAATGAGATGTTGCAGAACATGGCGGAATAGTGAGTCTCCGCTCTCCAACTCCGGGATAAGCGCATAACAGGAGCCTTACATGAAAGCATAAACCGCTCATAGATTTTCTTCAAAGTGTAGTTAGTTGCGGTCAGAAGATAACTTCGGTCATGCACATAGCTTCGCATATGGTCTAAGGTTGTCGGAACACGTCTAACATTTAGTTTGATGCCTAGTCCAACGACAGAAATCCTATATTGTAACTACTTGCTGGAGAAAGTACAGTCTTTGTGCTGCAGTATATAATTCCGACTAAAGAGAAGCGCTCTACATCAGCTCTGTATTCCAAAGACCAATACCACCATCTTTCGGTTGCTGATAAAGGGTTGTCATAGGCCCTTTGAAAATATTTCCCAGCCGCATATACCAACCAACCGCTGCAGTTAGTTTGCCGATGATTTTGCTTCGTTATGGGAACTATTTGTGCCAAGTACCGCAGCCGGGAAAGTACATAAGTATGTATGACCCACGTTCTTTCATTTAAACAAAGTTATGCAATGTACTTTGATTGACTGGACCATGGGCGCTCAATTTATCGACTGCATTTCGTTTATATAGGCGGAATATAGTACTCCTAAAATTCTTAACTGCCTTACCGTCTTCAAGCAGGCGGTTCTCTCCATAGACCTATGAGCAACATTCATGATCTATCAGCATTAAGTGCCAAGCCAGATACTTGACATACTCCTGAAGGATGCACGTCATATAGTAGGCATCTGACTTCGTGGATAGAAGAACACTTACATCGTCCCCATAAGCTGAAGCTGCCAAGTTATAGCCGCTCAACTGGACACCATTGACTGTGACATGTAATTTATATAATAAGGGATTGAGAGCCAATGCAAATAAAATCATGGATGCTGGACAACCTTGACGAATAGAGCGCTAAATTGGTATTTCTATGGTAAAAAATCCGTTAATTTGCAAAATGGAGGTGATGCCACTACTTAAACACGTTATGACGGATATAAAGTTTTCAGAAAAATCATGCCACCTAAGGATATGAAACAAGTAGAGATGCTAAACACTATCAAACGCATGCTTAGAGTCCAAGGAGACTATAACTGCTTCTTCCCCCTATAACCACAATAGGCTACAATATCCGCACAGAACACGTTATATCATAGATAGAGCGACCAGAAGGTCCACATGCCTGTGCTGGATGAAGCAACCTATCAAGTAAAGGCCGGATTCGACGGACGTTATTGGTCCTAATGAAACAGCTCATTTGTTTTAATTTTACAGATCAAAAACATCTGAAGTTACTCACGCAGAAAAGACAAATATATAAAACAGGATTTCAATGTGACAGAACACAAGGTCCGATACTTCTACTAAAGGAAAAAACAAACTATCAAAGGTTTCAAGAATATAACCTTTTAGTTTGTTGAGGAATGTTACATATTGGAATTTTTTATTTTATTAATATACTATATGTATTAGGTATACTTTAATATGGTACTCATTCACAATTTTGTTCTATAAATTCTGCACCAGTTCAAAGAGACAAATCATAATTGCTATACATTTTGTGGTTGAATAAAAAAGTTTACTCTTTCACTATAGGATGTTTATTTAATAAATTGGTAGCACTGTTAGGTATGTATTTATGTGATTGGTTTTCTTGTAAATGGTATTTCTTGGGTTAATTAATCTCTTTTCTGAGAAAGGGTCAAAGATAATTAAACTGTTTGAGAATTCTAAGCATGTAATAAGAATGAAGAAGTTCGTTTATTTCACCTAATGCCATCACAAATACGTTTTGATCTTTTGAACTGCTGACCCTCAAATCGAAAAATATATTGCAAGCATTTTATTCTTATATGTTTAATCCTTAAACTTAAAGCCCTACGAACATTCACATAAACTTTAATAAACAGAATAATGTAGGAGCAGCATTGTCGGAACCTCTGAAGTGATCAGCCGTATCTAGGAATGTAGTAGAAAGTAATGCAACACATATCATCCAGATGGTGCAACACATATAACTAGAGCACATCGGCAAGGAAACTAATTGTTGTAGTTTTTGTAGCTGGATTTGAATTACGTTTGACAGATAAATAAAACGAGTGATTCTAGTATTAAACTTTCTATTTGAGTTATGCTAAAGTTGGACACTGTAGTGTTTTATTGCACTCCCCCCCAAAATATGGTGATAAAATTAGAAATATGTTTTACGTGGGTTCACAGAACAACTGAATGAGTTACCAGAATATAAGCATCATAGTTCAATAGCTTATTTTGCAGGTGATTTGCTTGCCTGGCTCTGCACAATAGAATTACAATGAAAAGTTAATAATGCATTTTCACGTGCTATCTCCATACAAAAATGTCTAACTTTGGTGTTTGGACGCGCAGGAATTACGGGTTTGAATACCATCTCAGACATGGGTGTTTGTTTGTTCATAAATATGGGTATATGTGTGTAACATTTCAAATGTAACTAGCAGAAAATAAGAACAGCGGAGAAAAAGACGTGGTGGAAATTTGATTGAGATAAACAATGTAAAAAGTGTATTTATAAATGCCACTAAGAGGTAGAATAAAACATTGCCAGAGTCGAAATGTCAAGTTTGGCTAACATAGTGCATGAACATTTAACAAAAATATTTCACTCTAGAAAAATCTACAGCTTTCGGGAACCACAGAGAGAATCGGCACTGATACTTTTAACATATTAACGCCGCATGTAAACCTATAAATCGTCTCATCCGTTTTTCCCATTGCCTAGATACATCTTCATCTTCAAGAGAAAATGAGCATTTCATTTGAGGGCAACGACCCGTGAAGTTGTGATGGAGCACATGAGCCGCAATGCAGATGCCTTTCCTTCCATACCGCTCGCATTCTGTTTCCAACTGTCGAAAAGAGAAAAATATTCGAAATAGCTTCCTCCTCTAGGTCCATCTTCCCCTCGCTTTCCCGTGTTGGATGCGAGGCATGAAGAGAGAGAATGTTGAAACAGTAAGAAGAGAACGAAATCTCATCTTTTGGAACCAAACACGGACCTCTTGGTTACGGATATCTCGTTAGCGTGACCTGAATTACCTTGTGCTTTTATAAACCGAATTCTCTTATCTACCTATATGTAGTAATTTCTGCTAAAGAAAGCTTTCACATATCATTAGTAAGTAAATAGAAGCTTCGTGGAACAATTTCACAAAAAGATCAATGTTTCAGGAAACTCCGGCTCCTCATTACATTTATGTTCAAACACATTGGCGACTACCACGATATCGAGAAAGAAATCTTTGGTAAGGACGCCGTCGATTGCCAGGATTGTGTCATCGCCACCGGTGTACGAATATTTTGTCCCACAGGAGTCCTGTTACATGCTAGTAAATATAATGGAAAGGAACTGTCGTCTTTTAGCTAATTTAAAAACCGCTGGTCCAGAGAAGATTAAAATCAGTGATCTCAAGATCTGTAGGTCAGTGCCTACAAGAGCGACCCAGTTAGACAACTATGATATTGTGACTTTGTGGGTTCGTGAAATGAAAAGTCCAATTACACCACTCAACAGTGTTCTTTATTTCCACCGACTTACAGTTTAACACTTGCCAATTACACAAAATTACTTGCTGCACACAATTACAATTTACCAGTTCGTCCGTTACAACTTCACTTGTACTCGCGATTACATAAACTCCGGTACACCTTCACAGTTACGTACAGTCTTCCGTTGCACAATCTTCTCGTACATTAACACGTCACTGACTAACATTGCCTTCTTACACCAAGAACTGTCCTCACTCACACACACTAACCAACTGATTGACCAACAACTCCACTCCGTCTGTCTGTAACCTGCTTTATATAGGAATATCGCCGGTTTCTAGTGACCAGGAGAATGTTCCAGATTACGTAATTTCTGGAACCAGGTGGACAGAAACAGACGGCACACTGATGTTTTTCCTCCCAACCACTGCCTGTCACCACTACAAGACAAACGAGGGGGAGGTGTGGCTAACGCGGTCCTCCCCCTGCCTTCCGTTCCCAGCTGGTTCACTGGGTGTTCCAGCGCTCCCGTTACACTATGAATGAATATTTAAGGATGCCTTGAATAACAGACAACTGCAGTTTAACTTTAGGGCAGTTTAGAGGAGTTATTGCATGGTCATCATTCAGTATTATTATCATGATTAGTCCGTTCTTCGTTTCCAACTGCGGAAAATTTAAAACGCAATGGTAGTTTTAAGTCGTGACCAGCTGCCACGCGATCGATTCCCAGGGTTTCTCCCGGGTATTTCTTGGGGCACCAGGCAAATGCTGGATAGGTTAAATACATCCCCCGAGTTTCCTGCCCGCTCCTCTCCATTATTATCATTTCATATCATCTATTATCCGGTGGTCTCTTTCAGTGCGGTAGTGTCGGCAGTTGTCTCGCTGCTGTCGTGAACCCTTCAGTCGGCCGCCCCCTGTCTGCTCTCGACTCATCCTTCTTCCCGGGGAAGCCCCACTTGTGGCTTAGGTTAAATAAATTTAAGGTTTTGGTTCCAAATCCTCGCGGTAGTAATACTAATTCTAATACCTGCTTATGTATGTGTATGCTATTGTCATCCGAACATCGGAATTCCCTAGAGAACCCTGCTGGCAGGTAGGGCCAGACGGGAAGCATTTAGGCCACGCTTACCCATTTATCTGTGTAGCCCTCACGGGGGGATGGCTAGAAGAGCGGCACGAGTCTCTTTTTCCTACCCATGACGTCTGTAACAGTCGGGATGATGTTCCGAACCGCGATGCTTCCAGAAAAAGCGATCTTCCTATATAAGGGCTGCAGTGGGCGAGTCAGTTCAGATCTTGGCGAGCAGCCATGAGGAGCACAGTGCTAGAGAACGGACTGGAAGACTGCGTACGTGTATCAGAGGAGCTTTTAGTCAGCTCTAGAGTGCAGGGTTACGTAATAGTGAGTGTGGAGTGGACCTGTGACAGACGAACTGGTGAGTTGTAATTGTGTGCGCCACGTAATTCTATGTAATCGGCAAGTGTTCCAATGTAATTCGGTGGAAATAAAGAACATTTTGAGTTTGTGCAATTCTACGAAACCCACAAAGTCACACTATTTTAACTAAAATTATCCAAGCTATTATTGAGGAAATAAAAATAACGAAACATTTTCCTTATAAAGGGCGTTGGAAGGTTTACTTGAAAATCTTTGCGTTGTATGGAACGATAGAGGCAGACTGAAAAGTTGAATGCCATAGCCAGGATTTGAACCACGCTCTTAACCATTGAGCAGCCGGACGGAGGCCAGAATATCCGTAGTTCGAATCCCGGCTACAGCATTGAATTTTTCAGTTTTAATTTCTATTTGTTTTGTATATTTGGAAAAAATTGAACTTAAATGCCAACTTTGATGTGTAACCGACATTTCGCTTTGAGTTATTTGAGCACGCAGGGCCGCAACCGCTCGCACGCACTCATGGAGTTTCCTAAGAATATTCTATATTAGAAATAGGTGCTTCAATACTGTTCAATTCCAGTACGGAAGTTTACAGCCAATTTTATGCAACATGTTAACCGTCTTTAGAAAACACTTCTCAATTTATTCCTGTCAATATTAATGAAACATCTTCAGTGACTAAAATATCTATCATTTTTTATATTCTGAAGCGTTCGTCCTTATGGTGTTATTAGTTCACTTTAATTTTACAAACGACGCTTCTTTGATTTACGGTTTCTGTTTGTTGGAATAAACTGGACAGGAAGAGTAAATTAATGACAGGACTAGGGACTTCGAGGAAGGATTTTAAAAAATTGAAGGTTGGGATCGAAGAGAATTTTAAACACTGGCACATGTCCTACTACCGAATGAATATCATTAGCACAGAAAAGGGTGTGAGTTCCCAGCGGGAAACCTTGAATAATAAGTGGCAAGGGAGGAACGGGCTACCGCATGAAGGACATCTGGTGGTCAACCGGCTCCACGCATCCTTTTTTATCATTAATGGGAAAGGTGGGAAGAAGTGTCGAGAGAGCCAGTGGCGTACGCTGCAGATTTTAAGAGCATTACCGATATATTTACTTTTCGGATACGATTAGAACAAAACTTATAGACGCATTTCTATATATTGACTATTATAAAGCTTTTGACTAAGTATCACAAATGATACTGTGGACAATTTTAAATAATAGAGGCATATCTTTACAACTAATTGAAGTTATAAAAAGTATGTACATTGACACAAAAATAAAATAAATAAAAGAGAACCAGTAATAGTTAATTGTGGCGTAAGACAAGGCTGTCCTTTATCAACCGCACCTTTTTAATTTGTATGTTGACGAAATAGTAAGGACTTGGTTGAATAAAGTCAATGGAGGCATTAATGTATCAGGAGCTAAATTGAAAACTATGTTGTGTGCAGATGATCAAATAATAATGCCCACAAATGAAGATGACCTGCAGAAAATGCTGTATAGTCTAGATAAAATTGCTACAGAATATGGAATGAAAGTATCAGCAAATAAATCCACAACCATGGAATTTAAAACATTAATCCAGTAAGATATAAAATAGTGTTAGATAACATAATAATTGAGCAGAAATCACACTTTAAGTATTTAGGATGTAATGTCTAGTACCAAGGGGAAGCTGAGATAGTAGAGAAAATAAATTAATTTAACTATATAACAGGCACAATAAAAAGAACATTAAAAAATAAAGCAAGAAAGGACTCTATAATAAAACTGTACAAAACAATGGCAACACCAACTCTGATCTATTGATCAGAAACTATGCACACTAACAAAAAGAAATAGTACGAGAATACACTCATCAGAAATGAAAGTCATAAGAGCAATAGCTGGATAAACCAAAATTGATAAAACATGTAGTCAGGATATTAGGACAGAATTAAAAGTAGAAGAAATAAACCATACTATTGAAAGAAATAGAAATCAATGGAGACTATAAGAAGAAGAAACCAGGGAAGACCAAAGAAAAGATGGGCAGACTAATTTGGAGCCGGAACGGGTTAAATAATCCAAAGCCGTGAGGTAGAAGAAGAAGAAGAAGAAGAAGAAGAAGAAGAAGAAGAACAAGAACAAGAACAAGAACAAGAACAAGAACAAGAACAAGAACAAGAACAAGAGGAACAAGAGGAACAAGAGGAACAAGACGAAGAAGAAGACGAAGAACAAGAACAAGAACAAGAACAAGAACAAGAACAAGAACAAGAACAAGAACAAGAACAAGAACAAGAACAAGAAGACGAAGAAGAAGACGAAGAAGAAGACGAAGAAGAAGACGAAGAAGAAGACGAAGAAGAAGACGAAGAAGAAGACGAAGAAGAAGACGAAGAAGAAGACGAAGAAGAAGACGAAGAAGAAGACGAAGAAGAAGACGAAGAAGAAGACGAAGAAGAAGACGAAGAAGAAGACGAAGAAGAAGACGAAGAAGAAGACGAAGAAGAAGACGAAGAAGAAGACGAAGAAGAAGACGAAGAAGACGAAGAAGACGAAGAAGACGAAGAAGACGAAGAAGACGAAGAAGACGAAGAAGACGAAGAAGACGAAGAAGACGAAGAAGACGAAGAAGACGAAGAAGAAGACGAAGAAGAAGAAGAAGAAGAAGAAGAAGAAGAAGAAGAAGAAGAAGAAGAAGAAGAAGAAGAAGAAGAAGAAGAAGAAGAAGAAGAAGAAGAAGAAGAAGAAGAAGAAGAAGAAGAAGAAGAAGAAGAAGAAGAAGAAGAAGAAGAAGAAGAAGAAGAAGAAGAAGAAGAAGAAGAAGAAGAAGAAGAAGAAGAAGAAGAAGAAGAAGAAGAAGAAGAAGAAGAAGAAGAAGAAGAAGAAGAAGAAGAAGAAGAAGAAGAAGAAGAAGAAGAAGAAGAAGAAGAAGAAGAAGAAGAAGAAGAAGAAGAAGAAGAAGAAGAAGAAGAAGAAGAAGAAGAAGAAGAAGAAGAAGAAGAAGAAGAAGAAGAAGAAGAAGAAGAAGAAGAAGAAGAAGAAGAAGAAGAAGAAGAAGAAGAAGAAGAAGAAGAAGAAGAAGAAGAAGAAGAAGAAGAAGAAGAAGAAGAAGAAGAAGAAGAAGAAGAAGAAGAAGAAGAAGAAGAAGAAGAAGAAGAAGAAGAAGAAGAAGAAGAAGAAGAAGAAGAAGAAGAAGAAGAAGAAGAAGAAGAATACGATAGTGGATTTAAATAACACCAAATTCAGCGAAATCAGATATATCAACATTTTAAAAGTAATTTACATATGCTTCTACTTAATTAAACAAAGTTTAGGAAGTATTGCTTTGTAATAACAAATTCAGTACCAGACTTCACTGAAAAATAAAAGTTTTGAGACCTACTCAGTGCATTTTTTTTTTAGAAAATTCTTCATGAATGTCTGAACATTAACAAGTCTAAAACGTATATTATTAGACTATATAGCTAACTAACTTGATATGCCAGTTGAGCAAGGTAACACAAGCTCGACACCTATTGAAGGTCACAGGCGTGTCTAATAACCGGAGGTTTTTATTTGTATCTCACGAATTAAAAATTTGCTTGGTTTAAAGAAACACATTTGGTAACTTCTTCCATGATGTTTACAGTGATATACGAATGAAATAATTCTTTATTTACTTGATTGAAGTGTTTCGGAGAACAATGCAAAACCCTACAGGACTCTGTTGTTTAACATGGGCATATTAAAGAGCTATAGTGTTAGTGAATGAAGCTATACTATTTCTTATCATGTAGTGCTATTATGATGTATTACGTTTAACTGAATTTCTCGTTAAAGTTAAGAAATTATTGTTGGTGTTGCAGGTGTTGGTGTTGAATTTTCAAATGCTTGTATCCCCATCAATCTGGAAGTCGCTATTGCCTTTTTTTGCTGTCATTCCAGGAGCACTGAATTACAAAATCATCCCGTGGTAATCCATTTTATAAAATTTATTGGTTTACCAAGTTGTGTTGCAGCAGAAATTTTGTGAGTTAACAAATACATGATGGTACAGATCGACGTTCTAGATGCCCCGCGCTGTGGCGATCATTTTGCAACAGAACATTTGCAAAAGTCGTGATGATGGGTGATTATTTACTCTCTCCTTTGGTGACGATCTCGTAGAATTCTTGTAGATGCCTCGTCGCTTTGGAGCAATGAGTCTTATCTCTGGTCGCACTATCGGGGTGAAAGTATTTTATGCTGCAGTTACTGGGAAATAATAGGAATTTTTCTCCTTTAAATATCTTGAGATTTATTCCGCAAAAACATTAGCAAATTCTGTTACAATTTTAAATGACGTAGATTCTGTCCTTTCACATTACACTTGTAGCTGCATTGATGAACTTTATGCTTCTGGGATACGCCACTAGTGCAACACAAATGCATTCAAAACTAAAAAGTTTTCAGGCAAACTTGCAGAGCGACACAAAGAACACGTCTTACTCTCACGACCGTTGTTTGCCAAGTAACGCTAAGGTATTTGATTATTCTGGTTTCTCTACAAACGATGTTTCTAGAACAACTAAATTACTTCTATTCTATTGGTCTACGTCACCGTCTTACGTAATTACATTATTGCAACTACCAATAGCAGCATTATTGTGTAACATTCAAATTGTGTTTTATCATTCCGTGGCCCACACAGTTTCACAATTTCTATTTTGTACAAATTTTTTGCAGAAAAATTCTGAACAAATTCTTAAATATTTGAAAAATATGAAATAACCGTCACAGCGTTCCTCAAATACAAAAACCAGATCTGCTAATGCGTCATGAAATATAAATCTGTTTAAAAACTAGTGCATAGAACGACAAGCTTTTTGTAACACTAGTTTGTACGACAATAGAAAAAGTAGAGTAGGTGGAAAAGGCCATGTGAATGCAACACTTCCGAGTAATGGTTGTCCCTTAATTCCTAACGCTTTCAAAGTGAAAGTTTAGTCTGAAAAAATATTATGTTAATAGATGTAAGTATAATTGCTCTATAAAATAGTGCATTTAGCACTTCTGTGTTTATAATCATAATTTTATTCTTTTCAGGAACAATCAAATGGAGTGTCAAGTCGACAACAAAGAGCATATCGAACCCTTGTGCTTCTAAGTCTCAGAAACTGCTTGCGTCAACCCATTATTTTGTAAGCGTCCTATGTGCATTTGCCAGACTGTACTGAAGATCAGGAAGTAAGGAAACGGTGTTTTAACCTGCCTATCTCCCGTAGGGGAGGGGATCCGTCCACTTCAGCTGCCGTAGTGTGGGCCCTGCGGACCCTTAGCACTCGTGGTACCTCTGACGTTACTAGAGGAACCTCGGGCTGAACTGTTGAGTCCCTCCCGTCGGGGAGTTGTTCGGATTGGGTTGGACTCGAGGAGGCAGTGTGTTCCCGACACCCACGGGGAATTGGGTACCTCCGGCCAGGCTAAGGCCGCCCGGAGGGGGTAGAGGTTTGCCTTATAAGTCCCGGGCTGCAGAGCTAGCAGAAGGTCCTGGAGCATAAAATTCCCCGTCCATACATTTCCTTGGTGGCCGGTTTCCTCGGGAACCAATACTTCCGAGTAAAGATGGAGGGGAAGCTGTCTACCGAGCGGCCCATTGGCGCTGGAGTGCCGGAAGGCAGCGTGCTGTCGCCGGCATTCTTTGCAGCTTACATGGCTGACATACCCACGCACCACAATACCCACACCTGTCAATACGCGGACGATCTTATGATCTTCGCAGTCAACAGAAACCCAAGGTCTAGCTTTCGGCAGATCCAAACCCAGCTCCGGGCCATTGGCGAAATGGCGAATGACAATTAACCCGGAGAAGAGCTCTGCGATTCTCCTGGCGAAAACCAGAGCCAATCGGTTGCAGCAGAACTTCGTTTTACGGCGTCGTGGAACCCCATGGGTTCAAGGGGCGAAGTATCTCGGAGTGGCGCTGGACCGCAAATTAACTTACGCTCCGCACGTCAAAGGCAAGGTCCAGCTTGGGCACGTCGCGCTCAGTAACCTATATCCCATATTCCGTTCAACCATGCCACTCCGTCTTAAACTCCAGCTGTATCGGGCGATCATCCCGCCCATGATCTTGTACGGCTGTGAGATCTGGGGAACAGTGGCGAATACCACTTTCGTCAGACTCCAGACGCTGCAGAACAGGGCGCTACGGGTCATGTACGATACTGACTGGAGATTTCCCGCCCAGATCCTTCATGAACATTCGAACATCCCGTACATTGTCGACGTCATTCGAGAGAGGGCTCGTTCAATGTACGACAAAATTCAAACCCATGGCAACCCTTTGGTGAACTCACTGGGCAGGTATGACCAGAGGGAGCAAAGACGCTTGCCATCATACAAACTCCCTAGAGACGTCTTGGGGCCCCTTGGAAACCCCAAACGTATTCAAATTCACATAACGCCTGATGGCTCAAGCGTCAGGCCACCCGTACTCAAAACGGGGCAAAAGCTCTAAAACAGATCCTCCCCCAACGGGAGAAAGTAACTAACCCGCCTAGCTGTTGCCTTCAGACACAAGGGCAACCAGTTAACACCAAATCTCAAACAAACAAAAACCTACCGCCAGCAGAACAAAATGCAACCAAACTTGACTCACTTCGCAGGTTAAGCCGCAAAGCGGCTAGGTACTGCGGCAAAAGACACCCGGACGGGGATAAAGAAAAATTGCCCCGCCCGACCAGCACTACCTCTGGACCTCTGGCTAGTAGAAGGTGTGCTAGATCACCAGGCGGCCCCACCGAGCTTTACGGTAGTCCTCCCTGCGGGGTTGACGCGCGTAAGTGGCGTATCCACTTCCATCCGGTCTTGACGTTGTGCTCAGCGAGGGGAGCCTTTTTAAAAAATCAGATATTACTCTATGGAAAGAGCCCCGGAATTTTCCATCGCTCCCGGGTAGAAGGAGGCCCGGATCCTTGGTCCTACGGGTCCAGGACTAATGGGAGTAGAACTTCTGCGCTTAAACTGTTGCTTATTATCTTCATCTTCGAGCTAAATAAAGGTAGGAAGGTACTGGTTGTCTGCCGCGCATAGTCGACCCTAATTTCGTTGTGTATGGCCAGATCAAGTCCGTATTTTATTAAATCCCTTTATGACTAAGAACATTTGCTGCATATGTACAACACAAACGCACGAATCTAAGGGATAATTCTGCTCGGGATTCAAAGTTCCCTTTTTTAAAACAGGGAACCACCGAAGCAGCTACGTGGGGCTTTCTATTAGGCCAATACCTATAGTCTTAAAATCCACCCCTTTCGGGTGGAACTGAACAGACCGTTTACCCATTCGGTAAGACTACCGATATCCTCAGTTGTTCTACTAGTGATCTTGCGTGCCATGCTACTAGTTACCTAGGCTAGCTCGAGGCAGACGTTTCCCAAGCCAGCCTGGGCGGCCATGCCAGTCAGGCGTACCAATACCCAATACCTACCATTATGAGGACGGTCTACAGTATATGTTATATCAATGAATTACTGGCTGGAAGGCAAACGTATCTGGGTTAAAGGTTTTGCCACAGTGATGGCAACGGTCAATTCATTGGTAAATAAAGTAACTTATAATTGCGTAAAGCATGTTTCTCACCTCTTTCCAGAATCTTGGGCTGTGTTATAGTCACAGTAATCATTTATTTTCAAATCTATTCTAAATATTATTTGTATGAAAGCATATTGCTTTTTGTAACAGGAACCGAAACTATAAACGCCAATGACGTTACTTCCACCAGTTAGGAGCCTAATGTATGTTTGCTTCTATGTTTCTCACCTCCCATATGTTTACAATAGCATCGTTATAGTTTGAAACAGGTTGTACCTGCATGTTTGCTTAAGTACCTTCGTTCTTCACAAGTTCATGCACCTTACCTAAATATATATAAACTATAATTTATTATGGTATAATGTTCTAACGTCCCAGAAAATTAACTCTTCATATCCTGATAAAATGGTAAATTTAGTCTAATAAGGTGCTCCACAGGTCAACAAGTACTCCTATTCTGTATTTTGGATTAAAGGTTTATAGTCTGCAACCTTCTATCATTACAGTTAGATTTTTATCGTACACGAGTTCCCTTATTTATCCATCATGAACATATTTGAATCTATTTCATGCTAGAAATTCAGTTAAGTTACAGCCGATGACCGTCAGCACGCCACTGACGGGAAACAAGCTCTCAGTGATGGGGAACAGGGACTCGAGTGGGAGTGTGCAGGGAACTCAGAGATGTACACTCCACCACATATTCTAAACGAAAATATTCCCTTTCTGTCGTCCATCCTTTCCCTGCGTATGAGGACGGGAGAAAATATAGTGGGGCCCACAAATCACAGCATTCCTATCGCTTTAAAGCCCTCCTGCGCTTGTGGGAAGGTAATTTGGGATTGAGAGATCGCAGTTTTTCCCAGCTTGATCGCAGCAAGGAAAATTTGAGCGGTTCCGCTCTCTCTTTATACCTTTTAAATACCTCAGCAAAAGATAAAATGATGATTATGATGATGATAATAAATAACTAACCACTCAATGTTCAACTGGATTCACATGGAGTATTTGCATATCTAAATTACAACAATTTCACCGACATTTTCATATTCAGTGTATACTTTCTCCATTAAATTCTGAAACAAATCTATTTTTGTATTAAAACAAACAAGTTCATTGCCCTCTAAGAAGCACTAGCCATATAGAATGTTAATACTCTATGCCGTGTATACGAAGTGCAACAGATGGTTGTATGACGTATAGAGAAAGGATGCTACAGTCCATGTAGGAATACGTAACAAAATAAATGGTTCTGTTCCACGTTGTAGAGGTAAATATGGGAATTATTCACTTTCGCTTTCCACTCTCTCATTGCTCATGTCTACCTTTTACATCACCTCAACATACCACTATTCTCTCTCTCTCTCACTCACTCACACACACACACACACACACACACACACACACACACACACACACACACACACACACACACACACACACACACACACACTCCGCTGCGCCATGGCTGAGTGGTTAGACCGCTCGGCTCTCACTAAGGCGGCACGGGTTCGACCCCAGGTGACCGCAAAGTGAGATTTGTAGTGTACAACACGGCGCTGAGGCAGGTTTTCTCCGGAATCTCCGGTTTCCCCTTGCCATTTTATTCCACCGGTGCTCCATCTTCATCTCATGTATAATCAGTGTCACCGCTTGCGGCGCCGGATGTAGTAAAAGCGGACGTTAAGTACTACACATTTCTCTCTCTCTCCCCTGTTAACTTTTTTAGTATTGTCATGGTGCGGTAGTGGTGGGTGCGTGCTACGGACAGATTATGTGTGAATCAACCGATTTCACCACCTTGTTGTTAGCCGCCGACAGCAACAGAAAGAAAGAGACATTCAAGGAAATCCTCAGCTGGCGTCACAAAGCCGGAAGTGCTCATCTCATTGCTGCCGCGCTAGATATATTTTACTAGACAGTTCGATTTCCTTACTTCTAGAAGATTCGAATTCGGCAGTGTTTCATTCATTCAACTCAGGAGATTTTGGCTTCTAGAACTATTCTTATTTGACTGGCGAGGTATAAAAGCAGAAGTAAAATCCAGTCTCACTCAGTCGTGAGAGCAAAGTAGTTGTGAGCCGGTTTGCAAGGAGTGCTGTAGATTCAGTTATAGAATTAGTCTCTAAACGTGTTCGGTGCAGCGCGAGAATCGGTGATAGCGACAAAGAAAAAAAAGTGTAAAACTGCGTTTTATATAAATGTTTTGAGTGCGTCGAGAAGCTACAAGTATTGCAGTTTTATACGTGTAACAGAAACATTTAAAGTGCTTACTCTGTGTGGTTTAAAAGGTGAAAGTTATTGTAAATTAGCATTTGGCTAAGTGACAAACAAAGTGATTTTGGTGCAAGTTAGTGTTGTGTCATTTTGGTCATAGGCGTAGGCTGATAAAGAGCCCTATCATCATCGTCGTCGTCGTCATCATCGTCATCGTCATCATTATCATTATCACCATCATTATTATTGCTGTTACTGTTATTGTAATTCAATATTTAGAAGAAAGAGGACTTTCATTTTGTTTATTAATTGTATATTCGATTTCTCTCTCTCTCTCTCTCTCTCTCTCTCTCTCTCTCTCTCTCTCTCTCTCTCTCTCACGCACACATACTCCTTTAAGTGTATAATGATTACTACAATTACTGTTCACTATCATATTATTCTCAATTAAGTGCAGCTTAGCTGAGCGTTATCAAGTGTGTAGCGCCAAATTATTATTTTCTTCCGCTTGTTGCAAATGTCTTTAACATAGAATTCTGGATAGTTGATGCGCGAATTGATGTAGGTTTATATTTACATATAGCTTTTCTACAATAAATTGAAATTCCGTGCAATAAATGTTTGTTACCTTTTATAAACTTCCAGTTATTGAAATGCATGAAAATAAACAGAACTTTGCATTTTATTTTAACAGAAAACTTCCTACTGATGCTGGTAACTGGAATAATGAACTAAATCAAAAATGTCATTAAAATATGAAAACAAAGAAAATGTTACTGTCTATAACGTTTGAGAATTGCTTCATAATCTTACAGTTACTTATTTAAAGTAGAAGAACTTTGGTTAAATGTTGTTTTCTGAACTATCCTTAAATCAATGACAAAGGAATATCGAAGTAGAGCATTCAGCTGTAAAATTTCTAAACCTTTATACTTCATTGGATATAAATATTCTTATTAATATACTCATATACGCTTTCTACAATCTCTTACACGTAAAATATCATCTAGGTGTAATCACTAGTTCAAATGTTTCTTCGTATGTACGGAGAGAGTCATTGATGTGCTGTGTTCGTAGCGAAGCCACTGTGGTCATAAAAGTTAATAATGAATGCACAACAATAGACACAGACAAATACCACGCAAAGAATGTGGTGCACAAAATACCTGCACAGCGGGAAGTAACGCCCAACTTGCACGTGTAAACGTCAGAGCGTGTGAGACCCGACGCTTGATTCAAGCAATTTATGAACTTTAATACAAAATTCAGCAGCGTGTGTTCGTTATGGCTCTACCTTTACCTTAACCTATACGGGTTTTAACATGGAGATAGGTGGCGGAGCCCTCAGGGGAATTGTGATGTGTGTAGATGTTAAAAACTGAGCACCTCGCTGTGAAATTCCTGCAGTACTGCGCGCCGGCCCACCACCCCATCGATTACGTGGGAAAAGAGGAAAAGAAGCGAAGCTGGTCGGTTGGGACATCAAAAAGGGAAGAAAAAATGCGGGAGCACACAAACGTTGTAATTTCTTCAGCAGTAACGTTTTAACCAAGGGACTGACCTGAAAAGGAAGGACTTAAATTGCATCTTCGTTGTAAGGGACCCGTTTCCCATGGTGCGGAATAATGTCAAGCTTCAACTGAAACGGAAAGCAGTGATGAAACCACGTACCTACAACTTTGGGGTAACATTTTTGAAGGCAATGCATCAATAAAAAACTAAAAATTCTACAGTTTTCTTTTGAGTAACCTGAGAACACAAAGCAAATAGAGTTAACAAATTCCTATGTCAGTAACTTGAAAATATCAGAACTTTTTGGAAGTTGTCACTTACTGTACTAATATATACTTCTCATTACAGTAAATAACATGTATTATTATTGCCAAAATTAATTATATTTGGATCTTGGAAATAATAGAAATTGTCGTGCAAGCATTAATTAATTTTCACTGAGCTAGATAATCGTGCACGACTTCTCACATCTGAATTACTGAATACTTATCTTTTAACAATGTGAAGCATTTTCAATTGCAAAAATATTTCTTAAAATAATAATAGTAAATTAATTTCTACATGAAACTAGTAGAAATGAAATAAGTTTCTGTAACTATGCAACACAAACATTTTGCTACATTAACTTAAATTGAGTTTATTATATTTCAACTTACTGAGAGGTACAACTAGCCAAGAATTCACAGCAGAACTTACCTGAAACAGAAAAGAAATTATTATTGACATACTGGGAAAAGGCTTAAGGGTATTTGTTTAAAATATTAGTTACACATTACAATATTTTTACCGTAGACTTAATTTACGTTTCTACAAACGAACTTCTAACAAATAATATTTAAATAAATACACATTTTTCTCAATAATATAAAATCATATATAGGAATACCTAATTCCTCAGTAGTAAACCAAATTGAGTCTTTCGTTTTATGTCCTGTGACTAACAATTTCGTGGTGAAACGTTTTAATAATGGGAATTTTAGAGGGGGATCAAGCTGCAATTTATATGAAAGAAATACATACCGTATGCCTACTTTAATGATCAAGAGCCAGGTAAAGATATACGATTTTGAATATAATTTTTATGACTGTAAGGCTTTTCAGTAGAGCATATATTTAAGTAACAAAATATGGGGTATATTATGGGATAAGATACACTTCAACATAGGAAAACTTTATTTTTATATGTCTAAATTATGTATTTCTTTAGGATAAATGTTAAATCCATAGCTCTGAACACCGAAGATTAACTGGAAAGAGTTTTACAGAGCTTAGGCTTAACTAAACTTCGTCTTGTGAGAATAAGAGAAAAACCGCTATAAAAGTGTGTATGATATAGTACCAGAAAAATCAAACCAATTGCAATAAACGTCTCCGAAATTATTGCTATAAGATATTAACGCAAATTATGACTTTTAAGGAGGTATGTTTTGTTTAATCAGTAAGATTTGTGTATTTCTTGTAGTTGAAAAGCTAACTGAAATTATAAATAATGAATTCGGAACAAAGGTTTCTTCATAGGTAAATTTAAAAAAATTAAAAACACATTCCATGAGTAATGTCATTATGCTAATCATGCTATTTTAACACACCGATCGCACACATACACACATACACGCGCGCACACACACGCAACTACACACAAATTTAACATGGTTCTTTTTATTTACGTGGCCTGAAAACGTCCGTTTCGGTGAAATTTCTATAGGCATCGTTTAGAATTCAACAGTTCCTGTAGTTTAAAGTAAAGAAAGTAAAAAGTTTTATATTGTTTTCCGTTGAATTGGGATGAAGTAGGTTGGAGCTTAATCCTGGGTGTCCCAACTACAGATTGCACTTCGGCTTGTGTCTAATCATAGTGAAAATTTTTCATGCACAATCAGTAGGTACCGCGCGAGGTACGAATTGTTCAGATTGCAGCCGATCAGACAGTCAGGAAAACCATCTTTGGCTACTTCCCCGTATTTGTTGGATTATCTCCCTCCCTGTTAGTGAGGTTGGCAGACAAAGTCGTGTGCTTGGTCCTTCATCAACTGTCGCACTATGGATTATTACACTGGTATCATTTTTCGTAGTTCATACTTGAAGGCATATACACATTTATAGCTTCAAGCTGAAAAGCTTTAGAGTTGTAAATACCTAAAGCAGATGCACATTAAAAGTGCAAAAAACTGAAATCCATACATTTCATATTATAACAACCATTCTTTCTATTTCAAGTACTCCTGTAATGTACAATTATACATTCAATATATCTTTGTCATCGAGAGCAGAGGATGCTATTTGAAAATGAGGTACTTGAAGTGGCGAGCTGAAGAGCTTCTAATTAACTGGTAGACACAAATGGCAACACAGATTATTGGTTCCAATTAATTAAAATATTGTGTATCAAAATTAAAACTAAGCTCTCGTCGCTACTTTAGAAATTGTGGTAACCATACAAAGAGGAGATTTAAAGAACTGCTTAAAATATGCATTATAACTAAAACTAAAGTGGCTGGCAAGATTGCTAACAGGTAAACTATTGTCGAATTACAGTGACCTGAAAACTAGTTTCTTATATCAGCTTATTTTAAGGTTATTTAATTCACAATTGAGCACTATGAAGGTAACCCATTCCTAATGGGCAAATAAGCACAAGCTGCAGAACAATTCAGAGAGACTGAGATTTAGATGCACTATTGAGTATACAAGATATTCCACAGAGGGCTGTGAAATGATGACGCTATTTTCTGATAGGTATATACAGTTTCGTCCAGGTAAACCATGTTTAGTGTAAGCAAAGTGGTGGGGAGGTGTAAAATCGTGGGTGGAAGCTCCTCATCAAATGAAGCATATAGGGAAAATGAACAGATATTATTGCATGGAATTGAAGGGCATGATAATGATAAGGATCCAGATTATATGTGCAGCACAACTAATTCCATAGACATCAAGAGAATAAGTAAGAAAAACTCACAGCTCCTGTAGCCTTCATGAAGAATTTGTCAACTGAATGCACCTACCAGGTTTACTTGCATTAATGCATTGTTAATCTAGAAGGTTAAATACTGCGATTAACATGTTTTCCTTCATAGCATTTACTGTATAATGACACAAAAACATCCATATATTATCAGCATTACGAGCTCTGTTCAATCAAGAATTATCATAAATTTTTTACGGTTATAACTTTTCGCACTAAAATTCAAACTTACATTCTGTTAGCTTAATGTGAAACAAACACGCCGTAGTAGTTTCATTGTTGGTACTCCTGATTTCACCTATGAGAACCAGACAAGTTCAGAAATGTTCAGTATCGCCTACCACTGCAATGGAGGTAGCATGCAGTTGAAGTTGGTGTTAGAGGAAGATCCGGAGTTACTTTCAAACGTAATCACTCCTGATGAAACTTGGCTACATCATTTTGATCCTGACAGCAAACAGCAAATTTCTGTGTGTAAATTTCCTTCATCACCAACCCCGTAAAATGCAAAAGTGGTTGCTTCTGCTGGGAAAGTTATGATCATCTCATTCCTTGATATCCATGGAATGGTTTATCAGCATGTTGTATCTGCACACGCATCAGTAACTGGACAATAATACAGGGATGTCCTGAAAATGTTGCAAGTCCATATCAGGCGCAAAAGGCCACATTTGCATGAAATAGGCAGGATGCTGCACCGCGATATTGCGCTGCCGCATATTGCCAATGTTGTTGCTGAATATCGTGCAAAAACGTGAAGTACATTTCTCACCTTCCCTGCAGTGCGGATTTAGCCCAATGTGACTATTTTCTATTCCCTAACTTGAAGAAACTCCTTCTAGGGAGGCATTATCCATCGTCAGAAGCAGTGGTGAAGGCTGCGGAGGCAATTTTTAAGGATCTCTCTAAAATGGTTTCCAGCACGTCTTTGAAGACTGGCAGCAACGCTGAGAAAAGTGTATCGCATCAGGGAAGACTATCTTGAGAACGGTCATCAAAATTATGAGGATGAGTAAAGGTACGGTGTGGTAAAACACACGGTCTTGCTTTCTAAGCCATTGACGCACGGACGTTTTCACAGCCTCCTCATCTTCAAACTGAATTCCACGATGAGCTTCTTTTAGTGGCCCGAACAGGTGGAAGTCTGATGGTGCCAGGTCAGCGCTCTATGGGGAGTGCGTTAAGACTTGCCATCCCAATTTCTCAAATTCTGCAGTGGTGTAACGGCTGGTGTGTGGTCTTGCATTGTCATGCAAAAGAAGAACAATCGCCATAGTTTTTGTTGAGCGAACTCGGCGAAGACGTGCTTTCAGCTTCTTGAGAGTTCTGACGTATTGGACAGAATTTACTGTGCATCCCTGCTCCAAAAAAATCAATCATAAGCACACCCTCTGCATCCCAAAACACTGTCGCCATAACTTTCCCTGCCGACCGCTGAGTTTTGAATTCGTTTTTCTTCGGTGACGTTGTGTGATGCCATTCCATTGACTGCCTCTTTGATTCAGGTTAAAAAAGAAATGATCCCACGTTTCGTCTCCAATAACAAATTTTTCCATAAACTCCTCTCCCTTTAAATTGAAGCGCTGCAAATGTTTGGAGGCTATTGTTTTCCTTGTTTCTTTTCTTGGACGGTTAACATTCTTGGTACAATGCATGAAAAACTTTTGAGTAACCCAGGTGTTGAATAATCCTCATCACATTGCCTTTACTGAGGGAGGTAATGCGACACAACTGACCTCTTGTTACCCAGCGATCACCACGAATGATGTCATAGACTTGCTGAATGTGGCATGGAGTCACTGCAGTCACCAGTCTGCCGCTTCGCTTTTCATCTGCTAATGTTGTTTGCCCTTCAGCTTCTTTACAGCGACGAGCCTATCGTCTGACAATGCTGACATACACCGTTGCATCACCATACACATCTTTTAGCCTTTCGTGAATTCGAATTGGTGTTTCACCTTCCGCAGTCATAAGTTCAATCACAGAACGCTGTCTAATACGAATGTCGATGTCAGCCGTTTTGCAAGATTATGCAGTGCTGCTACCTGTTGACTTAGGAAGTTACTGCTGCATGGGATTGGAAAAGAAGGTTTGAGGAATTGCGCCAAATTCAAAGATTTCACATACCTTACTTATTTAATAAATAAAAAGGAGTCATTACTTTTTGACTCAGACTCATATATGTATATATTCTTTATATATTTGTATATTAAGTTTCACAATGAACGAAGTGGCGTCTGTGCACTGAGGTATGCTGTTAGTCCAAATTTAAGCGCAGATGTCTTTTCTGCAGTAGATCTACAATCCCCTGATTTGACGAAACCTTATATCATACCAAGTTTCGTAACTAGGATCCAATTTATTTACTTTTAGTTACTAATTCACAACGTTTCCATGCGAAAAAGTGTGCTCTTGTTAAACGCAAACTACTTGATGGGCTAGGAGAAAAACTTTAAACTTTTCTGCATAGAGTCAATATACCAACTGTATGCCAAATATATATCCAAATTCCTTTCAGAGTTTTTAGGATATAAAAAGCTTAAATATACTCATTCCATTTGAGTAACCTTGTATATAATTAATTGCACTTTCGAGAAGTTAACGTCAAATATAGTAACAAACTGGCAGTGCTTCAATAAGTAGTTTTGTGTGAAGGGTTGCTGAAAAAATAACTAATTTACGTCTTCGCTCCTTTGCCTCGTTTTTCGAATTTCCATTGCTAATCGCCAATTAAATTGAAATCAGTTATCGCGCTTACACACACACTACAACAATTAGCGTTTTACTAACAGCACACATTACAGGTACAAAGAATAAATGGGAAATGTGGGGACTAGTGGAAAATGCGCTGCTAGGGTCAAAAGCTGTCAAATGAACCCTTCCAACGTTTCACTACCTTTTATTGTATGGTATTTAGCTTGCAGTTGCGATGACACAAGGCTTGGAAATCAGCAGCTGCGTCCCTGTTTAAACGTTTGGGACAAAACCTCGGTGTGCGGATGTAGTTCCTCATCATACTATTGTACGTAGTTATGCGTAATTGATGGCGGCAAAGGGTCGTTCTAAATGAACCGTTTTGCATGTTTGATGTGTCGACCGCAATACCACACCAGAGGCTTTCCGTTACAACTTATACATTACGGTGCCTCATTAATTATTAGCCAATTATAAGAGAAACCGCATAGATTGATATTAGCGAGGTATTTTACCTCCTGCATTCTTCAGTTCATTTTGTCAGAGTTTAGGTATTCCACCAAATAGTTCATATGCGTGGTTTAGAACTAACGAATCACCTATCCACTGAGCACGTTTTACAGGTAAATTTGTCCTCTTTTTGTTATACCGTTACAGTCTGTCATTATTTCACATTGTTATTCCGTGCATTCTTTTCAAATAACGAACTACTCTAAACTTACAGTCAATTTTGTAATTAAACTGACATCGCAAATAAGAGGTTCACAGTAGTAAAGCGGAACCAACTCTTATCATGATATTTATTCCAAGTAGGGAGGTGTTGCCCGCCTTGGTAGCGTGCTGGTAGCATATCTGCCTTACGCTCAAGAGGTCCTGAGTTCGAATCTCGGTCAGGGTGAGTTACCTGGATAAGGTTCTTTCCGAGGTTTCACTTATTCTGAAAGACGAATGTCGGGTAACTCTAAGCTCTATAGACCCCGGGCTCATTTGAGCATTTCACCCATTCCATTCATGTTCCGATATGACTTAACTTTGGAGGACGTAAATTACAAACAAACAAAAAAAAAGTGTTCTATGTTTCTGGTTGGCTAAATTTAGATGTCAATCGATTGCTAATGGATGAGAGGGGTGGCAAAGAACTACTCCAGCCAATAAAGGCTGTTATTTTAATTTAAGTGCTCGTACTTTAAGTCATATCGGACGATGAATGAAATTTTTTGATGTTAATTTACGTCCACCAACGTTAGGTAACACCGGGAGATGAATGAAATAGGTGAGATGATGAAAAAATGAGCCAAGAGTCCATAGAGCTTAGAGTCACCCGACATTCGTCTCTCAAGATAGGGGATAACCCCGGAAAAACCTTATCCAGGTGACTCACCCTGACCGAGAATCGAACTTGGGGCCTCTTGAACGTGAGGCAGACACGCTACCATCTACGCTACCAAGACGTGCTATGAAATGGTTGAAATGATGTTCCAATGAGCTTAGATTTACCTGACATTCACCTTTCAGTATAATGGAAAACCCCGAAAAAGTCCTTAAACAGGTAACTCAACCTGACTAAGATTCGAGCGCAGGACTTCTTGAATCTGAGGCAGACACGGTACAATCTACGCTACAGAGGTGCGCAAGGATGTGTTTGTTGCAATCATTGGCATGGTGTTAGAGGTGTTTGAATCTATATTTATTTATTGAATCTAATTTCCTGCCTGTAAAATATAGACATTAACATGAATCTGTGATTAAGAAGAATTGTCAAAGTACTAAAATTGAGATATATTTCATAT
The DNA here is from genome assembly GCA_030765055.1 of Mantis religiosa. Classification (NCBI taxonomy): domain Eukaryota; kingdom Metazoa; phylum Arthropoda; class Insecta; order Mantodea; family Mantidae; genus Mantis; species Mantis religiosa. Next base: position 295,183,856 of record CM060948.1, on the reverse strand, counting down.
ATAAGTATGAATACCTGACATGCTTGATTTATAAGAGTACTCACTCAACGGTTTGATGTTCACCTTTCCTCCAAAAGATTTTCAACCTTAAATTCAGGTCATCTTCAGTGAAGTCAAAACCGATGAAGCTCAATCAACATATACTATAGATCAAGTTAAATTTATCTCAGATTTCAACCAATCTAGGACACCCATGAAGCAGATGGAAATGAAAGTACATCTACTTCAACAGACATCTGGAAACAAGGGTATCGTTCCAGAATCAGAGATACAAGAGGAAGTACATTTGCCTCAACAAACATCCAACAGTTTAACTTCCCCACACCCAGAGACGATACAACTCAAACCTGTTAATATCACAGGTAACAACCATTCATCTGTGGCCATTAAGGTTTCTACCAATGTTCCATTTCCAAAGGTTGGCATCAGAAATCAGGTGATTTCAGTAGGCGGAGCCTTAACTTTCTTGGAGAGGAAGAAGGTCTTCCTCAAGCAGTAGTTGGAGTAGACTTCACTGAAGATGACCCGAATTAAAGATTGAAAAGCTTTTGGAGGAAAGGTGAACATCAAACCGTATAGTGAGTGCTCTTATAAATCAAGCATGCTAGCTACTCATACTTAAATATGAATCTGTGAACTTGTTAAGGGGCACAATCATGTTATATTACAACCAATTCATAACTAACTGCAAGTACGAACAGTCATATAACCTATTCCAGTAATTAATAATTTGGAGAATTTAAAGTCATACGGCACGTTGGCCATAGTAGCACAATGGTAGTGTGGCTGGACGGAAGGCAGAAGATCCGTGGTTCAAATCCCGGCTATGGCATTGAATTTTTCATTCTGACTCTACGTTTCCACAATTTAGCCTACACACGGCCAGTGTGAAAGAACAATTAATTTCCAATTAATAAACAGTTTATCACTTATTTAAAGTAGGAGAAATTACTTATATACTCCGGTTTATTAACTTATTTTAATTAATATTTTTACTAAGAATTTTCGTTCGTTTATCTGTACACTCAGTGCAAATTCATTTTAGCTAAGATTTGTGCATAAACATTTCCGTACACTTTGTGTCTATAGAGAGTCATAAATATGCTATTTTCACAACGATATTAAATTAAATTCGCTTGCTTCATTCATAAATTGTTTTCATAACTGTTTGAGTGTTGTTTAAAAATCCTTAATGCACTTGAACGTGAAGAACATTTTTAACGTTTTTACATTAAGAGTCTTCAAGAGTTAGAGATTGTAATGTCAATAACCTCATCTACAGTGCACATTTAGACCTAAATGGATTGGTGAAACTGTATCTGGTCTTTAAATTTCTTAGGGTCCTCACATGTATTATCCTTTTCTTTTCATATAGCGATGATATCAATGTGGAGGCCTGATATTACTGTATAATAGGTATGTTGTGATTTAGTTCACTTTTTAGACTGTCCTTTCATTCACTTCTCTCCTTCATTTAATAACCTAGTTCAGTTTTCCTTCCGACTTTTCTTAGCTCACGGCGTCACTTCAGTAATGTGAGCTGGTTCTAATTGTCATGGCAGTCCACTTTCTATGAATTAAAATGAAATTCGCAACAAGGGTAGATTCACTCGTTGGGGCAAGATCCTGTAACCGCAGTATCAGGCAGCGATTAGGAGGCGGCGAAATAATCGAAATCAGATAATTAGAAAAGAAAAGAATTAATAGAAATGCTTTGCTAAACCAATATAACAATCTTGTTATAATAATATGAAATTAGAATGACTAAATTAGCAGTTGACTTAAAGAATAAGAAGGGAATAATATAATTTAATATAACATATATATATACTAGCATCCGGACAAGAAAGAGAAAATATTCTTGTAAAAATCTGTACACGTCGCAGAGACAGGAAAGAAGGACCGTTACCTTCTTTGTGCTAGTAAAAGTTCAATGTCTGAAAACTATTGTATTCTTTCAGCTAGGAATGTTTTGGGACAAAGGACTTTCAAAATGCAGTTGGGTATGAACGCTAAAGAGATTTACTTCGCTGATTTGGTAACGATGCATACCGTTACAAACAACTCAAGGGGGCGTTCCCAACTCAGGGTGGGCGGAACGTCAGTGAGTCATATGAGTTTTGCAAACCAATGCGAAAATTCGGAATAAAATGAGAAACCAATAATAATGTAACATGTGAGAAGGGTGAGCTAGTTTGGTCCTGTGATAAAGTTAGAGAGGGGGTCAGAATAAGGTTCGAACTGAATCGTGAAGTAAGAAAAACCTTACTTACAATTGATACTACGAGAGGGAGAACATGTTCATGTGCATTAAGAAGGGAGGCGAAGATTTCGAGGTCTGAAAGGTGGTCACCGATCCAAGTCGATAAACAAACATAGAGATTCAAGAATTAAACCAAATAATTCTACAACAAAGTATTATTAATACGACTGAATATCCAACAACCATAAAAATCCTTTTCCTACAACTATTCACCTGAGGATAACAGAACTCATAGCTCCAATTAAGCTCCAATTAGAACCCAATTAATTTAACGATGGTATGCGGGTTTGCCGCAATCCCCTACAGTAATGACACTTACTACACGTCGTCACAGTTGTAACGGACTCGCTCTCAGAACGATACTTTCTGTGCACCAGAAACGCACTTCCTAAGATGGTATGATGTGTCGGACAGATGACGCGAATGCTTGATCCCATATGTCCACTTCTCTGTGGCCTGCTTGCTGCGAGCTGTAGGCTCCTAAGGGTACTTAACTTTATCCTACGGGAAGGATGGCCACAATAGATGTCATGTAGATTGCAGTTTACAGGTGTTCTCTTTTGATTTACCTATGGACACTCTCCCGGCATTTGCTTATTAGTAAGATTGAGGAGGATGGTTCTGCTGGCATTTGAACCGCAGACCTTCCTTTCACGAGTCCGCACCTTAGTGATCTTAGCTGTTCGTTCACTAACTCTGAAGTAAATCAAAAGAACGTAAGAATGTTACACAACCTATTTAATAATCAGGTGAATATCAGAAATGTTTCCGTATTCCTTTATTCAATTAACCATTTGTGAAAATGGCTGTCCTTTTTTAATCTGTAATGGTTATGTTAATGCAGGCACCTCTTAAGGTGAGCTTCTAGGCTTTTAATGTGAACTCACTTCACAAAATGGCGTTTTAAATATGCAAACATTTGCGTATATTAAGAATTATGGCCTCGCATAATTAAATATGCGCTTAATGCATGGAAGGGCTGTTTACGCTGAGAAACTTAGTGTAGCAAATAAGGTCATGTTTAAGTTTTGGTGGCTAACATACACAGAATGTAAATTTGTTCGTTAACTTTCAACGCTGGTGTTTAAGGCGAGAACTAAGATACATATCACCATGGCAAAACATGCTAAACCATCGCTGTAAGGTTTATTGCGAACTGCAGCGAAAGTCAAAGCGTTACATTAGCTGCAAACTTTGGAACATTAATGCATTTATAGGATGATATCCAACGTTCCTCAAACTATACACACGTTTACAAGAAACAGAACCTCCCAGCAAATGCGGTAAACATCGAAGAGGAAGAAAAAGGACAAGGAAAAGGAGATGAAGGAAAGGTCAAATGAAGAATGTAACAGCTCGTTTCCAGATTTTATATTAAATTTAGACATATTCTTTAATAAGGGACATCACGAACATGATACATTCTGTGATTTTTTCGGTTTGTGTATCAGTTACATAATTGGTAAGCCAATATTTCTTCACAATTAAAATAGCTATTGAATTATATATTCCATTTCCATGTATAAGCCGCAACAATCACCTGTGCAGGAGTATTTGATTCGATTTCCGCAACCAACAGTTCTGGTTAATGGAGAACTTTATAAGTATATAGAGCCCACATGTCACCTAACCCTTGTTTCACATAAGCTTTCCCCGTATCTCTTAACGGTCACGTGACCTTATTACATCTCATTGGCTGTTATTTAAGTATAGAGTGTTGTAAAGTAAATATTAGTTCGTTATTTAACATGGTTATATATCTTTATATGTTTCAAGATAACTGTGAAATTTATATTTTCGTAACTGTTTTAATTAAAAATATTACACAACAAAGTTGATTTATCTGAAATGAATGTTAATTCTTACACGAAGTAAAGAGGAGGTTCCTTTGCTCTGAAGCATCTGGAACGATAGCACGTGATTTAGCGGTAATGGTGACATTTGTTTACATGACTTTTATCACTGGCCTTGTTTTGAACTGGATTAGTCATATATCGCAATTCGAAAGTGTGTTTTGCTGAGTACTAGAGCTAAATTATTTTATTGATCGTTTATTGCGCGTGAACTTATTATATGTGTAATGGCAGAGTCTACAGCCAGTTTGTCGCTGAAACATCGCAAGGGGAAACCTTTACAAAGCGGCGAAAAAGAAATTAAGGTGCATGTCTTTAATGCATTCACAGAGAAGAATCCGTCTTTGTCAGTGAGAGAAGTCGAACAGCCGTGATCTGGACTTACAAGTGTGTTAGATGCGTAGCAACATCGCGACATGAAATTGAGACAACAGGAAAACTTACCACTCCATTCGCGATATTGATGTGTGGCGTTATTTAAGGACAATCAGACTGTACCGGGATATAAGTCGCAAAATATACTACCTTGACGAGACTTGGGAATGAAGAACGCACGATCAGTACTCTAAAGTATGGCGTGACGCGTCTTTTAAGACTGAAAGACAAGCAAAGGCCAAAGGCCTTTCACTATAAACTTGTTTCAGTTTCATTGCTCATTCATTCAGTTTCAACTTGCTCAGCTTCATCATAAGCTAGTGTTTTTGCATGCCTTCATATTCTTATTTGTATGATTTTATCTATCTTCCTGGCGATTATTATGATGTGTACTGCAGGTTTCAATGTGACGGGAAGGCACCGCCTATGGCCTATGGCGCGAAAGCATTAGCCGATTAGGATGAGGGGGAAGGTAGTTATACGCGGAGTGATACATGTCAACGGGGCAAAGTTATACAAAACAGAGATTTGTGGTGGATTTATAACACTTAAACTATGTGATGTTCCACTGAAACACACTGAATTCTTAATATGCTGGTTAATAACACTCGTTAACTTTTCTGAATTAAAATTTCATAATTTATACTTTAAGAAAAATTTGGTATATGTATCAGTATTGCTCATTAAGCAAGTGAACAGTTAAGCTGGTAGGCGCTTTTCAATGTAAGCCCAATTACTTATATGATAATTTTATACCATTAATACATTTCACACCTAAGTTTATGATATGTCAATGTGCAGACAAAAGAAATATTCTGTAACAGTAGTTTTCATTATAAAATTAAGTTGACCATGTGAATCCTATGCGGAAACACTGCTTATAAACTTTGCTTATTATCCTTGTACAATAACTTTGTTTCATTAACGTGATTATTAATGTTAAGATAATTGGTTATTAATTTCGTTTTTAAAGTAATGTCAGCTGTGCCTTTTATGAGTGATACCATAGATCCAAAATTCAACTTCTGTTTTATTGACTAATTATGTTATGTACTTTCGAATTTATTTCCAAGAACTGCATATATTCCTATAACTACTCACAAAAGTACCGCAAGTGCAGGTGTACTGTTGTTCACTTTACATCTTTCTGTGTTCAATTACACTGTTTAATTTCACTATTTAGGGCCCTATGTTAAATACCTTTCGAACTTTGCAATGTATGAAGGCAATTCATATGCTACATATTTAATAGAATAGCCTATTATACTGTATAAATTATATACGAATTTCAGGTTTAAATACGAGGCGTGTCCGTAAAATAAGGTCTCCAAACGCTATTACCTGAGATCCGGCAACACTGGCGTGTTGCTTGGTTTCACCCATTCAAATCCACATCACAACGAACCCGTTACAAACATTAGTCGTGGCTGGGCAACCGATTGCAATGGAGCTTCCAATCACTTCCGCCGCCAAGTGTGAGTTAAGTGCAGTGATCCAGTTTTAAGTGCCAAGGGCACTACACCCACTGAAATTTGTCGTCAGTTATGCGAAGTCTATGGACCACGGTGTATGGACGTCAAAAAGCGTGCGAAGGTGGGTCAGAGAGTTCAAAGACGGACGTACAGACCTCCATGACGAACAGCGTTCTGGTCAGTCTTCTGTTTCAGCCGAATCAATTGCAAATGTGGAGCAAGAAATGCTTAAAGATCGGCGTGTGACTGTTTGCGAGCTGTGTGAACTTATCCCTGAAGTAAGTAAGACTACGATTGACAAGATTTTGACCAAACATTTGCATTATCGCAGGGTGTGTGCAAGATGGATCCCCAAAATCCTCACCGAAGACGCAACGTGTTGAAGCGGCCCACCCTACAGTCCAGACTTAGCACCTAGTGATTATCATCTGTTTCCTGATTTGAAGTCACAGCTGGGTGTAACACATTTCCAGACCAACGATGATTTGAAAAACGAGGTTGGACGCTACCTGCGCAACTTGGCGGGAGAGTGCTATGACAAGGGTACACAAAAACTGCTACATCGCATGCAAAAGTACATCGATCGCAATGGTGATTACGTTGACAAATAGCTGTAAGTTCCATCTTTACATCAGTGTAACATTAATTTACATTAAACATGTCTTCTATATTAAATAAAATTGGAAACCTTATTTTACGGACACGCCTCGTACACAGAAATGTATATTGTACAAGCCATTTGATGATCATGTTTAAGAGAATGTCAGAAGCTTTAAATTCTGAACAATTATTTTAAACAGATCTGAATTCGTTTATACAATCACTTCAATCTTAAGCATCCTGCAGCCTCATCCTTGAATAGATTATAGAAATTCACAAAAATTGATTAAGCTGACGTCATGCTTCCAAATCAAACTGCAATCAAGAAAGATAAAAAGTCTGACAAAATGATGATTGCGTCTGTGATAACGGGGTTAATCCTCTTAGCTCTTGCCGAACGTTCACTTTTCGAGGAATCTAACGGTTCCCGTCTCATTTAAGCTCTGCAAGATGTTTACGTCACCGTTATTATAATCTCTTTAGAACTTGGAAACAAAGGGAACAATTTTTTGCAACGTGACAAAATAAAACTCATTATTTTGCAGAGCGGTATTTTTTTAAAGTTCAGGAATATATGTAACATCTCTCAAGAAAGACATCTATTTTAACTAAATTATTTTGCAAAAGTCCTTTAACTTTTAAATATAAGGAATGCAATACACCACGAAAATTACATGAATATTATGCGGCCAGATAAACCAAATGATTGTAATACTATTACTTACATCCAATAAAATGTGAACCTCCTGAAGTACTGAGTGTAATAAATGGAAATAGTAATTTGGTGGAAACTTAACTCATACATAGTTTCACGCGTCTTTTCCCTAATTAACTACCCAACCAACTGTTTAACTTTCGGTTTTTCCGTGAGGATGTAAAAAGGAAAACGTATATTGAAATACTGATGTTATATATAAAATAAATAGCTATTAGTGTTTTAAATAGCCAATTAAGTGTGCTTTATGATTGAATTCCGTGCAACTGGGAAACCACAGCAGAAAGAAGAAAACACAATTCATTAAATGTTTGAGATGAATGTGTAATTAGTTTCCTCTTAGTAGTAGGCTCGAAATATTCTTTGAAGTATTTCAAGTTCACAATCGGAAGCAAATTGATTATTCTTATAACTGGGGAATTTATTTATTCTTACTTGCGCTGAAAACTTGAACGTTTATTCTGCGGTTTGTACGAGGTCTGTTCAATAAAGAACGATCATAGTTTTTACGGACATAATTTTGCGAACTATAATTTAATCTTATTATATTCTGTTGGCTTAATGTGAAACAAACACGCCGTAGTAGATTCATTGTTGGTACTCCTGGTTTCCGCCTGTTAGAACCAGGCAAGTTCAGACATGTTCGGTATCGCCTACCGCTCAATGGAGATAAAATGCAGTTAAACTTGATGTTAGAGAAAGATCCAGAGTTTCTATCAAACGTAATCACTGCTGATGAAACTTGGCTACATCATTTTGATCCTGAGCAAACAGCAAAGCTCAGTGTGGAGAACTCCTTCATCACCCACCAACCTCCAGAAAAAGCAAAGGTGGTTGCTTCTGCTGGGAAAGTTATGGTCATCTCATTCTTTGATATTCATAAATGGTTTATCAGCATGTTGTACCTGTACACATATCAGTAACTGGACAATACTACAGGGATGTCCTGAAAATATTGCTGGTCCATATCAGGCACAAAAGACCACATTTCCGTGAAGCAGGCTGGATGCGCGGCCGCATATTGCCAATGTTGCTGAATATTTTGCAAAAATAAACAGGAAGTGCATCCCTCACCCTCCCTATAGTCCGGATTTAGCTCCATGTGACTTTTTTCTATTCCCTAACTTGAAGAAAAGCCTTCGTGGGAGGCATTATCCATCATCAGAAACAGTGGTGAAGGCTGTGGAGGCGATTTTGAACGATCTCTCAAAAATGGTTTCCAGCATGTCTTTGAAGACTGGCAGAAACGCTGGGAGAAGTGCATCGCATTCAGGGGAGACTATTTTGAGGAAGACGATCAAAATTCTGTGGACGAGTAAAGGGACGTTGCCAAAAAAAAATTATGATCATTCTTTATTTAACAGCCCTCGTATATAATGTAGTATTAGAGTTCTTAAATTGTGGTAATCTATAAATATAAATAAAACATTAAATACAGAACGCGGGTTGTTATTTCTTAACGAATGTTATATGTAAGCTATTACAGATTGTGAGGGGTATAGGAAGTAATGGGTCCATAGCTTGAAGATTTTTATTTCTCACTAATCAGTCACAGAAATACCTAAAAATAATGTTGTTAAGTGTATATATGAGAGAGCCTCTTCTATAAAATAAATCACAAAGCATGTGTTTTGCCACTATCGTAAGTTAAATATTCAGCATGCCTTTATCCGGGCAGATTATCGCTTAGTACTTGATTAACTGCAGAGCTTGTAACTTCAAAGAAATTCTTATCTGAAACAAAAACGGCACAGGTTTACCGTTGAATAGTGCACTATTGTAGCACTTTTATTGTTGTTTTATAGTACATTTTGCAATGATAAGTGGAGTAACATAGTTAACTTTCAGGTTTAGGTGTTTAAAGAAATATCGTTTAAGGCATCGGTGTCAACGTAATGTGTAAATGCTAAATCATAGCACTTTCTCATTGGTTCTGTTTATCACTATACCAAAGCCTTTAAAGCAAGTTTTGGAAAAATTAATAACTTTTAAAGTGCTTCTAATGTAAAATGAAGTTTTATGTGCTTATTCATTGATCTATTTTTATTTTCTTTATGTATTGTTTACAGGAATATAACAATTAATACAAATACTCACGTTAGAGAAGATTCTTTATCTTCCTGTCGCATATTTAAGATGCCCAAATTAAGTACCCGGGTAAGCGCTTATACGAACTTTCCTTTTTGAGTTCTGCCGGTTCATATAGACAAACTCTCACACATACACACTGATGGACTCCTAAAATATTTTCTTATCCACGCGACCTCCGGTGAAATGTTGGTTCAAGTTCCGAGGTGGTATGCAGTACCTTACCCCTTAACAACCATCAGTAGGTGCTTCAGTAAGTACTATCTAGAATGATAACTTGAATAAAGGACTAACTTTGCTTGAATTGCATAATAGATATACGTGAATACCTTAAAGAAACTGGCAAATTTCTTACCTCAGGTTTCCTTATATGGCTACCTGGCTCTTAATTCTAATATTTTCGTACTTCCTTTATTATTTAAGTCATCGGCGGTCTTTGAGTTCTTATCCATCTCAGCAAGCACCCTGAGGATGCCCGCCTGAACTGAGCTATTTAAACAGCACCAACATTCCGTCTGGAAGCACTAGGGAGCAAACAATTCGTTTTCTCACCGTTGGTTATGGCCATAGTCTCAGGTAAGCGAAAATTTCGAGGAGAGCAGTTTAAGTCAGGTGTTCCAGAAGAGTTCCAACGAATCGGAAACAAATTTGGAATGCGAAAGGCATGCACAGCCAAGCTAACGCTCTGCAGCGCAATTATAAAGCCCAACGGGAAATTAAATCCAGGAATCCGAGGTATGTAGGCGGAAGAAGCGGACTGTAGCACACAAGAACATAAGTAGCAAAAACCGCGGAGAAATACCGAATTATGGAGCGAATCCTGAGCTGGACAAAGAGTTTAAGACCTGCTTCATTGCTCTGCATGCCACACCAGCTCAGTGGATTCTACGGCATGCCTCCAAAATGCGTTTTGCTCTATCGCGATTTGAACACGAAGTTAATTTGAGAAATGAGCTTTTTTCAAACTCCACTTCTTCTACGTTTCTCTCCAAAAGTATAAAAACCCCTTAATGTAAGGTGTGCATTTTCAACAATAATTAGAGTTTTGAGTTTTTTGAACGGCTGTTATATGTACTTCTATTAGCAGATATCCATTATTGATTTCAGTATTAGTTTATTGTAGTAAGTACTTTACATTAAGAATTTTCATGTAACATTTACTACCTCTTCATTATTGTTGTCCCTTATCAGTTGGTAGCCCGCCTCGCTACGATAGATGATAGCGTGTCTGCTTCACATTCAACAGATTTCGAGTTTGAATCTCCGTCAGAGTCTCGGTTACCCAAATAAGATGTTTATGGTGTTGTCCCTTATCCTTAAAAAACAAATTTCATATAACTCTAAGCTCTAAGGACCCCGGGCTCATTTGAGCATAATTTCACCCATTTCATTCATTGTCCTATATGACTTGATGTTGGAAGACGTAAACTACAACAAAAAGTTGGTTATTTTAGTCATTGTTGACAACTGTACTCCAATAAATCGCTGAAGATAAAGTACTTATATAGTTAATTTATACTCTCAAAGAAAAAAAGTATTTGTTAATTTTAAAAATAAAGTGAGGTTTGTCCGATATTATGAACTGTTTTTTTTTTTGCCATAAAATCGAAAAACATGTAATTCCTGGATTTCCTTTTCCTCGGTTGGCAATACCGTGTAAATTGATGCACTAACCCTAATAATATATTACATTATATTTTAATAGAATTTAAAGCTTTAAGTCAATATCTTCGCGACATAATACTTAAATATTTTTTTAAATAAATAGGTACATAAGTATCGTTTTATGTTATCACAATTCTTTCACTCCGCTCGAGATCTAACATCCCATGATTATTAGTTGTTATAATTATATCACCACGACCATGCCCGCCTCGGTAGCGTAGATGGCACGTTCAAGAGGTCCCGAGTTCGAATCTCGGTAGTGTGAGTTACCTAGATAAGGTTTTTCCGGGGTTTTCCCTCATCCTTCAAGACGAATGTCGGGAAGCTCTAAGCTCCATGGACCCTGTACTCATTTGAGCATCATTTCACCCAATTCATTCACCGTAAGATATAACTTAACGTTGGGGCGGACGTAACTTTAAAAAAAAAAAGTCACCACAACCATTAGATATACACAACGTTTACTTGGCAAGAAACTCTAATGGTGATTTAAATATAGAATTTGGGACAAAACCACGTGATTGTATGAAAATTATTTCCCATTTAAAACTCTTAGCAGAAAATAATTAAGGAGAAAACATTTCACAGAAGAGAAATTGTCATTAATATTTCAGCATCTTGGCGTTCCGAAAATGTTACATTTCAATACATTTATTAATATTTTTTTTAAAAATTAACGATTTCCAACTTGCCCATGTGTGTTGATTACAAAATTAGGTTAGAGCAGTCTGTTAGTGCAGTACATTGAACATGGGTTTCACTCTAAAGGAAAGAAAAACATCAAACTAACAAATCATCAATTCTTTACCTAACCTGGAGTAGTCGAGTGATGCTTTGCGAAGTCAGTGGTTGTGTGGGCTACATATGTACCTCGTATAACATTTTCTTTATTAATTGTTAGTAATTCCTCAATAACCTTCTGGGATATTCCTTTATCTCTTTATAGTGTTTACTTACATTCAAATTGAGTTTTATGAACTGCTTCAAGATAATTTAATATTACATTAAATTATACTCTGTGTCGTCTAAAATATACGGTGAATTCGTTTAAAGTGTCTCTTTACATTCCTGAAGCATATCAATCAGGTTAATAACAGTGAAAACAATATCTGATACAAAATGTATTAAATGTTTACATTGCTCCAACAAACAAAACGATGTAAGTGTTCTATTCACGGATTCAGAAGCATCCAATATGACATGCATCCTTCAGGAGTATGGCAATGTCTCTGGCTTGCCACTTAATGCTGATAAATCACTACCACCCTTGAAGACTGTGATGCAGTTAAGAATTTTAGGAGTACTATATTATGCCTATATAAGTAAAATGCAGTTGATAAATTGGGAGCCAATGGTCCACGAGAACTTTATATGAAAGAATGTGGATCATACATACTTATGAGTGAGTGAGTGTGTAGTGTTTTAGGGCCCGTCGACAACAAGGTCATTTGGGCCCGTCATACATACTGTAACGGGAGCGCTGGAACACCCTGTGAAAGCAGCTGGCAGCGGGAGACAGGGAAGGTTCGGTTAGCCACGCCCTCGCCTCGTTTGTCCTATAGTGGTGACAGGCTGTGGTTGGGGGAAAAACATGACTGTGCCGTATGTTTCCTTACACCTGGTTCTCAATCTTTCTGTTACTAGAACAATCCTGTAAACACCAGAAGTTGGCGATATTCCTATTTAAAGAGGGTTACAGACAGACAGAGTTGAGTTGGTCAATCAGTTGGTTAGTGTGTGTGAGTGAGGACAGTTCTTGGTGTAAGAAGGCAGTGTTAGTCAGTGACGTGTTAATGAACGGAAAGATTGTGCAACGGAAGACTGTACGTAACTGTGAAGGTGTACCGGAGCTTACGTAACCGCGAGTACAAGGAAATTGTAACGGACGAACTGGTGAATTGTAATTGTTGCAGCACGTAATTCTGTGTAATTGGCAAGTGTTTAACTGTAAGTCGGTGGAAATAAAGAACATTGTTGAGTTTGTGTAATTGGACTTTTTATTTCACGAACCCACAAAGTCACAATACTTATGTGCTTTCCCGGTTGTGATACTACGCATATTTCCCATACTGAAGGAACATCTTCAGCAAATAACTGCAGCTGTTGGCTGGTATATGTGGCAGGGAAATATATCCAAAGTGCCTGTGAAAACCTTTTATCAGCAACCGAAAGAAGGTAGTATTGGTCCCTGGAATATGGAACTAAGATGTAGAGCGCTTCTCTTTAGTCGGATTTATATGCAACAGAACAATGACTGTACGTTCTCCAGCAAGTGGTTACAATATTCGATTTCTGCAGTTGGACTAGACACCCCACTAGATGTTAGACAGATTCCGACAAGCTTAGACTATATGCAAAGCTATGTGCAAGAGCGAAGTTATCTTCTGAGCCAAATTGACTGCACGAAGAATAGAACCCGTGCGCTGTTATCCTTGCCTGTAAGACTCCTGCTATGCGCATATCCAGGAATTGGCCAGTGGACACTCACTATTTCGCAATATTCTCTAACAACTCATCGAAACTTCTGGCGGCTAGACTCCGATCCCTATGGTTGTTTTTTGTAATTTACGTCCTCCAACGTTATGTCTTATCGGACGATGAATGGAATGGGTGAAATGATGCTCAAATGACCCCGGGGTCCATAGAGCTTAGAGTTACCCGACATTCGTCTTTCAGGGTAAGGGAAAACCCCGGAAAAGCCTTATCCAGGTAACTCACCCTGACCAAGATTCAAACTCGAGACCTCTTGAACGTAAGGCAGACATGCTACCACCACGCTACCGAGGCGGGTCCTATGGTTGTGGTACATGACATCCTGGTCACCCGCAGTCGACTACATACACGTGAGTAAGATGGCGGATGATGTGGATTCGTGTGTTGATAATGCTATTCAATCATTGCTTAGTGTGACAGAAATAAGCAAAAATTTAAGATGTGACTTGAAAGATTACATGGTGAAAGCCATAAGTAAATTAAGGGAACAATTTGTGCAGCTAAAAGATGATATTTTGGAGAAGGAGAATGACCTGAATGGCCTGCAATTTGACATCAAGAATGTGAAACTACGGTATCCCAGGGGCCAAGGTTGTACGTCACTCACGAGTCAGCTGTCACCATCTTTTGCGGGACCGACGCAACCATCTTCTGAGGTGGGCTCGCAGCGTCCTCTGCCATCTAGTGTCGGGCACCCAAGCTACGCGACAACTGCAGCCGGGAAGTACGAATCGGTTCGTCCGAAACCGTATAGGTCAGTAGTAAAGTCAAGGAATAATCAAAGTACTGAATATATTAAAACTTTGATCAAAATTAAGCTGAATCCGGTGGAGATGAAAGTGTGAGTTAATGCTATCAAAGCTAACAAGAGGGTCATCTTCTCATTAAGACAGAGAACAATAAAGAAATAGATACTATCTGCAAAAATATAAATAAAAAATGTAAAATAGAACTGCATGTCAACTTAAGAAAGCCATGGAAACCGAAAATAATTACTTTCACCGTTCCAGATGACATCACGCCTGATAATATAGTAGCCGCAGTAATAACACAAAACACAGAAATGGAAGAATACAAGAGTTAACTGAAGACATTAATTCAAGAATAGGAAGAAACAAAGGAACACTGTTCTAGAACGGTGTGCAGCAGCAAGAATTCGAATAATTGGTAGGAAAACTGAAAATCAGCTGGCACATTTGTAATTGGCATGATTCCATTAGAGTTAATCGGTGCTACAAATGTTGCACATATAACCACAAGGCTTCTGACTGCAAAGGGAAACAAACATGTCCAAAATGTTCAGGAGAGCATATTTTGAAGGAGGGCCCTGCAATAAAAGAAGAATATAGGTGCATAAGCTGCATAAACTATAAAAAATGTTACAAAGATGAAGTGATAAATGTTAGTCACTCTGCACTGAATGGACAATGCCTTAGTTATTAGTTTGCCTTGAGAAGAACCCAACAAAACACAGATTACTAACTTGGATAAAAGTAAATACAACTTGCTGTGTTTTCAAGTATATGTTCAACACTCTAGATTAGCAGCTTCTAGCTTAGTGCAACTAATGTGTGAGCAGTGTATAGACTTGGCATATATATGTGTATATATATGCAATTTACGTCCTCCAACGTTAGGTCAAATCAGACGATGAATGGAATGGGTGAAATGATGCTCATATGAGTCCAGGGTCCATGGAACTTAGAGTTACCCGACATTCGTCTATCAGGATAAGGGAAAACCCTGGAAAAAACCTTATCCAGGTAACTTGCCCTGACGGAGTTTCGAACTCGGGACCTCTTGAACGCGAGGCACACATACTACCACCACGCTACCGAGGCGGGCTAGAGCATTTATACAGGAGCCCTATTTACTAAATAGAAAGTTAGTTGGCATACTATTAAAATCTAGGATATTTACTGCTGACGATCGCAGATCAAGGGCAGCAATTATAAGAAAAAAATAGAGACATTGATGCTACCATAATCAGACAGGTATCAGATGAAGACTGTGTGGTTATACAGGAGACACACCGAAGTAAAACATTTTTGGAGCTAGTATGCACTTCGATGGGCATGCAGATACAGAAAACGACATTTGAAATATGCAAAAAATTTAAAGCTCACCACTGACCTGGAATTGATTATTCTAGCAGACACCACTGCTAGAAGCAAATTATGGCATGCTACCTTATCCAATGAACGAGGCAGAAACTTGGAATCATTTATTACTACGAACAACATACATATTCTGAACGAAAACACTGGAGTGCCAACCTTCGAAATATGGAATGGTAAAACTTGGATTGATTTGACCATAGTTAAATAATAAACGACTGCAGGGCATACAGGGATGGACCACAGGAATAGAAGAAAGCAGTGTTGATCACAAAATATCTTTCAGTGTAGGGAATGCCACCCGAAACCAGATGCACACACAAAGCAATCAGATGTTAAAAATCCACAAAACAATGGCAAATTTAAAGAACTCTTCGCAAGAAGCTTCAACAATAATTTAAACTGTAGTGGTAACCTGGAGGCTTTATATGAAGAACTGGTTGAATAAGTTATATCCAGCTTAGATATGGAACACCTAATTGAGATATACTACACTAGCATCCACGAAGCATGCAGCGGAGCAATCCGTCTAAGTAGAGGCAAGCAAAGAAAACGTAAAGGAAAAACCGTACCATGGAAGACACTAGAGCTAACTTTGCTGAGGTAAAGAACTAATGCACTAAGATGTCGCTGTAAAAGAACCATGAAAAATTGAGCAGCTAAGAGAAGAGTGAATAAATCAATATCTGCAGGTTAGACAACAGTATCAAATAAAAATACAGACCAAGAAAGTAAAGTCATTGAAGGAATTCTGTAGTGCAACTAATGGTTCAAACCCATGGCTGCAGTTTACAAGATGGCAGCTCACAAAACTAGAAGACAGACTTCGCTCACCATACTGAGAAGAGACGATGGAACCTAAACTGAAGATACCTTAAGCACACTAAAGTATATGCTGGAAAACGTTACTCCTGAAGACAATAAATAGGACGATACTAATCAGCATAAAGATCTCAGGAGAACAGCAGCACAACTGACGCATACACCAAACGATAAGGTATTTACAGTTGGATAAATAGCGAGAATAATAAAAGGTTTCAACCCGAAGAAAGCACCAGGAGAGAATGGGATAACAAGTGATATACGGCTCATCACCTTTCAGAACTGCCCACTTTTCCACACTGCAGTATACAATAGCCTGGAAACTGGTATATTCCCTTCAAAATGGAAACGTTCACTGAAAATTCCCATTGCGAAACCCAGCAAAGCACAAAGTGAATGTGTGAAAAAATTAAGAACTATAAGCTTACTAAATGTAAATGGAAAAATCTTAGCAAAACTCTTGATAAAATGAATCGAGTACCACATGAATTCAAGAAATCTGTTCAATGCAAGACAGTATGCATTTATCGCCCAAAAAGGCACAGTTGATGATGCTATGTCCATGAAAAAAAGTTGTGGAGATTAATTTAAATGAATTTGGATATATCATTTTAGTAAGCTTGGATGTGAAAGGTGCATTTGATGTTGCTTGGTGGCCTGGAATACCAAACAATTTAAGAAAAGTGTAGTGCCCAAGCAAATTACACAAGCTATCCCAGAGCTATTTCAAAGACAGATAGGCCAGTCTTTGCTCTAGTGAGTTAAAGATGGTAAAGCAAGTTAGGTGGGATGTTCATAAGGATCGTGTTGCGGACCTGGATTCTGGAACATTCTCTATAATTCTTTCTTTTTAATTTTACGTCCTCCAACGTTGTCATATGGGACGGTGAATGAAATGGGTGAAATGATGCTCAAATGTGTCCAGGGTCCATGGAGCGTAGAGTTACCCGACATTCGTCTGTAATGATAAGGGAAACCCCCGGGAAAAACCTTATCCAGGTAACTCACCCTGACCGAGATTCGAATTTGGGACCTCCTCTGTGCTTAATTTAGAATTTTCTAAACGAACAGAAGTAATTGCCTTTGCAGATGATCTGCTAATCATGACAAAGGGGAAGAGTACCCTTGATGCCGAAAATTTTGCCGATCAGGATTTAAAGAAAATTGAATTATGGGCCTAAGAAAATAAAATTAAATTTAATGACTCTAAATCAATGGCATAACGACAACAAGGAGGAAAAAAATAAACAATACCTATCTTAACAACAAAGTTGTTGAACAAGTAGACATACTCAAAAACCTTGGCATGTATATTGACAAATGGTTCAGATTCAACCATCATGTTGATCATTTACATAAAAATCAATAAAATTAACACATCCATTATCCAAGAGTGCAAAACTTTCGGCTTGGGAAAAAGGCATTACACACCATATATAAAGGTGCCATAGAGCCAATATTAACATATGGAGCACCAATTTGGAGAGCTTCCCTACAAAATCAAAAGAACTTAAGGAAAATACAGAGAATACAGAGGTTATTCAACATTAAAATCACGAAAGCGCACGGAACGATATCTTATGTTGCTTCTTGTGTCATAGCTGGTATTGAACCCATTGACATAACCATCAATGGGAAGATAACACTATACAGGACCATACATGAATGGGAGAACTATGGCGCACCCTTATCACCAAGGAAATGGCAACATCCTGCAGAAGTTACTGAAATTAGAGAAGCTGAGGAAGCCACTAATTACATATTCATAATCTACACAGATGGGAGTAAAATAGCGGACAAGGTTGGAGCTGCAGCAGTGGTGTTCAAACATGAAGCAGTTATTCTTCAGCTAAAATATAGATTGGATGGCAAGTGTTCAAATAACCAAGCAGAACAAATAGCTATGTTGAAGGTGCTGCAAGAGCTTCAAAACTATATAGACTTAGCGCTTGAAGAAAAGACAGCAGCAATTTACTAATATAGCAGGGTAACCCTGGACACTCTGGTAAACATCAAGCACATCAAGGTCGTGGAGGACATTGCAGCCACTCTAACAACCCTGTAGCAAGCTCATTGGAGAATCCACTTCAAATGGGTGAAAGCCCATGTAGGAATACCTGGCAACGGCATGGCTGATAAATTGGCCCAGGCAGCTACTCAAGATGGAGGACTACCAATCATAGGGTTCCCAGGTCGATGATGAAAGCAGCCACAAAAGAAAGAGGATATGAACAATGGCAAAATAGGTGGAAAAGCACAAACAAAGGGGCTGTCTGTATAACTTTCCTCCCAAAAATTAACGATAGGTTAAAGAGAAAACTTCCCATTACACCATAACTTACTCCTATAATCTCAGGTCACGGAAAAAATTAATACTGCCTATACAGGTTACACATTATTGATGATCCAAAATGTGCATGCAGTAACCTCCGACGAACAGTTAAACATGTAATCTTTGAATGTAAAGACACGCAACAGCAGAGATTCCTACTGGTGGCAAAAGTGCACAAACAAGGAGGAAAATTGCTCACAACCAACCAGGAACTTATTGCACAATACCTGAAACCATTTTGCAAATGTAATTAATCCATTAACTTATAAAAATGTAGTTAAACTTAAATTAAATATATTTATAAATATACTAATTGAATTATTGATAAGACTACAAGGACACTACGAAACAATGCAGTGGCTAGTAAACTAGAGCAAGGAGCTACAAAGGTATAGGTTAAAAAAAGCTCGAAGTTGTATAACTGAAAAATAAATTAGGACACAAGTCTGTTAAACCTATGAAATTAAAATTCAATATGTAAATTAAAAATGAAATTATGTATTGTAATGCATGTATTGTAATCTTACCATGGAATGGGGCATGCAGTTGATATGAAAAAAGAGAGAGAAAAAACAGTCGATTACATAGGATACGGCTCTCAGAATTAAATAACTGTCTCAATGTGATAGGGAAGATACACTACAACATAGACTTTATGAATGCCCAGTTGTGGCGACGATTAAGGGACACCTCATGGATTATCTACAGAAACACAGTTTGACTCGATATGTCTGGTGTATCCCACACATTCTTCTTGAACTGAACTTTGTGATCACTCCGTCTGCCAGACATCGGTTTAGTGTGTTGTTACTAGCTCATACAGTGTATTATGTACTACAACATTCGGCATATATGAATCCTTATAATTATGTGAGTTATCTGGAAACAGAACAAGCTAAGCTCTTCGGTGATAGAAAGTCTGCCAAGTTTTATAAGGCATGTCAGCTTTTTTCTTATTTTGAACGAAGGCATTATTTTTGTAGCTATTTAGTGCTTTAGTAACCTCAGTTCACTGTCAAATAGGTTTGTTGTCTCATTTGTGTGTGTCCAGAATGTAAATATTAGAAGGTGAAACAATTGTTAATATAAGCATTAGAAAAGCAATTAAAAATGTGAATCTTTGTTGCCTAGCCGAGGTTACACTTCCATTCTAATTATCAATTTCTACTAAAGAACAATATTAAACTTTGACAAAATTACAAAAATTTCATCAACAAAACGAATAATAAGGCAACGTGAATTACATAGTGTGTAGTATGTTGCAATAAAACATGTTTCAATCCTTCCATATGGGAATTATAATACGGTAAAAAGCGGAAGCTATAACTGACCTTAGTTTATACACTGTGGTAGTTTTTAATTCAGAAAAAAGCTAAGAAATGACATGTTGCAGAGCAACAAGAACCTGATAATCTACATTAACTTATAGGATTCGCTTGCTTTAACAGCATATCTATATTAACTTCGACGTTCTGTTATGTGAGCATAGTGAATACAACCCTTTATAATAAGTTTAATGAATTATTTCCACGATTTCGCAATGTACTTCCAATACAATATTTGAAATACCGCCCGTTCCTCGCATAAGTCACATGGAGTCAGAATGCGTCCATGTTGTAGTGCTCCCTCTGTCTCTAAATGACGTCATGAGTCATATTGTGTATTATATGTATATCACTTTGTCTGGCATTATAGATGGTTTGATCAGCAAAGTGAATAATGCTGTCTCATTTTGAATTATCTTTGTCGTTCCTATAGAAGCGACTACAAACGGAGGTAATGATGTTCAACGAAGGAATACTTACCGAGTGAATGTCTTGTATGTCAAAACCAATACCTCCAATTTTGCATATTTTGGCGTCAATCTGCTTCACCTAATTATGATTGTTTAAAACTCAATATGTACATAATAATGAGACTTAACCAAACTTTTCGTTGTTGGCATAAGTACTTTTGAATTAGTCCTTGCTTTACAGACCAGTATGAGGTAAGGATGACACCACTGTTGCATATTAGACAGAAGCAGTCCATCTCAGGGTGGTGAAAATCATCTTCTCGCAGATCCTGTGGTGGAAACCATGAGCCACCATTCGGTATGCACTTGCCTGGGCCTGAAATTTGGTTGCTTTCAGTCGTCAGTTGTCATGGCTGGCGTATTGTAAAAGTATGAGTCTATTTCTGCAGCTTTATGTTCTCTCTGACTTTTGTGGGACTCATATCCTGAGGTGCTTGGTAGGTTGTTCTGGAACTTGAGTTCCTGGATGAAGTCCGTCGCTGCCAGGCGATACACTAACCTCGATGTTGTTGTTGTTGTTGTTGTTGTTGTTGTTGTTGTGAGGCGAAGTGCTCTCTCTAAGAAGCTAGCCTTTATTGCTTCCAGTCTCTTTAACTTACTTGTTAATGTGTGAGACTTTGTCAACTTAAAGATTTATTTATTTCCCATATTCACTCATGTGCCTATAACACTATGACAAAAATTCTCAGTTAAAGATATCCGTACAGATATATTGTGAACCCTACGCATAAAACTTTTTAACAAAATCGGTGCAATCTTCAACATGATATGAAAATAAAACATGGAATAAAGCTATAACATAATATGTAATATCCACTTTTCTCTCTGTACTTCAAATATAAGAACTGTTTTTACGAAATTAAACTGCTACAAGGTATGTGTCTTTCTCTAGTCCCTAACTGCTTAAAGTAAGTAAATGAGCTTTGATTTTCCATGAGTAAAGGAACATTGTGTGTGTGTGTGTGTGTGTGTGTGTGTGTGTGTGTGTGTGTGTGTGTGTGTGTGTGTGTGTGTGTGTGTGTGATAGCAGCATATGCCAAAACTGAAAATCAACAAAAAATATATCGAATATTACTTCCATGGGTACAACACAAACATATTTAGGAATATACCCTGTCACAAAGCACTCTTTACGTGGAAAAAAGTTCCATGGGGTTTATTTTCTAAAAAATGACGGTAACTATTTTGATTAACATACATGCACTACACAATTATCGATGAAATATATTCTATATTCCAAGTTTCATTAAAATAGCCTTTGAAGTCCTCATCGTTCAAGATTAATTTTGCACAATTCAGTATAAATTCTAAATATAAACGGTTGAAAATGAACTTGATACGCAAAAATTTTTAACCCTAGAATTTAATCTGGAAAGTTTAGAATAAATTTGTTATATTTCTTGATAATATATTCTTCTTTATGATACGTAGTGTACGCATAAAATCTTCGTACATATCTTTACAAATTCTAGGGATTATAATAATCTCCTTATCGTGTTATTGTTTTATGTTACCGAAAGCCACTGAACTCCGTGATTATTTTTTACTGGAATTACAAAGTTTCTCCACGTTAATAGTAATATTCAGTAAAGGTACAGCAAGACTACCCTAGATTTAATTACGATGTAGTGTTAATGTTTTTATCGTTGCGCAAAAGCACCAAGCGGTGCCTTTAATTAAGCAAGTACAACGTGCAGCTAATAATGCTTTTGTAATTATCAAGCATCTTTAATATAACACCTCACGCACTCTTTCTTACTCCCCAGAGTTTACCCTAAAAGCATGCTTTATCAAGTCTTATCTGCATGGCTTGGAAATTTGTAAAGATACAAGTGTTATCAAAGTGTGTAGGTGTAAGTTTAAAAGCCAAGCGACATATTGCCACCAATTTTGGGGCGGGGTTCTAGTAATTATTCGGTGATATGAGAACTATCAAGATTTAAAAACATGAAGTTTGATCTTTCATTATGAGTTTGCATGTATATGTTGTAATATTTTTATAAAGGAAAAACAAAGATTTATAAAGAAGAGGAATAAAAAATATATCGAAGCAGAAACCAGAGTTTAATTTTTAATTTAATTAATTACACACTTATCAAAGTGTGCATAATTCCACTTTTACTCATTCTAAGTTTGAGACATCTAAATGAGCAGCAGCCGAAACACCGAAACATATAGATCGTATATCCTGACGTGTTTGATTATTTAAAAATACGACGAATGAAGGTACGTCCAAAGTAGTCTTCAAAAGTACGGCTTTGTATATATAATACATAAACCTCCTGTAGTATATATATGGCTATATTTTCAGAATTTGTTCCATTATACTTATCGCTGTAGGTACAAAAATAATGAGAAAAAGCAAAAGAAAGATGTTTAAAACTTAGGTCACCATAAAATGTCTTTGAAATACACGTTCCTTCTTTATGGCATCGCCAGAAGCAACCAGAAGGTGAAAAATGTAAATAAATGACTAAATTTAAAAATTCAAGCCATCAAACATGAAACTATTCGGAATTGATAGATGCCATTAAAGGAAACTTAAATTAAAATGAACTTCATAATTAAATAAATTGTACTGTGACGTTTTGTCAGTCTTTCATGGTTTAGCAGTTACAGAAAACTTACTTCGATTAAGTAGATTCTACACCTGTCAGCAGAAAGTTCAGAGTGAACAATTTATTAATTTATTGAATATTTTAAACACGTGTGTGATATTTTAATGAAAATTATTACACACATTTTGAGATACTAAATAATAATGAAACGTGTAATCCGGAAAGTGCAGTTTAAGTTCCAGAAATGCTGTTGAAAATCTTCATGTGACATCGTTAAACATAAGTTGGGTATTTATCCCACTTTTTATGATTTAGTCAGGCTGTTCACTAACAGGTGCGCGCACGCGCGGGCACACAAACACATACACATATCTACTTATTTACATTATACAGAACTGAAAATCTCCATGAAGTTTTGATATCAACTTTCTTACGTGGAGTTTCTATTAAGAGTAGATTCTTGGAAGAGCAGAATATACACAAAGAGCCGACAAATAACGATAACGCTGATAATTAACCGACAGATAGTGTATCACGGAGATAAAGAACTTGCCGGCCCGGATACGATTTCACGTTTGGAAGGTTCTAGTGATATCTTCATTGACAGAGAAAAAGTTATTTTCTTATTTGCCCGAGAAAGCTTCGAATTTATGAATGAGATATATAAGAGATTGTGACACCCCAGCAGAAGGTTGTTGTAAAGACATGTAACAAGAGTTTTGTAAACAGTGGAAGTTGAGTAAGCTGTTTGTTATTGACATCGATCTTGATGTTGTAGATTGTGATATGTGATGTAATTCTGCTGCTACGCAGAGTGTTTCTACGCAAATAAAGAACATTTAGAACTTCGGCGAATTGGACTTAATTGGACTTACATTGGAGTTACAATGGTGTCAGAAGTATTTTCCAAAATATGACCATTTAGAAAGTTTCCGAAGGCGGATTCTCCTGAAACTCTTGCTTTCCCTCTTTCTCCAATACTGGGCTTAGTATTTAAGAGATTAAACTTTCTGGCCTTTTGATTTTAAAGGCACTGACTTGAAAATTTATACATTTAATATATATTAATAAGCATAACTGTTCAATTTCTGGCTCAAATAATTTCAATTATAATAAAACTAAATGGTTTTAATAAGCTAAAAATGTATGTTTCCTACAACTGCATTGCACATCCACATGTCAGAAAATTATGTCAGTAACATTTTATGATACTTAGTACGGTGAAAATAGCCGTGCCCATTTGATTGAAGTAGATGCTATTAGTTGTGCATAAATAATATTTTTATTTTCTGAAGTTGATGTTAAAATGCTTTTCGTCTTTCCTAACCTTTTGTGCACCACCAAATAAAGTAATTGTAAAATGCATACTTGAATATTTAGATAGAACATTTTAGTCCATTTATGCAAGTGTTCATAAAAAGCAAAGGAGTACTAAAATATAAAGAATAAATTTCATGAGCAAAACTGCACAAGTTATGGGGGAAAAGACAGAGAAAGGGTCCATTGGGACCAATAGGTAGTTTACGGGTGAGTTAAGTATGCTGCTGGGCATTTAAAAATGATCGACCCTATGAAGTATTTACCCAGGATTATAGAGATATCTATAGAATATTTATATAATACGAGGGTTCTAACAGTGGTTGGTAGCAGAGATTCAGAAATACATTTTATTGACAAACTATCTATTACAACTTTTAAAAATACTCTCCATGAGAACTGATACACTTTTCCATCCTTTGAAACCTCTTAGAAAATGTCTCAGTTCAAGCTTCTTTAGAGATGTCACTTAGAGCACTATTGAACGCTGCAATAACCTCTTCATCGGATGAAAAAAACTGCCCAAGTAGTTTTTCATTTGTCTTTGGGAACAGGAAAAGTCACATAGGGCCAGGTTTGGTGAATAGGGTGGGTGAGGTAAGACTCGCATTTTCTCCTTCTCTAGGAGCTCCATGGTTCTGGCAGCCATGTGTGCTGAGGCATTGTTGTGATGCAGAAGAAGATTCCCACTCTTCAACTTGGGATGCTCTGACCTGCATTTTGCAAAGACCTTCGGCAAACATTCAGTCACATATTACTCTGCAGTGACTGTACGGCATGTATCCGAGGTCACAGAGGTGAGATGCAGAGGTGATATGTCCCCTCTTGGTGAAGAAAGTGGCCACCATCTTCCTTCCAGAGCTCCTAGTTCTCCGAGTTTCCGTGGGTGGTTCCTGACCTAAAGAGCATCATACTGATGACTGCCTTTTGGTGTTGGGGTCATAGTGGTACACCCATGTTTCATCACCTATGACGTTACTATAAGTGTCTTTGGACTGCCCTTGTCAAATTTTTCAAGCATAAATTTACAGTAATCCACTCTTGCGTTCTTTTGGGCTTTTGTCAGGGAATGTGGCAGCCAATGCGCACATCTCTTGGTTAGACCTAAATAATCATGAACAATGGTCGTGCTGCAGTCGACCCAATGTATTGGGTCCCTTCAATATCACAAATTGTGAGATGAGGATCTTTTTACTGACAGCATCAACAGTTTTTTGGGTCACTGCCATTGCGGGGCGACCAGGACAAGCTTAATCTTCAAGAGACTCCCTGCTCCTTGAAAATTAACGGAACCAATTTCCAACAGTGGTCCTAAATGGGGCACACTCACTAAAAACACGTACTAGTGAAGAGTGAGATTCTTCTGCACTTAACTTCTTTTTGTAGTCATAATAAATCATTGCTCGGAAATCACAGCGCAACAGAACCATCTTGCACTGTGTCTGACTCACCACTAAGGTCATCTTCACTCGCTGTCCACGCATGGCCCTGTGGTGGGAGACCTCCACAGGTATGCTCCAAGGTCAAAAAACATCCCTCTTTCAAACTAAAATGTCATGGTTGTCAGCTTTTCCGTCTTAGCGCTGCTAAACACTTTCGGCATGGCTCCCGTATAATTCAGCTGATATTTTTAGCCTAGAAATTATTTCCAGTAATACTTAACCAATGTTTCACTTTTGAGTTAGGCTGTTTACACGCACACACATATACAGAGAATTCAGGTGTCTCAAAGCACGCATTTCTGGTGAAATTTCTAAATTTAATTTTTCAGTGGAGTGCTACGTACATGGTAGTAAAAGTAATTAAACCTTCCTCGGCAAGTCCTATCTGAAATCTCGATCTTTTGGTTCTTGTAACCTCTGCTGCAGACAACAAAGTAGCGCAGGTTGCCAAATAGCCCACGGAAATCCTAGAAACTTAAAGAACTGGACCATACTTTTAGCTACACCCGCATAATCTAATTCTTTTTTAAGTAAGTACATTTCTGCGTGCTGGATTATACAGGCATTGCAAGCTGTTCGGCAGCTCTATGCGGCTGGTATATTAGGAAGAGTACACTCACAAGAAACTGATGACTCCTAAATATCGCGATTGTGTAGTTTTGTGTAAATGAATTCTGTATTATTAGTAATTCAAACTTCTAAAGTAACCTTATTATACTTTAAATAGAAGTTTTGGAACTTAATGGTGGTATAGTATGAAAATCTTAATCACACTAAAAGCAATATTACAATGTGATTTTCTCTGGTTGTAGTTATTTAAGTAACAATGTCTCTTAAGCAAAAAAATGTATATCTCTTGTAAAGATGATAAGTACTATAGGTGCTTTGAGGGTAAAGACATGTTGGTGGTGCTTTACGCCAGTCCTAAAATCTTATTAAAAAGGTATATTTATAATCCATTATATACTATTTAGATGAAAATTATATGATTATGGTATATTTTCCTGCAAAACATAAACTTACCTATCAATTATCTATCCACTGTAAGATACGTAAGTCCTCGGTTTACCCTGCACTTTCAGAAGTATAAAACGCCCTCGTCTCTTGCTTACGTCTTACAATAAATGCTGCACAGAAGAAGAATATGTTAGGCTGTATATTCGTGAAGTATTTCTCCTAAGGATTTTCGGACGTCGCACAATGAATGCTGTCTTTGTTTCATCCATATGTTGGAACAATTTGCAGAGTTTAGGCTATTCTAAAGAAATGCCGAATGGAGAGAAAAGACACTGGGTAGAGGTTTAAGCCCTTGGAAACTAGCACAACGGTTATAATAAAACAGCAAAGAATACTTAAAGGAATGAAGAAGGGAGAAATAAAACAATGGCACGCAGAAAATATAAGTTTTATCCATACTGAGGGACAGGAGGGAGACGTCACTCAATGGCAACGGAGAAGGATACAGCAAAGAAAAGACAGGAAATTAAGTAAAAAGATATAAAAGAAAGCAGAAAAAGCGGACAGAACATTGGCCAACGTTCAGCAACTGGCTTTTTATTTATTTTTTCCTCCCTTGTGTTATCTTATTGTCTTTGAGCACCCTTGTTCCTATTTTATTTTTGTATCTTTTTCGTTATTTTAACCACTTGACCGTGAAGCGGGCTATCCTTTGGTCGCAGTGCTAAAGGTAAAATGGGAGCAAACCATCTTCTCATGAAAGCGTCTATTTGGACAACTCCACTTTTCCAGTACCTGTTTGGGACAATTTGTTCACCTAGACTGCAAAGCTGGTTTAGATTGCTCAGAGATATCTACAATCACACGATCTTCATAAGGCAGAAGTAGTAGTAGAATTTGGTCCAAGGCTGTAAGTTGCGGGAATCCGATGGTAATTGCACACTATCTTCAATAATTATTGAAGATGCCACTACGGTAACAGAAAAAATTTCCTGAACATATTACAGTAAATGCACTATACGAGAGAAGCAATGGCTAAATTTAAGGCTCAAATATTTTATAGGACATGCTAGAAGTATTCATGTTTAGGCTTGCCATTTTGGGAGAAAGTTACCGCAAACGCCTTCTGGGCTGTATGACACAGCAATTTTTATTTTCACTCCAACCTAGTGGGCTATACAAAAGTCCACTCTGTTAAGGAACAGTTTTCTCTTTACTCTGTATGTTCCAAAGATTACAGCAGTATATATGGCACTGCATGTATACAAAATAAGCCAAAGACAACAGAGCGTTTCTCCTATATACAAAGCGTTTGTCAATGTCCCCCCACTTTTTTGAGAGTCCTAATATTCCAATATGTATCAACATTTTATGTAGCTACATTTTAAAGTCGGTAGAAAGGGAGGAGTATTCATTTTGGAAGCTGGACAAGAGATAGGTTGATCAGTTCTGAGTAAGAACACCAGGAGCAAATTTAGGTAGCTATTTCACTTTGGTAGTACGTGGGCAGACTCCTCTGCACGATACACATAATTGATGCCATTTTAGAAGGGTTTTTCTTTAGCTGTCATTGGTTTTGAAGGGTTTGGCTGCTTTGACTATCCAAAGCTAAGCATCAACGAAGCAGTTGGAAGGTAGATTGGAAATAGATTTTTAGGGTATGCTATTTACCAAACAAATCAGAGAGTTAGCTTTTAGCTGAGGTGTCACCTGTCTAGCCGATGCTAAGGACGTGGACAATTCTGCATTTAAATATTGTCAAACATAATAAGGTGACTTTGTGGTTTGATAGAATTAAAAGTCCAATTTGCGAAATTCTAAAATGTTCTTTATTTGCGTAGAAACAAACTGCGCAGCAGCAGAATTACATCAGCTATCACAATTTACAACACCAATGTTGATGACAATAACAAACTGCTTACTTAACTTCCATTGTTTACAACACTCTTCTTACATGTCTTTACAACTTTCCCTTTGTGTGGCACAATCTCTTATATATCTCATTCATAAATTCGAGAGACTTCTGGAGCAAATAAGAAAAACAACTATTCTCTGTTAATCGAGATATCACTAGAACCCTCCTTACGTGAAACCCTATCTGGGCCGGCAAGTCATTTATCTCAATCGCTATGTTTATCTGCTAATGCAAGCACTGTCTGCCTGTTATCTTTATCTGCAGGCTCTTTGTGTACTCAAGCCGCCTTTATCCCTCGGCACCGAAATTTCTGTGCTTTTCGCACAGATTTGGATTTTAGTGCGAAAAATTATGACCGTAAAAAAATTATGATCATTCTTTATTGAACAGTCCTCGTATGAAGTTCAAGTCTAACAGTGCCTGAGCTAGGCATTAACCAACATGCATGGAACAATGATTAGTTTGCGTGGTACTGTTCTGGATCATCCAACATTTACACATTTTAAAGCCACATACTCGTAAACATTTCTTACAGAACATCAGTATATAGTAATTATATTTTTTCTTAGAATACAAATGGAACATTTCAAAGGAAAATTAAGATCTGCTTGATAATGATAAATTCTTTCAGTGTAAAAGATCTTGAGGACACATAAAATGTAATGTAAGTTATTTATCTTGTCTTATTTTGATGGTGTGTGTTATTTCAGTAGTGTACAATTTCAAACTACGGGCTGAAGATTATTTGCGACGTGTAACCCAATCTGTTTCTTTTTATCGCATTTTGAAATAATATAAGCGCTTTAATAAAACAATAATGATTTGCCACGGTTTGTTGTTTTACCGTAGAGCTTGTAAAAGGTTAGCGTCTGACAAGAAAAAGCTCATTTATCTTCTAGACAGTTCGGCACTGATGAAATAAACTATGCTGTATGATTACACATGCGATTTTCCCCTCCTCTCTCATTCCTTCCCTGAAAAGCTAACATGACGCTGTATCCATACAGAGCAAGCCTCTCCTTTTCCCTCTGGTTTCCATTTATTTTCATTACATGTAGCTGCTACATTATATTAAAAATCGATATATAAGCGTAGTTTGCATTCATATTAGGACTCTATCCAGGCAAGGTATATTTTTGGGGGAAAAAGAAAAAAAGAAACTGGAAATCTTTCAAAGTAGCTCATGCATATCCATTACCTCGGAGATTAAATACCTTTTGATGTGCTGGGTCAGTTTCGAAACGCAGCTTACCTGTGAAATGATTTTTTCCTGTCTCTGTCTAACATACCTTCTGGAGCTTTGGACTTTTTGCGCGTACGCTTCAGACTTTTTTCCAGCCGTTTCACATTTAATATTTATGGCGTTAATGCAGAAGGGAAAATTTTGGAATAAAGAAAAGAAACACTGCTGCCAGTGTGACAAGCCATGAGGCAAAAATGAAAGAGAAAAGTTTTTCAATCGGCAGCAATAGAATGAAATATATATCCTTCCTACCTCTCATGGCTCGTCAAGCTTGCATTAATACCTAATGAGCAATTTTCCATATACATAGGCATATATAATAGATAAATAAAATGTAGAGCATTGAAATTTTTATAGTTTATTTATATTTCTTTTTCCTTGCACACTCTATAATGTGTACTTACAAAACGTATCCTAGTACATGATATTTGTTAATTCAGAAACATTTGCAGAAATTGCTTTTTACGAATTTCTTTGCATGACCAAGGAAAAAATCGATAATATCCATCTAGGAATTAAGAATTGCTTTCATTAAATTTTTGCAAATTCTTAACAATAATAGAGAATATTATGGCGAACCCGTTCGCGATAGCGGGACTTGTGTACACGAAAAGCCTGGAGATAAGGAGTATGCCGGAAGAAATAATGATAGCGCGAGATAAAAGACCGATAGGGTTACGCTTCTGGATGATGATAGAACATTCGATTCCTGTTTGGTCCTGAAACATCTCGAATTTACGAAATAGGTATTTAAAGACGTGACGGCTCGCAAAGTCGTAGTTGTGAACAGTAGTTGTGAAATGAGAGATAGCCAGCTGTGTTGTTGTAACGAGAGCTAAAGATGTAATCTGCTTGTTATTGTGATCGACCTTGTAAGTCTGTGTATATGTGATTCAATGTTCTTACGCGAGAATTGAATAGTGTATTTCGACGAAAATAAAGGAGATTTTTAATTTCTGCAACTCGGCCTTTTCATTCTACGAACCCACAGGCTTACAGAAAATTATTAATTATACAAATGTTTTTTCTCAAAGAACTACTATATTTTAAAGAGACCCATACATCTTTTACAGTATCGTTTTGCTTAAGTCTTACGGTTTACAGGTTAAAAAACTTTCATTCAGAATGCAAAAAGATTTATAGACGATTTTATGGGTACTTTCGAATATCCATTTTACTTTTCATGCACCTGCCTTAAACATGTGATATTCTCATGGAAATGTGAAGAGGAATTTCTAGAACAACAAGGAATTCTATATGTAAAGGATAGTTTAGGATTGGGTAGTTTTGTTTGAAAACCTTCGTATTGCGTTCTTGGAAATAAAATAAGAGTTAGGAAGTATCAAACTTTCCCTTTGAGAGTCATGCTGTTCACAGAGACATAGGTGTTTCCTTTAATTTTTTCCCTCAGGACGTCCAAATATGTGTTTATGGTAAATCTCTATATCAAATTATTTTACACCTTCAGAAATAGCTATTGTATATAATGGAATTATAATATTTACTATTATAATTTTAATTTAATTTATATTTATTATAGTTGTATATTATTATAATATCATAATATAACAGTTACTACATCTAAGCAGTCTAGAAAGTATAAGGTACACTCACTAAATGCAGCTAATTATGTCATATTTTCGCCCATTTTCATGAAAATAAAGAAGCCGAGGTCTCCATTGGCTTCAAACAAAAGACAACTAGGACAAATTTTAAATGTTTCAAGATTTAGTGTATAAACTTCGACTTCCACAGCCGGGTCCTGGGTCAACAAATGTATTCATATTTCCCGAGCTTCTAGGCCGTGGTCCAGAAGGCTGCAAAGATACCTACCAAATAAACACTTACCAAATTAAAAAAAAAAAACATGGTTTACAGCCAATTATCACGTGATTATCACCATATTTCTGTTTGTATTTTTAATTCATTGCTTCAAATAGTTTGCGCTGTACTTGGAGCTGTACTTAGAAGAGTGGTGTGAGGGGCAAAATTCGCACCTTTTTCTCCAGCGCAGAGAGGGTCAGCATTCCGCCTCTCCACTGTACATTAAACATGACCCCCGTCCCTAACCAGGACTTCTCTACTGCCTGCCTCTCGCCAAACTCAATTAACAAAATTGAATTTTCCCATGTTCCACTGATAAAAATTTAAACACATGAAGCCACATAATTGGTAGCTAAACATTGAACACACGAGTAAAAGCTTCGGATCGAAAGACTTTGCATACGTTATTGTTTTTGCTCCCCTTTAGCGGACACTGGATCTTTGTACAGTATTCAATTACGTGTAGGTTCTGTTAGACTGTATTGCACTCAGTTCTCTATGCGTTTATTGATTAAAAACATATATGCAATGGATTATAATGTGCAGTTTCAGTTGTTCGACTCTCAAGTGGGGAGCAGTATCGGGACGATACACAGAACAACCTCAGCAATTATTTCACGGTTGTTTTGCACAATGTGGCTCATTTAACCTTTTAACTTCAAATTACTATTTTTCATTTTCAGTTACGATAATTTCATTTCTGTCCTTTAGGTTTTTAAGAAAATATTTGACAGAAATATATAGGAACGTTATAGTGAATGCTCCACTTTGTCTTTTAGAGCTTTAATTTCATAAAGTCCGAGATATTCCGAAAAACGAGTGAAAAATCCCTTTAATATTCCCTGGACATGGTATAAAGTTATGCAGAACGTCCGATTGCCTTAACGTATTCCCTCATCTAACAGCCTTCCAAGTCCTGGAAGTGCTGCAGGCTATACATAACTTTCGGTGGAGGAGTAAACATTTGTTGGATGGAATAATTAATTTGTTTATATTTTAAATATGTAGGATTTTAACTTTTTCAGCTTCTAAGCTACATAGTTTTCAAGTAATACAGATATTATAATATCAACACTATCATCATCATCATCATCATCATCATCATCATCATCATCATCATCATCATCATCATCATCATCATCATCATCATCATCATCATCATCATCATCATCATCATCATCATCATCATCATCATCATCATCATCATCATCATCATCATCATCATCATCATCATCATCATCATCATCATCATCATCATCATCATCATCATCATCATCATCATCATCATCATCATCATCATCATCATCATCATCATCATCATCATCATCATCATCATCATCATCATCATCATCATCAATCATCAATCATCATCATCATCAATCATCATCAATCATCATCATCACCATCATCATCACCACCACCACCACCACCGCCACCACCTACAGCAGCAGCTTTATGATTTGGGATTCAAATAACTT
Source organism: Mantis religiosa (assembly GCA_030765055.1). NCBI lineage: Eukaryota > Metazoa > Arthropoda > Insecta > Mantodea > Mantidae > Mantis > Mantis religiosa. The sequence goes on along the minus strand of CM060948.1, from coordinate 295,150,532 downwards.
TCTTTTGCTCCAAACTAATTATTAAAATGGCTGCTGCATTATTTTTCTCGCCGTCCTCGGCTCATTTTTCCTTTTCATTTATTCTAGTGGAGCAGATTATACTGCAAACTAGTATTATTGTTTGCTTTTCTTGGAGACTCTTAATACGGATTAAAACTGCTTAGGTCTAACCAAATGACTAAGATGTTCACCCCCAGCTTAAGGTAATCATTTGATTATAGCAACCTGGTTTCTTTCATTTCTTTGTTAAAACTTGAAATTCAAACCAAAAAGCAGCATTAGAACTGAAAATATTTAGCGGAACTTTAGTACTGTCTTCTTCCTTATTTTATAAAGAAGGTCATTTATTAAAGTGCAAGATAACCCTTGCAGAAGCGCTGTTTTGATTACATTATCGAGCTGTTTGAAAGCACTTATGTCATACGCTAAGCTACATTTTTAAAATATAAGACCTGAGCTAAAGAACGTTCATTATGTTGTATTAATTTGTTGCCATTACTAGATTTTCCTTCAGAAATTTTGATATATTTCTCAATACAACAGATAGAGCAAACGCTCGAGAGTATGAAGATTGAAAACTCCCAATCTACCGTGTTAACTTTTTCAAAACAGACACATAGTGCGTGATCATCGAGTAAAATAGTCCTCAGAAGTATTAATACGAAACCTCGTTTTCTATATGTTAAATGCCTGTAATTTTATCTCTATATTTATCCCATCCTACAAATGAACTAGATATCTACAAAAGCACAAAGGAAATAAAGGGGAACTTCCTTACACGACGACTATTAGAAAGTTCTGTGACGACAGCTTCACAATTCGGTGAGTGTATGTGGTTTAAGGGACACACATTCAGAATTTAAACAAATGTTATTGAGATATTTCGTAAACACATATATCCGCGATATTTGGCAGACGCAGTGAAATATTAAATCAGAGGTTTTCGGTTACTAGCCGTGCGATTTTTACTCAGAGTGGGAAGCTTTTCATGCCATCTTCTCTGTTGCTGACAAATACGCTGACAGCTACTGCAATGATGAGCTAAGAGCTAAGTGACACAGCTAAGAGTGAGCTAAGGGATCTGTTTCATGACTATACTACTATCCAATGGCAATCTAAAGCTTCATATTTGCGTCTGAAGTTACACTAGTGTCCGAAAGCTAAGTATAATTCAGAAAATAGAGAACTCGCAGGGAAAACTGTGAGCGAGCGCCATTAAACGTTATCACAGTGTGTGCCTCCCCCTATTGGTGGTCTCTGATAGGTAAGTGGGCTCACGCTTCAAAGGTTAACAAAACCAGAACAACAACCCGTAGCAGAGTATCAGACCAGTGCGTGGCTCATTCGTTGTTGTTCTCCCATTGTGAACAGAGAGTAGCTGCTTCGCAATGTTTAAGAGACAGCACCAACATACCACAAAAACGTCAACCGCTTGACGGTTAGAATCATCGGACGTCTAGAGGCAGACCACAGATATTTGGGCCCTGATTGTGCTACAATGTGTCATTTTCAGGCTCTATCGACGGTTCCAAGAAACAGGAGGTAATCGTCGGGCTCCTGTAGGGGTCGCCCGTGGATCACAACCCTGTATCATGAACAGTATTTAACCATAATAGCACGCTGACATCGGAGGACGCCCGCAACACAACTGTCTTCCTAGCTTGGAGCCGCTTCAGGTTTCAAGTTTTGAGGAAAATTGTATACCGGAGGCTCAGGGCAGTCGTCCCCTACGCCAATTCCAGCAATGTGCCCCACTCCCTGGAATACACATGCGGTCGCGTCTATAATGGAACCAGCAACATTAGACCTTGAATAAATAGAGGCGCACAAAAACAGTAGATAGATCACGATTTATATCAGATATACTTTTTGTGGCATTAACGACATCCGAGAATATACTCGTTATTTGTATGAATTTGTATATATCCATGTGTACTTTCTTCGAGTGGCTAATGCCTATTCGTTATCTCTCGCGGTAATGAAAAAAGAGGATAAAAAAATCGGAACATTTCAAAGTAACCACACGGCGTTCCGCTTTTGATAATATGACTATTGCTACTGCATTGTACTTCTGAAAAGTTTGGTGTCGAACTTAACACCTCGAAATATCTAGATATGGGCACGTCAGTTAACCAAGTGCTATCGTGATGTTCACAAGGCAGCAGTTCAAATCCCATTAAAATCAATGGTTTCAAGTGCACTTAAAAGTGACAGCAACTTGGCGGTAGGGTTACTGGGCTATAAACCAATCTCTGCGGGACAAAATTACAGCACACTGTTGGCGCTGACGTGATCCTGGAAGTTGACAGCCAACAAAACATTTCGATTTCAAGTCAACCCATATAGATGTTTTGGGTCTTTTACGCAAACGGGAAAGAATGAGGTGAAAGAATAGTAAGAATAGTGTACGCCTGGAGAGATGATAGCCCAGAAGACAAAAATTTATAGAAAGCAAACCCCGTGCTACGTACGCGGAAATCCCCGTCAACACTTAGAATCCTGAAATAGCCGACCAAAATACTAGAGGATGTGAAATGATGGCATAAGACATTTCAGGGATACAATTATCCTTACCATATTCATCCAGTGACTCGGGAAAACCCTGAAAAACAAATTGGTGCAGTAGGTCGGCCGCGGAAATCATATCCATGAGTGCAAATGGCGCTATGGGTGCTAATGCCTGCGCATTCCGCTCGGTTATCTTCTTATACCCACAATCAAATGTGTAATGAAGGTTTATCCCAGTAAACTCGTAGACAACAGAATAATTTTTGAAAGGATATGTTAAAAAGTTTTGCCGTGTGAATGCAACACATCCCTGTGCATCTATGGCATTGTTTTGGGATCCCATACTCCCAGCATTACGGCGAGAAAGAACAATAACGACTTTCTATCTGAGAAAAGTATTAAATATCTCAACATTTGACTTGTCTAATTAATAATGTAACACAACTTAACTTCATTATAACTGTGTGCGTTTACGGTAACTACGTATATACTTGTCAAGCAGTATTTTTTCTTTTGTGGTTTACCGATTACATTAATGTTATTCAGAATGAAAGCTAATTCTTAGAGTATTCCTAGAAAATTCAACAAATGGGTATAATGTGTCATACGGATATCTGAAACACGTCATACTTCAGTGAGCTACTTTTGATACATTAATATACAACGTCATCTTATCCTTTAAAAACTCTTTTGCTGTATGGGGAATTTTCCTTGAAAATATTAATCAGCCAAAATTTGTAGTCAAGTGCAAAGGACACGAGAATTGGGAATTTACTTATTGCAGTATATTTTTTTACGAAAAGGTGTAAACGCATTATCAAACAGGAAGGTTTAGAAGTATACGGTTCTTGAACCCTCAGCTCCCTCTTTCACTTCTTTAATTTCAAACAGCTTCGTACTTCAAATAAAGGCTTCAATACTGACAGGAAATTGCAAATATTCATGTCATGTCTAATGTGAAATAATTCTTAAACATTTATTATGAGTAAGGTAAAGGGGTAGAAGAATCATTTGTGTATATGTTAATGATGTAGGAAATTGAGATATCTATATAAAAGTATGACAATATTTTACAGTGTCAAGAAACCTTTCGCGTTTTCTAATAGCAATACAAAGAATACTAAATTTCCAAACTGTCACACAGGAACCGGTGTCTTAAGATTCTAGCTATCACTCTAGCCTAATGTACGAGGGCTGTTCAATAAAGATTGATCACAATATTTTTTGACAACGTACCCTTACTCATCCTCATAATTTTGATGGTCCTTCTCAAAATATTCTCCCCTGAATGCGATGCACTTGTTCCAGCGTTTCTGCCAGTCTTCAAAGATATGCTGAAAACTATTTTTTGTGAGATACTTCAAAATCACCTCCGCAGCCTTCACCAGTGCTTCTGATGATGGATAGTGCCTCCCACGAAAGCGTTTATTCAAGTTATGGAATAGAAAAAGTCACATGGGGATAAATCCGGACTATAGGAAGGGTGAGGGATGCACTTCACGTTGGTTTTTGCAAGATACTCAGCAAGAACATTGGCAATATGCAGCTGCGCATTATCGTGGTGCAGCATCCAGCCTGCTTCACGGAAATGTGGTCTTTTGCGCCTGATATGGACTTGCAATGTTTCCAGGACATCACTGTAGTACTGTCCAGTTACTGATGTGTGTGCAGGTACAACATACTGATAAACCATTCTATTAACATCAAAGAATGAGATGACCATAACTTTCCCAGCAGGAGCAACCACTTTTGCTTTTTGGGGGGTTGGTGATGAAGGAGATTTGCACACTGAGCTTTGCTGTTTGCTCTCAGGATCAAAATGATGTAGCCAAGTTTCATCAGCAGAGATTACGTTTGAAATAAACTCCGGATCTTCCTCTAACATCAACTTTAACTGCATGTTACCTCCATTGCAGCTACAGGCGATACTGAAAATGTCTGAACTTGCCTGGTTTTCACACGCGGGAACCAGGAGTAGCAACAATGAAACTGCTATGGCGTTTTTGTTTCACATTAAGCTAACAGAATATAATAAGATTGAATTTTAGAGGAAGAAATTTACGACCGTAAAAGGATTATGATCATTCTTATTGAACAGCCCTCATATCTCCCGTTACCATGAAATGTGTTAACATGTAGCGCTGTTCGAAGGAGAGACAAACTTTATAACATCAAAGAAGGAGTAGTTATCAAATATTTAACAATTTCATTAATTTTCGAGACATTTTCCTTTCCTTTCAGAAAAGAAAATGAAATCACAAGCTTCTAGGTCAAGGTTGCTGTTGTGGAGAGTCCGGAGTGCCTATCTTAGCACTCAGAAAATGAGTTCTTAATTTTAGTGAATGCAGTGCATTCTTTTAATGTAGAATTAGAAAGATTTCAAAAATTAGTTCTAAAACCTGTGTATTAATCGGCAGTAAGATAGGTATATCTCCTTACGGATATATGAATATTTGATTGCTTTTTCAAAGTGGTAGGTACTCATATCCACTTTTTTACCAGCACTTCAAATTCGTTGGAATTTTATAGGGTTAAGGTTCTGTTTGAAGAACGCACAGAAGGGATTGAATTTTCTTTTAAGTGTCATCAGAATGTATTCAGTATTCATCAATAGTACCAATATCTAACCCTATTTAAATCCCTGAATGTTTCTGCACCAATCGATGTGCCTTTGTTTTTATCGGAAATCAAACGTAGAATCTATAACGTTTAAACCTTCGTGTGATTTTTTTGGGATTTTACTAATACCAATGCCCAATGTAGCCCACAAAGGATTCAAAAGATATTTGTCAACCTTTTTCAAGCATTACTGGAACATTGACAGTATTTTCTTCAGTAAGACCATCTCTTGGACGTTCTCCACCAAATACAGCACTAAATGAGTGTGAGAGAGACAGAGAGAGGGAGAGAGTGAGAGCGGCAAAAGATCTCTTTTGAAGTTTCCGTGATAACTATAAGTTGAGTGAGGCTTCTTCACCATATACAATTCTAAGGGGATCATCGCATTGTCTGGGTGGTAATGACGATTTAAAGCTGAAACAAAGTCATAGCTCGGATATGTCCTCTAGTCAAATTCATAATTGGGTGAACACAAAATACTTAAATAATTATAACAAAAGTATTGTTCCAGAAGACCAAACAAAATACATGGTAATAAATTAGCAACATTTTAGAAAGTAGCTGTCAAATATAAGCACATTTTATTTAATTTTAGAAATATGATATTTAGAAAACTTTCGGTGTGGTCCCAGTATCAATTACTCAGCAGACACTTTTATCAGAAAGCCTTATCTAAGCATGATTAGAGAAACTCACGTGCATGTAACATTATTATAGCAAACGTTCCTCCATATATGTTGTTTTGAAACGTAAAACAATAAGGTGAAACACAATTTCCTCGTAATTCTCGAAATTTGCGCGTTCATGCAAGCAGCCATGTAGAAATTCCATTGTTTTGTTTCCATTTTAACAAAAGTTGTGGATCTGATTACGTGGAATTTTAAGTTCCCAGTCACCTGGACCAAATTATGATCCAGATTTTACAGTGTCACCTACTATGTTGCTGACGAAGTTGGAGCTTTTTTTTATAGCAAGTCCAGAACGTTCCCAGCGGCATTCATTTTCTGTTTCTCTCTCTCTCTCATTTCCAGAAGCAGCAGGGAATGTTTGATTGTGAACGGTGTTGCATGCGTGCGTATGAAAATTCTGTGTGGAGGGTGAGAGAGTTCATTAAACTAGGTTGCTTTCCCAGCAGATAACTAACAGTTGTAATTTTGATGTGCGGAGCCGTTATTAACAAGTGAGGAGCAAACTCGCAACTTATAGAGCTTCCTTTCATCACAGTATACACTGCCTTCCTAAGAATTTTCAATTTATTCTCAGAAAAGAGAACATTCTGTGAACTCCAATGAGAGCATATTCTAATATTCACAGCAGTTAAAACGTTATGTACTTTCTGATTTAAGGCTCTAGACATCAAGTTTCCAATGTCCAGTAATTGCTTTCAATCTACCAGCATTACCGTAGGATATTTTTGTCTTTGTTTTTATGCTGGTTTCTAAGGCAAGTATGTTCGTCTTTTTCCATTTTCCGTTTTCCTGTTCTTTTTTGCACTACTAATATCGTTTGCCAAAAGAATCAAAAGTTCACTATTTTCTGCTGCTCCGTAAAACATACAAGAAATAATCATTCTTTCACAGCATCCGAAGGCATTTAACTCTATTGCAGTCATTGAAACAGGACGGGCCGCAACGTGGCTGAGTGGTTAGACCGCTTGGCTCTCAACAAGGTGGCCTCATTCGATCCCAGGCGACTGCAAAGCGAGATTTGTGGTGGACAGCACGGTGCTGGGGTGGGTTTTCTCCGGGATCTCTGGCTTCCCCTGTCAGTATTCCACCAATTGCTCCATCATCAACTTTCCTATCATTCATCTCACCATCTTACTACCATCAAACTTTCTTACCCTCACACCTGGCATCGGGCCGATCACCATCCTGCTTCCCTAACGGATCCAAGGCTTCGGTTCCTCAGGCCAACCTTAAGGAGTAGAGGAACAGGTATCCCCTAGCACCACAGTAAGTGGTACTAATAGGGATAAGGCAAAGAAGAAGAAGAAGAAGAAGAAGAAGAAGAAGAAGGAGGAGGAGGAGGAGGAGGAGGAGGAGGAGGAGAATTCGAAGACAGATCATACAACTTTTTTCGAATGATAGCCATTCTCTTATTATCGTATTAATAATCTTGGACTGAAATTTAATGAACTACTGTGCAAAACAAGAGTCAACAGACAGCTCTAATGCTTCTTCTTATTCTTTTTGCTGTACTTTTCTTTTTATCTAAGTATGCGTAATTGGTATCCGTGAGCTATAATGCATACCATAATCTAAATGTGATAATAAGGATAGAACGTAGAAGAAAGTACGGTCTCTTTTAATAATCCAAGAAATTGGCAAAAATATTCTACTGGTAGACCTAAATTACTATTTTCTTCATCCATTGTAATACTATAATTTTTGCAGTACCATGTTTTATTGAATCCTAATATAAATTTTCACCAAGATCGTAAGCAATTTGTTGCACTGCATTTCAATAACATAATTTGTTAAATCAAAACAAAATTTGAAATTACTTGCAAATTTGGTCAAATCAGTATCTCTTTAAATAGTTTCGGTAAAAAAAGGTCAATGCAAAAAATCTTTTCTAGTTGCACTCAGTGGCCATCACATACTGTTGGTTGTAAAAGTTTAGTACATTTCCCTAAACCGCAACAATACTTAATATTTCGAATATTTCTGACGTGCTTCCGCTTACCTCAGCAATAATATCTCGATTTTTGCGAGGGAAGACAGGAGATTACGTAGAACTTGGATTCACTGTTCTGTCGAAAACAATTAATTTCTTTATTTGCGCCTACTTACTCAGGTGTGTAAGTTAGATTTAGGAGCAAAGGGTAGGAAGTATTGGCATTTGTGCCTTTTCAAGTAATTATTTATACAAGTACAGAATTATTACCTACACCCTTCCCTTCTTGTATTGTGTTTTTCCAGTTTTGGGGATTTAATATTTTTAGCGAGCTACTTAAGAATTTCCATGCTTGGTTATGATATTCTTACACATCAAGTTATTTCATAGTTAATCCGGTCTCGTAGAGGAGGGGATCCGTCCCCTTCAGCTGTTGTGATGCGGGCGCTGCGGACCCCTAGCACTCGTGTTACCTCTGCCGTTACTAGAGGAACCTCGGGCCGAACATTCGAGCCCCTACCTGATAGGGTGTAGTTTGGTTTGGGTTGGACTCGAGGGGGCAGTGGTTCCCGATACCCGTTGGTGAACGGGTACGTCTCCGGACGGGGTTGAGGGAAGCCATTAATATTCCCGCGTACTAGCCAGAATAGCTAGTAGAAGGTGTGCTAGATCACCAGGTGGCCCCAACGAGGTCATATCGGTTGCCTTCCCATTTTATAGTTGGCGCGCGCAAGTGGCGTATCCACTTCCATCCCGTCTTGAGTGCACAGGACCAGATGCAGGGGCTTGCTATTCTCTAGGTTTTGCCCTATGGAAAGCCCTACGGAGGGACCGGGCGCCCTTTTGGGACAGCTCGGTAACTCCCTGGTCGAAGGAAGCCCGGGTCCTTGGTCCTACGGGTCCAGTACTAATGGGAGTAGAACCTCTGGCATTAAAATACCTAATCCGAGATACTGTATTTCGCACAACGCTCTGGGTTATCAGCCTCTTCTTTCCTAGAAGATGCCGACGTTTCCCTGTCCATGTCGTGGTGATATTAAACGTTGAGTATCAAATTTGTGTGCCGTCTATAACTGTGTTAAGTATACTTTGCACGTCCTAATTTCACTACGTGCATTTGTTCCGACAGACTGGTGTCAACAGTAATATTCGGATGAAAATTTGCCTAACTGTAAATTTATTGTAAAATACTATCTACAATGTGCTACTAAATTTCACCTGAGCTAGTGATGACAAGATACCTCCATTTTCTGACACTTGATGCAGATACCTACCTTTTAAGCACCGATACTCGTTGCTCGTAGTAGTAGTATATTAAACGAATGGCATACTTATTAACAGTTTTCGTTTACATATCTCCATAAACAGCTTTGCTTTTCTTCTTCTTCACTCCATGGTTTGGGCATATCACCCGTTCCGGCTTCATATAGCTCTCCAGGGTTTCCTGGATCGTCCTCTGTCTGTTCTTCCTTTTGGATTATAGTTTAGTACTCTATTTGGATATCTTCCATCATCCATTCTTAATATATGTTCATGCCATTGTTGCCTTCGTTCTGATATTTTGTCATGGATTGGTTCGATTTCTAATTCCTTTCTAATATTCTCATATCCTAATATCCTCCTGTTAGCTTGTCTGCTGGTAAGAGGCGAGGACAAGCAAGAATAGTCCCAACGTGAGAGATGGATGGGTGACCATCAACAACGAAAGATGTCCAACAGCTCGAAGGGCGGAGGAAGAAAGTTTCTCAACGGCCAAAGAGGCAGAAGAGACATCTAAATATCTAAACACCCCGGGTAGATGTGAGTCGTGAGTTATGGAAAACAACTCATCTAGGAGAGGAAACTCCAAAGTAAAACCGGGCCCAACAGTAATGGTGGTTGAGCGTTGGACCGGTAATCCAACCTTGTAAGAAGTCCACTAATTGAAAGCTTCATAGATTTCAGCCGGACGGTATCTTGGAGGATGACCCACGACTGGTAATAGGACATGATCTGGAAACTTTGCTTTTGATGGAAATAGTAATTTCTTCCACGCTAGCCGTTTGTAGGCTAAGGTTTGGCTCAACTCATCCATCTTTGTTTTTGCTCATCGTTTGCAAATGTCGCGGCTTTCTCTGCTTGCTCTGAGAGCAATGAAAGCTCGTATATTATTATTTCTTGGAATCAGGTCATTAAGTGGTTAAATCCTTTTAGGACAGGTATACGTATGACACACAACGCGCTGATACTCAATCAGCCGCCAACAGCTAGTGGGTGAGTGAATGAGTGAGTGAGTGCGTGAGTGAGGATCTGTAGAACTCACTCTGTGTATGTAACATGTTTCTTTAAATAGAATTATTTTGTGGCCTATGATCGCACTATGATTTTAGTGTATTTTCCACGGCGCTCGATCTCAATTATTCTTACTATTACCTTCTTCAACCTTTTCCACGTGTAATCCACGTTGTATTCGATATCATTATCTTATATGCTAAACAAAGTATTTATTGAAATTAGTGGTGTGGTACATATACAAGGTACCAAGTTTCACACTGAAATGGAAAAAGATGGAAGAAAGGAACAAATATTTCCAAGCGCCTTAAATAATGTCTCACCTCTTAACTTCCAAAGGGGTTTCTGCTGGATTCACAGATTTTGGACAGTGGAGGCTGAGAGTGAGGCAATAAGCAGGGCTATTGCAGAAATGTGATTTAATGACATAGCTAAATTATCCTGATTCACAGCTCAGATTATGCTGCATGTTACAGGAATACCTCCACTGTTTCACCGATTGTTTGTATATTTCCCCTTATACCCAAGAGTATATGAAATAATTCGTTCATTCATGCATTCACAGTAGAAACAGTTAAGGTCTATCAGTATAGGGCAGAATGAGGCGGTCCGGCCCGTAGCGTACCACGTTGAGCTCTCCTTTGTGCTCAACGCCTCACAATTAAGGATTGGTGGCGTGAGGAGGTTAAGGAAAGGGAGATTTTAACCGGTTCGAGGTGAATTGTAGTTCCCACATGAGAACTCTCATCTGTATTTCAGGAGTGGGTGCGATCTGACTGGTCGTGGTTTGAATGATGATGCATCGAATCTGGTAGACAGAAGTTTATTGTTATCCTTAGGCTCCTTTGCTCGCCACCGTAAGGTCGTCGTCGGTGCGGTTGCTGTATTTAGCGTCAGTGTCAATATTGTCATGTGAAGCGTAGAGGCAGTAGCACTGCGTAGTTGACCTGGATATGTTAATCGTCTTACCTATATATGACTCTTTGTGCTAACTCTCACTGGAGAGATTGTTAGATATTGCACTTTGTCTCTGTGCATGGCGCGGAATTGTACTTGTTAGGAGGCGCCGAATACGCGTACGTCTTACGTAGAACTTAGGACCGAAGTGTTCTTACTAGCAAAACCTACTTTCCGCCGTCACTTTGAATTAATCCCACTCTAGGTATTTTTGGAGTTTGAAAAATAGCATTAACAAGTATCAGTTTTCTATTGACTGCTAACTATCCCTACTTCCGATCAGGGTTCGGAATTTCCAGTTTGTGAACTGATATTAGAGACGCTTTCTCTAACGGTCCGCATGAAAAAATTTATGCGGGAGCATGTGTTCCGCGTGCTTCAAAATCCCATAGCCTGTTGTCAGGAGCACTCATGGGATTTTAACAATGGGTTGGTTTCCGACTGGGAGGCACCAAGTTTTGTCTTGAGGGCAAAACAGACAATAGAGTAGGGTTGTTTGTTTACAGGGATTGTAAAGGGAGTTTACTGACCTACGCAGAGGGGCTCTGTCGCTGTGATGGTCTCCGAACGATATCCTAACATTACAGCACACATCTATTCTGGTATAAGTCATTTACTTATATTTATTCGGTTGTGTCAATGTCTTTCCTATATTAAGATATCTGTCGTTTCAGTGTTCCTAGGTAACAGGGGCTGCTTCAAGAAACCCTTAGGGTGCACTTCCTAAGCATTAAGTCATTCATATTCATTCCTCATCCAGTATAAAGTTGAATGCAACAGCATTCGATATTGCAAAACGTGAAAGTATTCCAAATTTATCTCAAATAATTAGAGACCTTTCCACACCATTGAGTATCGGGAGTATCAAGTGGTCGACGGTATCGAAATCCAATCTGCAACCCCAGCGCTTATCACTTCCATTACTGGCATGAACAAAACTCCGAGATGCATAAATTAATTTGTGTCCGATGCTGTGTTCTGTACAACGAAAAGCTCCTTCAGAAATGGCCTCACTTAATGCATTGTGCTCCTTCTTATACCATAATTTGCGACTTGTTCATGTATAGCGAATTTTGGGAGAGCAGTGCCTTACCTGTGACGTTAAGGTGTAAAAATTCACAACATTAATCACAAGCCTTTCCTCTGAATTCAAAATGATCGACATGGAAAGTGATCAAATCCGTTTGGTAGTAAAGTAATCCTGAAAAGGTCATCATTTCACTTATCAGGAACAAGAAGTACTTTATTCCACAAACATTTAAATAGAGAAAAATAACGATAACCATAATAACAACCATAATCATAAACATAATAACAACAATAATCACATCAGCATTATCATCATCATAATAGTATTAATATAATAATCATAATCATAATAGCAATCATAATCATAGTAATTCAATACAGGATAGAGTGTATCATCATGATTGTCACTTATACACTGCTTGACAATAACAAAGTTAAACACCTAGAAAGAGTGAAGGAAGTGAAGTGAAACGTCAGTAATAAAGTGTTATGGGCACTATTTCAATGGAGTGTTAGCTTCAGCGGTATTGGCAGCAGAAGCCCAGGTTTCTGTATAATTTTACACCTTCTCTGACCTAGATACATACACGAATTTGGTTGGCCAGGGTGTCACAGATAACGCGTGCTATCCCGAAGGCAGTTGGCTTACAATTGTTGTGACTTGTCCTCGATAACCTGGATACGGGCACTGTAATATAGTTGACATTCGAGCTGGATATACACATGCTCTGTTGGGGATAAATCTGGGGAACTTGATGGCCACGGGAGTACCGTGGAGGCAATTCATAGAGACACGTGCCATGTGTTGACGAGCAATGTCCTGTTGATAGATGGCACTAGGAGGTAAATATGAGGACGTAGAATTTCTGTGACGTTCTGTTGAATCATCAAAATGTTGAAAGTCACTACCAACTTGAAGCAGTCCCTGTCAGCTAGGGACAATGACATGACATATAAATTAATATCATAAGACAAAAACTTAGTTAAAGGAGTAAACAAATAAATATATTAGAGTATAGTCGAGAACCAACAAGGCTAGGCAGAGGTCCTTAAACCCCCTTTGCAAATAATTATTAGTAAAAAGCTAGCCTAGCTCTTTTGTTCAACATGCCTCGAGAACTTGGTTGGCACCATTGTGTCGCTGTACAGATTCATTCATATAGACTCTGACATGATCAGAATAACAAACCAGTGGATTTAGCAGGACGGTTGGAATGCATGACTACGTATAAACTATCACAGGCGATCCAGGAGAGAAAGCAGCGCAGTCGACATGCGTGATAGCACTAAAGTTCACCATGTTCTAGAGTGGGAGTAATTTAGGACCTATCAGAAATAAATTATCATTCACGTGAACTATGCACCTTGCCAAATATCAGTATGTGGGGGGCGAGGTGGAATCTAAATTATTGCAGGAATATGTTCCAACAACTAACGTCACTCTATCCATCGTGGTCTCAAGGGACCAAAATGTGACGTTCTGCGACAGTAAACACTAATAATGTATACATTATAATCGTGTGTGAACGATACGCGTGTGAAGTTCCGCGCCAGAAGATATTAAGTTTTACATTTAAGAATACTCGCTCGATTAGAGTCGTGAGTTAACGACGTGCGTAAGTACGCGGAAGAAAAACTAAGTTTTCATAATCAAAAGTATCCTCTACATTATAATCGTAATGGAACAATGTGCGTGAAGATTAGCACTCAGAAACATTAAGGGCTCATCATTAAGAGCATTCTGCATCAGCGAACCATGAACGAACGTAGCGAACAGCACTTAAATGTCTCCAGCCGCAGTAATATTCAAAGCACTTCAATTTACTCCGCGGTCAGTGCACGAAACGACACAAGACAAAACAAAACTACGACACAACGCTCCCACAGGTGGCGAGCACACAAGTAAGATTAAGTATCATAATAAACTCATGTATATGCAGGAATCAAGGTGCTTTCCTTATCAACTCTACAAGATAGGGCGTAGCCAACCCTGAATTTCCAGATGAGACTCTCATACAGAGCTACACCTAAGAAAACCCCGACCTATAACTAAACTCCCTCGATCCTTAATCCTCCATCCACTAGCAATTAGCCTTATGAGTTATTGAATGACAGGGGGATCATAAAATGGGGTTCCCACGAGCAGAACCGCCTCAAGCTATAACAAAAATCGTATCCGATTGTTGTCCACACCATTAGGACACGGTTATGCCTCTCTAAAACATAGACAGAATGGAACTTCTTCGCAGTTCGCTGGTATACTCGCACATGGGATCATCCGAAGTAATGTAGAACTGGTATTTCCCACTAAGCACAATACGATGCCACACATCAGCCATCCATCCACTGGGGGCGCGACACCTTTCAAAAGTAATCTTTTCTGTGTTGGTGTTAACAGCAGCTTATGCATGGGGCTGTAATTCTGTATTCCTGCTGCTGCTAGCCTACAACTAAAGGTACAGCAAGACAAGTGATGTTGCAGTAAAGTTACATGTTTCCGGATGGCAGCAGATCTGGAGTTGCGATGGGGCTGTAACAGTGGTTTGACGTGGCCGAGCGGAACCTTCTTTATGAGTGTGGTTAACCTCACGATCCATTCAATCCAACATCCAGCTACTCTAGCACCCGAATGCCCGAAATGCCTGGATATTGAGCGATTCGATAAGCCGGACGCTCAGAAATGTATAACGGGTCTTAGTGGAAACTCAGTCGGATGACCAGCACAGGGCCTACAGCGCGTCCTTAGCGATAATAATGAACTTCTGCAGATCCTTGAATGGGCGGAGTGCTAGCAGGCAAAAGAGAGTCTGAGGAGCATCTGTCGTGTGTACATTGTTAGGTAGTTGTTAGGTCTGAACATCTTAAACAAGGCGTGTGGGGTGTCGGGTGTGTTTGAGATTAGGAAAAGAAGGGAGGTAGTACTATTGTTGCGTCAGCTGGTCGGATATCGCAACCTGTCATGGTTCTTATATATCTTATCGGACAATTAACGTGATCACATGATGATAACAATTATCCACTCTGATGAGCATTTAAGCGGCCACAGAGCACTTTAATTATAACTCTAATTATCCATATACGTACCGATGGCGTGCGCAGGTACAACAAGGTTCCAGGTGCTTAAAGGTTTGTTTGTTTGTACGTTTGTTTCAAACACTGTGTAACATTACGCCAAGAACTTGAGAGCTTTCAATAACTCTGTTATTCCATGAATATTTCCGAAATTCTGAGTGATGTATTTACCTTTATCTCTGAATGGCAGAGGAGGATAGACTGCTGAGCCTTAAGAGGGTGGAACTAAATATTTAAATATCAATTTAAAACATACCATTGCTGTACGGGACTGTTTATTTGTTTTTCATCCAAGTTTACTGGGACTGTGGTTACTGCTTTATTTTAAAAAAAGTTATCAATGGCGTGGCTCTGGCCTGCTTTTTCAATTATACAGCAGACACAATGAATATAAGACAAAGGTATATTGTATGTATATTGTAAGTGCCATATGAAAGTTTACTGTGGTATTTAACCTTATATCTACTCTTCCTACTTTCTGCTTGAACTGTGTTTCATATAGTTGAAATAAAATTAAGACCACTTGGGTAATTTTGCACTCTAGTTTGCACTATACATGTTAAGGTATGTTGTGCAACCTGGACATAAACCATGTCATAAGCTGCTAGAGATTTAAATGCTATGATTTGATTAAGAACCGAACATATGACTTTAGGGTATTTGATTTAACTGAATCTAAAGAGTTTTAACATGGTATGGAACTGAAAATACTGCACACTTGAGTGCTTGCCTGTTAAAGAATTTTACAATAAAAATAAACGTTTTGAAAGAAATAAGTGAGTTACCAAAAATTTGTAGCCGTAAAACGTAACGGGAAAATCCCCGAGGTCTGCAAAGGCAATGTACCGCAGCCTAATGATATTCCTGCGATCATTTACAAGCTGAAGGCGGTACTGAACGTGAAGTGAGAATCTTCACGCCCGGGTAACCATGGAATGACTTTTGTCGTGCTAGAAGAAGTGGATCTGAGAGCTATTCTGGAAATATCAAGTTCGTCTCTCTTGTGCACGCGAATAAGCAAGCAATAGCCTTAATGACATTGCCAGAGGGGAAGTGCGGGAGAAGAATTAAGGATGAAGAAAGGGGAGGCAGAAAATGAAAGGCGATACGTAGTGACAATGAAGAGTACTTTCAGAAAAAAATGTGTTGCTCGATGCGTTGCCCCTTCCTTTAATCCAATCGCCCCATCTACTTCCGTTCTGCCTTGAGCTGATGGAATGACTTTGTAACATGGATGTTTCCGTATATTAGAAAAACTAAGGTAAGAGGTTGTCCACCCACATGAGGCACTATATCCAATTCAACTGTTAACTTCGTTTCGATGCAGGTAGGCCTGCTATACTCATGTCGATGAAAATTAGATCACAGTCACTAGACAGTACAGAAATTGATTTCACTAATGGATTGACTGAATCCTCTGCACTCTACATTTTCTAATGGAAGTTGCTCTGATACACAGCAGTAATCCGAACAATCAAGTTTCCCACTGAGCTTCGCATTCCGGGTGCTTTTGCTAACGTCAATGCTGATATCAGAGCATTCCTTCACTTAAATTATGGAGAATGTAAATTAGTTGATATTATGTAAAATCATAATGGCTTTCGAAAATTGTGGCTACAGTCTCAGAAAATCGTATCTAAGTGGCACTGATCTACAGCGTTATCAGCTTAAAAGCGTTCGCTGTTCAAGGGCATCGTAGGTTGGCTATAAACCGCTCGGCTGCTTAGTTAACACACTGTAAATGCCTGGCTCATACTTGCTTACAATTCTTACTATACAAGCAAAATGAACACAAACTTCTTTAAAATTCTATGAATCCTTTCATAAACAGCATATCCACATTATCAAACAACTGTTTGCCCCTTTTTGTGTGTTCGGTCTCAAATGTTAGTTCATTTAGTTAACTAAAGAAAATCTTTATTGTAATTTTTGTTTCAGTCCATATTTACTTAGATAAAATAACTAATAAGGGATACGTCTATGATTAAGTGTGCCACCCTTTCAGCATTCGTGCCAGTGTCTTGAGTTTCCGCAAACGGTCCTACGTAGATTCTGATCATTGGCAGTTGGTACTGTGCACCGTGTATTAGCTTTAGAAGTTTATCTTTACAATGTACCGTACTCTAGAGACTAAAATGCAGTAATAATGAAACATATTTCCTTTTTTTAAGCAAATACAATATTATTACTTGTAGAACATATGTACAACCTGTGGAAAAATCGTGCAGAATAAATGATATTCCAATTATGCATTAATTTATACATAATAATTGAAGTAATCTTACTTTTTCTGCTATTTATAGCTATTCGAGCATCATAGTAAGCAAGCATTCGTGCAATTCTGTGAACAATTAATTGTAACTGAAATAAGTAATGATTTCGGGTTTTATTACAATCACGGAAATCTCAAATTCACAATATTTAAAAGTAAAGATAACAATTATCAAGTTTGTTTCAATGCACTGTTACCTAAGACAGAATATGAAGATCAAGCTAGAGAGTAAACAGCTATTATTTTTATCCTCATCATCATCATCATCATCATCATCATCATTATTATTATTAATTTTATTAGCAGCGGTAGTAATAGTAGTTGTAGTAGTAGTAGTAGTAGTAGTAGTAGTAGTAGTAGTAGTAGTAGTAGTAGTAGTAGTAGTAGTAGTAGTAGTAGTAGTAGTAACAATTGGAGTATTTACTAAAGCTCAGTATTTTTTTCGATGTCCGCTTTGCGAGGAAAAGAGAAGGTAAGCATATACCAAATTAGATGTGAAAGATGGTCTAAATCTTGATACGACCATATCAGGAGGGTAAAACGATAGAACTTTGTAAAACAGCTAGCTAGAGATATCCTAAAATTAAGGAACAGAAGCAGCATGAGACTAATGTTAAATTAACATATAGTACACATCTTAAGCTTTATTTTAAAACGGTAGGGGAAAGAGATAAGGCAGTGAGCTATTAGCATTGCCATTGTGATATGACACATTAGTGCAATTCCAGCTTGGTATGCCTGTTTTAGTTGAGGAGATTCCAAGTCGCCTTACAAACTTCTACAAAATGCACTTAAACAACGGAACAGTAGGGCCACGAACAATCAGCTCCTGTCACACTAGGGAACACGTTTCTTGAACCCGAAACAAAATAGGCTAATTCTTATGCAAAATGACTCGCTGATTCCAAAAATGCCTCTGAAAATGGTGTATCACGTAACGTTTTTGAGATATCCTTATTCCTTTATATAAAATTACAGAAATGAGGTATGATACCAACTCATATTGGCTCAATTTAAAATAATAGCCATTGCCTCTTCTAAATACAGCTTAAGGGCAGTGTTGCTTCATAATGGCAATTTACTACCTTCAATACCTTTATTTCATGCCATAGGAATGAAGGAGATATACGATTCCATGTCCATAATTTTAGATGCTATCAGTTATCAAAACCATGGCTGGGAAATTTGTAGTGACCTCAAGGTAGTTGCATTGCTAACGGGACTGCAGGGAGGTTTCACAAAATATTGCTGTTTTTGTGCTTATGGGACAGGAGGACAACTGACAGGCATTTTATAGTGATAGAGTGGGGGGAAAGGGAAGACTATAACCCTGGAGCAAGCGATGTTAAGTATGTGCCTCCAGTAGACCCCAACAAAGTTCTTCTCCCCCACTTCATATAAAGCTCGGGTTAATGAAGAACTTTGTTAAAGGTTTGGACAAAGGTGGAAGTGCATTTGAGTATTTAAGAAGTATCTTTCCCAAAATAAGTGAATCTAAATTGAAGGAAGGTATATTTTCGGTCCTCAAATAAGACTACATCTTAAAGACAGCGTTTTTGAATCAAATCTTAAATGTGTTGAACTGGCATGATGGAAATCATTTAAATCAGTGATGGAAGGCTTCTTGGGCAATAACAAAGAAGAAAATTATGAAACTTTAGTCTCAGAACTATTAAGGAGCTACAAAGAAATGGGTTGCCGTATGTTACTTAAAATCCACTTTTTGCACTCTCACCTTGATAGCTTTGCAGTAAGTGATGAGCAAGGTGAGCGTTTTCACCAGGACATTTCTGAGATGGAAAGACGTTACCAGGTTCGCTGGGATTCAGCCATGTTCGGAGACTATTGTTGGTTCCTCAAACGGGAGAGTCAATACAAAAAAAAAAAAAAATCAACATTGAAACCCTTCTGAGATAATTCAGGTATTGGTTCTCATCATTATCTTGTGTTTATTTATTTTAATAATAATTAATAATAATTATTGTTATTCTCTAAGTTATTTGGCAATAAAATACCTATTATTTTCAATTAATCAAATATGACTTATATCACACTTCAGTAAGTTTTCATAAAAAATTATGAATACCTAAAAAACGTTACGTGATACAGCATTTTGAAGGTCATTTTTGGAATCAGCAAATCAGTTTACATAAGAATTTGCCTACTTTGTTTTGGGTATATAACAATGTCTTTTTTTCCCCCACTGTCATTAAACGCCAGTGATGGCTTGTTCTGGAAAACAAAAGCTAAATCTCTGACTAAACAAATCAAAGGAACAGCGCCATTACGTACAAAAAATGGTATACTACTTGAAAAGGTAAGGCTTTCCTGTTTTCTAAAATATTACAAGAACAGTTCAAGCCAAATCCTAGTTCTGATGTACAGTTCTCAAGGCAGGTAAATGAAATAGTATTCAGTTCATTGCAACTGTCTCCTGAAATATTCAATTTCACTCCTCCTCAAGTTCTAAATGCAATAAACAGAACTCCAGCGAAGAAGTCGCCTGGGCATGGCATGATCACGCTGCCACTGATTAAAGTTTTTCCAAGAAAACTTTTGGTGCTAATAACACAAATAGTCAACGCAATAATTAGATTTGCATATTTTGCAAGATCCTGGAAACATGCCTTCGTTTTAATGGTGCCCAAACCAGAAAAATGTTAGTCAAATCCACTTGCATATCGACCTATATGTCTGCTAACAATATTTTCCTAAATATTCGAACGCCCATTCCTCTCTGAAATGATTGGTCCTCTACGCCCGCTTATTCCAGACAAGCAGTTTGAATTTACACCTAACCAATCTTGTCCACTCGATGCTTGTTGCCTATGAAGAGAAATCTGTCTGCTTTGGCCTGTTCCACTATACAGATAAAGCATTCGATAAAGTGTGGCACGATGGACCTTTTTATAAAATAAAATCTTTTGTTAGTGTCCATACTTTTATTAATTAAATCCTATGTTTCTGGAAGAACATTTTCGATAAAATGCAACTATGTGCTATCTCCAGGTCAGGTAATACAATCATTAGTTCCTCAAGGTGGTGTATTGGCTCCATTCCTCTACTTAATCTTTAGCTGAGATTTTCCTACACAGGACAAGCTGTTTATCCCACAATTCATATATGATGTAGCTATCCTTAGCAATGGACCTGATATTGCAACTGCCAGTGAACTGCAATCTTTCACGGATAAAGTTGACGAATGGTGCCAAATGTGGAGAATAAAGTTGAATTCAAAGAACTCTAAATTAGTGAAATTCACCTCTAAAAGAAATACTGCAAATAGCGAAATAAGCTTTTCCAACGAGATAGTGCCAAAGTGTGATACAGTTATATATAATGGTTTAACCCTCGATTCAAAATTAACCTGGAACGCACACATCACTAATCTTATCAAGAACTTAGACAGAAAATGCATCAACTGACATTTCTAATATCAGATACTTCTCCTTTGCCCTTATCTTTGAAAAGACCTATCTACTTCTCACTAATCATACCTATTTGGGTATATGGTTGTCCAATTTTGGGTTCAGCATCCAAAATGCAAATCAAGAGAATACAGACTTTACAAAATCGGGTTTTGCGCCTAATAGCGAAAGCACCTTGGTACTTCGCAATTCAATATTACACAAAGATCTGCATACTTTAACAATAGAAGATACTCTTCAATCTGGTACACACGCCTTTTCACTTCCTTTGGTGAACATGAAAAATGAAATTCTGAGACAGATTCCTCAGCATTTGCCACAACAATGGGACGGAGAATATTGAAGCGAAAAGGACACACAGATCCACTAACTAGAAATTATCTCAAAACAGTTTGAATGAGAACAGTTACTCGAATTCAACCTCAATACACGTTTAATATTCCCTTAAATTAATTTATCTTTGTTATATGAAGTAAAATACCTTGTATAGGTATAAAAAGCTTTCAATAAATTATAAACCAACACAAAGTAGCGTTTTAATAATTGTTGTCGCTTTCAAATGCTATGGCAATGAAGCCATTAGCTTTCTTGCTCTCCAATATTTCTGTGTAGTGTGTCCGGCAGATTAAAAGATGTTCTTCAGTCATTTCCTCTCCTTTGTTGCGCAGAGGACAATTAGGACTTGTATAAATTCCTATTCTGTGTAAGTGTTTGGCCAAATAATCATGTTCCGTAGTTAATCTAAATTTGCTACATGAGCTTCAGCTTTACGTGGGATTTCTGGAATAATTTTTGGATTTTATGTTTGACTTTGTTAGATATTGATTGGTTTTGTTTTTTATATTTGCTTTTAATTAATCCTTTTATGGATGTAAAGGGTAAGTTTTTACTTTTGTTCTGAATTAAATTTTCACATTTTTGACAAGAAAATCAGCTGATTCATTTCCAGCAATTCCACAATGTGCAGGTATCCACTGTAATATAGTTATTTTCTGTAGTTTTTGAAGTTGTTGGATCATTTTGTGACATTCTTTAATTTCGATTGACCTCATTTTATCTGTACTTATTGTACATAATGCTGATTTAGAATCAGAAAGTATGACAGCTTTCTTTAATTTAACTATTCTGTATAGAAGGTGTTGGAGTGAAATATGAATAGCCGTTACTTCTGCATCAAAATTTGTTGTGTGGTATCCTGCTGGTTGATAGAATGAGAACAGTGCACACTTAATTCCTGCTCCTGAGTTGTAGTTCAAGTCACATCCATCTTTGTAGATACGTAACCATTCTTCAGGCGGGTATCTATTGTTCACAGTTTCTAATGCTAGTGCTTCTAACACAGGTTTGGAAGTTTCAGATTTTGTAACTATTTGTTCTAAATCCAATTGAATATTAATTGGATTTAATTATAAATTAAAGTCAGTGAGTCTTCTTTGATTAAAATATTTTCTTTAGAATTAGGAAGATACAGATCTGTTTTTAATTCCATAACTTTGTGTAGGAAGCTTATGTTTTAAGTAACACAAATGAAAACAATATATAAGCTGAGGCTTTAACGGCCGGCGTCTTGAAGTCAGGCTCCTGACTTCTACAGCGGACGGATCAACCCTGAGAATGCTAGGCGCAGCTCCTGGCGAAACGTCGGTTCCTTCAAGAACCACGGCCCATAAGCCCGGAAGACAACATTCATCTACGAATGAACAGCTTTTAAGTGGACACCAACGATATTTAACAATTATTCATTTATAATTTTAATAATTTAAAATTATAAATTATTCATAATTTAAAATTTATTTAAAATTATAAATTAAATTATGCGTTTTAATAATTTGTTTCCATATTACAAAGCAGCAGCAGCAGCGGCGGCGACGGAGGCGGCGGCGGCAACAGCAGCAGCAGCTATTGTTGTATTGAAACCTACCTCTCTTCGTATGTGATGCAAGCAGAGTGACAATCCGAAGCTGGTTTTAGTTTTATAAGTAGCAGAAAACCAATATAGATTTTAGTGTAGGTTAAATGTTAATCATTGTATTAGCCATGACTGCTACGTATTTTAGTGAAGTTACTTTTTAGGAAACATTTGGTGGTGGTGTGATTTTCTGCCGTCAGTGTAGCTATGGTGGATTCATTCCTGGTATTATACCCTCTACACTTTCTCTTCACGATAGTATGTGTCAAAAATGGACACCACATATTTTTTAAATAAAAGGGTTTAATAACTAGTCCAAACCTACTGATAACTTTTGGTTGAAATACAGTATTTTGCTCTAAGTGCTAATGACAGCGGAGCTAAGAATGTATTTTATCCAAAAGTTGGAAACAGGCAGTTAACTGGAAATATACTGAATTTTAAAGAAACAATTTTAGAATTTAGACCAATATTGTGTGTGTGAATGTGTAAGTTTCCCCATATCTTTGAGCATATTAATTGAAAAACTTAAGATAACTTAAATGTGGTCTTTAAGTCCAGCATTTTACAAGGCTACCACAAGTAGATTATCTGGAAGGCTCCACCCAAACTAATTTTTACATTACAACAGTGCGTTATATCTATTTTACGGCAAGCTATCAATTATTTTTAATATCTATAGGTTTGAGAAATATTCCAAGGAACATAAAATGCATATAATAAATTTTCTGGGAGTAGCCTACAAAAACTTCATTTTAAAGAATTTTTATAGCCATAAAATGAAAGAAATAGACAAGAAATTACTACTCATAGTACGTGGATGTCTTCAAACACTAAAAATATCCTAAATAAACTTTTTCTATTAAACATTCCGAGATGTTTATATTATTTTCGCTTCTCTGCTGCACGCGTTGTACATTCTACAGTTCATATGTATCCTGAGGTTCCTTCATCTCACCGTTCATCCTAGAGGGGGGTTGGCGTAAAAAGATATAATAATTGTGGGTTGAGGTGCTTGTGGTATCCTCCGTATCCTAAAATACCTCTGACTTTGTTATTATTCACTTGAACTTTATGATACTCCAAATAGCATTTGCCATTTCGTTTTTGTCCCCGTGGTCATAGAAAGAGAACGAAGTTTCAAAGATATCACAAAATAACTGATTTTAGAAAGGCTTGAATACTGTTTTATATATCAGAGTTCTCCTTGTATTGATAACAAAAAATTTAAAAAGTTAATTTTCAGAACAAAATTTTGTAAGAACTCTTTGCAAAACGATAGTTTTAGAATGTCATAGAATTCGCTGCCCGCCTGGATAGCGTAGACGGTAGCATGTCTGCCTCACGTTCAAGAGGTCCCAAGTTCGAATCTCGGTCAGGGTGAGTTATCTGGATATGGTCTTTTCCGGAGTTTTCCCTTATCCTGATAGACGAATGTCGGGTAACTTAGCTCCAGGGACCCTGGACGCATAGAGCATCATTTCACCCATTTCATGCATCGCCCGACCTGACTAAATGTTGGAGGACGATAATTTAAAAAGAAAAATAGAATTCGCTGCATCATATCCTTTGGGGTTTATTAATAATTCTGAAACTTATGGATGCCAGCTGCAATACCCTTTTTGCCCTTTTAGAAGTACAGCTATATGCAAAATGAATATCAGTAGGTAACAAATGTAACAGCAATGTACGCCTTAAAATATGGTATTTTAGGAGTTGAAATTTTCCTGAATTTTTAGTACATAATTCTTCAGTTAAACTAAAATGTGGAATATGGTGTCTGTATATACAAATATATTTGAACAGTGTGTCTAAATGTGTGAATAATTTTGGAATAAATCTGAATTAATATCGGAATTTGTGAATTTGTAATATCAATTTCGTAGTGATGCTTTGGGGTAATCGTAGAAAAATCTGACCATAAAAACTCAAATAACTATAACATGGGCCAGTTTCCAGGGTGCTAGTAGGGTGAAAATGTCCTCAAGCCCACGTATTAAACATTGCGTGGGTTGTGCTAACCTGACTGAAGAGCTCTTAGGACTCCGTGCTCCAAAGTACAACAGTGCCACAGTGAAACTAGCTCAACTCAAAATTTTCGGCTTTGACATACCACTATGGATATGAGAGGAAATCATTTAATATTTGAACTCCTACTATGGACTAAACAAGCCTTTGGCAAGAAATCAATGACTCCTCTGTAATATATGGAGCACCTAGAATTGAATGAAATACAATTATTTATATCACATATTTAACATGCTTGGCTACAAAGGCAATGAATGTGAGCTTTTCAAACTGTTGTGTTTGGTTGTACGGGTAGGATATAATAAATGTATGTGACTGATTTGCAAAATTACGCTGAGATATAAAGGTTTGTTTCCTTTTATTTACTATTTACGTATTACTAATTTTTTTAGAGAGGTTGATGAATAGATAATTTTCTGTTCGCTTATTTTCACATACTCTGCTTTCATTTTGATAATTATTTATCGTATTTTATAATATTATAAATCAAAGTGTAATTATTTATTGCATTAATGGTTTTCTCTTATATAATCTCTGTATTTCAATAGCTGCAGGCAACAATACTCTATCACATCAATTTTTATTTTTGCTTTCCTTTCAATAATACTAACTTATTAAAACTAATTTTTAATTTTGATTTTGGATCTACAAATACTAGATTTGCAAGCAGGACATATTCCACATTATTTTCAACCATTAATCTGGTGGTTTATGGGGATACCTTTTATAAGTTATCCTACCAAACAAATACACTACCACGTTCATAGAATGCATGCTGATATAAAGAGAGAATTTATATCTGAAGCACAATTTCAAGTACACTTCAGCATAGTTTAATAATTGTTTTATAATTAAAAATTCCTACTCATTATGAGGAATATGGCTATAAAATAGCTCATTCTCTCAACGACTAAAAGAGTTATATGATTTACCAAGTCTTTTCCCAAAAACAAAAATATAATGGAGTTATGAAATAAAGTTTGTGAAGGCTTGACATTCCGAATTATATGGACAGGATTTAGTAGTAATAGCACAGGAAAACATAAAAGATTAAAATCTGCTTGCATGCGACATCAATGTTAAAACATTAAAGTAACCCTCAAAAAGTGAGTTTTCCTATATTTCTCTGAGATTATTAATTAAAAAGTAAATAAAATAAAAATTGTAGCTGAGTGATATTACCAAGCATTCCAACAATATTTTGTAACCGCCGAAAGGAACATTTTTTGATGGCCGCAGATTATCAATTTTCCAAAGTAGTGGCCTAGTATTGCGAAATATTCTTATTCACAAATCCATTTTCTACTCCATTTCGCTGTATACAATGTGCTCGATATTATTTGCAAATGATGCTGCCTTTACTTACTAAATCTATACGGATCTAAGAGAATGTGCTAAGTTTTATTAATTTATTTACTCAGATCATATTCTTTCAGCATTCCGATCAATGATTGCTTCATCCACCAAAGGCTATATATAGGCAACAGGCATATTAATAGTTCAACAGTGCTTCAACTCCGTTTGCGTGAATTGCGTCTATTATTATGAATTACGGGATGTGCAGAATTAATATATAAACTGTAAAAGAAAGAAATCCCGCTAAATGTCTTGGTTAATAATTAAACAAGCAAAGAGGAAATTAAAATTAAATGAATTAAAACATAATTGAAGTTTAGCTACCCGTATTATGTCGGGAAAGCCAGCTTGAGAACAACATCTACAGTTAAATAATTAATAATTCCTAAACTATTTCCACAAATCATCATTTAAAGCAATTAAGTGGTAGTCGTTGTAATATTTTTCCTGAAAGTGAATCCCTTCTATTTTCTTTAGCTTAAAAATTCTTGATAAAATTAATTAATACATTTGCTGATTAAGGTAATAGTCTCGAAAACGTCGGAAATGATTGTTCATATATTTCCATTATATCTTTCTTCTCCTTCCTATTCCAGACGGAGACTACTAAGAAATCTTCAGGAAAAAAGGTAATCATAACATAGAGCGAAATATCTCTTCCTTTCTTTTGTTCTTCTTCGTCCATGTCTGTCTTCCCGTGCAGAAATCTGAAATTAAGTTTCACTTTCAGTCCCTTTAGTACCTCCGGCATTTGCTCTATGGCTGTTGCATATATTGAAAATGTGGCAGTTTTAATTACAAGCAACGATACAGCAGAAATAACTAGAAGAGCGCAATATATGCATGGCAGAGCGGAAATAAAGCTAGTGAACTAGAAACTTCATCATTGCGGAGCTAAACATGTTAGAGCTTCATATAAAAGTGGATATATAACCTCTGTTAAAGTACCTTTGAAAATAGATCCTTTCGTACTGCATTTTCGGATCAAAGAGAGCCTTTAGCTTTTAGATGAAATGAGTTAATAATTTAAATTGTTTAATGTGAAAACAGTATTTCATGTTTTATTCTCGAATTAAATGATTTTCAAATGTATTTCCTATAGAATCACAGTTTAATTCTCTTCTCTTCTCCCTATCGTTAAGTTTTACTGTTCTATTTAGTTACATTTGGCCTAAAAAAGGTATCGAGATTTTACAGCAACATAAGCTTCTCAAATAAGGCTCTATTTACTTATATTTGGCCCAAAAATAGGTACGGGGACAACAGGAGGCTCCTAAATCACTGAAACATGAAAAAAAAGAGTTTATGGAAATTTTTCAAATTAGTTAAGCATCGTTAAAGGATATGAATTTTTCCAAAATAGTTTAATCCTAAACAAACCTTCCTATGAAAACAGGATTTTGACTTTGCTTTGTAAAGATGAAACGTTATTTGAATGAAAACATACTAGGTATTCTTTTCCTAGGATACGGAATATGAGCACATTAACCTGAGGATCCCTTATCGTGATAGAAGAATGTCGGGTAACTCTAAGCTCCGTGTACCCCGGACGCATTGAGCATCATTTCACGGATTTCAATCATGGTCCGATATGACTAAATGTTGGAGGACGTACATTAAAAAAAACCTGAGGAACAATTATGTTTGTTACTTCCTCTATTATTGGTAACTAGATGAGGAACTGAATCCAAAAAAGTTTATTTTTAAAGGTTTGCGAGAACAGTAAGTGAAAAATGAAACACTGGTTGAATAACAAAATTGGCATTTAAATTTAGAATCTTTAATCAGGATTTCCGCACCTAATTCAGTTTTATGTGATTTTTTATTCCCTTAAAACGGCCGCAACAATTTTGATGACATTATCAAATGTTTACGATTTGTATTTTACATAAAATGCATAGGTATGCTTTAGTTTCTTGGAATAAGTCATGAAGCCAGTTTCATTTTTGCTGATTTTTGTAAAATGGCAGGCTTTAAGATATATTCAATGTCCTGTTACACGAAAAAGTGTAACTCTTAGATGTAAAAGACAGACAACCCATTAGCAATTCAAATTATAGGCTTACTAAGCCATACAAGTAAATCTCCAATTGAGACGTGTGTGAACTGAACTGGTAGAAATAAATTCCCCGACAATTTAAGTAAAATACCTTTAGAACGTTAGCCACTTAGGTGCTATTCATTTTATTTATTAAAATTTCCAAATACCTTATAAGTTTTATAACTGAAAATCGCTATGTTCGCTCAAAGGAAAAGAAACTTAGTACTTATAAAGCGACCAAATTTGTCTTAACGTATTAAATTTGTAGCATTTATAATTAAAATCAAATGCGCAATAAAGCTCTATCTGTATTAGTAGGAAATGTATAGAAAATAAGTATTTTCGAGAATAATTTGAATGAGAATAAATAAAGCTATGTGAATGCAAATATCAGATATTTTTTGTTTCAGTGATATTGCGTACGCAAGAAACAAAATATATTCGTTAGCAATATGAAAAATAAAGAAGTTGCTGTGCATAACTTAGCAATGATCATCACCTCACAGACAAAATATACCTAGCCGGAATTATTTTGGGCAACAACTGTCTGTAAACCAATCACGTGGCCTTCAAATCCATCTCGTAAAATTAGATTTCATCATTATCAGTTAAGAATGGCGTGTAAGGGCAGTGATCCCAGGATCTTTGCCATCTCAGAGAAAATAACTGAATAGCCTTTGGATGCTCTGCAGTTTGTGCACTAGACCACATATTGGAAGAAGACTCCAGTAACAGCAGCGATACCTATACTGGCAAGAATTGTAGTGTGATATGAACACAACTCTCTTAGCTGTAGAAATATGTTAATAATTACAGGAAAAAATAGGAGAAACAATTATGCAGTTTCTATATTCTCATTCTAATACAGGTTTTGCGAAGGCAAATAATATATTAGAAATACTACTGCTGAATTTTTCAAAATAGTCAGATTAGTTCCCTTTATTCTTATGTAACCAGGAAACTGTTTAGTGTGATACAGGAAGGTAAATAAAAAACATGCAATTTCTATCAAATATGTATATTTCATAGCATTAGCCGCATCAGAAGTATCTGCTGTTATATGTATACATAAATACCACAAATTTTAAACCTGGCGCTTATTGAAAATTTATATTCTCCTTTTTTCGGTTATATGAGTTTTTCTTACACATTTAACGAAATTTATTAATATCTAAAGGCCCTATTTTAATTTAGTTCCCTTTCCTCGAAGTTATATCCGCTATTGGAATATCAATACTGTTAGGTAAATTTAAAAATATAAACGTGTCTACCACGTAGATTTTCCAAATTCGTGTTGCACTGCCTGTTTTTCGTCCTTGGCCTATGGTGGGATTTATGCATTTTCTTCATATTACCTTCTTTCACTTTTTATGTTTGTTCTAATGTGTTGTGTATACTAGAGCATTAGACAATTTCGTAGGTATATGAGAGATACACCATATCCTCCTGTTAAAAAGAGTGTTCTAAGAGATTGTACTTGGTTCTCTAGATGCCAGACGAGCATCGCTTCGGTATGTCATCACGTCTCCTCGCCTCATCATGGTAACTGTTACTCCAGAAATCCAAAGGGATTTGAGACTATTAATCTGTAACTTATCAGCCAGCAGTATTTAATGCTCTTACATCTCTCAGATGAACTGGTGCTGCACTAACGTGCCTAATGTATTAGCCTTGGTGCACGTGTGGTAAACTATTCTGTACTTGTTCAAACGCAACATTTGCTTTTATACACCTTATTGTGCATTTTCCACTGGCGTTTGGTGTAGAGTTAAACTACACTATTGTGTTAGTTGTCCTTAAATCTCCAAATTCGTATTATTCCTCCGGCTTGTCAATATGTCATAAATAGCAAAGCGTGGAAGCGTATCGGAATAGTCTATCGTACGAGGGCTGTTCAATAAAGAATGATCATACTTTATTTAGGGTCATAATTTTTCGCACTAAAATTCAATCTTACTACACTCTGTTAGCTTAATGTGAAACAAACACGCCGTAGTTGTCTCATTGTTGGTATTCCTGGCTCCCGCCTGTGAGAAACAAGCAAGTTCACACACTTTCAGTACCGCCTACCGCTACAATGGAGGTAACACGCGAGGAAAAATACGCGGCTCTGAAATTCTGCTTTCGCCCCAACAAAACTTCAGTTGAGGCACATACAATGCTACAACAGGCCTATGGAGAACCTGTTCTTCCCTACAGCCTAATTCGAAGATGGCTTAAAATGTTTAAAGCAGGGAGACAGTCAATTTCAAATGAAGATGGACCCGGTGCACCAGTTACTGCTCTTACGGAATAAAACATCAAAACTGCTGCTACCATTGTGAGAGAGGATCAACAAAGTACCTTAAGATCACTTTCTGACATACTGTACATTTTATTGGGTGCCACCTACATGTTGATGACAGAAACATTACACGCGAGACGTGTTTGTGCGCAATGGGTTCCAAGTCTGTTGATTCCCGAACAAAAGGAAATTCACATACAGGTCTGCATGCAGTTAAAGTTGATGTTTTGAGAGATCCAGAGTTTCTTTCAAACGTAATCACTGCTGATGAAACTTGACTAGATGATTTTGATCCTGAGAGCAAACAGCAAAGCGCAGTGTGGAAATCTCCTTCATCACCAACCTGCAAGAAAGCAAAAAGTGGTTGCTTCTGCTGGGAAAGTTATGGTCATTTCGTTCTTTGATATTCAAGGAACGGTTTATCAGCATCTTGTAGCTGCACACACGTCAGTAACTGGAGAATAGCACAGGAATAACCTGGAAAACATTGCAAGTCCATATCAGGCGCAGAATGAAGCAGAATGAAGTGCATGAAGCAGGCTGGATGCTGCACCATGATAATGCGCGGCCGCATATTGCCAATGTTGTTGCTGAATATCTTGCAAAAATCAATCTGAAGTGCAACCCCCACCCTCCCTATATTCCGGATATAGCCCCGTGTGACTATTTTCTATTCCCTAACTTGAAGAAATGCCTTCGCAGGGGGCATTATCCATGATCATAAGCAGTGTTGAAGGCTGCGTAGACGATGTTAAAGGATCTCTCAAAAAATGGTTTCCAGCATATCTTTGAAGACTGGCAGAAACGATGGGACAGGTGCATCGCATTCAAGGGAGATTATTTTGAGAAGGACCATCAAAATTATGAAGTCTAGTAAAGGTACATCGTCAAAATATATGTGATCATTCTTTACTAAACAGCCCTCGTACATACATGGCGAGTCCATTAAATATGCATTCTGCTCAGGTTTAATCATGTCTTCTGCACAGTAACATGTGATACATTGGCAGGCGCGAGAAATCACATATAACGTGACTGAATATTATGACAAGGAGAAAGAAGAGGAAATCAAAATTCCTTTGTCCAGCGACACTTTACATTTAACTTTCATGTCAAATACAGAGAGCTCCCACGTGCTTCATATTTTTCGTCACTTACTCTATACTCCTGCCGTCCTAAGAAGCACACTTCCTGTGAGCAATTTCAGGAATAAAACGTACATAACATAAAACCTACTGGTAAGCAACTCTAGTGCATACAACTTGTTTACAGTAGCGACGATAGTTCTGTGCCGGTGACCAACTTTCTTCGCGCACTGGAGAGAGTCTATACCCAAGCGTCACTTGCATTTTCTGCTAGAGCTAGAAGATGGAAGACAATGCCGCAAGGCAAAATTTCATAGACTCGTCTTTACTAAAACGCATACCTTAAGATATATGAGCTCTTCCTCATCTTAGCCACTGAGAAACAACAGATCTTCTTTACGGATTTACTTCTTTGCCTTCACAAATATTTCAATTCACAAGAAAATAAAAATCTGGTGTGATGCCTTTGTGGCCTGTAGCGCATGGAAGTGAGTTAGCCGATTCTCGTATAAAGATATGTTTCATCTTCATAGATAACCGACCTTCCTTCGCCTCTAAGTCATTTTATGACACACAAAAATGACACGCGCCAATTTCTCATATACCTTTCCTATAACAAGACCTTGATACTCCTTGTTTTCTTCTACTTGAAACCTATGCAACATAAGATAGCTTTTAAACTAGTGCTCTCCCTTTAAAGTTAATGGAATCTTGATGTTTTAGGAGTCCCAAATTTTGACAGTGAGCACCGTTTTCTCCTGAATATACAAATTATAAATTGTTTTGCGAATTACACACCTATCAAAGTCATCAATGACAGTGGTTGTTTCTGGTACACCATGTGTTTTCCAGGCGTTTCAAAGCAGGTCCATTGTTCTTCACGTTCCTCTTCGTCTTTAATTATTTTTCGAAATTTTCTCTCAGATAATTTTGTTGCTGCACTCACCCTCCCTAGCATTTTATTAGATATCTCCAGAAACTGCTTCACGTTTTCGAATATATTGTGAGCATATGGGTTCGTGGAATTAAAAGACCGAGTTTAAGTAATTAAAAATCTCCTTTATTTTCGTAGAGATACGCTGTTCAATTCTCACGTAACAACATCACATCACATATACACATTCTTCCAAGGTAGATAACAATAACAAACAGTGACAGCAGATTACATTATTAGCTCTCGTTACAGTAACACTTTCAGCTATCTGTCGTTCACAACACTGTTTCACAACTTGCAACTGGACTCCTGGCCAGTCCTCGCCTCTTTAAATTCCGGCATCGATAATTCTAGATTGCTCTAAAATAAACCAGAAACCGAATTATCGCTATCAGTCCAGAAGTAACTAGCAAAACCATTTATCTCAGTTTTGTTTGTTTCGGCAGACCTTTATCTGCATGTTATCCTTTCTGCCGGCACTTGGTTTTCACACTGCTCGCCTATTAGTTGCTTTTTTGTAAACAAGCCGCGCGATCATAGATACGGATTCGCGACAGTATTGACATTATTAATAACTTTGTGGTTTGGCTCTGAAGTGTTTTTCCACCAAGTTTGCTTTGAATTGGAGGCATTTAGATCTACAACAGAAAATATATAAACGCACACACATACAGACAAAAGATAATCACAAGTGCGATTAATAATCACAATTTCTAAAACTTTAAACTCTTAACGTGACGGCACCGAAACGTTAGAAGTTACGCGGTCAAACATCTCCACGATACTGGCCATTTCAGTCTACTGCGCATGACCAAGGGTGCAGGCTCAGCAACTGGATTCTAAACGACTGCGTACAGTCTCCACCGGCACAGAACCATTGTGCGTACTGTAAATGTAATATGGCGTAACATGTGGACAAAAGTTTCACTGTCGTCTGTCACGCTTGTGCACATGGGCGCAAAGTAATACAAAAAGTGTGCTTCTTAAGAAGAATGCAGTGTACATCGGGCTACTAATATTTCGCTCTTCAGTAAACAAGATAAGAAGCGAATGCAGCGTTCGTCACTGGTCAGTACGCCTCAACGCTATGCCATCCAGTTGCGGTGCAGTTCTTTAATTCGCCGGGTTGGGAGGGCTTATTCAGAGTTATTGATATTCGAGTAAGTTTTTCGCGGGATAAAGTAATAATCCCTACATCAATTTGATTCGTAAAATAACTATTATATAACTAATACTGCATATTGTATATCATGCTACTTACATTATTATTATTGAATTCCCAGGGTATAATATTCCTTTAATTAGTAGCAGGCAACGTACTGTCGTTTTCTGGTGGATTACTTCCAAGTAACTTACATATAAATCCAAATCTTTGGGTAAGACGACTATTTGTGTTTCGTTGTCATTTGGTAGCATATCATAGTATTTCATCCTAGAATTTAAATCTATTCCAATTCTGTTACATGCCATGTTCATTCTAATTACGATTAGAGTCACTATTATAACATACAATGTAATAATTATCCAAAACCAGTAAGTCTGCAGCACAGGGGAGGGGATCCGTCCCCTTCAGCTGCCGAGGAGCGGAAGCTGCGGACCCTTAGCACCCGTGGTACCACTTGACGTTACTAGAGGAAACTCGGGCCGAACTGCCGAGCCCCTCCCGTAGGGGGGTTTTTCGGATTGGGTTGGACTCGAGGGGGTAGTTTCTTCCCGACACACACGGGGAATTTGCTACCTCTGGCCAGGCTACGGCCGCCTGGAGGGGGTAGAGGATTGCCTAATAAGTCCAGGGTACTAGCCTGCAGAGCTAGTGGAAGGTGTGCTAGATTACCAGGCGGCCCCATATAGGTTTCCGGTAGTCTTCCCTGCGGGGTTGACGCGCGTAAGTGGCGTATCCACTTCCACCAGCCCTGACGTTGTAGCTGAAATGGGGGGGGGGGTGTTTTTTAGAATCAAGGTATTGCGCCATGGAAAGACACCGGGAGTTTTCCATCGCTCCCGGGTAGGAGGAGGCCCTACGGGTCCAGGACTAATTGGAGTAGAGCCTCTGCCGTTAAACGTTAGCCCACATGACAAGTAATTCATTAGTGCTAAAGCGGTCTTTAACAAACGTAAGCAGAGCGGTGCATCTTTATATATATACATAAATATGTATAAATATATTTATATATAAATACATATTTATTAGGTCTAATATTTGAAGTACTATTTAATGGTTGAAACGAGGAAAGAAGTAAGAAAAATTGAATTTGGTGAGCCGTTTATTCAACATTTTAGTTTATTCTTAGGATCGTACACTTTTTTAAAATTTAGTGAGGGGAATCAACAGTCATGTCTATTTTATAAATTTCTGTTTAAATTTTTAATTCTTAAACTCTGACTCCTAAAAACACCAGTGTGCACGTTTAATGCATAAAGTAACGCAAGAAAGAAGAAACAAACAGGATTGCACATTTATATTTACCTCGTTGACTTGCTTACATTGCTTTACCTCGATGAACTTAAACAAAAACATTTATTTTAACCCGCAGAATTGAGAATTTCAGTCAAAACAGCAAACACGCAACAAAGTTTTTCATATTTCACATTTTTTTATCTCTGTGTGGCAGGTCAAAGCCCTTTGTGTCATGTAGGATTTGTTATCACGGAGATACTATTGAAGTATCATATATCGGGCAGGCTTGCCATTTTGTAAAACATGCTTCAGTGATCAGTCATGCATCATGCTTTTGCTTGTCATACCACGTTTGTCACATTTATATTTAAGCATCGTACCGATGTTCCTGAATATTGTTATGAAGAAATGCGTGAACAAAATACGGTCAACTTTAATAATTTTGTAGGGGTGCGGCAAAGTCTTTCTAAATAAAATATTCAACATGGCTTGTACGTAATTAAAATATACGGCGCAATAAGATGTGCTTCGAGCGGGATGGCTCAGGCGGTTTCGTCTCTGGCCTGCATTCTTGAGGCCCGAGTTCAATTCCCGTGGCAGACCTACTTGACCCATAGGGTTTTATCAGCGGTTTTGCCGGGTAGGTTAATTACATACATATGTTAATTTTTGTAAAAACATGTCTCTTGCATGAAATATGAATTACAGGTGGTCAAGATACTTATTATTGGGTGGCCCGTGGCTTTTAATGTTAAAATTTTGATTTGATTGTCATTTGTTTGAAATATCATATTACAACCCTAAAACAGATAACCTACACAAATTTAATTACGTATTTCCTGATAATTCCACAGCTATGCTATGCGTCTGTCAACTCATGTTGGTGGTGAACTATTATTTTTACTAGCCTTACATTCCAAATAAGTTCATTGCGTATTACAGAAATACCTAGCGAATTTTGGGGCTCTGTATTATTTACGTCATCATCGATTTCTCATCGAAAATGCCACAGCGTACCACGTAATGTGGTGGAATGGCATGCCGCAATCACGTGTATGTTTAGAGGAAATGAAATGATTCCGTGATAATTCAGCCAAATTAAAATCGCGCATGTTGAGCCTTGGCTGCGACAAGCGAGCTGGGGTGTTATCGCGGTCCCTTTGTGTTACGAACGCTGCCGTCTACACTAGCCTAGAGGGCGTCGTCATCTACTTGATCCTTTGTGACATGTTCTGCTGGGTTGGCCTGTAACATCGAGATTTGCTCCAGGGCTTGAAAGAAAATCATGGTATTAATGTGTAATGCAGGTAACGAACAGTGAAAATAACTTCAAGCTTATGTTCTCCGAGGATACACACTTCTAGGCTATACAGCCCGTTAAGGAAGAAATATCTCTGATAATTTTATACGACTTAGCCGAGGAGTAGAATATCTGACATATAAGAGTAACACTAGGCCTTGATCCATTGGAACTCGAGCATATTACAGTAGTACATTTTAAAAATCTTAGATAACCGCTTTTTGCCTTTCTATACTCACTCCTGTACATACAAAGCACACTTAAAACCCTTCCCTTATATCTACTTCATACTAATGTATATAGACATAAGCAGAAATACCTCTATTATGTTTCCTTGCAAGTACAGTGAGAGAGGTAGAATATATTTAGTAGGCCTAGTTAGACATTTTAAGAACACGTCGCCTGTGACACCCTTAAAATCCCATTTGTTTGCATTGCACCTGATCACTTCTAAAGACTCATCTACTTCGTGCTAGCTACTTCTGCCCGCAGCTCCTGAGCTATATTGGTTATCTCCAGCTCGTTATACTATCAGTCATGCTGCCTAGCTACACCAAGTCTCTTACGAGTTCCGTCGCTGAGCGCTAGGAAGCGCTCCTTTCGCCTGTAGAGGGAGCCAAAAGCTTGAACAATTGCTTGGCGCTGCACCGGGTGAATCGGCCCGGACTTTTCCTCTGGGAAGCTTCGGTACAAGAAAGAGGACTTCTGACATGGATCTAGGACACTGAACATCGCATCTGCACTTCGTCGCTCCGTACGTAGGACCATTGGGGACAACATTGTTTGGCTTCGCTTCATTATGTACGTTCTGGATAGACTTTCTAAATTTTTATTCCAAATTTTTCCCTGCCATTCTCCCGTCAATTAAGACAAATTTCGTGGAGTTGGGACACTTTAAACAGCAAAAGGAACCCTAAAGACCTCCAATACAGTTTTAGAAATAATAATATATAACCAGTGGCAAGGATAATTAATTGACATGTTGCTATAGGTTTGAAGACAAAAGAAATTGTCTATTGTTATATTTGAAATTTTAAGAGTATAATGATATCGTTAAAACATCTAATTTTGAAATACTTTGTGCCTTTCCTTAACTATCCTATACGCACCTCTGGTAATTTAACGCTTCCACGTTTTAAGTAATTCCGGGAAACGGCACAGCATGACGAGGACATAAGAAAAAAAAAATCCAAAGAAAGAAAAATCATGGTAATCTTCTTCTACTTATAATGTGCTTTGTTATTTAATTAACTTCGCGTTTTTTGAGTTATGCTGTTCACACACACACAGACAGACACACACACACACACAAAGAAACACACACACACACACACATACACACATGCACACAGAAACTATGGAGAACTTTGGGAGTCTCAAAGTATGTAATCCCTGTGAAATCTCAATATCAAATGTTTCGGTGGAATACATTACTTTGGCTACTTGCTATCTAGAGGGCATAAAGTCAGATACGAACATTTCTCCTGCCAAAACTTTGTTTAGAGGTCCTCGACTTTCTCGTGTGCTACTGATAACGCAGTATTTCTAAAATAGAAATTAGCATTTTATTATTTGGTTTGAAGAAATGATTCACATTTGACATTTAAAGAAGAACTGTTTAATAAAATTTAGCGATAATTAACGGGACTAAGGTAAATATTTTATGCTATACACGTAATTTTAGAATATAAATGAGGTATTCTTTCTCTAATCACTCGCCATACACTGCTAGCTCCGCTGACCTCCCTCTTCTTGCTGCAGAGAGTAAACAGTAAAATATTTTCCTTTTAGTTGGCAAGAAAAGTTTAGGCCATTGCATGATACATTCCCGGAAACTTCCCGATTACTTGAGAAAAACATCTCTAGTATGTAGGCAACATTATCATATCCAATATTGATTTGAAAAGGGAATGGCTATACCATCCTTAACTATACCATTATATAATTCTGAATTATTAAATCCACAATTGGTTTTCCTAACTTAACCTTTAATTATTCCCTTTTAGAATGAACACAAACATTCAAGTTGTGTCCTACAGTTAATGTAGTAAATGTATGTTAAGGCAGCGTTTAACGGTTAAATTTGTAGAGAAACGGAAAACGCAAACTATTGTTTGTGTGCTTAATTTACTTAAAAACCTAGCAGCTTACTGATTATGTAGCTTAAGGTATTTGAATTCAGAGTGTTGTGTAATTTATACATGTTTGTTACAAAAATCTTTTGACAGTCCACGAAAAATAAAGGTAAACAAAATGTTAACAAAGTCTTAACAATCCGATAAAAATGGGAGGAAATATTCAAAGCGGTAGCGGAAAAGCAAACCAATGATTACCATATTCTTGTTCCCAAAGCATATGAAACTGCAAGCTATGTTTATGTTGGCCAAGTGTCGGTGTTTTTATCAATGCAGTGAGTTTGGATTGAATTGGATTATAGCTCGGTTAGATTCCACACATAACCAAGAGCCAGATTATTATGGATTAATCTCTTGGGAGGAATAGAAAGAGTTTACGCTAAGGCAGCCACGAACCTTAACGTTTCTAGACAGCGATTGTGAGTAACGTTCTTCTGTCATGCTTTTTTCGCGAGTGCTAAATGCTTATACATGCCTAGTATTTTTCAAGAAGTTCTGCCTGAGCTAATCGGTTCGTTACCATTTTACAAAAGAGAAAGAGGGAACTAGTCCAAGTATGTCGGCATCCCAGCTTAGCGAAAAACTTGACTGT
This sequence comes from Mantis religiosa, assembly GCA_030765055.1. NCBI lineage: Eukaryota > Metazoa > Arthropoda > Insecta > Mantodea > Mantidae > Mantis > Mantis religiosa. The sequence continues at coordinate 295,111,695 of CM060948.1, read as the reverse complement.
TTTAGTGGTTTTAGTGTTCATTATTAACTGCCTAGTTGGCGTTTTCACCTGACTTGACCCTACCTTGCTTACATGAGGTATCTCAAGTATATGATTTATGAAAAGCCTTGTATAATGGGAAGAATATAATGCAGCATATACAGTTACTGGATAGCTGATATCAGGGAAATGATTAGGATACTACGAAATGTCGCACGTCCATCCATTGCTTGTCTCAAGGTGTAGTATACTCATGTGTTTCAGTACGTGATATAGTGATAAGTAAAGGCCATAGGCGTGTGCGTTTTTCCATTGTTTTACCGCACATGGACCGTGCTGTTATCGCTTTGCATGTAGACAGCAACAGAAGAGGTATGTCCTGACCATGACAAAGGCCTCACAAAACCAAACAGTCCCGTTATTCTAAACCTTGACCTTGCATCTGCATAAACTTTTAACGCAATGCCTCACTAGTTCGCAGAGTACTATGTTTACGTTTTTTAGAAGTTTGCCCATATGATGACCATGCTGTACATCTGACCTCATTCACGCTCTGTGTCCAGATAACTTATCGCATACTAGCGCATATACCATATTTTATCGTGTAACTTCTCCCGCCCTCCTTTTTTTCTCGAAAAATTTGCTTGAAAACACTGGGGAGGAAATTATGCGAGTAGTGCTTCTAGGAATACAGAAAGGAAGGGAAACCATGTAGTGTTATGTAAAAGTTATAAAGGTATACATTGATTTGTGAATGAACTGGATACATGCCTCGTTTTCATGGGCCTACAATGCATTGTTTCATTGTTTCCTTCTTCTGACTATTCTGCGGTCTCACTTTCGTCACTATAATCACTATTTTCATTTATATCTGGCTCATATAACACATAATCTTCATTTTCACTATTCCACAACATGTCGTCCTCAGAACCATCAGTGGCACAAGAAATTCCAGTTTTTTTTAAACTCTTCATAACAATATCGACACTAAATTTCTCCCACGCACATTATGCACTCGCACATCGTCGATTATGGTGGCTTCCTTATCTTGCCTTCTGGAGTCAGCTGATGAGATCGTGCCGCCATCCATTTAGAATACAGGTATCGAAGATATTCCTTGAAGGGTTTGTTGACGCTGACATCTAAATGTTGAAGAATGGACGTTAAACCTCAAGGGATGATGACAGGATGGGACTTCGTCCGTTTCATTTTCTGCTTTACAGCCTCCACCAGGTGACCTGGGAAGCTGCCTAGGACAAGAAGGCACTTCTTTTGTAACAATAACCCTGTCGTATTGCCCAGACTTTCTCCAACCAATCAGCCATCAAATCTTCTGTCATTCAGTCCTTTTCTTGAACTCACAAGTGAATTCCATGTAGCGTAGCTTTGGTAAGGTCTTCCTTTTAAAGATGGCGTAAGGTGGAAGTTTATTGTCGTCTGCTGTAATGCACAGTGTAACTAGGCATCTTAGTGTCTCCGTTCCAGTTGTCTTCACATGCACGTTTTTAGCCAATTAGAACAATGGTGAAGTTATGCGGCATATTCAAAGCACTGCCTAATCAGCGTTACCAACCTGAGAGTGCAGATAGTCTCATTGCTGTCGCACTTGCATTACGTAACGATGGAACTCTAGTGCCTTAACTGAGTAGTCTAGATAAGATGGTCTAGTCTGGCACAAAGATGTTCTCTGTATACTGAGATTTTTTCCATCTCGTACAACGAATCACTCAACCAATGTTTGCTTTAAAATCCTTTCTGTCAATGTTGAGCGTGGCAGCTATCTCGCCAAACTTTATGTTGAAAGAGACAGCACAACAATCATCCGAATTTCATTGACATAACCAATTAAAGCATAAATAATTTCAGGATATTTACCTGTTTTAGGCTCACGGAAAGAGTTGGAGCTTGTCTTTGTAGCCATTGAGGTTATCTTTCTATCTCCGCTAATACCGTATTGAATTAGGATCAACAGAGAAATGTCTTCCTGCAGCCGCTTGTATCGGCGTAAGATAATGCATGTAGTTACATTTTGACGTGTAGTTTGAATATTTCGACAATATGACGAGTTGTAACAAACTGACTTAAAAGCACGCCTGCAACTTCAGACTTCAAATTTACGATACGTTCTGACAATGACAATACCAGTGTTTCTGTAGCAAGCACTGCGTCTATTGTTGTCCGTGACAAGCACCGCTGCATCGATTGCTGTCTATTATCAAGTCATTTTAAGGCCATTCCAATAAGAACCAACCAGTAGAGCGAATTATGCGATGTTCAATAACTAATTGATTTTTAGTCATGAAACTCATAGAAGAGTGAAATTAGCTAGGGGGGGCCTTATGCGACAAAATACGGTACCTTCGGCCTTGTGATAAGACCAAACAAGTGATCCATCTGGTTAAATGCACAACGGAGAGAGTGATTTCTCATTTTCTTCAACTATGATCTGTGGTTATTCTGTGTAGTCAGTAAGTTGCATAAATTGTGATCCGAACATCCCACTTCATACACCTAATTACTTCAATATATATTCTTTTAAATCTCCAAATTGAGATCTCTGAAAATAATAAAATTCTTACAACTTCTCTATTTAAAAACCTCCAACAATTTTTCTGTAATATATCTTTGTTTCTCTTTTAATGTTTGCAAGTTCAACAAAACTTTCTTCAAAATTAAGAGGAACTTCGTGATTATTTACACAAAATTCAACATCCACATTTCATTATTCATGCGAGTGTAAAAAGCATATACTATTTCAATTATGCCAGTTGAGGTATTTTGAAAATTTGACAAAATATGTTTTTGTTTGAGACAGTTTTAGGTAGAAAATTTTTCTGGAAAGCCTTTGCCTGAAATTTTTAAACAAAGTTCGACACAGTTTTTAAATTTCAAAACACTATGACTCCTCCTGAATTTCTAAAATCACACACACACATTTACGGAAACACACGCGCACTCGCAACAAGTACGACGGCTGTTCAGTAAAGAATTATCATAACTTTTACGGTCATAATTTTTCGCACTAAAATCTTATATTCTGTTAGCTTAATGTGAAACAAAGAAGCCATAGTAGTTTCATTGTTGGTACTCTTGGTTTCCGCTTGTGAGTACCCGGTAAGTTAAAACATGTTCAGTATCGCCTACCGCTGCAATGGAGGTAACATGCAGTCAAAGTTGATGTTAGAGGAAGACCCGTAGTTTCTTTCAAACCTAATCACTGCTGATGAAACTTGGCTACAACATTTTGATCCAGAGAGCAAACAGCAAAGCTCATATTGGAAATCTCCTTCATCACCAACCCCAATGGTTGCTTCTGCTGGGAAAGTTATGGTTATCTCATTCTTTGATATTCACAGAATGGTTTATCAGCATGTTGTACCTGCACACACATCAGTAACTGAACAATAATACAGGAATGTCCTGAAAACATTGCAAATCCATATCAGGCGCCAAAGACCACATTTCCATGAAGCAGGCTGGATGCTGCACCACGATTAATGCGCGGCCGCATATTGCCGAATTTGTTACTGAATATATTGCAAAAATCAACGTGAAGTGCATCCCTCACGCTCCCTATAGTCCGGATATAGACACATGTGGCATTTTTGTATTCCCTAACTTGAAGAAACGCCTTCTTGGGAGGCATTATACATCATCAGAAGCAGTGGTGAAGTCTGCGGAGGCGATTTTGTAGGATCTCTCAACAATGATTTCCAGCATGTCTTTGAAGACTTTCAGAAACGCTGGGACAAGTGCATCGCATTCAGGGGAGACCATTTCGAGAAAAACCATCAAAATTATGAGGATGAATAAAGATACGTTGTCAAAAAAAGAATATTGTGATCACTCTTTATTGAACAGACCTCGTAATATTAAAAGGTATTGATTTTCAGTAGACCACAACATTTATATTTTTAACCTTATACCTGCAAATATCATAGATGAGTGCTAGAGTAAGTAAAATGGCGAAGCTAGAGACAACTTAAATGAAAAACGCGAAGAAAGAAAACTCGCTACCGAATTAAATTGAATAATACGTTTTTCGAAGAAACATTTGGCACTTTTTTCTTCTTACAAATATTTGTTTAATTCAAACTTACAGGAAATTTTCCTGATTTTATTCACTGTATTACATTCCAACCAACTAAATTCATGATTCAATTACTTTTCGTGGTTAGGTTTAGCCAAGCATAGAATTACTTTCAACTCATTTTATCCAGAGTTTATACTATTTCTTTATTTATTCTTAATGAATGCGGCTCTCTTGCCGTTTTGCGAATCATTGGAGGTAAAAATAGTAAGTCTAAAAAATCTTAAATGTTTGGGCATTCATTTACCATCAACTCAGGCAACCACAAAGCTTGGTTTGCCGCCAGAGATTCTCTCATTGAAATTGTTAGCAGGTATCGGCGCCGTGGCGCGGTTAATTCAATCAGATAACTTGCCGAACTAATTTGGTAAAATGAGGCGCAGAGATAGAAAATCGGATATAATTCCAACCTGTTGCTGTGGGTAATGCTGGCGGCCAAAATTTCTTGATAATGAGGAGTAATGATCATACATATCCCAAATTTGACCGCCTCGTAACGCTAGGTTCATCCGGATGATATAGCACCCTATGTGCGATGGTCTAAAGAGAGGATATTTTGTGCTTCCAGCCAAATTGCATATTCGCCACCGCAGGCATTTCAATAGTGTTAATTTCTTACCAAGCGCCATGAGTGGGATCGTTATTCACAGTTTAATTTCTGTGCAGCATTTTGGGTAGTTTTGGGGTCATCGACATAATCCTTACCACTAACACCGACATGTTTATCTTATCGCCTTTGCTGCCATGTTGTAATCACTTCAAGCATTGTTATTGTTTTTATAACTCAGCACTAATACTTGTTTCGCATAAGCTTGCCCCGTATCTCTTAACGGTCACGTGACCTTATCACCCCTCATTGGCTGCTGTTGTAGTATAGACTGTTGTGCGGTAAAAATTAGTTCGTTATTAAATATGGTGTTATATCTTTATTTGTTGGAAGATAATTGTCAAATTTATATTTTCGTAGCTGTTTTAATTACATGCAACAGAGTTGATTTATCTGAAATGCATGTTAATTCTTAAACGAAGCAAAGAGGAGGTTTCTTTGCTCTCAAGCACATGGCACGATAGCACGTGATTCAGCGGTAGTGATGACATATTTGTTTGTATGACTTTTATCATTGACCTTGTTTTGAACTGGATTAGGCATATCGCCATTCTAAGGAGTGTTGTGCCGAGTGCGAGAGCTAAATTATTTTACTGATCGTTTATTGCGCGTGTACTTATTATATGTATAATGACCGCCAGTTTTTCGCTGAAGCATCGCAAGTTAAAACCTTTACAATGTGGCGGAAAAATAATTTTGGTACATGTGTTTCTTGTACTCACAGAGAAAAATCCGTCTTTGTCAGTAAGAGAAGTCGAACAGCTGTGCTCTGAAGTTACAGGTGTGAGTGTTAGATGCGTATGAACATCGCGGCACGAAATTGAGACAACAGGAAGACTTATTACTCCAGGGGCGATACTACTGTGTGGCTCAGACGTTATTTAAGGACAATCAGACCGTACCGAGATAAAAGTCACAAAATATACTACCATGACGAGACTTGGGTGAATGAAGGACACACAAGTATGGCGTGACACGACTTTTAAGACTGAAAGACAAGCATTTTTGCAAGGTATGTGTGCTGGTTTAAAAAATCCCAGTAGAACAGGCCGAAGGCCTTTTATTATAAACTTGTTTCAAGTTCATTGCTCTTTCATTAAGTTTAAACTAGCTCATTTTCTTTATAAACTTCATTATTATTGCATGCCTTCATATTCTTATTTGTATGATTTTATCTATCTTCCTGGTAAGTATTATGACGTTTACTGCAGTTTCAAATATGACGGGAAGGCACCGCCTATGGCCTATGGCGCGAAAGCATTAGCCATTAGGATGAGGGGGAAGGTAGTTGCACGCGGAGTGATACATGTCAGCGGGGCAGGGTTATATGAAACAGAGATTAGAAATATTTCCCGCTGATATTCGAACACAAGATTTATTTACAAATAGCACCTTTGCAATAATTCAATGCACAGTAATATTACGAATAGATAACAACAAACTTGGGGTCAGAAAAAGCAGTCAAAAGGAAGTAGAAAATAAGAGAGTAGTGAACAAATGAAAATATCAAGGGAAAATTACACGATAATTACAAAACTATTTTATTTGTATTTAACAGAAATTAATATGTTAGGAATATGAATTTTAACTCTCATTCAAGAAAGATGCTAAATAAAAAGTAAATTGGTTCAATTTAGTATTTAATTACACGTTTAGAATTGCATTCTAATATCATTTCATGAATATAAGACCTCTGGTAAAAGATAAATAGTCCCCTTAATAGATTTGCAATCTATCACCTACTATTCTATTAAGTAAACCAATTTCTCCTAATAAATTTAAAGAAGGAAGAGCAGCTAATTTAATATACCCTTATTTATTAATTTAATTGAAACCAAAATAGGGGTATATCACTGTTAATGATAAAATTGAAATTTTTCGAACTGTCTCGTCCTATTTTGTTCCTTTCTATGTATGTCAAGCAGAAATGTGTTAATGAGCTCCTCCGATATATTAAAAATCGCATTGCAATAATCTCAAAAAGCTCTCAAAATATTCAGCAAATTACGATTTTATATTTTAATCTAAGAAAAATAATAAAAACCAATATGTCCACAATCGCTTGTATATTTGACCTCCAGCATACCTAACTGCCCATTAGTGTGATCGAAGTAATCAGTATTGCACTAACTGATATGAAATTTACAACTTAAGTTCAGTTTTTTTTAACTATTCTTTTCGCGCCTTTCATCCATTCCTTAAACAAGATAGGTTTGTCACCAAATTCTTTTAATGTTTTCAGAACAATCTCTTTGAAGGTTACCGAAGACGGCTCACAACACTTGATTTTATACCTAAAAATTGCGAAGTTAAAAAATATTAAAAAGAACATTTATACATTTTATCGGAAGAACAATGTACTTGGTATTTCTTCATACCCTAAGCAGGTATGAGATAACAATAAAATTCTTAGCTTTCACTATGGGATTGATAAAATTGATCTCCAAGTTTACAATTTACCTTTTGAAAAATTTCTGTAGATACTCCTAGTATTCATTCCAAAATATTACAAAAATATATGTGGGGAAACTAATGCCCCAAAATGCTTATAAATTTTAAATATAATTATTTGCATGTAAAACTGAAAATTATAAATTAAATCAACCAAAATTTGTGAAGTTAGCCTTTTTGGTGAGAGATTCCTTTAAACAATATTTGTAGAAACATCCCTCAGAGAAATGATTTAAACGTGACAAACGCACAAATCAACAAACTACGTCCCCTAACGTTGCCATATCGGACGATGAATGAAGTGAGTGGAATGATGCTCATATGAGTCCAAGCTCTATAGAGCTTAGAGTTAGCTGAAATTCATCTTTCAGGATAAGGAAAATCCCGGAAAAACTTTAAACAGATACCTCAGTCTGACTGAGATTCGAACTCGAGATCTCTTGATGGTGAGGTAGACCTAACTAGAAGAATAAAATAATGTTGCATAGTAGGCTCATAGTACAAAGGACATTACTTATATTAAAATGTTCTCTTTTAAATAAGGTACAAAAATTTCACAATTGTCATTTAAGTTCTGCTGGATTGCTGTTTACGTAAAAAGTACGCAGTTCTATTTTGTAGTGTAGAGGAAGGGGAGTGAATGTGCATTGATTCACCGAATGACCAAAATCATGAAACACGCACGACGCTCCTAACACAATAAAGAACATAAATGGGATGGCGTTTTTCCGCGACCGCCCCCCATGATATTATAGTTGCAATGTTGTCGCGGGGTACATTCCAGAAAATATAACATGTTCTGCTTGCTATACATTAGAACTGAGGATATTCGTTAGTTTAATCTGTATTAAACCACCTTTATCGGATCAGGAAAACCCCGAAGCGAAGCATAGCATAATTTTCCATCAAAGAGATAAACATATTGCTTCTTAAGCTTCAGATTATCATGTTTAAATTATCAGTGAAATCCATACAGGTTTTAGTTTTCTTCTAACATTTCTGCTGTTCCAGGACTACACTTGATGCATATTCGTAAATCAATTTCACTTTTCCGTTCTCTTTGAGTTTCTTTTAAATTGTTCATTGCGAAATCCAGCTTTCCATAGTCCAAATATAGTTACTGAGTCTGCGCAAATTCTCATTTATCTTCGCTTTTTGTTCCAAATGCTCTTGTATATCGTTTAACTGGTATAAGAACTTTAGTTTTTGAAGAGTTAAGGGTTCCATGCTCTCTTTCATGTCGTATATAATAAAGATCCCATTACCTAAATGCTTTTCAATCTTGGAGGTTGAATACCTGATTCAGACGACACAAGTTCAGTAATGATTTGCCACAGCGATTCTGCTTAGTAAACATGGGAAATGTTTATTTTTCAGTAATACTTCCATTCCTTGTGGTTTAACAGCTATCCATTTGTAAATAACTGACCTAAAATAGCGGATAAATCTACGAATATTTACGCCTGGACCATTGTTTTACTAGCCTCGATTTCTACCGCCTCGAGTCGTAAACATTCTTCCAGGTATCGGAAAACGATGCTCTGCTTCCTTCCTCCCATGAACAAGCGGATATTTTGTACTGCTAACTATACAACCATAGGTATACTTACTATGATTACTGCTCACTTAATATAAGTTCAATGAGTTATCGTCAGTCACCATAATAGCAACCGCCATTAGTTAATTAATTGACAGTTACTACTGTTTATTTCTTGCAGCCTGACATCTCGAAACTGCGTTTTACATCACAAGAGCTCATAATTAAATCTTATTTGCAGAAGATTTCTGTTGTGCAACCCCTTGAAACATGGAAACAAAGACCTTCGACGATATCTCGTAATACACGTACTTGTAAATATCGAGCTGTAACTTGAAGCACCCATTACAATCAGAGAGTTGTTTTACAACCGATTAAAAGAATTTGCAATTTGTTGTCCTAGCAAAATGTTGGAGAACTGTAAAATTGAAGCTATGAATATTTCTGACAGCGTTTTCTTTCTAAAAACCGTTTCCAGGTAGCTAATGCGTTATTCTTTCCACCTCAATCCTGTTAGCACATCGAAATCAAGCAATTCGGTATATATTTAAATCCTTCATCCTATATGGCTTAACGTTGGAGGACATAAACTTAAAAACGTTTATTTGATTCGTCAGCCATTCACAAGACTGAAAAGACAGGAAAGTTTATAAATAGTCACGGTAACAGGCATAAAATTTTCGGCACAAATAAGAAAACAGTCGGCGGATAAAGTTTCATGGTAATAATGAGCCTTGCTAAGCAGTTAATGACAGCGCGTTTAGAATAAACAAGTGCCGGAAAGCAAGATAACTGAGCTAAAGGCCTTGCCGGCATAGATTAAGTTACGCTTCTAGAATGTGATAGAATATTCGGATTACGTCATTAGATGCCTTGTTTTCCAGAAACATCTAGTGATTGACAGTACAGTCTGGTAATCATGAATGAGTGTATAAAAAGAAGCCATGTCTAGTGATAAGACAGTTGTTGTGAAACAAGAGGAGTTGCAAGTTGTGTAACATTGTGTTGTGTAACAAGAGTGTTGTTGTAATGAGAGCTAATGTAATCAGCTGACACGCTTTGTTATTGTCATCGACCTTGGATGATTGTGTTATTATGTAATGTAATGTTGTTACGAGGGAATTGAACAGTGTATCTCTACGGAAATAAAGGAGATTTTTAATTTCTGCAACTCGGCCATTTAATTCTACGAAACCACAGAGTCACAATATGTATGCAGATTGCACACTTATAATGCTTAGGCAGTAGTAGAGTGCCAGTCTACTTATGTTAGTTAATATTTGAGTGAATTATGCGATTGTTGATTCATTTCCATCAATGCCATGTCTACTATATTTTACGTTGCCTGATGCACACACATTCCATAAATCTATTTGGTTAGTATGCAATAAATAAAACCTTGTTGTCCCCTTTGACAGAATTTTTAACGGCACTTTATTTTGCTATATGAATTTCCCAGCAAGTTCGTTCATACTTTTCCAAACAGTTTTCGTTACTGGTCATTTCAGCTAAGGTGGAATTATTTTTAGTAAACAATGCTTTATAGAGAGATAATTAAAACCATTATTTGTTCATTCCATAAACGACCAGTCACCAAAGGGCAGAAAGAATACAATATCAGTTTGCTGAGCTTCATTTTGAAAGTAGCACTGCAAATAAAGCCTTCATTGCAAACGTGAAGTAAACACGCTGCAGGAGCTGCACTGTTTGCTTACTAAACAGAAATAACCTCAGTGTTAGATATAACGCAAACGTACCAACTTTCAGCCTGGTTTTCGAACAAGGAAATATTTTAATGATTATTTCTCCATACTGATATTTCGATACTTAATTGCTACTCTGCCTCTGTTTAGCTAACCGAACTTCCGCTGTTCTTCATCATGGCAGTTGTGTTGACTCATATTTAGATTCATAACAAACGAGGGCAATACGCAAAAGAAATATTGGCTGTTGACATCGTTATCAATACACCTGCTTTCATACACACGAATATAATATGCAATATTACCTCCAACCATTTGCAATGGGGTACAATTTTAGTCGCAAAGCTAAATATGTTAAAGGAGTTTCCCCGAGCTGAACTACATTTTGGAATTCAAACACAAACCTGTGGAACTGTAAATATTTCGCTTTTATTTTCTGTATCAGTTACAATAGGTAGACGCAGCTTATTATGAAACACAAAGATTGTGTACTTCAGAGTTCCCTCTGGAATTGAAACAAAGAATGCAGAGTTTAGATTCTGTGAGTGTATAGTGCGTTTGTAAACATCACAACTCAAAAATGAAACTAAAGTAGATAAACATCAAATTTAATTCTTAGATAAGGCAAAATGTTCAGTCCGTAACGTGAAGGCTTTTAAGAATTTATTTGTTCTCTACCTTCATTTAAAACACTTAATGATATTACTTTAAATAGCAAATATGTAGTATGTTCAAATCAGAAGCAAATATATATTTCAAATATATCACACAAAGTTATTAGGTCAGTAGCAGTCAATCCATAAAATACATACGGTATTGCAAACATACCCGCCTAAATGGCATGTGTATCTAATTGCAAACAATAATTTTTCAAAATGGGAATCAGGTCCAGAAAAAAGCAATTTCAGCCTGTTGCTGGGAGTCACCGAAATTTGACGGCTCTACATATATGTTCATATATGTGTTCTACAGTGTCAGAAACCTCCACTAAAACAACGGGAATACCATTTCCTATTTTAAATTGCAAAATAAATTCCAAATTACAATATTCTATGAGATTTCTGGGTCTATATTTTAGGTGCAAAGACTAAAGTTCTTGATCAAATATGTGTGGTTGGGTGTGCTGTATCCAACTGCTGGAGTTTCAGTATTTTAAACCCTATTTTAATGCTACATATTGTCGCGGTAACAGCCATAGAAGTTTCGGCGCAAATAGATAACAGACGGCGGATTATGTTTCAAGAGCTTGTATGAGCAGTTAACAATAGCGCGGCTAGTGTACAGAAAGACCTGGCAAATAAAGATAGCTAAGATAAAGGACTTGCCGGCACAGATAGGATTTCACGTTTGGAAGGTTCGACAGATATCTCGATTGACAGAACAGTTGTTTTTCTTATTTGCTTGAGAAGTCTCTCGAATTATAAATGGGATATATAAGCGACTGTGACACGCCAGCAGGACAGTTTTGTAAAACAGTGTGTTGAGTTGTGTAACAAGAGTGTTGTAACGAGAGCTGATCAGAACGTTGTTTCTTGTGGTGTGTATGTGACGTAATGTTACGAGAGAATTGATCAGTGTATTTCTACGGAAATAAAGGACATTTAGAATTTCTGCAAATTAGATGTTTAATTCTACGAACCCACAAAGTCACAATATCTTATTCTTATTCATAGGTGAACGTTTCTTTAAATAAATTTGGATTTTATACGCTTTATTATCAGAAGCTTTAACAATCTATCACCCCCAGCTGCTCAAAACACTCTTTCCCTACCTTTTTCTCCTTCTTTTAAATAATTGGTTTGGAAATTGATTGTTCTTTCAGACTAGCCAGAATTTAAATCACGGATCTATGTACGGGTCTGCTTCCGGTTTCTCTAACCACAGAACAACTTTGACAACATTTCAACATGACATTAAACTCTATGGATTTATTTCCAGATAAAGGGAACTTATACACAAATGAGATAAACCCTAATGGAAACCTACAGTTTTCAAGTACTAAGTATTTGGCTTGATAGTTTAGACCAAATTATTATTTGGCCAATTATTAGGCTATAGCATTGAATTTTTCAGTAGTATTCAACTTTCTAAAATCTTTTCCAACGCAGTGTGTGAAGGGAAAGTTAATTACCAATAACTGATCATTTAATTGGATCCATTCATAAACCTTCTTAGTTTAAAGCTACACTTACATAGCATGTAAGTAGTGTACTTCTTGTCTACGTTTTCTTTCTTGGAATGCTTAAGGTAAAAGCTATCAAATATTTCTGTCAATAAAAGAATTAATTTCAAATTGAAACAGCCGTCTCAAAAACATCTAAATGCTCTTACTCTTACACTCCGTTTCTATTGATATCTGAAAATCTCTTTCCAATTCTAGCACTTCAATTTTTTGTCAAATGTGCTGTTTTCATAAAATTCACAGGAATCTCGTCCAATGCTTATTAGTTTTATTAGGAAGTCTTAGGATGCGATTACCTAATCTTCATTACCTAATTCCAAATCATTAATTACATTCATTGCACTTTCCATAAAATGAGCAATTAATGACTTAAAGCTGAGCATAGTGATGCCTATTTTGACGGCTTATTTTTCTTTGTGCGGGGCTAAAAGTTTATGAGGGCACATATAATAAATAGTTTTATTATTTTATTACATGTATAAAGTTTTACGGCCAATGTCCATAGTCCACTATGTTCTAAAATTTACGGAAACTTCTTCCCTGATCTGTAGATCAAGATAAAAAATATGAGAAGAAAAAGTTATTATTCTTTAATGTATCTACTATTATCACATGAAATACATGCAAGATATGCTCAATGAAAATTAAAATAATAACATTCATAATACCTTACATTAAGCTAGTATGTATTGCTATCTGTGGGGAAAGATTGGTGCAGACATCAAATGAAAAGCGATTCCGTCAACACTGGATTGCAAGGGAAACATCGTAGAATCGCCTGTGTATAAGTTTCCCAAGAAACGTGCTGCCAGTCCCCCTTTTCAACATAGAGAGTTATTAAAAACCGTTTCGGGATAAGCCATAATTGTGGTTTATATTTTTGTGTAATATACGCACACCAGGAATAAATAATATGGGTAAATGTATCAAATACACAATAAATTAATATCTGTTACATATAAACTTGCCCCGCTGACATGTATCACTCCGCGTGCAAATACCTTCCCCCTCATCCTAATTGGCTGATGCTTTCGCGCCATATGCCATAGGCGGAGCCTTCCCGTAACATTTAAAACTGCAGTAAACGTCATAATAATTGGCAGGGAGATAAATAAAATCATACAAATAGGAATATGAAGGCATGCAAAATTAATGAAGTTTATAATGAAACTGAGCAATTTGAAACTGAATGGATGAGCAATGAAACTGAAACAAGTCTATAATGAAAGGCCTTTGGCCTTTTCCACTGGGAGTTTTTAAAAACCGGCACACATACCTTACAAAAATGCTTTTGTTTCAGTCTTTAAAGTAGTGTCACGCCATACTTGTGTGTCCTTCATTCACCCAAGTCTCGTCAAGGTAGTATATTTTGCGACATGTACCCCAGTAAAATCTGATTGTCTCTAAATAACGTCTTCGCCACACATCAATATCGCCCATGGAGTGGTAAGTTTTCCTGTTGTCTCAATTTCATGTCGCGATGTTCCTACGCATCTAACACACCTGTAAGTTCAGAGCACAGCTGTTCGACTTCTCTCACTGACAAAGATGGATTCTTCTCTGTGAGTGCATCAAACACATGCAACACAATTCTTTTTTTCGCCGCTTTGTCAAGGTTTTCCTTTGCGATGCTTTAGTGAAAAACTGGCAGTAGACTCTGCCATTATACATATATTAAGTACACGCGCAATAAACGATCAATAAAACAATTTAGCTCTCGTACTCGGCAGAACACACCTTCGAATAGCGATATATGACTAATCCAGTTCAAAACAAGGTCAGTGATAAAAGTCGTACAAACAAATATGTCATAACTACCGCTGAATCACGTGCTATCTTGTCATGGGCTTGAGAGCAAAGGAGCCTCCTCTTTACTTCGTTTAAGAATTAACAAGTATTTCAGATAAATCAACTCTGCTGTGTAATATATTTAATTAAGAAAGTTACGAAAACATAAATTTAACATTTCTCTTCCAAGATATAAGGATATATAACCATGTTAAATAACGAACTAATTTTTACCGCACAACAGTCTATACTGCAATAGCAGCAAATGAGAGATAAGGTCACGTGACCGTTAAGGGATACGGGGCAAGCTTATGTGAAACAAGGATTAGTTGTAATATGAACACATAGCATTTAATCGAGCAGTTTGCTTGAATGTATCTATACTAAAACCACTGTAATAATAAACAGCTGACATGATCATTGATGGGTGAATCAAAACGGTGTGGAGCGTGATCTGTCAAGATGTCAACAGACTCTACGAGGGATGTCACTGCGTGTAGACAAATAACAATTCAGCCTCATTTCCCTTCGTCTTGTCTTAAATTCTTAGAAATTCCCATGCTTTTTATAGCAACTAAATTACTGAGTGGTGGTTTGAGATGGATATGTGGGCTACCAATAGATTAATTGATTCAATATGTTTGAATCAATAAGCATATTGAGCAACGGTTTTCCACAATTTAGATGTAAACTCAAACATAAAAAAGGGAGATCCATGGGTCAATATCAAATTAAACAGGAGGTTGAGTTTAAAACGTAGTCAATTCTCACATGGGCGTCACTTGTCACATTCGGTGCACAAAACAAACGCGCAGAGAGGAGCGAGCGTATGTAGTAGAATCGCGACCACAGCCTTGTCAGGTGCGAAACAACATGGCCTTTGTTATTTAAAGCGGAAGTTGAGGGGGCGGTTCCTTGGCAAGCATGGCCGCCTGCACCATAACTCGCCGACAGTACCATGCCGCCTGGGATTGAAATTCCAGCTCCTCCTGCTCTAAGTAACAGCAATTTGCGCGGTCATTGTGGGCCGCATAAGCATTCATCTTTAATAGCTTCAGCTTATTTAGAAACACGAAATTTCTTAAATGGGAAAGAACTATGCATGTTACATGCATATTTTCTCTTTCACTCTATTAATTCCGGAGGCCACTGTTTCACAAAAGTGATTTTAAAACCACTTGATGACGATGCATTTATATATACATTAACTGAGTGATAGGCGACTCAGTAATGGTAAACAATTTACAAAACAGTCGACGTAATAGGCTGGCAACTAGGAAATCGAATGTAATATGCATGAATGTTGAAAATACTTTCAACTTAGCAGTTTTTACTTTGTCTACAACTCACCTATGGCAAGTAGAGATAGTGGTGCACTCTATCCAAACTTTGACACCTGGATCTTACCTGAAATATACATTTTGGGGCCGTATGGATACCATAGGATACATTGAAGAAGTACGTCTGTGCATCTGTCGGTCTGTCTTGCCT
Organism: Mantis religiosa; assembly: GCA_030765055.1. Lineage (NCBI taxonomy): Eukaryota > Metazoa > Arthropoda > Insecta > Mantodea > Mantidae > Mantis > Mantis religiosa. The sequence continues at coordinate 295,095,867 of CM060948.1, read as the reverse complement.
ACTGACTTCTCCTTGTCTGTAGCACGAAACAGAAAGGATAAGCGGGAAGATACCAAACTTCTTATTTAAATGAACATTTTTTTGAGGATACAACAGGAAAATGTTCAAGAAAATCTTGTAACTCCAAACTATCCTTTATATGGAAAGACTTCACTGTATTTTATTTTCTCAACAATGAAGTAACGAGATACTTGTATAAACAGTGTATACCTTGGATTTTGTGGAAATTGCCAGGAAGTCCTTTTTATAGCGAATGACTTTCATATGACTACAGACCGTAAGAGATAGAGAAAATCATACTACTTTATTTAATTGATGCAAATTAATCATTTCTTCACTCTAGCCGTATATAGGCTAAGGTTTTTGATGGATAGAGCCAACATGAAAAATTCAATGACATAGCCAGGGTTTGAACCACGGATCTCTTGGAATCCATCCAGTCGCTCTAACCCATTGAGCTACCATGGTCAACGTGCCGTCCTGATATTAAATTCTCCATTTGACTCATATTTCCCCGGTAGACCACTAGGGAGTCTCGCATCCGAGATACACCCTTTGTGCCGACTTACCATCGTAAGTACTTGAGTCCCAGGCTGCATCATTTAACTCTTATTATTTTATTTAATTGATGGAAATTAATAATTTCTTCACACTGACCGAGTATAGGATAAGGTTTTTTATGGATAGAGCCAACATGAAAAATTCAATGCCAACCTTTTTATGTTGGCTCTATGAAAATCATACTATACTAAAATGTAGACATCGCTAAAATATGTAATTTATCTTAAAATTGTATCTTTGGTGTTAACTACTTCGGAGATATTCCTTCTAATATTTAAAATGTTTAAATACATGCTGTTGTGTGTAGTATGAAGTTAGTCATGTAAAGAACCGGGAATTCGAAATTCAGCACTAAGCGACCGATTTTTCAAACATCTGACAATTGCTTTGGCCTACTATATTATTATTCATGTCTACAACGAAATGTGTAACTATGCATTACAGGTTTCTCTCATAAACAAGAAGCAGATATAGTAATATGCTTCCTCTTCCTACTCTTCTTTTTCTTCCTCTTCTTCTTCTTCCCCTATTTAACCCTTCGTATGAAGGACATAGTCCTCCAGGGACTCACAAATGTCTGTCGAGGTGCAGAGAGAACGTCCAGGATGGGTGAACAGCCTGACAATGGGTATGAGGGCTGAAAATAAAAATGATATGAAACGACGGTGAAATGAATGAAAGGAAACGTTATTATGGAGCAATAAATTGAATGAATGACAGGACAAACCGGACGACCCAGGAAAAACCCACCCATAGGTAGCTTTGTCCACACATTTCCCTCTGGAATTAACATCAGTTGCAAGGTGAAGGATCCAAGTCCCAGGAATAAGGCTTTGTAGGAATTTTGTAAAGGGGTCAGTAGAAAAGGTCATGTGAACTTAATATCAAAATCTAACCATTTCTCTTCTGCTGCTTTTCACGATGTGGTAGAAAGGGTTTCAAATTTCTAGACCGTCATATATATAAGGATCCGTTTTTCAGCATCTCAGTAGTGTTTCGGTTTCCTCTACTCCCCTTGTATGCACCTGCACCAAAATAATTAAACTTTTATCTGCAAATGTGTATCGAAATTAACATTAAGTACATAAAAATAATTCTGTAGTTATAAAAAACGACTAACGGATATTATATATGATATACCTTATGAAATGTTCAGAATGTCCATTTATTGTCGGTAAATTATTGAAGGAAAATCGCCGAGCGAGTTTACGTGGTTTGTTTCTCACTGGACTATAGTAGCGTTATGGGCTAACAATTTGATAGGTTTATTTGCCAGCGATCCGTTATTGAATCATACGGTCGTACACAAATAAGTTTCTTTTCATTTTAACCACTATTCACATATTTCCTTAGAAGCATCTTTTGATTTTCTTTAGTTTTATGGCTATTTGCATTACATCCACACTTATTTATTTATCCACTTATGCAAATTTACCACAAATTCTTTAGAGTTAACTGTGCATATGCCAAAAGAAATCTCATATATTTACAACAATACCATGGGTTCGCTAACAATTTATGCTTCTAATTGTTCTCCTTTTTCCTTTGGGGTAGAGGAGGCACTACAGATAGAACAAATTATTTGTTGACAACAATGGGCTAACCCATTTTAATCTTCTTGAAGTGACACAATCTGTTAGGTTTAACGAGCTAGATTTATATTGATTTTCTCAGTTTTTGAGAGATGTGGTCTGATGTAAGTTATCGAATGTTGTTTTATAATATATCATTACCACCTATTATTTTATTTAAAAAATAAGAGTAGTTAACTGGCGTAGTTTTCAGCACATTGCTGGGTACGTTTATTTGAAATACTGAAGAAATCCAAAGAAATTTCGTGAATATAATTAATATTATAATTAACATTTTACTCTAAACTCTATGGAATCTGTACTCATTTGAAAATTATTTCACCTATTTCATTCATTCACAATCCATCTCCGATATTATTTAACGTTGGAAGACGTAATTTAAAAATAATGGTGTAACACTATTTGTCTGAAAAATTAAAGCGATAATTTTGACAAATGGATGATAGTCATTACATAGTAAGCATACCACGAATGTGCTTAGCATGCTAGCCTTGATATTGGAGAAAAAATCTTGGACAATTCGGATTGTCAAAATATATTATTAAACTGCACAATTCACTAATAATCTTTTTATAATTAATAGGAATAAATAACTTGGTAGGTGTTTTCTAACATCAATGATCTCCTTGTAACCTATTTTTGTATAAAGTCGCTCTCCTAGAATTTAGCAAACCATAGGCGTTGCTATTTTCATGTGGTGGATGTTTGGCTTCATTCTCCTTTGAATCGATATCTACGGTACATAATCTCCTATATCGTAATTTCCAGAATTCCACAGTATTGTGAGCAACTTGACAAGCTGCAAAAGCCATCAATAGCGAAGGCTTTAGTGTTAACTGGTATCACAGGAAGATACGGTGAATTTAATATTGCTCCTTGGCGCAAAGTAAAATACAATACACTAAGAAGTAAATTATGACGAACACAATAATAAAAGAGCAGACCACAGAGCACAAACGTTTTAAGGGCTAAATTAAGTCATGCATCTCCCAGTGCCTGCATAAAGCCCTGTTGCTTTTTTGGAGACCTGAGACGTATATGTTGTCTAACAGCTATGAGATAAAAATGTTTCAATTAACAAGGAATAAGGGCCTTTACTTATTAACTGAAAATAAGAATAGTTTGTACTTCCATAAAGTAACGCAGAGACCATGAGCGGAATGTTTTCATGCTGATGGAATTGAGATATATAAGATAGGAGGAGGTCTCCCCATAGACGTAAATTCCAGAAGCACTCGCGGCACAAGGAAATAATTCTGGAACCTTCTTTCTCCTCCCATTCTAACATTCCAGGACTCTGAACACCTTCCGCGGCTATATAAGCCGAACGTACTTGCGAGTGAGCCAGTTAATGAGTACATTTCTGGTGCGACATAAAGTGCCGCTAATGCAGCGTGTTCTCCAAGTGAGGTTCTGACGTTACTGCAGCGAGCACTACTACTGCAAGATATTAAGAAAGATCTTATGTTCTACTCAGCGAGTGAAGCATCCGAAAATGAAGGTGCGTCTTGCGCTTTCCAGTATGAGGATACGTCTCGAAGTGGATGAAATGACAGAAACACCAGCGAAGTGACTGTAAAAACAAATAGGTAAAAACACTGTATATACTGGTGTTGTTGTTAAGCGCTTCATTTGAGGATTTAATTTTTGTGCATGTGTTTGTAATCAAGCGGCGTAGAAAATGCATACGTTGTAAGCAAATTGATAAAAGTTTTCCGAAATAGTAGAGCTCCTGTGCCAAAGCAGTCACGGTTGAGAAACTCCTCAGCAGTACACTATATGTTGGTAAGCATGGTGTATATTTTTATATTACTCATTTGAATATCGTGTACATGTAATTATCACACTTTTTAATATGAATATACGTGTTATTGCTAGCTACATAACAATGTAGTCATACGACACCGTTTGATACACTAGACTATCCTAAGGGTGGAGCAAAGAGATACTCTCAGTGTATGCGTGGATATGTATGTGAGTAACGATGGTTCTAATGACACTGGAATGCAAGTTTCAAACTGGTTTAATGACTGTTTCTGTACATCATCACATGAAACTCGAAGTTGCCGACCAAGGGTTACTGATACTTCACTGATCAGAGTGACCGTGTGTAGAAGCTTATTACTCGATAAAACTTAATTCGTTCCTCACGTAAATATGAACCGACAAATATTGTCACCCGAGCGTCGGAACACCCTATAGAGTGGGCAGCAGGAGACGGGTCGGCGTTCGCCGCGCCCCCTCGTTTGTCTTATAGCGTTAAGAAGGGATGGCTGGGACAAAAAACAGCATTGCGCCGTCTCTTCCTGTTCCACCTGTGTTCTCGAACTTACGGGATATTTCATCTAATGGAGAACCTTCCAGATCGGTAAGCGGACCCTATATAAGCAACACGTCTTGCAAGAGGAGCTAGTCAGAGTTCTTGGCGAGCAGTGTAAGAGTGCAGTGCTAGTGTACGACGAGAAGACTGTAAACGTGCATCGGAGTATTGTACGTAATTACGTGTGCAAGTGGAATTGTAACGGACGAACTGGTGAATCGTAATTGTGTGCATCACGTAATTCTGTGTAATTGGCTAGTGTTTAACCGTAAGTCGGTGGAAATAAAGAACATTTTTGAGTGGTGCAATTGGACTTTTCATTTCACGAACCCACAAAGTCACAATTGGTGTCAGGAGTGCGACATAACACAATGGAGGCAGCATTAGAAAAGATTTTAGCGGAACTGAAAGAAATGAAGACGGCAAATGAAAACCTCGCTGCAAAAACAGAAGCGGCAAATAATAACCTGGCCGCGGAACTGAAACAAATGAAGACGGCCAACGACAACATCACCGGGAAGATGGAAGAAATAAAGAGCGAATTGACCACAGAAATCAGGGCAGCGAACGACAGTCATTCCACGGAAATGAAGGAGGCGAACGAGGCTCTCGCCGCCAAATTTGAGGAACGGTTGGCCGGCGTGAGGGATGACGTCACGAATCTGGGCAAGCGGATGGGTCAAGTAGACGACCGCCTTAATGATTTAGAGAAAAAGGCCGACAACATCGCCAAACCACTCACCCGCCTGACAGAGGAACACCGACCTTATGTGTGGACGGAGGACGCCGAAGACGCTTTCCAGCACCAGAAGGAAACCCTGTGCAGTGCTCCAATTTTGGGTCTCCCACAACCAGGTGGCGCCTTCATTGTGGACACCGACACTAGCGACCATTGCATTGGAGGTGCCCTATCGCAGATCCAGGACGGCCATGAGTGGGTGATAGCCTACTACAGCAAGACGCTATCCAAGGCAGAGAAGAACTACTGCGTCACCCGACGGGAGTTACTGGCGGTAGTAAAGACATTGGAGCACTTCCACAAGTACCTGTACGGTCAGCCGTTCCACCTGAGGACTGACCATTCCGCCCTAACCTGGCTATCGAGCTTTAAGAACCTGGAAGGCCAGACAGCACGTTGGGTCCAGGGGCTGCCGGAGTACGACTTCACCTCGGAACATCGTAGAGGGAAGAGCCACGGTAACGCTGACGTCATGTCCCAAAGACCCTGTCCAGAAGAGTGCGGCCAGTGCACAAGAGTGGCAGAGAAGGAGCGTGCCGCAGCAGTCCGAGTAGTTGTGGCAGTGCCTGCTGAAGGCTGGGATAGCGCAGGCCTGAGGAGGGAGCAGCTGGCGGACGCAGACTTGGGGCCACTCTTGAGGGAAGTGGAGGCAGGGACGAGACCAACCTGGGAGGACATCGCACCGAGGAGCACCACCTTCAAGTCGTACTGGGCCCAATGGGACTCGTTGAAGACCAGAGAGGGCGTGCTGTTCCGGGTATGGGAATCACCCGATGGGAAGACGCAGAGAGAACAGTTGGTACTTCCCCGGAGTAAGGTCCCGGAAGTCTTGGAGGAAGTGCACGCTGGTACTTCAGGAGGACACCTGGGAGCGAACCGAACGATTGACAAACTTCGGCAGCGCTACTACTGGCTGAGACTCCGAGCAGATGCTGGTGGTGCACCTGGACCGCCTGGCACGCTATGATGGTGCTGTTCGGGACGACCAGCTTTGAGGAGGGAGCAGTGTCACCCGAGCGTCGGAACACCCTATAGAGTGGGCAGCAGGAGACGGGTTGGCGTTCGCCCCGCCCCCTCGTTTGTCTTATAGCGTTAAGAAGGGATGGCTGGGACAAGAAACATCACTGCGCCGTCTCTTTTTGTTCCACCTGTGTTCTCGAACTTACGGGATATTTCATCTAATGGAGAACCTTCCAGATCGGCAAGCGGACCCTATATAAGCAACACGTCGCGCAAGAGGAGTTAGTCAGAGTTCTTGGCGAGCAGTGTAAAAGTGCAGTGCTAGTGTACGACGAGAAGACTGTAAACGTGCATCGGAGTATTGTACGTAATTACGTGTGCAAGTGGAATTGTAGCGGACGAACTGGTGAATCGTAAATGTGTGCATCACGTAATTCTGTGTAATTGGCTAGTGTTTAACCGTAAGTCGGTGGAAATAAAGAACATTTTTGAGTGTTGCAATTGGACTTTTCATTTCACGAACCCACAAAGTCACAATATATTCTCTCATCGCTTCTGGTCTGCCTTGGAACAAGACAGAAGTAGATGACCGTCTTAATCGGCCGCCATCCGCGGACTGCTTGTGCTCACTGGGCTCAGCTAACTGTGTGTGTGTGTGTGTGTGTGTGTGTGTGTGTGTGTGTGTGTGTGTGTGTGTGTGTGTGTGTGTCACTTTCACCTCTCGAAAAATCTTTATTCACCCAAAACTCCATTGTGACTATTAGTCTCGGTCATGACCTTACTAAGGGCCCGAACAATACCTATTCCAACGGAGTCAAGTACTACCCATTTAGAATTCTGTTACTCCCGTGTCTTTTGTTACACGACTCAGCTACCTGCCCCTGCACGTAACAAGGATGCACTATTTCTTTGAAATCCATTAGGATTCTTTACTACTTGTATCCCTTAATTTTGGTATCACCTTTATGGAACGAACACTGTTGCATAACATCTTAATTACAATGTCTGCAATACATGGAAGCTCTTTAAATGAAATAAAGATCATTTTCTCTTCCTTTTCCCGTTGGAACATTTTGTAGAAAGAATAAAGTAGCATTGGCAGACAAAACTGTCGAGAGGAGATAGAACAAAGTATGAAAGCAAGAAAGCTTAGAAATTAAAATTTTACTCCAGAAAAAGTAGCATTGTAATGAGGAAGAATAAAGGAAAGTATTCAATACCCCTGGTAAGCGCATTATTAGAAGAACCTCCCTCCAGTGTCATGAGCAATATTGCAATGAATTATCTTCTATTCTGAAAAACTTTCCATTCGCTAATGAAACTCAGATACTGTACAAGTACGTAGAGGTATTAACCTATATCTTTTCCCTGCACTATACAATGGAGAATCATGATTTAAGTTGAAGAAAAAATGAAGTTTCGAAAACAAAAATTACAGTATTTGGTATGAGAACCATTTATAATTTAAATTTCTGGCTTACACCAAAGCAAAAGTTTATTTTTCCTTATTTACTTACTTATTTACTTACTCACTCACTCATTCGCTCCTTCCTTCATTTATTCGTTCGTTCACCCCTTCGTTCGTTCGTTCCTTCCTTCCGTAATTAATTAGTTTATTTGTTTATTTTATTACACTGGTGTTAACATGTCTGGTTGAACTGATTCTTTTGTTTCAATAATCCTCCCCCTTGACTCCATTTGCAAGTCACTATTCATTGTTATGTGAAACTCCACATGACAACATAGAATTACTAGTTACCTTAATATGTCACTTATATGCAGGTCTTTAAATAGTTAATATTATTTCTTGACTCCTTTCACACTGCTATTCTTAGAACTGGCTCTTCTCTCTAGTCCACAGTAAAAGAAATTTGACTCCCTTCAAATTCTCATATTTTCCAAACTCCAAGACAACAGAGCTGTTTGTATGAAAGTTATCGTGTTATTTATTTCGTCACCATGACCAAAAAGGACAACATTTAAAAATTTGTGAATTTAGAAATCAAACTTTCACAGTTATTCTCTCATGTACAAAGTTTTGATTAAACCTGATATCCTATACCGCGCAGACAAAAAAGTTTAAAACTACCATAATCCATTGTATAAAATGTGCTTATTAGCTTTATAGAAGGCAAAACTAAAGACCCAGTTTATTGCAAAACAACTCGGCCTTAAGAATAGAGGTATATCCTTGTAGTCAAGAATAAACTACGCCTTCATTCTTTGCTTGCCAACAGCACCCTATAATGACGAATGATGGCTTGTATACAACAGCTACCATACAACTTATACACATACCACTGAACTAAATATGCCCGCCTTGGTAGCGTGGTGGTAGCGTGTCTGCCTCACGTTCAAGAGGTCCCGAGTGCGAATCTCGGTCAGGGTGAGTTATCTGGATAAGGCTTTTTCCACGGTTTGCCCTTATACGGATCGGCGAATGTCGGGTAACTCTAAGTTCTATGAACCCTGGGGGGATCATTTGAGCTTCATTTCACCCACTCCATTCATCTTCTGATATGACAACGTTGTAGGACGTAAATTACAAAAAATAAAAAATAAATATATGCATCTTAATGTAAATGACATTTAAATTCATCGGAATCCAGGCAAAACTTAAAAAAATTTATCTAAAAGCAAATGTATAATTGTATGTGAGAAAATGAAGTTATAGCTCTCAAAATGAAACAACATGTGTTGAAACTATAGGCCAATTTCTCAATGAAAACTAAGCACAAGCATAATGGAAACTCAAAACGTAGATGATATACATTATGATAGGACCGTTCACATTGAATCAAATAAATATAAAAATAAATATTAGTTTAAACATACTAAAAGTTTCCAAGGTGTGATCTTTCAAGTCTATATTTACATTAAACAGAAGCTAAATAGCCAATCAGAGAGGGATTATTATCACGTGATTATCCTGCCATACCACATCAGATTTTCCGTTGGCATCTACTAGCTATACCATTTATCTTTCTGTGTAAGCTCACAGACCATGAATCATTGGAATATCTATAAAAATTGCGGCTATACAAGTTGGAATAATAAATGATGACCGGGTAGTTGGTTCATTCTTATTGCTATGCATATCATGTTCATAAAGTGAACGGTGGCTTAAATTTCAGTTGTTTCGTGCTCTGTGAATTTTTTTTATATTTGTGTGTATCATTGTCATTGTGAATTTCTGTTTCTTTGTAATTTTACGTCCTCCAACGTTAAGTCATATCGGACGGTGAATTAAATGTGTGAAATGATGCTCAAAAGTATCCAGGGTCCATTGAGCTTAGAGCTACCCGATATTCGTCTCTAAGGATAAGGGAAAACCCCGGAAAAACCTTATCCACGTAGCTCACCCTGACAGAGATTCGAACTTGGGGCCTCTTGAACGTGAGGCAGATACGCTAGTCATTGTGAATGATTACATATTACGTGATTCGGTAAGAATGGCTTAATAAACATTTTAAGCCTGGAAGACGAAACTTGTTTTAGGAATTGCTTCAAATGGAGTGCGACTTTTAAAATGTCCCTGAAAATTGAAATAGAAATTACTCAGTGTAAAAGAGATCGAACGAGATGGCGCCGCGGCAATGTGGGCGACTCGCATTTGGAACCTCCTGACTTTGATCGCCGGTGACAACAATCTTACATTTCTGCGACTTTTCATGCCTCCATTTCATTCCAGTCTGGATAGGAAATGTTGGCGCTGGGCCTGTGTGGTGTCACCGTTTGGGGACTTAGCGTACTGAACTGCTCTTCTGGCCAAGTGGGGGGTTTCGCAGTCGTCTCCTCTGCTGGAGCGGACCGTATGGTATCCCGTGCGACGAACCCTGGTGGCAGGATGAAGAATCTCCAGTGCAAGCTGAAGAACCACACGCAGGCTTCTGTCCATGGCCTGAGTTTTTACACATCCGCAGAACGCTCCCATCTCATCCCTTCCTCCCAAGGGTCCGACATACAATAACCTGGCTTTAGGTTCAGTGTGGAATCCCCTATGCTTATAATCTAGTTCACTCCAGTCGAATACAACAGAGTGTATTGTAATATTTTATTTTGTTCACCAAGTCCTGAGAGAATCTCTACGCAGATTCTTCTGAACCGCTATGCAAATGAACGGAACTGAGACTCGCTCTTCGCCTAATTAACCACAGCCATGCTACACAATTTCACTCCTTAGAAATATTCCTCCCCCGTTTTCAACTGTGAATGTAGGCAGAGCCGGCGCCTCATGCTCATTGATGCACATCAGGCACGCTCTGTTTTTACAACGACGGCGTGTTCTTTGCACGCAAAGAGAAGCCATGCTCCCTCTTCTCAAGTCATGTTTTCCTCTCCCCTTCATGAGTAATAAAAGGGGAAGTGTTTGAGGTCACCCGTGACGTGAACACACACGCGTCCTCAACTCCACTGTAGTATTCATACTGTTTGCTGACATATATGTACTTCCATAATAATAAATACTCAAAGTTACAAAGTTGTGAGTCTAGATTTACATGTCAGTGGAAGAAAATGATAGTGAATAAAGACAGTTCACATGTAACAACTATATATTTTATCTCAACGCATTGATACCAATTTTCATGTTTATTTTATATCTTTTTAACCCAATGGCTTATTGTCTACATTCCACTACAACAATTTTATCCATGTATTCTTCATTTATCCCTCATTGTCATGAAAATGACTAAAATTTATTTGAAGTACCACATGTTCAATCCATTCTCATGAAAAATTAAATATATACCTTGAATTGTCCATGAATAGGCTAAGTCCTCCATTGTGAATGACTTTCACATAACTGCTAGACGTAAGAGATTGACACACTCTTACTGTATCAAAATGTATATCTGGTTAGACCACAACATTTTTGTAAAATAATCTCACAGTGGTGACTTTTATTATATTCTTTGTTATTGGTTTGAATTATTAAATATTTTCACTTTTTTCAAGTAGTTACCAGTAATTTGTTTCCAAGTGATGTAGTAGCCATTGTTTTATTGTGGTCCTGCAAAGTCCAAAGAACTCCAAAGTCAGTATTATAGAGTTCTACTTATAAAATAATGTTATGATCACTTCGGCCTTATGCATTACGTTTATACCTAAAAGACAATATTTAAGAACGTTTGCCTTGTTTAAGAAGAAATAGAATGAAAAAATAAAAGAGAATATCTTTCAAAAGAGTGAAAGTAAAGGGTCATATTAGCACAACACATCGGATAATCTTAAAATTTAGTATGCGCTATATTTTTATAATCTTATAATAACCTTTGTTTACGTGATCAATGGGGAAGACTGCTCAAATACTGCAGGAATCAGAAACCATAAAATTGAATTTTCTTATGTAGCAAAAACAGATTTTAAATTATGTAAAAAACTGAAGCTGCTGACAGTGAAGTAAACTAGGTTATCAATAATAACTAAACACTTTAAATTATTATAAATTATTAAACACTTTTAAATTATTTCTCAAAGTAATATGAGAGACCCATGTATCACAAAAAGCGCTTAACGCTAAGACGTACGTAACATACTCTTTAAATTATTTATATTCATGTCAGTTCTGTTATTCATATTTCAAATTAAAACGTAAGAAATGAAACGATTAAGGGTTTGATGCCTTAAAATTGGTTTAAACATAGCACTTCCTTCTTTGATTTCTCTATATGACCAGACACTAGTTGGTTATATGGATCAGCTACAAAAGTATTGAAATCATATGACGATATATGTAAATATTTTTGTGGAATTTCGACTACTTAACACTGACAACCACTTCATTCAGTTACTTCATCACATATAATATATTTCATGATTCTTCGACCGCATCCTTCACTAACTGGAGTAAAGTTAGCTGTTAAGACGCCTCCATTCAGTACTAATTGATTCATATATAGCTATAGCCAATCTGACATATCAGATTGCCTTACCTACGAGGAATAAATCACCTGATAATAACCGATTTCGCTTTATTCCCGTGAACTTCTCAGTTGCGATGCCAGTCCAATTATAAAATGGATCATACAAGATAAGAGAGAACGACCTCTTCCAACCGCATTGTTGATGCATCCACAGTAGAGGAAGGGGTGCATATATGGAATACCATATTGTTTTGGATTTAAAATATCTCAAATTTTCATATTAATAAAATAAAATGTCTGTGACACATAGTTTGTATTGCATTTTAATGCTTCCTATGTTTTGGAATACATACCGGTTAACGAACATTTATAAACCCAACTGAACTCCAGGTTTCACAGTTTTGACTCTTCCAATTATGGATTACAAATGTGGAATAGTCCAGCTATTTCAAATCTGTGAGGGTTGAATTAAGGCCACTGGGAGGTTATTTTTACCAATGTTAAAATTTGCACATATAAAAAACTAAACATTATCAGAAATTGAAATTCGGTATGATTACTGCATAAGGATGTGTGCATGTAACTATTGTATAATATTAAAATTACGTTCACATAGGTCCATGCAAAAGGGGCATAAATCACACCGTGTGTCCTGAAAAAAATATTGCACCCTATATTTCAGGTGCACTTTACTTGTAGGAACTTAAAGGTATATGCATCAAGTTTTATCCTAAATAACCTAAGATACAGCTTTATAATGTCGGCTAAATGAAAATAACATATAGTTTATAATGTGCACATGAACAATTAATTAGTTTAGAGTAAAAAAAATATTTTCAAATGCTGAATATTTTTTTCATCCATTTTATAAATCATATGAATATAAATGTTAGCCGAATGTGTTCAAGGAACATCGACAAATAAGCACTGAAAATTTTGCGTCAATATATTTTATAGTTTTTGAGAAACTTGCGCCTAAAGCATGAAAAATCAAGGTTTTGGGAAATCACGATCAAAGATTAAGCACCATTCTCAGGAAATGGGCGTATCGTTACGCCGCCATGTTTAAATTGACGAATTAAAGGACCTTAATACCAGCTGATATCCTATGTTATATATATCATTTTAAAACTGAAGAATTATATACTTTTTAGCATTAAAAACAAAAAAATAGATTTTTTGAAACCTATCGACCTCTCAGTGCCCTTAAGTAATTGAAGACTTCAGAATACATAATAGAAATAAAAAAATAAAATATGATTCCGCATCCAATATGCCTATCCTTCTGTGATGCGACAGTGCACAGAAACCATTCATAATATATATGAACGTGGCAGAAATATATAAATGTATAAGAGCATTTCGTTCATGCATGTGCACTAGAAAATTGTTATGCATTAATGAGAAAACACTGATACATTATTGCTTCTAATTAATTTAAAAATTAATGAACAAATTTCGGTGTCTGAAACTTAAACTTATGTCTGGAAAGCTAGAAAGGATTTACGCAGAATTGAAATTCAATTATATTTCTGATAATCCAATGGTTTTCTTCAGTTCATCATATCACTTAAGACTGTGTAAGTACTAAATGCTGCACGTCACGTAAAACATTTCACAAATCCTTTTTCTACTTCTAAAATTGTACGTATGCTTCGAGAAACTGCGTTACAGAATTTGTGCTGTGCCTGAGTTTGTAGGGAATGCTAGAATTAACCATAATATCTCTTTACAAACATCGAGTCCTCTGCCTCTTTAAGGCACTTGCAGGCACCTGAAAGAGAATTGTTGATATATGCTGTCATCCGAGCAGTAACATTGTACCCGATATGAGCTTGTGAGTTAATCTGAAAGGCGAGGGAAAGGATAATGTGTGTTTCTGCAGGAAATTGAAGTGAGTGTAACATAAATGAAAATGTGCTGGATGACAGAATATAGCACGAGTCTTGTCTCAGCTGCAACTGAAATACCTTGGTTCTAAGGAGTTTAACTGGAAGATACGTGCGCCAAACGTCGAGCTCTACCGCTTACACAGGAAGAGAAATTATACAGCTCTTTAGCACGTTAGGTAATAAAGGTGCCGTGTAACAGGGCTGCGCTAGGTAGGCCCTAACTTTCTCTCAGTGGGTGTACCAGAAATATTAACATCACTTGCAACAGCAGATTGTCTCACATTGTGCAACTTCAACTAGAACTTCACCTACAAGTTATTAAACTTGAATAACGATGTTCACAGTAACTTTTTATATTCCAAATCCTGATATATTTTCGAATTAATTTACCTGATATGCTATAAAAGAAGGCAGGTGTCAATTCAACAGCAGCACAAATGCTGCAGCAACCCCACATACCAGTGTTAAATTGATTGGGTTCTAATTGGAGCTATGAGTTCTTTTATCCTCAGGTGAACGGTTGTAGGAAATGGATTTTGGTGGTTGTTGGCTACTCAGTCGTATTAATAACACTTTGTTTGTTGCAGAATTATTTGGTTTAATTCCTACTAAGTTTGCTTATCGATTTGGATCGGTGACCACCTGTTAGTAAAATTCCTAACATAAATTGAATTTTACTTGAAACTCTGGATTTCTTGTTTAAAGTTACTTTCGCGTGCTTTCTATTTCTTCTTTATACGGCGACTACTTTGCTCTAATAAACTTCTAATGCTGCTTCCACTTACGCTGGTTGCTCTATTCTTAACTTCCCTAAATTTCAGGCTTATAAATCTTCGCTTCTCTTCTTAATGCGCATGAACACGTCCTTCCTATCGCAGTATCACCTTTTAAGTAAGTTTTTCTTACTTCACGATTCAGATCGAACCTTATTCTGACACCCTCTATAACTTTATCACATGACCAAACTAGCTCACCCTTCTCAAATGTTACATTATTATTGGTTTATTATTTATTTCGAATTTTCGCATTGGTTTGCAAAACTCATCAAAATCATTGACGTTCAGCCCACCCTTAGTTGGGGAACGCCTACCCTGAGTTGTTTGTAACGGTATACATCGTTATCAAATCAGGGAGTAAATATCTTTAGCGTTCATGCTTAAGTGCATTTTGAAAGCCCTTTGTCCCAACACGTTCCTGGCTGCAAGTATACTATAGTTCTCAGACATTGAACTTTTACTAGTACAAAGAAGGTAACGGTCCTCCCTTCCTGTCTCTCCGACGTGTACAGATTTTTACAAGAATGTTTTCTTTTCCTTGCCTGGATGCTAGTATGTATGTTATATTAAATTACATTCTTTCCTTCTTATTCTTTAAGTCAACTGCTATTTTAATCATTACTCTATCCATTCTAATTTCATATTATTATAACAAGATTTTTATATTAGTTTAGCAAAGCATTTTTATTCATTTATCTTTTTAACTATTTTATTTCGATTAATTCGCCACCTCCTAATCGATGCCTGATAGGGCGGTTACAAAGGGCCTGTGCTAGTCTTCTCGCCACATAATCAATAACTAACAAAACACTTGGCCACATAATCTGGTACTCCA
This sequence comes from Mantis religiosa, assembly GCA_030765055.1. Classification (NCBI taxonomy): domain Eukaryota; kingdom Metazoa; phylum Arthropoda; class Insecta; order Mantodea; family Mantidae; genus Mantis; species Mantis religiosa. The sequence continues at coordinate 295,080,328 of CM060948.1, read as the reverse complement.
AATACAAGATAGCAGATTCTAAAAGCACTAGAATAATTAGTCACTTGAAGCCAAAAGAGAGCACCCTGTGTTTGAATACATTTTAGAGGAAGATCAACAGAACAAAGATCATTTGCGACAAGAGCCCAAATAAATATATAAATATTCAACCTCCATCACAAATCACCTGCTTATTCCTTCAACACTACAATTACACACACATAAGAAAACTGAAAGAGATTAGCAACTCCAGCGCGCCAGAGGAAAAGATATGCACCACTCACAATACGGTCACAGTCAAGACCTCAAGCAGTCTTCAAGTTTCCGCTCCAATTCCATATATCGCGGCCCAAATGACCTAGCTGTCGACGGCCTCTAAAACACTCACTCACTCACTCACTCACTCACTCACTCACTCACTCACTCACTCACTCACTCACTCACTCACTCACTCACTCACTCACTCACTCACTCACTCACTCACTCACTCACTCACTCACTCCATGTATCGCTCGTCCAGCATGATGAAAAGAAAGACACTGATATAATATTTTTTTATAATTTTAGTTGGTTTCATGGAGTTTACATGAATATGCCAATCATAAACTTTGCATATTATTGTTCCAAAATACCCTTAACGTCGAGACCGTATGTGATATCTTCACCTATGTCATGATTTCAAAGAAAGTAAATTGTCAGGGGTCACGTAGAGTTAAGTTCCACTACCACAATTCTCTTCTTTTCGGATGTTGTTTATTTCCATATTTTGTGAACCATATATCAGAGATAATATTCTATCACCTTCCGCTTTACCCGCAGCTTGTTCTAAAATTGCTACAGTAACATTAATAATATTTATTATAAAAGCTATATTTATGTTTTATAGATTATCTAGGGAAGTAGCTTTGGTAGAATTAGGAAAGACAAGAAGAAATGGAATAATAATGGAAAGAATAATAAAATTTTGCTATAGGTGTTTGGTTAAAAAGAAGGGGAAATTATTAAATTATGCATGAGACAACAAAAAAAATTAAAGAACTCAAATAGTTGGTGGACAAGAGATAGGGGGAATTATGAAAAAAATAGGAATGGGAGATGTACGGAGATTAGAGGAAAGGAATACATGCGATGTGGGTAAATTAGTAAAATGCAGAATAGAACATATAGAAAGACAGGAAATATGGGGAAGTCTAGAAAATATGAAATCATTACAACTTTAATGCAAATAAAAAGAAATTGGGGACGAGAAGCATATGTAGATTACTGCAATAGGCAAGAGAGAGAAGGGTTAGCATGAATGAGAACAGGAACAATATTTCTAAGAGGGATAAGAAGTAGGGAAAAGGGAATTTGTGAATTGTGTGGGGGAAAAGAAAGCATAAAACACTATGTAACAGAATGCGAGTAGGTTGCAACTTGGAGAAAAAAGGTTTGGGAAGAAAAATGGGAGAAAGTAGAGAAGAGGATAATAGCCATAAAAACGTTAACAGGCAGGGAGGAAAAGAAGGTAAGAAGTATTGGTGAGTTCTTGCAGAAGGTAAAAGAAAAATGGGCCAGAAATGTATATAAAAAGTGTAAGAAAGGAAGAGGAGGGGAAAGAAGGGGAGTAATTAAGTAATCAAGGAGGTATGGAGGTTAAGAGCTACCTGGCAGAGCAGAAGACCAGGATGTCATGCAAGCCAAGGTAGAAGCCAGATAACGACAAATAAATGTAGCCAAAAGTTGTAAATTGTAAAATTTTGGAATATGCACAATAAATATAGCATATCATAGTATATTTAAATACCTTGGTTGCTGTAATTTGGGAGGGCTGACATAGTTATTTCTTTATGTTGCAATATAATAACAACTACATATGAGTAAAAAAAGCAAAACTCTTATGTCTGTCTGTTCCACTCATTCGTATTTCTCTACTCTTGAGCAAGGTGTTCCAAACACCTATGATTTTGTCTAGTCCTTGTTAATCAAGACAAAACATTATGCAAATTATCTAATTGCTAATTTTCTTGTAGGAGAACCGGAATATGCGAATATAGTAGGCTTTAAGCTTTAGTTAAATATGTTAAGACCTGGTCGCTTGTGCATGATTTTAAATTACGTGTTTTCTACATGACCAAGAGGTAAACAAATAACGCATTCCTATTTGAGAAAAGTAGCTAAACGTATGGGAGACTTCAAACGAATAATAGATAACATCATGATATTGTTAGTTCCACAAAAAGTAGTACTTGACACAAATTGCGTGCTTTGATGACATCTACATTTTTGTGTAGTAACATTTTGTTTCTGGCGGTAACTGCTTACGTGAAAGTCAAGAGTGAAGAGGGTTTCAAAGGTATTCCCCAGAAATCTCAAAGAATTAGGTATGTTTCACTTCTCATGAAAATGCCTTAAATATATGTATTTAATTAAAACCATGAGGGCCATTCAGAGAAAACAATTGGAAATGTTCTATTTAAATGATAGTTTGGAGTGCGGAGATTTTCTTTAAATCCTTCAGGTTGCATCCTAGTTAGATCACGAGCTCAAATACAGAGTTTGGTATTTTACCGTCACTTAGTGTTGTAATTATGATGATCAAACACACCCACACTTCCCCGCACACACATATGGAGACCTTTCCTTATAAGATTTTTTCTTTTTAACTTTCGGGGACTCCAAAACCTCATTTCCACTGAAATCTTGGTATCGAAGTTTTGGTTGGAATTCCATAACTACCTTAATTACGTCAGGTACATAACAGAGAAAGGAAAACTTTTTTTCCATTACTTAAGTGAATTTCCCCCAGTAATATTTGGATGGAGTAGATCTTCTCTACCTACGTAGTGGAGAAAGTAATAAACAGCACATACTTTCGAGATTGTATAGGAAGAAAATACGGTATCGAATCTAAAGCACAGCCTTGATTTTAGACTAAAATTGTGAAAAGTACTGGAAAAAATATGGTAATTGAGGTACATTTAATGGCACAATAGCTTTTATCTGTGTTGAAGTGTTTACAGCTTGCAACAGGGCTCGTAGTGTCTTTGGAAAAAGAACAAAGCCGTCGAGCCTCACAAAGAGACAGACTGACTAATACTGAAATGGAAAAGAAAAACTAAAGATCTATGAATGCCCTACCCTACATATATTAACAGCCATATCTATATGTCAGGAGGCGGAGGCGGAGGAGTAGAACCGCTCTGCAAATACAGACGGCGCAAAGTGCAAACTTTGTACTTCAACTTTTGTTTGAGAAAAGGAAGAAAAACTGGGTTCAATATGTGCTCCTGTTGGTATTCATATTTCTACCGGTGTCTAGGGTACTAGACGACTGGTATAACACCTTTCTCAGCCTTACTCCTCGTCTGCAGCTATCTAGCTCCCCATTTCTTTTCTTTGCCCCTCCGGCATCAGGCAAAATTGCATTCATGCTAGAGGCCTGCGTTGGATGGGTGACGATCAAAATCAAATTTTCATCTCGAGGTTTTTGAAGGAAAGAAGGTTAGAAAAAGTGCATGTTTTAGAAAAACGCTTACAGAAAATGATGTAAAGGAAGAAAAACGTCTTAGGCCGAGGACTGTCATATTAGGGCTAACGGTGCACGAGAAAATGACCTTTATCAGAGAAGGGCCTGACCATCTCTATCTTGCTCAAGTAGTGCAAGAAAGAACATATAAAGAAGACGTGTCAAACTAAAATATACATAACCTAGGGGCAATTCCGTGCGCTAGCAAATCTGACTTTTTTGTGCTTCATATGCTGAAAGTTTCACGCGAAAAAGGTTACAAGGGAAGTGTTTCCAATCTTATTTTATGTTATCGAAATTTATATTTGACATGTGGACGATCGAGGTGCACACGTCATCAACGTACTAACATATTGATTTCAGATAATTCTCACATCTGTGTGACGAAACTTCGAAACTGCTCTTACGAACATAAGAATTATTAAAATTATGTTTGGAGAAAGCAATGAAAGAAAATACTAATTTCAGGAATACGGCATACACGGTGTAATGAAACCGTTTCATTCCATAAATAGTGAAAAAATAGGCTATGTTCAGATTAACATTTTCTAACGTAATACCTATCATCTATATTTAATGCAAAAATTATGAATAGAAAATGTTTGTGTGCGTGTATATAAGGTAATCTCGGAAACAACTGAAGTGATTTTGTTAACCTCTTCACCACCGCAATCCCAAATATTCCCAATGGACATACTCAGAAGACAACATCTATTTTACCTCCTAAATTTCTAAAAGGCTAAAATAAAATTAAAATGCCTAGACATTAAAATGCAAACACTTTAGTGCCAGATTTTGAAAACTATTTCCTATAACTGCCAGTAGTCAAAAATATGTTAACAACTAAACGAAGTGTTTGTTATAATTGATCGTGTGTACTATTTTAGCAGTTGCAAGTTCCAGGAAAAGGGAAATAAGTTTATGTGTCAGCCATTTTTTAAATAGAGACCGGAAAGTAACGGGAATAACAGCCATTTTAATTAATCTGCAAAATTTTTATAATTTTGTGTGAAAATAATGTGCTCAACTTCTTGTGAGAAGCACCAGTGTCAGAAGGCCTTCCTGATGTTTCTCTCTTAATTTTGCCTTCTGGTATATCCGAGAAGAAAGCATTTGTTAAAACGATGATGGAACCAGTAAAAGAAATTCCAAAATCTATTTGTAATCTTAATATAGGACAGTTTACTTTCTAGATTTATAGATGTCTGTAATAGCATATGAATTATTCTCCAAGGACAATTCTGTGCTGGGGTTTAGTATAATTATTTCCATGTATAAAACTTCTATTTTCATTTTATAGCTTTGTACTCTGCATTTGTTGTCAAGGATATCATTCGGGTCTTTTATGCAAAAGTGGACATTATAATTACCTATGACAATACAATGCAAGTTTTCACATCACCGTAAGTGATTCGTTCCAATACAGAATCACATTTATTTTAGTCAATTTTGGATATATGTTTTCTCAAATAAATTAAAATGAATCCACTTAACATTTCTGTCATGTACTATTTTCTTTAAATAACTGTAAGCGCAGAAAAGAGAAGACTAATTTGTTGACGTATTCCACATTACTTCTCAATAAGTTAGTGTCGTTGGATGACCTGCACTCGTGCGTTGTGTAGAAGGCAACAATAGCAAGACCTAGTTTACGAGAGTATGCACAACATACAACCTGGAGAATGCTTTCATGAAGAAATGTACAAATCAAGAATATAATTACCTCTTACGAGTAAGGAGCATGTTCCAGTACTCGTATGTTTCTGTCAACCTACTAAACAAGATTCACAAAATGTATGAAACTGAGAGATAATCCAGTGATATGCACTATTTAATATATCTCTCTTTATTTGTTTGTATTTTCTTTGTTTTGTTGTCTTTTGCTTTGTTTGTCTTTTTTCTCAAAATACTTCTCAATGAATCTATCAAATTATGCACACACTGGCAGTGCTTTCCAGAGCTGAAATAAGTTCAAATGTACCTACTCAGTGGTAGTGGGCGTCATCATTATAAAACACAGAAAACATGCTGTTCAAAGTTATACAATGCCTTCTGTCTCAGGAAAGAAACTAAATTAATATGAAATACCTGTTAGTGTAGAGAAACTTATTTGTCTGTACTCCATTCGCATTAACAGATCTTAAATGAGGAAATAATAATGCTGATTTAGCAGTACATTTTATAACTTCTTTGTTCTGAGAATATATTTACACATGAATGGTAAGGACATATATGCTGATTTTTATCTCAAAGCTAACGCCACAAGTGCTTTACCTAACCACCTTCATAACTTTGGCAAGGCAATTTATAGTGAATACAGGGTATTCTGTTTGTAGCATTCGGTTACGAATATCCTATTTATTGATGTAGTTTTTAAAGTTCTATGACAAATTAAGTAAAGAAGGTGTATTTTTAACAAAGGGTAATGCTAATAGATATGAAAACTTAATTCGTTTTTTAAGAGCCAATATAAATTTGAAAAATGTAATGCGAAGGATTGTTATGCAAATACACATACAAAAGTTATTCCATGCCAGACGTGTTAATAAAAATGTTACAAATAAAAGATATGTATTTCTAAATTAAATACTTAGGATAAATAAAAGACATTTAACAGCCAAATTTATTTTGACGCCAGTTAATTGAAGCTTCTACATATTTTTGTGCACAGGTATCGGCTGCCAATATTCTCTACTTCAAAATCGGTTGACCCACTTAAGTGAACCCTCTCATAGCATCAAAGGATGGAGCATGTCCTATAATTGAAACACCTTAATTTAAATAACCACTCCATCAGTAGGGTTGTGATTGATTTCAGTGACTAGTGAACTATGTCCTGGAATCGAATTTGTGAATTTCCATAGTAAAACGCAAGTCCTCATTTCTGAATTTCTGCCTCTCCTACTTTTGCTGGAATTCAGACCTTGTGAGAATACAGTTCCAAACACAGTGCTTATCTTCCCACCGCCATGCCGCCATCAATGTTAAATGTTTTATTAAATAGGTTCATTAGTGCCATATATTCAGCCATTCTCATACTACGCATTATTTGCACTACCAACTTAGAATATTTTTAGTGAGCGTGCAAAATTTCACAAATAAATGCCTACATGTTTATTCAGTTTAACTAGTTTTATATACCTGTTTAAATTTAGGTATTGACACACTTAAAGCAAACTGCACTTTTATTCAGTACTAGAAAATCCTAAATTCTATCCCTTGTCAATAACGAAATAAAACGCTGAAAATATTATATATATAAATTTTTATGCTAGCTAACAGTTTTACCTTAGACAAACAGTTTATTTAAAGATATGTTTTAGTTCCAAAGGAATATCAAATTTTCAGCATTCTATAAATAGTGTCATTTGTCTTAAAATATGTTGTACTATCTTTGGACCAAAATAACATAATTTCTAAAACGCCATCGTTACATTTTTAAAAATTAAGTTTTCTTTAAAAATTTGCAGCAATAAAACCTTCCTGGCACGAAGAGTCATATATGCCAGACTTAGCTTGGAATTTTGAGACGCACAAAGAATTTAAAGATTACTAGACAAATATTTCTTCGTGTAAAACGTTTTGAAAGTGAAAAAACTAAGAAAAAAGACTTATAATCAATTTTAACTTAAAATTAAATTTATCTTAATTTCAGGGTGTGTTGCAATATTAAGTTCCGATAAGGTCAGATGTGGAAATTAATTTTATCTTCAAATCATTTTTGGACGCGCAAAGCTAATGTCAGTTTTCATCAATTTGCACCAAATTTCAGCGTTACATTCCCTTAGCATAAAAATGAGTTAAATTGATTTACTGACTTATATCTATATGATTTCTGTGATTGAAATTCATAAATTTTCTAAATCTGAGGGCTTGTTACAGCTAGAGAAACAAGCTATGGGACACCCAGTAACTCCTGTCTTGGGCTGCTTAGGTATTACACAGTTGATTTTTTTACTTATTCTTTTTGTACCATTCATGTTCATGCAGCTTACCACCAAAAGTCCCCATAAAGATTATTTGCCTCTTTGATCGTCCTCTTTTCCGGTTTCAGTGGATTTCTTTCCATCCACAAAAAGAGATGAAAAACGCTTCTCATTCCGCGATAAATCGTCCAGCATCCTTGCAACTTTGAAGTCCATAATTGCACAGTCAGCTGTCAAAACTTCAGAATGCGAAAAAAGAGGCAGGAATTCCTTCTTTTGACTACTTGTTAATTTAGGAAAGAGCTCTCTTAATTTTGCTCTCAGAGAAACCATCCTGAGATAGATGAACGGTGCATTTCACGACGGGAGACCAAATAAAGATGTAAAAGCGTCCTTTGTTTCCACCTGAGAGATAAAAGGACCTGAATCCTACTCTCTGTCGCGTAGGATACGTTCTGAGATCTTCTGCCTAGGGTTATTCCGCAGCAAACTGTCTTCTGCAGGTGGTACGTCAACGTTTAAACCTCACTCAGGACACTAATCAGCGCACTAAGTCGTTTGCATTGTTTATTTACCACTAAGGAACTATTTTATGATATTATCCAGTCTTCGTTTCAAGCAATAGATCCAAGTTTCCTATCAAAAGTATACAAGGGTTATTTTGAAAGAGGGCACAATAGAAGGGAGTAGAACACGTAAAAATAAGAAAAACTGATCTGAATATAGCACATGAAATAATGCTTTACGGCATTAAATTGACGATTACTTAAACAATTTTCGCTCTCGTTCTATTAAAAAAAGTACGAACGGTTATTATTAAAATACCTTATAAGAGAGCGTAGGCTTTCACGGCCGGAGTCAATATAACTATGAGTTATTTCCAGGCTGTTATGCTGTGGTCTGCTGGAGTTGGATTTTCCAGACGTTTCGTCCACTACTATGGAAGGCATCTTCAGTGGCGTGGTGGTGGTCGTAGTCTCCACGGAGAAGTTCCAGTAACGTCTGAAGTGTTGACCAGCAGCAGATGAGACGAGTCGTCCAGGTTTACCTGGGTGGAGTGTTTGCTGCCCAGCACCTAGCCGCTTACTGCAGCTTTATCTGCGCAGTATAATAGTATTGTCGTGTGTCTCAGGCGGTTGTCTTGGGCAATGTTATGTCTAGCCTTAAATGAGCGCTATTGCCCCGTGAAAGGTGTGCGTCCAGTACTGGTTGCGCTCTTCCGCCTGCCTGGGAGGCATCTGAGCACAGGCTAGACATAACACTGCCCAAGACAACCGCCTGAGACACACGACAATACTATAATACTGCCCAGATAAAGGCGCTCTAAGCGGCTAGGTGCTGGGCAGCAAACACTCCGCCCAAGTAAACCTGGACGACTCGTCTCTTCTGCTGCTGGTCAACACTTCAAACGCTACTCGAACTTCTCCGAGGAGACTCCGACCACGACTACGCCACTGAAGATGTCCACTATAGTAGTGGACGAAACGTCTGGAAAATCCAACTCCAGCAGACCACGGCATAACAGCCCGGAAATAACTCTTAGTTATAAAATACCTTATGTTTAAGATTTCAGTAGTTTCGTTAAAACATACTTATATACCCAAGTAAATTCTGGCTGAAATCTCACATTTCAAACATGAATTTACCCTTCTGTTGTTTCTTCTGTCAAGAAATGAGTGGAATTCATAATCCAACACAAAGAACAGCGTTTTGAACAACCAAATATCGCTTTCGCCACCTCCATTCCTCTTTTGTTCGAACTAAAAGACACACTCGGATAAACCCAACCCAAGCTTATTTTGGGTCAGTTGTACGAACTCGGAATTCATAGGTGCTAAATTGCTTTGTACGAATGGAGACCCTCAAGGAACAAACATGGAATAAGTTATTCTGGACTGCCCTCGAGTTTAATCAGCTACTGCTAGATTACAGAATGAAAAGGGAATTTCTGCTCAGGTAATAAATACAATTTTGTCCAAAAAGTTTTAATATCTTTTTGAGGACCGGAAATCTTGTCAGAAATGATACAGAAGAGATTTGATAAATGACGTCAACTATAAAAAGATTTTAGACGAGAATTCATAACGGTTTGGATAATTTGAAGGCTATTTTAGATATGAGAGGATAAAATAAATCTACTAGTTAAAACAGTAAAACGTATCCAGAATAGTAACTGCAAAATACACCATCAATCACTGTTTTGTGAAAACGTGAAGGTAAGAAATATCCAAGTGAATCACACTGTGAAGTGCAGTAACTGATTCATAAGAGGTGTAGCAATGCAGAGAGTGAGATTATGTTATCATCAACGAAAAACAAAGGATACCTCTAGAAATACAAGAATACATACACTGTCTCATAGGTAATGTCGGTTTCTAAGAAAAAAAGCTATTTTAAATGTTTTTTGGCAAGAAATTAACTAAATTTTAAAGTATAGACCATTAGATTCTACAGTCTTTGAGCCATCTCACAGTGAAGTTTATTATCCCATGATGGTACCAGTTTCTGATTTTTTATGTAAAGAATTCGGTGACATCCATTTGCACTGCACCAAAAACTGTCAAAATTTCTTCTCGTAGAAAATGGGTCATGGATCGAAAAATATAATAATCTCATAATACGAGATTAGAGCTGTAAGTTGGGTGTGATCGCAGTTGGATTCCTCCCAGTTCCTGAAATTTTTCATGGCAGTTCGTGCAGTATAGTGTGTTGCACTGTCCTCTTCTAACATAACTCTACTTTGGTTAACTAATGCTGAATATCTACGTCTCAAAATTTCATGAAATAATTCCAGTTGTTGTGAGTAAAAGTCCGCATCATTCGCCCTCTTGTTTGAAACAAACTCCCAGCGAATCACACCTTCAAAATTCCACCAGACCCAGAACATTAATTTGGCACCGAACTAATTTTTTACAACGATGACTTTGGCAAGTGGGCGGGGATCAAGCCACCATTTTGAAGTATCAGGTTTTCGATAATATACCCATTTTTCATCACAAGTGACAATTCTTCCGACAAATTTATCATGCATGGAATTATGGATAAGCTGACGACAGATATCCACCCCACGAACAGCATGTTGAGGTGTCAGTTCATGAGGTACAGATCTACAGGTTTTGAATGATTTTTCAGTAGTTTTAAGGCAAGGCTACACTGAAAATTCCAAATTCTATAATAATAAACTTATCATTATGAAAATTTAGCCAGATAATTAGAGTATCATTTTAAACTTGCATGCAAATTTTTATGTTGCTAGACCAAATGGTTCATTAATTATTAATTATTTCTTGTGAAAATATTGTCCCCCAATTATCTGAAGGCACGACCAACTGACGGCTGAGTGAGGGCCGGGAAGCATTCGCCCACACCTACCTATTTATCTTGTAGCGCTAACGAGGGGCTGGTTGGAAAAACATCACTAGCCATCACTTTCCCCTTCTCTAGCGTCTGGAACCTTCGGGATGATTCACTGAACCGCGAGACTTCCAGAAACAGCAATCTTCCTATAAGCAGGGGCGAGAGAGTTCTGTACTTGGCGATCAGCCGGAGGAGCGCCGTGCTAAGGAACGGACTGACAGACTGTGTACGTGTATCTGAGGAGTTGTACGTAATTGCGAGTGTAGAGTGGACCTGTGACAGACGAACTGGTGAATTGTAATTGTGTATGTTACGTAATTCTATGTAATCGGCAAGTGTTCCAACTGTAATTCGGTGGAAATAAAGAACATTTTGAGTTTGTACAATTGGACTTCTAATTTCACGAACCCACAAAGTCACAATATTGTAAAAATTAAAAGTGTTCTACGCGTCAATGAATTGAGATTTTAAGTTGAATCTTTGTTTTAGCCTAGTAAAGAGCAATTTTAAAAGACCCACATTCTTATTTTTTGGAATACTCTTATAGCATTTGTTCTAAAATATTTTCCACAGTTTAGGTCTCAAAATTTTGAAAATATTAACTTATTTTATTACTTAAAACCATATAATTTCCAAAACATGTGCATTAACAAAAACGGGGAATGTGAAGTTTCTTATTTACATATTGTGGACGTTTCCTGGAAGTTTCACCAAGTAAAATGGAAAACTTTGACGCGTGAGGCATTTTGTATATTAAAAAGTGTTAGAAAAGAAGTTTTTCAGAAAATCAATTTTAAAGTCATGATTGTTACTTTTAACGATTGTTAAAGCTCTCTTTAAATTGTGAAAAAAAATTGGCGAACAAAGCTCCACGTTGGGGCGATAATTTGAAGCAAATATATTGGTGAGCAAATAGTTACACTTTAATGGGACAGTTTGAAACAAATAGTGTTTAGCACAGGGTAAAGCAATGAAGTAAATCTCAGGGTATGCGTGGGTATGGATGAGAAGGATAGTTTAATGACACTGAAATGCCCGTTTCAAGCTGGTTTAATGACTGCTTCTTTTATCAGAACATCTAACTTGAAGTTGCCGACCAAGTGTTACCAATATCACTGTTTATAGTTACTGGTTATGAAATGCTTATTACTCGATAAAACTTAGTTCATTCTTCATGTACGTACGAACCGACAAATATCTTCTCTCACAACTTCTGGTCTGCCCTCGACCAAGGCAGAAGTGGACCGCCCTAATCGGCTCCCAGCCACGAACTCTCCTCCACAGCTGCTCGTGGATATACAGCTATCACTTTGTGGAGGCCCATTATTCAACCAAATATTCCCTTTGTGACTATTTTGTCATGCCATTAAGAAGGGTCCAAAGAATATTTCATTCACAAAGTCAAGTGCTACCCTAGGAATCTGCTATGGACACTGTTTCTTACATTTCTTATGTTATAAAAACTGAACCAACTGCACCTGTTCGTGTCGTAACAAACATACAAGACCCCTTTGAAATCCATCATAATTATTTACTTATTGCAATCCTTTAATATCGGTATCAATTGTTACGTGATGGCCCAAAGTGGTGCAAATGATAAAAATAGCATGTCATCTATTACTACAAACCCTAAGCTACCAAAATTGCCAAAAAAGGAAATTCCATGATTTTCAAAATTTTCTATGAATTTTCAGTATATTCCTGCCTTAATGTGGCAATGTATGGTATCCTTCGATAAACCCAGTTCTTCTGAAAGACTACGGATTCCTTTTTGCGGATTTTCTCTCAAAACTTGGCATGTATCCCCAATATTCCATACTTTTGATCAGAACATGGTACATCTTTAGTGTTTTCATCTCCAATGTTGAAGCTTTGGAACCATCGTTGTGCCACACGCTCACCAGCGAAACCTTCCAGTTCATACATTCTTCGAGCTGCGGCAGTGCCTTTATAATGCTGTTTCCAGTAGTGTTTTAGTGTAGACTTATCTCCATTTTCTGATTGATTACTTAAACTGAAGACTGATACATGCTCACAATGTACGGAATACTAGCTATGGCATCCTCTAAACGGCGATGCTAAACCAAAGAAGTCCCGAAATTGTTTCAAAGCACACACAAAGATAACCGAAATTACATACGAGACAACCTAATATCAATCAAAATGTCAAATAATCACAAGTGTGAATGCTGATGGCGTTCTGTACAATTTTTAAATATGGAGGTTATGTGTTAGATTAGCAGCTCGAAACTAATAACACCACAAACATCGCCATGTGGGAAACATTTGCCTTGGTGTCCGTAATCACTAGAGGCCTTTCAGAGCTGTTATATCTAATCTAAGATTATGTTCAAATGATTTAGTAGAAAATCTATTAGTTTTGAAATTTTACAACTATGATTTACTCAAAACTAATCTAAAAATAAACTCATTTCATCACTTTTGCTTGTATAGGTACACGGAAACCAGGCGAAAGGATCAGAAATAATGTTTGGTCAAACAGATCAGCATGGTCAGTAAAATTAATGCTTTCGATAGCATAACTTCAACTGAGCATTTATAGCTGTTGCATTAAGTACTGCAATCAGCAAAGTACGAGCTGAATTAGATAAGGCTTTATAATATAAAAATTTAAATATTCTGTTTTTTCCCTTATTTACGACCTCCGACGTCATATCGGACGGTGAATGAATTGCGTAAAATGATGCTCAAATGAGCCCAGGGCCCATGGATCTTAGAGTTACCTGACATTCGTCTTGAAGGATAAGGGAAAACTCCGGAAAGAAACCTTATCCAGGTAACTCACCCTGACCATGATTCCAACTCGGGACCTCTTGAACGTGAAGCAGACACGCTACCATTTACGCTACCGAGGGGGGATAACACTTCTGTTGGTTAACGATAGGTGATTAGCATTTTCTTAAGTACTCAGTACCTATAGGATCATTGAATTGCATCTTAATTTGAAAGTGGGTTAGTTTTTAGAGTATAGAAGATGAAATAAACCGTAAACATGTATGATATCAGCACAAGGTAAAACTTTCTATAAAATTTAACATTGCATACTACAAAATTCTACCCGTGCCATAAGAAGTCACATAATTTGTGCTAGTATTTTGCATAACGTAGTTACAAACACATAAAGAAACTCGGTTGTAAAGTCACTGAAAACGCTTGTGGCTATTTGTAATTATTTCACAGTATCGTAAACTCGTCGCCACATCAATTATAGACTATTCCAAAAATAACTATTGTTAAGATTTATTCTGATCACAAAAACTGGTCTATAATGTAATAAACTGTTACGAACTTCTTAGTAAAGCTACAGCATTAAGTCACACTAAAACATTAACAAAAATATTAGCGGAATAATATTTAAATCGTTGCGAAACAGATTGATATAAATAAAATAAATAACATTAAACAAAGTTTACCTAGATTTTCACTACTTACAGTAATACAAAGCAATCAAATTGTTTATATTATTACGACCTTTATGTAATACTTTTCAACGTATTTTTTGAAATAGTGTAGATATAGGCTGTGGATCAGTGGCTCAGTGGTTAGACCGCTTGGCTCTCACCAAGGCGGCCCGGGTTCAACCCCAGGTGACCGCAAAGTGAGATTTCTGGTGGACAATACGGCGCTGGGGCGGGTTTTATCTGGGAACTCCGGTTTCCCCCGCCATCTCATTCACCAGTGCTCCATCTTCATCTCATGTACCATCAGTGTCACCGCCTGCGATGCCGTATGTAGTAAAAGCGGGCGTTAAACACTACACACACCAGATAAAGGCTGCGGACTTTCTGAGAAATTCTAGTGCTCCCATGCCATTACATCATTGATAAGTACATATGTATGTAGTAATTGAAATTCATATTATTCGACCGTACCCTTCATTGGCTGGAGTGGAATTAGTTGATACCCTGCTTCCATCCCTTAGAAATCGATATCAAACGTGAAAAAAATCAGATTACTCTACTTCCACGTAAAGTAAAGCACGGAAAAGAATTTGGTTCCGCTAGATTGCTGTAAACACAGGCACATTTTCGTGCAATTCTTCATTTCTTGTATCGACGTTGAAAGACAAGAGATTTGATTATTAACCCCAAAATGCGATGTGGGTGTGGTAAGGTCCGTATTTCGTGGGGGCCATTTCAATGGGGCTGGAGATGTTGCTGAAACACGCCTTTGGTAATTGTTCATAGAGAAATTCACGCACCTGAATGGCAAAGGGGGTCGAGGCCTCTTCCTGCTGCAACTACACGCGTTACGTGATTTCCCTCTCAGTTGGAGTATTAACTACGTTTCCAGCAACAACAGCACAACTGTAGCATAAGGCGTACAGGAACTTTTCGGACAGACTGTATAATCAGAGTAACCTTCATTATAATTGCATAATGAAGGTAATGATGATTTGATTGCACAAGGCTTTTTAAGGGAATGCAGCACCGAAATTGACTAAAAATATGGGAAACAATATTTTTTGTTTTGTTTTTGAGCTAATAAAATACTTTGAAACTTATAGTATCATAATCCAACTAAATGTTTGAGTTTCAGGCATTTAAATACCCTCACATGACAATTTAAATGCTCGTGCGCACGGGAATGCCGGCTCTTGGATTCACAGAATTCTGTCATTTGAGTTCGATTGAATGTACTAAATGAATACATTTGAAATTAGCGGGGAAAGTTTCTGGTGGAGTTTTGTGTGCTGGTATGTTGGCTATTTCTTACAATTTGTGGCACCTTGGAAACAAAACACTGCCTGCAAACATTGAAAGCAGGTTGTAATGTTTATATTTTGCTTTTGAGTGAGTTTCTAACGGTCTTGATTTTCTTTTGTTTCTACTTAAACTACATACTGTTTATATATAATTGATGAGTTTTAGTGTGCCATTTAACGTTTATAGAGGCATTTTATACATTTATATAACTTGCATATAACTGTTATATAGGTTATAGGTAAAACATTCTTTGAAACAATATAGCTTTTGTTGACTGTGTACATAGTTAGGATCATGAATAGGCTAGACGATACACGGGAAGAAATACCTAAACATAACAACACAACAATGGGAACATACTTGAGGTCTGATGTGGTAAGAAAACTAATGCCTGTGTATCAAAGGCTGGCATCAGATGAAATCCTAAGAAGATGTACATTGGGTAAGACACAAAATTCAAATGAAAGTTTACAAGCATGATATGGCATAATTGCCCAAAAGAAATATTTGTTTCAAAGAAGAGACTTCAGATTGCTGTGACATCAACCGTCAGTGAATTCAATTTTGGTTGTTCTGCCTCACTCAAGCTGCAGTCAAACATAATGGACACAGATTTCACTAGCATCTCTGAGAATTAGCCAAGGGGAGGACCAATTACGCTTATTTCATTCAGCAATTTCTGCGAAGGTAACTTCTAAAACATCCAGAAGGAAACTAAAATTGACGAAAACTGCTGCAGAGGAGAGAAGGAAGATGCAGAAGAGTCCAACGTATCTATCTGGGGGTTTTAGTCTGCTTCAAGACATGTAGCTGAGAAGGAAAATGTTTTGGATTTTAAAATTTGATTTACTCAGTTATAGCTTTTTTCAACATTTTTTGACATTCAAAATGATCCACACGATGCAGTTTTGATTCAGTCCCTCTAAAATTTTCAACACATGTTCTTATAGAGCAAACAAAGATTTTTATAATATGAATTTTTAATATTAGTTATATTTTTAAAGTTATTGATATAAAAACTCAAAGGTTTAATCAATTTTGGCTTTTTTGTTTGCTTTGCTCCGTACCCAATTTTTTCCTATGGAACTAAAGGAAGTATAAGGAACTCACGTGGTAGATCTTTTTTTCATAAGCATCTTAATATTTTGAGCAACAGAAAAACTAAAATTTTGAAAATTTTTATCACCTGGAGCGGTTTGAATTTTGCCCACATTTTGAATTTCACGAGTTAAATTACTCAAAAACTATTGAAGATATAAAAACCAAATTTTGAATTCTGTGTTCAATATGCATCACAACTAAGTGGTCAAAATTGCAGCAAGATTGGTAGAAAATTGCTGGATTTGGGGGTTTCGGTGCTGAATTCCCTTAGGGTACTCAGCAAGGTAAATTTTTCCCTCTGCATTTTAATCAGCCCTTGCCACTTTAAAGAACTTAAGAAGTGTATTTCCTGTGCAATATAAGAAATTCCTAAATCAAAAAGTGTAATCAGCAGTGCAATATGATCTCTTACGACAAAATTGCAGTGTGTTTTCATAAAAGGTTCCAATTGATGGCCGTAGAATAGAACATCTTCATTTTCACTAATTTCGCTCCTAGTTCGTTGACTATAGATATGAAGGCTTTCACTATATATGAAACCTGCATAAATTCCATGATACTGAATAACTACGATTCTAGTCAGAAGTCTAAAATATTTGACATTTGATATACTGTGATTTACTTAAGTTACTTACCTTTCTGATAAATCCGTTCTCCCCTAAAAGACACGTACACGTTTACAACAATTTCAGAATAAGTAGAACTGTTGCAGAGAAGGTTAAGACAATCATAAATTCAATTTCGGCGGATCTTTCATAGCAGTGACTATTGTACGAAACTCGTTTAATGCATATCAATAACGTTTACGCTAATTCGGATGTCGACCAGTCACGGTCGTTTAATCTTATAATATGTTATCAAATATGCCATTTTATGGAATAGAATGTCATCCAGTTATTCAACCATAATGGTATCAGTACACGCTGATTAATGGGCTACAACATCCAAATGAAATTTTGATCAATACACTTTAAATTGTGTCGCTTTCCAAATAAATATTATTCTTGACAAAATTGTGTATTATGTTATGATTTTAGCTTTGGTTCAGTAACTATTTTTTCATTTTGGGCTTTTATAGCACCGGTTATTATTCCGTAACACATTCGATTATCGTCGTCGTCGTCGTCATCATCATCATCATCAACCTTCAAGATATGCAAGGTAGGCCTGTTTCGTTGAAGAGGGGATCTTCTCCCAGCGCCTCCGTGGTCTTCCAACATCTCTAATACCAACTGGTTTACACTGCAAGGCCTGTTTGGTGAGTCCTTCTTCTGGCATTCGAGAGAGATTATCCTGCCATTTCCGTTTGTACTCCCTGAGTCTGTCATTTAAAGAAAATGTTTTTAGTTGTTCTCTTATTGTTTCACTTTTAATGTGATCTTTAAGACCACGTACCTTAAAATTACATTTCAGCCGTTTCAATTATTCTTTTATCAGTTCTGTTCAAGGTCCAGGTCTCGGCTCCACCGACTTGATTGTTCATTAGTAAATATGCCGCGATCTGGCACCTGTCGCAATGGTGTATGGGTTTTAAACAACATAAGTGAGACGATAATATTATTTATAATCCCACACACTTTATTCAAGTAATAGTTTTAGTAGTTTCCATTCAAGTATATGAGTTCCAATAGATAAATTTGCTTGTGGGATTATCTATGATAAATGGTAAGAACCGCATTCAAAACCTCCATATTAATGGTCAGTTATATTAAACAATAATGGTAACTAAATTTAGATAATAAAGTATGGAAAGATAGACTCAGACTAAAAAATTGAATACTATAGTAACCCTTGAGCTTCTATGGCCAACGTGCAAACATGACATTAAATTCTCCAACTGACTCGTATTTTTCCCGGTAAACCCCTAGGAGTTCTCATAAACACATGACACAACTACCTTAATGGCGACTTACAACGTGTAAGTACTTTAAGGCATGGGCTTTATAGTTAACCACTATTAGGTCAATTAATGGAACTTAACTGTTCATTCACACTGGCCGTGTGTAGGCTAAAGTATGGAAAGTTAGAGTCAGACGGCAAAATTCAATGCCATAGCCGGGATTTGAACCACGGATCTTCTTGTTGCCGTCTAGCTGCTCTAACCCTTGAGCTACTATGGCCAACGTGCAAACGTGTAAAGTACTTACATGTCGTAAGTCGCCATTAAGGTAGTTGTCTCATATGTTTATGAGAACTCCTAAATGGTTTACAGGAAAAAACACGAGTCAGTTGGAGAATTTAATGTCATGTTTGCACGATGGCCATAGTAGCTCAAGGGTTAGAGCAGTTTGACGGCAACCATAAGATCCGTGGTTGAAATCCCGGCTATGGCATTGAATTTTTCAGTCTATCTTTCCATACTTTAGCCTACACACGGCCAGTGTGAAAGAACAATTAACTTTCATTAGATAATAAAGTTACATTTTCAGGCTTATAAAGCCATTCTTAGAATTCTGGGTACCACATTAAGCATATTAGTAAAATCCAGTAGGTTTCGTTTCATGGACATATGAAAAAGAAACTCACGTCAACTTTAAAATATACTCATAATCCACTGCTTTACAGTCTCTACCAGAGTTTTATTTACCATATTGTTATTATTTATTAATATACTATATACATGCTAATAGAATCCTCAACGATATGTTAATATCTTGTTTCTTTTTGTGCTTCTATAATAGGCAAAGTGTACATTACACATTGTGTGTACGATACCGCAGTTATTTAAGATGAAATTTAGGGTTTTAAACTGTACATCAAATAATTAAAATGCATGCTTTCGATTTACTATTTCATAAGGGTTAGCCTGTTCCACTGAATCTGCTGCAGTACATCAGGCATCGCAGTTATACAGGAACACACTGAAAATGTGTTGAAGCTTTTTCAAGCTCTTGATTGCAACCTTATGGTGATGGTTTGACAGATGTGGTACCCGAAGGCAAGTTCTCATCATCATGAGCTGCATGTCAACGTTGACCTGCTTCGACGTTTGAGCACGAACGAGATCAAATAGGTTTTTTCCTTCTTTTTTTTCACAAGTGCGAGGTGCATGCATACACACGGTAAGGGGTTTCGTTTCCTTCTCGACCACTGACAAGTGCAAGAGATCGTGTGCAAAAAATCGAACGGAGCTATTCCATCTTCCCCTTCACACTCTCTTTCGCCAGAAGGGTAAAAAAAGCACAAAGCATTCCATGACTATACATAGACCAAGCGGCTCCAACTGAAATGCCACATCTATTTACTCATCCTCACGTATCCTCTTTTCAAATAAGAAATGGTTACCGAGTTGTTTTCCCGATAGAGAACTTCTGTTAAAAGGGTTCCTCAGACACACGACAATCCCCAGTGTCCAAGATACGAACACGAATCATGCCTCAGGCTATTTTATTGCAGTTCTATCAACAAACGTCAAAGTGTATATATATAAGCAGACCAACTGCGCACCTTTTCACTTGCGCTAAAAGTTACATATCATAGATCAGGTCTTACATATACGTCGTATGAAGATCACTTTCCTTCGTTTAGAATAAAACATATATTGAGATATACATTTGTATATAAGAAGAAAAATATTTACATGGAATTTTCACTAATAGTTACCTTTGAAACTGCTAGTCACATGTGAACCATTTCCTCAAACAATATAAGTAATACAGACTATAACAATGCTAGAATAACATTGACAAATACAATGACTTTCGTGTCAGGACGATCACTGTTAGGGTTTTGAACCACAGATCTTCGGATTGCCATAACACTGCTGTAATTAATTGAGCTACCGTGTCGGTAATCAGGAATTTGTTTAATTCAATGTCAGTTAATAGATTACATTTTCGTGTATTCTTCGTTTAAATTATTTCTTAGACAGCTGGAAATGTGCATCTATCACCATGATAACTGAACACAATGGGATAAAATTGATCCAAAAGCTATCGGTCCATACGTCTACCATCCTTCGTATGAAACCTTTTAACCGGTTGTTGCTGGCTCATATTTCTTCAAACTGAAGCAAATGTACGCACCTCACATTTCGAATTTAAGCCAACATACACAAAAATCCACTAGATAATTGACAATATATTGGATTTACATAAGGAAAAACAAGTGCATTTAAGTATATTTTTAATACAGAAAAGGAGCTCAAAAAGCGTGACAAAGTAGGTTGGTATTAATGACCGACAAGCACATTTGAAAAATATTTCGCACAATAATGGGATCCTAGCTTTGTAACCGTGCTTTTCCATAAATTATCGAAACGAAAAATCCAAATCAAATTACACACAATTATTTTTGTGGTCTTACTTACGGAAGGATTTTTAGGTCCACATTACACCTCATGATATGTCAGCAACCTCAATCAACAATTGCACATATTCAAATTTCTATTGCAATTCTTAATGAATGTAGTTGTAAATATGTAATAATATAAGTATGAACATTAGCACGTGGTACTCTCAATTGAGAGTCATAATGAATCCAAGGCAATTACAGGTCCTGCATTTTACATAATTATGAAAAGCAGATAACGTAACTAACTCTTCGAGGAGACTGTATTCATCCCTCATTTATTTCGTTATCTCGAACTCACTTTGAATAATAGTCTAACCTGCAACTTACAGAGTGCAGACTCAAGAACCGTATCCAACAGATTAAACATAAAGTGAAATATTCTCTCACTTTGGAATTTCACTATGTAGACTTATTTGACAACATTCCTTACTAAACGGGCCCAACTAAACTGAGATTATTCCATTTTTACTCCATTTTTTGAACCAAAAGAGCTTTTAGTAGCTTTAACACCTGTTGTAATTGCATACGTCACCATAGGCGGTGGGCACTGATAATGCATGCAATGAAGTTATAATAACGGGAAAGGAAACTTGGGAAGCTAATGTTTCAGGCCTAAGCTTAGGGTATCTTTCTTGATTTGCTGGTTATGATGACTACGGAAAACCGTATAAAACCTCAGTGAGGGAGGATTGTCCTGGAGGGATTTGAACTGCAGAGCCAGCGTCCATTAATCGGTGCCTTGAAGACTCCAACTACCGGTTTTGGTACCTACCTGGCTGAGGATATCTAAGCAAATAAATTGCTCGTTACATTCGTACAAAAACGTACTTATATCATGATGCTATACAATAATAGTCATGCTTCGGAATAGCAGGACTATGCCACTACGATTCGCAGCGCAGCCTTCTATCTCGTTACCCACGTAATTAGGTAGGCTGATCTTGAGCCACCGTTAGCAAGTAAATTATTGGTTAATTCATCGACACATTTTTGTGGATAAATTACTGAAGTTGAAATCATATAATCTCACTTAAAATGCAAAGCCGAAACGAAAATGTGTATATATACTTACAACATAAGCTCTAGCAGCGTGACTTAAGTATAATGAATACTATATTCTCAGAATGGAGAGTGGCAACAGTTATGCAATGTCCGAAGTAACACATATGAGAAAATCCGGTATGAAACAACAAAGTGATATGTTAGAGAGTGGTAGATCACATGACTAAGCTGCAAAGTGAGTAGTGTGGCACTTGGGGCAGATCGTGAACTATATAGTGTCAGACCTCACGACCTCCCTATAAAAACTGTCAACAGTATTTAGCTTCTCGGGGGAAAAGAATGGCCCTTTCAGTTATCTCTTTTTATAGAGAGATAAAAGCAACAAGACAAGCTAAACAATATTGTTCTTCGACTTTATCCGCTCCTTCTGTGGAAGAAAAAGGCTACCCTTGTGCGCAAATGTAAATTGGTTTACCTCAAGTAACGTATGAATACAAGTAAAGTAAGCCTAAATTAGAAATTTATTCTTGTTTTAATTTTACATTCCTGAAGTAAGTTTAAGTTAATAAAACTCATCATGGTTAACAAAATTATTGTAGATTTCGTCGTTAGCAGGTCAGACCAGGTGAAGTATTATCTCTGTGAGATCAGATTAATTCGTGCATGACACAAGCTGAACAAATTAAACATTTATTAAAAGGTTTAAAACCTCATTATTTACCTACTTTAGTTCCCCTAAACCCAAGATCAATTGACAAGGTTCTAACTGTCATTCGTAGAGCAAAATGTCAAATTTGTGTAAGTAAAATCTGGGTGGTAGGAATTAAAATTTTCAAGGGTAGCCTTAATTCGGTTTATTTGTCGACGCACACATCGTTGTGATATTGTTAATATGTGCACATACATATTGGTGCTCTGTATTGTAATTTTAGATTCATTTATTCAAAAAGTTTGATGAATTGTACTAGTAATTACAGCTTATTTTTGAATGTTTTGTATGTCACTTCGAACAACGTTTCTTTACCATCTCTGATACTCTTGTAAAATTGTTCTAGTTTTGGTTAGTCGAGTCCAAAAAGGAGTCCTAGTGTGTAACACATCCAGCCACTATTGACAGCAACCAACAACCTCCTAGCTGCTTGGCATACTCGCCAGCAACCTGTGTACTAAGTATGGCCATAGTCTACAGTATACTCACAATCGTCGGGTGGTAGAGGTGTTTTCCCCTCACCACAGGTTCCAGTGGTCACACACAAAAAGTGTTAGCCGAGTAAGGGCCGACACCAGCTTACGGGCTACGTTCGTGTATGGGAAATGGTTCCCCTTACTACAGCAGACTAACTGTAGAAACCAGCAAAATCAGTGGTCTACTTCAGTCAACAGACATCTGAGTAGTGCTTCAAAGAACAAAAAAAACTTGGGTGTTGCATCTAACTTAGTGGGGTTGTGTTGTGTCAGTTTTTTTTTTCTTTTACTTGCGGCTGAGTTATCAAACTAAAATTTTTGCACTGGAGACTCCAGCGTTATATGTCACTCTTTTTTAAATCTACTGCGATCTCCTGTTCAGTTATGTAAAATTTTTACATTTAAAAATTTGTATGAACCAGCTAATGGACATGAAAACAAATAATTCAAATTTTAATCATAGATTCAAGAAGGTGGTATGATTTTTCATATTATTTCAGAGACAACACAGATTTTCAATTTATTTGCATTTTTGTGAACAAAACAAACTTTTTGAAAAACAAGAAGAAAATTTTGTTTTATGAAAAATGTAATGTAACACCTTCAAGATTAATGTAAAATTGTTTTAATATCAATGTAAACATTGATCTTTGGGCAATCGAGGGAGAGATGTCACAAGTTACTGCATTAATTAATACTAATAATACTTGATGTGATTTCAGTAGTATGTATGACGTCACTACCCCCACTCCATGACTTGTTGGTTAAAAGTTTGCATAAGCGAGTTCCTCGCTCTCTCTTGGACCAGCTTTTGGCTCGGTAGACGCATCTGTACGCAAGCCCTTCAGGGTAGGTAACCGGCCGCTATGACTACCTTTGTAATCTGCTTATTTGTAATAAATATTCTTAATAAATCAATTATATATTAAATTAGCCTTACGATACCTGTTGTAGAAATGAAACCTATTAGAAAATCCCAACCTCTCGCCAAGCATTGTACGATTTGGCCATGTGCTCCTTAGCTTTTACAATTCATGGTTAGGTTGTCATAATATTTCCAGATAATTCAACAAAGTTTTACTTGCTATGTTAAAGACTTCAAGCCATTAAAAAAAAAACATTCAAGATCTCGAAAAAAGTACTCCACAAGAATAGCTGACTCTGAGGGAATTTCCTTGAACATTTTCTTATCACATCTTACGAAGATACTGAATCTATATATTGATTCTGATAGAAAGTTTTGTTTACAGATTATGCTGTAAAGAGGTAAACATACAAATAAGCACGCACATGCATGAAACGTCTTCTAAAGTGCTTTATTTGGATTCATAGGGCCATATAACATCTATTTCCGATGAAATCTTGACATTAATTTTTTGTATGGATGAAAGTACATACTTCCTCTTACCCCCTACAGGTAGGTCATTGTAGAGAGGGAGCATAGTGTGACTTCAACGCAAGTTTCCTAGAGGATTACGCGAAATACAAAACTAATATAGCCTTCCACTAGATAAAAACCATTTTTCTAAGCGATTTCAGGGAACTTTCTACAGAATTATCTTCATTACCCGGCGCTGAAACTTCAATAGTGCATGGATCCAGCTTCAAAATGAGCCGAATTCAAAAGTACGATTATAAACAGCTAAAGAAACTTTGGCGACTATCCTGCTGCGAACTTTGAAGTGTTGTGGTATTGTGAGTTGCCTCATCAGGGTAATGTGCAGAGAAGCGGTAAGTGTAAGATTGGTTAATGATAGCCCAATGTTTCCTAAAGCCAAAATAGGCCTATTTACACCAAATTTTAGGTTATAACATTAGTTTACCTTAGAAATACCTAAGTGAGGGTTTGACACCTAAAATAACCTAAATAACTGCCTTCCCTTTTTGAAACAAAGAACGTTATTTTCCGACATTCGAAGTTAATTTGGAAAGTCATATTCCATAGTAAATTAATAAAACAAGTGAAATGCACCCTTAAATGACATTCATCTCCACAAGGAAAAGATGTACGGGTAAATCAGTCTGGCGGAGCATCGAATTCTGCTATTCCGAAATTCTTTGGCCAAGAAGATTTTTCTAAAAGTTCCAATACGTATACAATTGTTGTTAGAGAAAGTACTGGCAACCCGTCTTTCACTTGAGCCGATATTTGCGCGCTCGGGAACTTGGCTGTCTGCTGCCGTTTGCTACGTTTTTCTTTTCTTTTTTTTCTATTTTTTTTTCAATTTATGTTCTCCAACGTTAAGTCATATCGGGCGGTGAATGAAATGGGTGAAATGATGCTCAAATGTGTCCAGGGTCCATGGAGCTTACAGCTACCCGACATTCGTCTATAAGGATAAGGGAAAACCCTGGAATAACCTTATCCAGGTAACTCACGCTGACCGAGATTCAAACTCGGGACCTATTGAACGTGAGGCAGACATGCTACCATCTACGCCACCGAGGCGGGGTGCCATTTGCTAAGATGAGCACTCAAGAGACATTAAAAATGTCGCCAAGGAAACAGAAGATTCCTCCACTGATTTGCAAGGCTAAGAGACCACTCGAGTGCCCCATTTCTTGTAGCTGTCCTTGCTTATATTAACACGCATTTTGGTGCTATACCAAAAGTTTTTCTCCCATTGGAGAGTACAACTTTGCCGCTGAAAAATGCTCTAGATACCACTGACAATGTTTCGAGAAAACGAATATCTGGACCAGTGGAAGGTGCCCCGTTCTGCGAAGTTGCAGAAGATTATTGAATGAAATGCTGGTTTTGAAGAAATGAAAATCATAATCTCAGTATTGCAGGGAGAGATGTATCCAGGAAACCTACCCCTAGACCCTGCTGCTCTGGTATAAATGATGTACATAACAATGACGTCATGTTCTATTGAAATAACGTCTTCGTCATACAAGAATCAGTTGCGTGAGAATAGGAAATCGGTAAGTTAAATTATACATACGTCTACTGATAAAAAACCAATCATTTAAAAACCTATTTAGTCAAGAAAACCTATTTTAAACACATAAAAAACATATAATGAAGAAATATTCCTCCTCCTCCTCCTCCTCCTCCTCCTCCTCCTCCTCCTCCTCCTCCTCCTCCTCCTCCTCCTCCTCCTCCTCTCCTCCTCCTCCTCCTCCTCCTCCTCCTCCCCTCCTCCTCCTCCTCCTCCTCCTCCTCCTCCTCCTCCTCCTCCTCCTCCTCCTCCTCCTCCTCCTCCTCCTCCTCCTCCTCCTCCTCCTCCTCCTCCTCCTCCTCCTCCTCCTCCTCCTCCTCTCCTCCTCCTCCTCCTCCTCCTCCTCCTCCTCCTCCTCTCCTCCTCCTCCTCCTCCTCCTCCTCCTCCTCCTCCTCCTCCTCCTCCTCCTCCTCCTCCTCCTCCTCCTCCTCCTCCTCCTCCTCCTCCTCCTCCTCCTCCTCCTCCTCCTCCTCCTCCTCCTCCTCCTCCTCCTCCTCCTCCTCCTCCTCCTCCTCCTCCTCCTCCTCCTCCTCCTCCTCCTCCTCCTCCTCCTCCTCCTCCTCCTCCTCCTCCTCCTCCTCCTCCTCCTCCCCTCCTCCTCCTCCTCCTCCTCCTCCTCCTCCTCCTCCTCCTCCTCCTCCTCCTCCTCTTCCTCCTCCTCCTCCTCCTCCTCCTCCTCCTCCTCCTCCTCCTCCTCCTCCTCCTCCTCTCCTCCTCCTCCTCCTCCTCCTCCTCCTCCTCCTCCTCCTCATTATTTACTTTTACTTTTAATTCATGTTTTATGGGTTTTGACTTGAAGCAAATTTGTGGATTTTACCGTTACGTTTTTCTGAATAAGAACATATATTACACTTATCCATTTGACTAAGATAATGGGCCACATAATGCAGGTCTAGTGCTGTGCTGAAAGGACAGGAAATGGTAACAAAGATTAAATAACCCTAAAACCAGATTAAAATTAAGAACCCATATGTTGCCCTCAGGGCGAGGGACTCTTGGCAGTTAAGATGTTATTCTGGAGATCCCGTTTAGCCAGTGCTGCTTCCTCAATAGTTTCTACTGGCGTCGGTCCATAGCCTTTGTAGTCCAATTGGCCCGAAAGTGCAGTTTGAGGTCGCCTGTCCAGTTTTCTTCTCTCATCCTATTTTTTTTAATCTGGTTCATGGGTCCCAAGTAATTGTTTTGAGTCTCCATATAGTATACTACATCTTGATGACGTGGCCAGTCTACTTACATTTGGTATAAATGGCTGATGTTACTTCTTCACTGTCATTTTTCTCTGGTCGTCCTAACGGACTCCACTGGCGCCAAGAATTTTTCCCTAAATTTACTTTGAAATTTTTCCAAAGTTTTCATTTCTTTGCCTATTAAGGGCTATCTAAACCAAAGGTAGGATGTTGCCGTCCATTATGTCTCCGTTTATATTCTGTATTCCTTATTTACGATAGTAAATTCGAACTCCAAGTGGTTGTACCATATTGGTGAAGTGAGCCATTAGACTTCTTTTCGAGTAGCATTTGCGAATGACATTTTTGGCTAAAGTAGGTGTGTTAGATGTTTATAGCAGTTATTTATGTTTTCATTTATTGATTTGTTCACCACTATTTACTATTAGTTTTGCTTTAAGTGGGTTTAGATGCGGCCCTGCTTCCGTGCACCGCTTAGGTAGCTCCTGTAGCCTCTTCTCAATTCTTCCGCGGATGTTACAAGTAAGTTTATGTCGCCTGTAAATCTTAAGGCCCGAAGGTTGTTTCCACCAACTTAGATTCCTTTCTCCAATACCATTTTCTAATAGACATCATCTAGCGGACCATTTTTTTCTTCTGTAATTTACGTTCTGCAACGTTAAGTCATATCGGACGATGAATGGAATGGGTAAAATGATGCTCAAATGAGTGCAGGGTCCATAGAGTCTAGGGCTACCCGACATTCGTCTTTCAGGTTAAGGGAGTTATCCAGGTAACACGCCCTGACCGAGTTTCGAACTCGGGACCTCTTGAACGTGAGGCAGACATGCTACTAACTACGCTACCGAGGCGGACACATATTTGGTCGTGAATAATGCAATTTCCTTCTTGACTTTTTTTTCTATTCTTTAAACCTTAATTGTAATATCGATAACAACTCGCTTTGTTTCTTCTATTTAGCTCTTACTTTTTTAAATTATAATACTTTGTAGATAATACTACAAGGGGTGTCCAGAAAGTAAGTTCTGTTTCAATTTATCTCCGCTGCAGCGCTGCTATCGCAGTTCCGCACATACGCGGTAGACACTCTGTATCAAGGAGAAGAAACGTGCGCCATTGTGAGATCGCTGTAAGCCACGTACCCTTTGTTGTGCTTGTTTACAATGTCGGTGTTGATTGAAAATCCCGCCGCTTGTGAAATCAGATCTGTGATTCGTTTTCTGAATGCTAGGAAAGTGAGACCAATTGAAATTTATCGGAAAATTTGTGATGTTTACGGACAAAATGCGATGAGTGATACAATGGTGAGAAGATGGGTCTGACAGCTCATTGAAGGACGTAGTGAAGTGCACGATGAAGAACGAAGTGGGCGTCCAGCTTTGGTTACAGAAGAACTGGTTCACTCGATTGATGACAAGATCCAGGAAAACCGCAGGTTTACAATTAGTGCTCTCGCTATGGAATTTCCGCAAATCTCACGATCATGAGATTGTTACCGCAAAACTGAAATTTCGTAAACTTTGCTTACGTTGGGTGTCAAAGATTCTTACTGAGCAACTCAAAACAAAACGGATGGGTAGTGCACTTCAGTTTTTGACCCATTATGATGATGGCGGCAAAGAATATCTGACACAGATAGTCACAGGAGATGAAACTTGGGTTTCTTACGACACCCCTGAAAGTAAGCGTCAATCAATGGAATGGAGGCACACCTCATCCCCAGCAAAGG